>OY288281.1:32352080-33552080 GCA_958450335.1 Hibiscus tridactylites
CCCGCTCGTCCGAAACCTCTACAAAACGGACCGCAAAACAAGTTTTGATCAAATTTTAGGAGTTCATATTCTTGATTTCGAGTATTTCAGCACGATTATATCTAAAAAAACTCAATTTCTATACTTTTTACTCAAGTAAAATTCCAATGGGTCCATTGTAAGGCCTATTTAGACCCGATCGTCTGAAACCTCTACAAAATAGACCGCGAAACAAGTTTTAATCAAATTTTAGGAGTTCATATACTTGATTAAGTGCATTTCAACACGATTATATTGCAAAAACTTAATTTCTCTACTTTTTACTTAGTTAAAATTCCAATGGGTCATTGTAATGCTTATTTAGACCCGCTCGTCCGAAACCTCTACAAAACGGACCGCAAAACAAGTATTAATCAAATTTTAGGAGTTCATATACTTGATTATGAGCATTTCAACACGATTATATTGCAAAAACTCAATTTCTGTACTTTTTACTCAGTTAAAATTCCCACGGGTCTATTGTATGGCCTATTTAGAGTCGCTCGTCTGAAACCTTTACAAAACGGACCGCGAAAGTAGTTTTAATCAAAATTTAGGAGTTCATATACTTGATTACGAGCATTTCAACACGATTATATTGCAAAAATTCAATTTTTGTACTTTATACTCGGTTAAAATTCCAACGAGTCCATTGTAATGCCTATTTAGTCCCGCTCGTCCGAAAACTATAACAAAGGGACCGCAAAACAAGGTTTTATTAGATTTAAGGAGTTCATATACTTGATTACGAGCATTTCAACACGATTATATTGCAAAAACTTATTTCTGTACTTTTTACTCAGTTAAAATTTCAAAGGGCCCATTGTAATGCCTATTTAGACCCGCTCGTCCGAAACCTTTATAAAACGGAACCGCAAAACAAGGTTTAATCAAAATTTAGGAGTTCATATACTTGATTACGAGCATTTCAACACGATTATATTACAAAAACTCAATTTCTGTACTTTTTACTCAGTTAAAATCCCCACGGGTCCATTATAAGGCCTATTTAGACCTGCTCGTCCAAAACCTATAAAAACGGACCGCAAAACATTATTTTATCAAAATTAGAAGTTCATATACTTGATTACGAGCATTTCAACATGATTGTATTGCAAAAACTCAATTTTTGTACTTTATACTCAGTTAAAAATCCAACGGGTCCATTATAAAGCTTATTTAGACTCGCTCGTTTGAAACCTCTACAAAACGAACCGCGAAACAAGTTTTAATCACATTTTAGGAGTTTATATTCTTGATTACGAGCATTTCAACAGGATTATATTAAAAAATTTCAATTTCTGTACTTTTTACTCAAGTAAAATTCCAACGGGTCCAGTGTAAGACCTATTAAGACCCGCTCGTCCGAAATCTCTACAAAACGGACCGCAAAACAATTTTTTATCAGAATTAGGACTTCATATACTTGATTACGAGCATTTCAACATGATTATATTGAAAAAAACTCAATTTTTGTACTTTTTACACAGTAAAAATTCCAACGGGTCCATTGTAATGCCTATTTAAACTCGCTCGTCCGAAACCTCTACAAAATGGACCGCAAAACAATTTTTAATCAAATTTTAGGAGTCCATATTTTTCATTACGAGCATTTTAACACGATTATATTGCAAAAACTCAATTTCTGTACTTTTTACTCAGTTAAAATCCCAATCGGTCATTGTAATGCCTATTTAGACCCGCTCGTCCGAAACCTCTACAAAACGGACCGCAAAACATGTTTTGATCAAATTTTAGGAGTTCATATTCTTGATTTCGAGCATTTCAACATGATTATATTGAAAAAACTCAATTTTTGTACTTTTTACTCAATAAAATTCAAACAGGTCCATTGTAAGGCCTATTTAGACCCGCTCGTCCGAAACCTTTACAAAACAGAGCGCGAAACTAGTTTTAATCAAATCTTAGGATTTCATATACTTGATTAAGTGCATTTCAACATGATTATATTGCAAAAACTCAATTTCTGTACTTTTTACTCAGTTAAAATTTCAACGGGTCCATTGTAATGCCCATTTAAACCCGCTCGTCCGAAACCTCTACAAAACGGACCGCAAAACAAGTTTTAATCAAATCTTAGGAGTTCATATACTTTATTACGAGCATTTCAACATGATTATATTGCAAAAACTCAATTTCTGTACTTTTTACTTAGTTAAAATTCCAACGGGTCCATTGTAATGTATATTTAAACTCGCTCATCTGAAACCTCCACAAAACGGACCGCAAAACAAGTTTTAGTCCAATTTTAGGAGTTCATATTCTTGATTACGAGCGTTTCAACACGATTATATTGCAAAAACTCAATTTCATTACGTTTTACTAAGTTAAAATTCGAACGGGTCCATTCTAATGCCTATTTAGACCCGCTCGTCTGAAACCTATACAAAACGGTTCGCAAAACAAGTTTTAATCAAATCTTAGGAGTTCATATATTTGATTACGAGCATTTCAACATGATTATATTGCAAAAACTAAATTTATGTACTTTTTACTTAGTTAAAATTCCAACGGGTTCATCGTAATGCCTATTTAAACCCGCTCGTCTGAAACCTCTCGAAAACATATCGCAAAACAGGTTTTAATCAAATTTTAGGTGTTAATATTCTTGATTACAAGCATTTCAACGCGATTATATTGCAATAACTCAATTTATGTACTTTTTACTTAGTTAAAATTCCAATAGGTCCATTGTAATGCCTATTTAGACCCGCTCGTACGAAACCTCTATAAAACGGACCGCAAAAAAGTTTTGATCAAACTTTAGGTGTTCATATTCTTTTTTACGAGCATTTCAACACGTTTATATTGAAAAAAAACTCAATTTTTGTACTTTTTACTCAAGTAAAATTCCAACGGGTCCATTATAAGGCCAATTTAGACCCGCTCATACGAAACCTTTACAAAACGGACCGCAAAACAATGTTTTATCAAATTTTAGGAGTTAATATACTTGATTACGAGCATTTCGACACGATTATATTGCAAAAACGCAATGTTTGTAGTTTTTACTTAGTTAAAATTCCAACGGGTCCATTGCAAGGCCTATTTCGACTCGCTCGTCTGAAACCTCTACAAAACGGACCTCGAAATAAGTTATAACCGAATTTTAGGAGTTCATATACTTGATTATGAGCATTTCAACACGATTATATTGCAAAAACTCAATTTCTGTACTTTTTACTCAGTTAAAATTCCCACGGGTCTATTGTATGGCCTATTTAGAGTCGCTCGTGTGAAACCTTTACAAAACGGACCGCTAAAGAAGTTTTAATAAAAATTTAGGAGTTCATATACTTGATTACGAGCATTTCAACACGATTATATTGCAAAAACTCAATTTTTGTACTTTTTACTCAGTTAAAATTTAACGAGTCCATTGTAATGCTTATTTAGACCCACTCGTCCCAAACCTATAACAAACGGACCGCAAAACAAGGTTTTATCAGATTTTAGGAGTTCATATACTTGATTACGAGCATTTCTACACGATTATATTGCAAAAACTCAATTTCTGTACTTTTTATTCAGTTAAAATTGCAACGGGCCCATTGTAATGTCAATTTACACCCGCTCGTCCGAAACCTTTACAAAACGGACCGCAAAAAAAGTTTTAATCAAATTTTAGGAGTTCATATACTTGATAACGAGCATTTCAACACGATTATATTGTAAAAACTCAATTTCTGTACTTTTTACTCAGTTAAATTCCCACGGGTCCATTATAAGGCCTATTTAGACCTGCTCGTCCGAAACCTATAACAAATTGACCGCAAAACATTGTTTTATCAAAATTTAGAAGTTCATATACTTGATTACGAGCATTTTAACACGATTATATTGCAAAAACTCAATTTCTGTACTTTATACTCAGTTAAAATTCCAACGGATCCATAATAAAGCTTATTTAGACTCGCTCGTCTGAAACCTCTACAAAACGGACCGCAAAACAAGTTTTAATCACATTTTAGGAGTTTATATTCTTGATTACGAGCATTTCAACACGATTATATTAAAAAATTTCAATTTCTGTACTTTTTACTCAAGTAAAATTCCAACGGGTCCAGTGTAATACCTATTTAGAGCCGCTCGTCCAAAACCTCTACAAAACGGACCGCGAAACAATTTTTAATCAAAGTTTAGGAGTTCATATACTTGATTACGAGCATTTCAACAAGATTATATTGAAAAAACTCAATTTTTGTACTTTTTACACAGTTAAAATTCCAACGGGGCCATTGTAATGCCTATTTAGACTCGCTCGTCCGAAACCTCTACAAAACGGACCGCAAAACAATTTTTAATAAAATTTTAGGAGTCCATATTTTTCCTTACGAGCATTTCAACACGATTATATTGCAAAAACTCAATTTATGTACTTTTTACTCAGTTAAAATTCCAACGGGTCCATTGTAATGCCTATTTAGACCCGCTCGTCCGAAACCTATAACAAACGGACCGCAAAACAAGGTTTTATCAAATTTTAGGAGTTCATATACTTGATTACGAGCATTTCAACACGATTATATTGCAAAAACTCAATTTATGTACTTTTTACTCAGTTAAAATTCCCACGGGTCCATTATAAGGCCTATTTAGACCTGCTCGTCCAAAACCTATAACAAACGGACCGCAAAACATTGTTTTATCAAAATTTAGAGGTTCATATACTTGATTACGAGCATTTCAACACGATTATATTGCAAAAACTCAATTTCTGTACTTTTTACTCAGTTAAAATTGCAACGGGCCCATTGTAATGCCTATTTAGACCCGCTTGTCCGAAACCTTTACAAAACGGACCGCAAAACAAGTTTTAATCAAATTTTAGGAGTTCATATACTTGATTACGAGCATTTCAACACGATTATATTTCAAAAACTCAATTTTGTACTTTTTACTCAGTTAAAATTCCCACGGGTCCATTATAAGGCCTATTTAGACCTGCTCGTCCGAAACCTATAACAAACGGACCGCAAAGCATTGTTTTATCAAAATTCAGAAGTTCATATACTTGATTACTAGCATTTCAACACGACTATATTGCAAAAACTCAATTTATGTACTTTATACTCAGTTAAAATTCCAACGGGTCCGTAATAAAGCTTATTTAGACTCGCTCGTCTGAAACTTCTACAAAACGGACCGCGAAACAAGTTTTAATCACATTTTAGGAGTTTATATTCTTGATTACGAGCATTTCAACATGATTATATTAAAAAAATTCAATTTCTGTACTTTTTACTCAAGTAAAATTCCAACGGGTCCAGTTTAAGGCCAATTTAGACCCGCTCGTCCGAAACCTCTACAAAACGGACCGCGAAACAATTTTTAATCAAAATTTAAGAGTTCATATACTTGTTTACGAGCATTTCAACAAGATTATACTGAAAAACTCAACTTTTGTACTTTTTACACAGTTAAAATTCCAACGGGTCCATTGTAATGCCTATTTAGACTCGCTCGTCCGAAACCTCTACAAAACGGACCGCAAAAGAATATTTAATCAAATTTTAGGAGTCCATATTCTTCATTACGAGCATTTTAACACGATTATATTGAAAAAACTCAATTTCTGTACTTTTTACTCAGTTAAAATTCCAATGGGTCATTGTAATGCCTATTTAGACCCGCTCGTCCGAAACCTCTACAAAACGGAACGCAAAACAAGTTTTGATCAAATTTTAGGAGTTCATATTCTTGATTTCGAGCATTTCAGCACGATTATATTGAAAAAACTCAATTTCTGTACTTTTTACTCAAGTAAAATTCCAATGGGTCCATTGTAAGGCCTATTTAGACCCGCTCGTCCGAAACCTATACGAAACAGACTGCGAAACAAGTTTTAATCAAATTTTAGGAGTTCATATACTTGATTAAGTGCATTTCAACACGATTATATTGAAAAATCTCAATTTCTGTACTTTTTACTTAGTTAAAATTCCAATGGGTCGTTGTAATGCTTATTTAGACCCGCTCGTCTGAAACTTCTACAAAACGGACCGCAAATCATGTATTAATCAAATTTTAAGAGTTCATATTCTTGATTTCGAGCATTTCAACATGATTATATTGAAAAAACTCAATTTTTGTACTTTTTACTCAATAAAATTCAAACGGCTCCATTGTAAGGCCTATTTAGACCCGCTCGTCCGAAACCTTTACAAAACAGAGCGCGAAACCAGTTTTAATCAAATCCTAGAATTTCATATACTTGATTAAATGCATTTCAACATGATTATATTGCAAAAAATAAATTTCTGTACTTTTTACTCAGTTAAAATTCCCACGGGTCCATTATAAGGCCTATTTAGACCTACTCGTCCGAAACCTATAACAAACGGACCGCAAAACATTGTTTTATCAAAATTTAGAGGTTCATATACTTGATTACGAGTATTTCAACACGATTATATTGCAAAAACTCAATTTCTGTACTTTTTACTCAGTTAAAATTGCAACGGGCCCATTGTAATGCCTATTTAGACCGCTCGTCCGAAACCTTTACAAAACGGACCGCGAAAAAAGTTTTAATCACATGTTAGGAGTTTATATTCTTGATTACGAGCATTTCAACATGATTATATTAAAAAAATTCAATTTCTGTACTTTTTACTCAAGTAAAATTCCATCTGGTCCAGTGTAAGGCCTATTAAGACCCGCTCGTCCGAAATCTCTACAAAACGGACCGCGAAACAATTTTTAATCAAAATTCAGGAGTTCATATACTTGATTACGAGCATTTCAACATGATTATATTGAAAAAACTCAATTTTGTACTTTTTACACAGTTAAAATTCCAACGGGTCCATTGTAATGCCTATTTAGACTCGCTCGTCCGAAACCACTAAAAAACGGACCGCAAAACAATTTCTAATCAAATTTTAGGAGTCCATATTTTTCATTACGAGCATTTTAACACGATTATATTGCAAAAACTCAATTTCTGTACTTTTTACTAAGTTAAAATTCCAATGGGTCATTGTAATGCCTATTTAGACCCGCTCGTTCGAAACCTCTACAAAACGGACCGCAAAACAAGTTTTAATCAAATTTTAGGAGTTCATATTCTTGATTTCGAGCATTTCAGCACGATTATATCTAAAAAACTCAATTTCTGTACTTTTTACTCAAGTAAAATTCCAATGGGTCCATTGTAAGGCCTATTTAGACCCGCTCGTCCGAAAACTCTACAAAACAGACCGTGAAACAAGTTTTAATCAAATTTTAGGAGTTCATATACTTGATTAAGTGCATTTCAACACGATTATATTGCAAAAACTCAATTTTTGTACTTTTTACTTAGTTAAAATTCCAATGGGTCATTGTAATGCTTATTTAGACCCGCTCGTCCGAAACCTCTACAAAACGGACCGCAAAACAAGTATTAATCAAATTTTAGGAGTTCATATTCTTGATTTCGAGCATTTCAACATGATTATATTGAAAAAACTCAATTTTTGTACTTTTTACTCAATAAAATTCAAACGGGTCCATTGTAAGGCCTATTTAGACCCGCTCATCCGAAACCTTTACAAAACAGAGCGCGAAACTAGTTTTAATCAAATCTTAGGATTTCATATACTTGATTAAGTGCATTTCAACATGATTATATTGCAAAAACTCAATTTCTCTACTTTTTACTAAGTTAAAATTTCAACGGGTCCATTGTAATGCCCATTTAAACCCGCTCGTCCGAAACCTCTACAAAACGGACCGCAAAACAAGTTATAATCAAATCCTAGGAGTTCATATACTTGATTACGAGCATTTCAACACGATTATATTGCAAAAACTCAATTTATGTACTTTTTACTTAGTTAAAATTCCAACGGGTCCATTGTAATGTATATTTAAACCCGCTAATCTAAAACCTCTACAAAACGGACCGCAAAACAAGTTTTAATCAAATTTTAGGAGTTCATATTCTTGATTACGAGCATTTCAACACGATTATATTACAAAAAGTCAATTTCATTACTTTTTACTAAGTTAAAATTCGAACGGGTCCATTCTAATGTCTATTTAGACCCGCTCGTCTGAAACCTATACAAAACGGTCCACAAAACAAGTTTTAATCAAATCTTAGGAGTTCATATATTTGATTACGAGCATTTCAACACGATTATATTGCAAAATAGCAATTTCTGTACTTTTTACTTAGTTAAAATTCCAACGGGTTCATTTTAATGCCTATTTAAACCCGCTCGTCTGAAACCTCTCGAAAACATATCGCAAAATAGGTTTTAATCAAATTTTAGGTGTTAATATTCTTGATTACAAGCATTTCAACACGATTATATTGCAATAACTCAATTTATGTACTTTTTACTTAGTTAAAATTCCAACAGGTCCATTGTAATGCCTATTTAGACCCGCTCGTACGAAACCTCTATAAAACGGACCGCAAAAAAGTTTTGATCAAACTTTAGGAGTTCATATTCTTTTTTACGAGCATTTCAACACGTTTATTTTGAAAAAAAACTCAATTTCTGTACTTTTTACTCAAGTAAAATTCCAACATTTCCATTATAAGGCCAATTTAGACACGCTCGTACGAAACCTTTATAAAACGGACCGCAAAACAATGTTTTATCAAATTTTAGGAGTTAATATACTTGATTACGAGCATTTAGACACGATTATATTGCAAAAACGCAATGTTTGTAGTTTTTACTTAGTTAAAATTCCAACGGGTCCATTGCAAGGCCTATTTCGACTCGCTCGTCTGAAACCTCTACAAAACGAACCTCGAAACAAGTTTTAACCGAATTTTAGGAGTTCATATACTTGATTATGAGCATTTCAACACGATTATATTGCAAAAACTCAATTTCTATACTTTTTACTCAGTTAAAATTCCCACGGGTCTATTGTAAGGCTATTTAGAGTCGCTCGTCTGAAACCTTTACAAAACGAACCACGAAAGAAGTTTTAATCAAAATTGAGGAGTTCATATACTTGATTACTTGCATTTCAACAAGATTATATTGCAAAAACTCAATTTTTGTACTTTTTACTCAGTTAAAATTCCAACGAGTCCATTGTAATGCCTATTTAGACCCGCTCGTCCGAAACCTATAACAAACGGACCGCAAAACAAGGTTTTATTAGATTTTAGGAGTTCATATACTTGATTACGAGCATTTGAACACGATTATATTACAAAAACTCAATTTCTGTACTTTTTACTCAATTAAAATTTCAAAGGGCCCATTGTAATGCCTATTTAGACCCGCTCGTCCGAAACCTTTACAAAACGGACGCAAAACAAGTTTTAATCAAATTTTAGAAGTTCATATACTTGATTACAAGCATTTCAACACGATTATATTGCAAAAACTCAATTTCTATACTTTTTACTCAGTTAAAATTCCCACGGGTCCATTATAAGCCCTATTTAGACCTGCTCGTCCGAAACCTATAACAAACGGACCGCAAAACATGATTATATTACAAAAACTCAATTTCTGTACTTTATACTCAGTTAAAATTCCAACAGGTCTATAATAAAGCTTATTTAGACTCGCTCGTCTGAAACCTCTAGAAAACGAACCGCGAAACAAGTTTTAATCCCATTTTAGGAGTTAATATTCTTGATTACGAGCATTTCAACACGATTATATTGAAAAAACTCAATTTCTGTACTTTTTACTCAAGTAAAAATCCAACGGGTCCAGTGTAAGGCCTATTTAGACCCGCTCGTCCGAAGCCTCTACAAAACGGACCGCAAAACAAGTTTTAATCAAATTTTAGGAGTTTATATTCTTGATTTCGAGCATTTCAACACGATTATATTGAAAAAACTCAATTTCTGTACTTTTTACTCAAGAAAAATTCCAACGGGTCCAGTGTAAGGCCTATTTAGACCCGCTCGTCCGAAACCTCTACAAAACGGACCGCGAAACAATTTTTAATCAAAATTTAGGAGTTCATACACTTGATTACGAGCATTTCAACATGATTATATTGAAAAAACTCAATTTTTGTACTTTTTACACAGTTAAAATTCCAACGGGTCCATTGTAACGCCTATTTAGACTCGCTCGTCCGAAACCTCTACAAAACGGACCGCAAAACAATTTTTAATCAAATTTTAGGAGTCCATATTCTTCATTACGAGCATTTTAACACGATTATATTGCAAAAACTCAATTTCTGTACTTTTTACTCAGTTAAAATTCCAACGGGTCCATTGTAATGCCTATTTAGACCCACTCGTCCGAAACCTCTACAAAACGGACCGCGAAACAGGTTTTAATCAAATTTTAGGAGTTCATATACTTGATTAATTGCATTTCAACACGATTATATTGCAAAAACTCAATTTATGTACTTTTTACTAAGTTAAAATTCCAATGGGTTATTGTAATGCCTATTTAGACCCGCTCGTCCAAAACCTCTACAAAACGGACCGCAAAACAAGTTTTGATCAAATTTTAGGAGTTCATATTCTTGATTTCTAGCATTTCAGCACGATTATATTGAAAAAACTCAATTTTTGTAGTTTTTACTCAAGTAAAATTCCAATGGGTCCATTGTAAGGCCTATTTAGACCCGCTCGTCCGAAACATCTACAAAACAGACCGCGAAACAAGTTTTAATCTAATTTTAGGAGTTCATATACTTGATTAAGTGCATTTCAACACGATTATATTGCAAAAACTCAATTTCTGTACTTTTTACTTAGTTAAAATTCCAATGGGTCATTGTAATGCCTATTTAGACCCACTCGTCCGAAACCTCTACAAAACGGACCAGAAAACAAGTATTAATCAAATTTTAGGAGTTCATATTCTTGATTGCGAGCATTTCAACTCGATTATATTGAAAAAAACTCATTTTTTTACTTTTTACTCAATAAAATTCAAATGGGTCTATTGTAAGGCCTATTTAGACCCGCTCGTCCGAAACCTTTACAAAACAAAACGCGAAACCAGTTTTAATCAAATCTTAGGATTTCATATACTTGATTAAGTGCATTTCAACATGATTATATTGCAAAAACTCAATTTCTGTACTTTTTACTTAGTTAAAATTCCAACGGGTCCATTGTAATGCCCACTTAAACCCGCTCGTCCGAAACCTCTACAAAACGGACCGCAAAACAAGTTTTAATCAAATCTTAGGAGTTCATATACTTGATTACGAGCATTTCAACACGATTATATTGCAAAAACTCAATTTTTGTACTTTTTACTTAGTTAAAATTCCAACGGGTCCATTGTAATGCATATTTATACCCGCTCATCTGAAACCTCCACAAAACGGACCGCAAAACAAGTTTTAATCAAATTTTAGGAGTTCATATTCTTGATTACGAGCATTTCAACACGATTATATTGCAAAAACTCAATTTCATTACTTTTTACTAAGTTAAAATTCGAACGGGTCCATTCTAATGCCTATTTAGACCCCCTCGTCTGAAACCTCTACAAAACGGTCCGCAAAACAATTTTTAATCAAATCTTAGGAGTTCATATACTTGATTACGAGCATTTCAACACGATTATATTGCAAAAACTCAATTTCTGTACTTTTTACTTAGTTAAAATTCCAACGGGTTCATTGTAATGCCTATTTAAACCCGCTCGTCTGAAACCTCTCAAAAACATATCTCAAAACAGGTTTAATCAAATTTTAGGTGTTAATATTCTTGATTACAAGCATTTCAACACGATTATATTGCAATAACTTAATTTATGTACTTTTTACTTAGTTAAAATTCCAACAGGTCCATTGTAATTCCTATTTAGACCTGCTCGTACGAAACCTTTATAAAACGTACCGCAAAAAAGTTTTGATCAAACTTTAGGAGTTCATATTCTTTTTTCTACGAGCATTTCAACACATTTATATTGAAAAAAAACTCAATTTTTGTACTTTTTACTGAAGTAAAATTCCAACGGGTCCATTGTAAGGCCAATTTAGACCCGCTCACACGAAACCTTTGCAAATCGGACCGCAAAACAATGTTTTATCAAATTTTAAGAGTTAATATACTTGATTACGAGCATTTAGACACGATTATATTGCAAAAACGCAATTTTTGTACTTTTTACTTAGTTAAAATTCCAACGGGTCCATTGTAAGGCCTATTTAGACTCGCTCGTCTAAAACCTCTTCAAAACGGACCCCGAAACAAGTTTTAACCGAATTTTAGGAGATCATATACTTGATTATGAGCATTTCAACACGATTATATTGCAAAAACTCAATTTCTGTACTTTTTACTCAGTTAAAATTCCCACGGGTCTATTGTAAGGCCTATTTAGAGTCGCTCGTCTAAAACCTTTACAAAACGGACTGCGAAAGAAGTTTTAATCAAAATTTAGGAGTTCATATACTTGATTACGAGCATTTCAACACGATTATATTGCAAAAACTCAATTTTTGTACTTTTTACTCAGTTAAAATTCCAACGAGTCCATTGTAATGCCTATTTAGACCCGCTCGTCCGAAACCTATAACAAACGGACCGCAAAACAAGGTTTTATCAGATTTTAGGAGTTCATATACTTGATTACGAGCATTTCAACATGATTATATTGCAAAAACTCAATTTTTGTACTTTTTACTCAGTTATAATTGCAACGGGCCCATTTTAATGCCTATTTAGACCCACTCGTCCGAAACCTTTACAAAACGGACCGCAAAACAATTTTTAATCAAAATTTAGGAGTTCATATACTTGATTACGAGCATTTCAACAAGATTATATTGCAAAAACTCAATTTCTGTACTTTATACTCAGTGAAAATTCCAACGGGTCCATTATAAAGCTTATTTAGACTCGCTCGTCTGAAACCTCTACAAAACGGACCGCGAAACAAGTTTTAATCACATTTTAGGAGTTTATATTCTTGATTACGAGCATTTCAACACGATTATATTAAAAAATTTCAATTTCTGTACTTTTTATTCAAGTAAAATTCCAACGGGTCCAGTGTAAGGCCTATTTAGACCCGCTCGTCCGAAACCTCTACAAAACGGACCGCGAAACAATTTGTAATCAAAATTTAGGAGTTCATATACTTGATTACGAGCATTCCAACATAATTATATTGAAAAAACTCAATTTTTGTACTTTTTACACAGTTAAAATTCCAACGGGGGCATTGTAATGCCTATTTAGACTCGCTCGTCCGAAACCACTACAAAACGGACCGCAAAACAATTTTTAATCAAATTTTAGGAGTCCATATTCTTCATTACGAGCATTTCAACACGATTATAATGCAAAAACTCAATTTCTGTACTTTTTACTCAGTTAAAATTCCAACGGGTCCATTGTAATGCCTATTTATACCCGCTCATCCGAAACCTATAACAAACGGACCGAAAAACAAGGTTTTATCAAATTTTACGAGTTCATATACTTGATTACGAGCATTTTGTTGCGTGTAAAATAGTATATCGCAATGGTAGTGCAAGTATACGCGACGCAAGTAGTAAAGTCATACGAAGTATCAGATATTGTCTCCACGGGGATTGGGCTAATAGCTTCACCTTAATTCACTGCACGAAAGTAAAGAAAATATTTGAGAAGTTGTCATGAAAATAATAAAGTAAACGTAATAAAAGAGTATAAGAATCAAGATAGAGAGAATGAACTGGTATTGAATTGCTCAGTAGTGCACCTATTGCTAAGTCTCGGAACTCCAGTTCTGTCGTCATCCCTGTCGCGGCAGCACCTGTCGCGGCAGCAGTCCGTTGCTTGTCACGACAGCGAACAATCAACTCAGTACTTCAAGTTTGGCAAGAATCCCAGATGTGCCTTGGCCTATCCCTAGGTCCAAGTCTGTCGATGATCACGTCTTTGATGATACCTCCCGGCGTGAATCGAAGGATGAACACCGATATTGATGAATTCTTCTTTAGCCACTTAACCTCGTCCTATCCCTAGGCCCGAGATAGTTCAACTATAAGCTAGAGAACTTGCTCTTATTTCTTTCGTATACTTAACTCTCCTGATGCTAAGTAAATAGATAACCTCACAATGCTCTCCCGATGCTCTTGCAAGATATTAATAACCAAAGTAAGAGAACTTGAAGTTTATTTTATTGAACTGAAAATTCCTAAAACAAAACAACCCGTGCAACTACTTTACAAATCAACCCGTGGCCCTAGGGGAAATTTAGAACATGTTGAGGGAAGAAAAACGGCTAGAGTTTTGGGAAGGAAGCTAGGGTAATCGATTATGCCTCTTAGGTCAAAATATATGCCCTTATATAAGTTTTGGGCTCAAGTTATCTAAAATAGCAAGAATACAACTTTAAATGAAAGTATGATTCTAATAAAGACTAAATCTTCAAGGAATCTACTTTCCAGCCGTCATCTTTCTTGCTTGAGATTTTCTCTCCTTGAACTTTGGGCTTGACATTCCTTTTGATCTGGGGCTTGGAAAAATATAGGGTTTTCACACGACAGACGGGCTGAATTTTCTCTATCTGTCGATGTCCACTTTGCTTCTTCTCCTCAAAACTGCTGTCATCCTCTGCTGTCACGGCGGCAACCATGGCAGCATCGTCCACCTTGACTGCTTGTCCAGTTCCAGCTTTTCTGCTTCACTACCCAGCGTCTGCCCATTCCGTCTGCTACGACAGCAACCTGCAAAAACAACCATTGTTAGTAGAAACTGTACCTTTTAATATATATGTGATGTTTTGCTGTAAACTGACCTAAATGCAATGAATAATGCTTGAATGCAGCAGAAATATGGGTTAAATAGGGTGTAAATAATAGAACTTTTACACACTCAACACACCCCCAAACTCAAGTTTTTGCTTGCCCTCAAGCAATTAAGACTTAAAAAGAAAAATGAAATATTTTTTTTGGCTTTCAAACAATGAACTTTCCCTTACCCGTCGTTCGTTCCCTGTGGCGGCAACAACATGTCGGATAATTTAGGATCTGTCCGAAGTCTCACTATAGTCCTTTGTGCAGTGTGTGCATGCTTGTGAATAGTTATATGCCAAGACTCTCTTAGTTCCACTAGAATATTATACTTTAGCTTGTTTAGAGTTTTTCTTACGAGACTCATTTTTTTCTTTTACTAGAGCCAGAATCGGGCACCTCTAGTTATTTCCCTTTTTTCTAATTTTTCTCTTTTCTACTAGAGCCAATATTTCAAGCACCTCTAGTTAACTATCTAGAGCCGGTGATAGGCACCTCTAGAAGTTTTTCTCTGGTTATCTGCCTAGAGCCAGTGGTAGGCACCTCTAGGTTTCCTGAGATTCTAGTCTCCCTTTTACTCTAAGTGCTAAGCTTTCTATTCTAGTTTGACTAAAAGAAGTCTAAGCAGTATAACAGTCACAATGGTGTTTAAGTTTTCAGAACTATAGAAAGGCTCTAAACTTCTCCTAAAAACTATCCTAAAGTCGCTGCCACGACAGAGCTGTCACGGCAGGTAAGTTCAGTTCACAATTTTCAGCCAAAATTTTCAATATTTTCATTTTTTTGACAAAAATAAACTAAGTAAAGACACAGATTTTAAACTAAGATGCACTCCATTAATGGAGGGTTGCCACCCCCAAGCTTGAGGGTGGCATTGCCCTCAATGCAAATGACAGATAAAAAAACAAAATAAGGCATTACATCACAAAATATATAGCAAGAAACAAAATATAAGAGAAGAAACTTAAATTTAGTCGCTGTCTTCGCTGCTGCTGCTGAGGCGGATCTGGCGGCGGGCTCTGGCTTTCGACGCGGGCTGGGGCACGGGGGAAGCAGATGTGTTTTTGGACTTGGCTTCCCTTGGTGGTTGGATTCTGGTTGGGGAGATGTGTGGTGGTTGCTCCACAACCTGAATTTCAGAGCCGCTGCTACTGCTCTCACTGCTGCTGCTGCTGTCACCACCTTTGCTGCCGTCACCTTCGCTGCCGCTGGCTTTTGGCATGTTACCTTTGTCTGCCATCTTCTTTTGCCTCTTCATAGGTGAGAACTCCTTTGAAAGATTCCTCTGGATCGAGGGTTCGTTATCACTTGCGGCCCAAACAGAAGAGGAGGAGAACCCAGCAACAAAGGCATCTAGATACTCCGATGCCATACGACGTTTTGTGCCTCGGGCAGATGGTTCAGCGTGGGTGCTGCCCGCTGCTGTCGGGGCAGGCGATGGTGTTGAGGCCGTAGAAGGTGTCCGTGGGGTAGCAGCAGGTGTAGGGGTATGGGCAGGGGTAGTGACAGTAAAGTAATGGGCAGGAAAAGTAGGAAAGGCAGCAACAGGAAAATTTAAAGAACTTTGTATGAATGTTACCGTGGAGGCAGCAAAGTCCCTGATGAAAGTCATTAAGCCCAGCTGTCGTTCCTCCAGTTTCTGAATAGCAGCTAATATCCGGGCGGAGGAGTCTGTCGGGGCAGCTGGTTCAGAGTGTTGCTGCTCTGTCGTTTCGGCTGTGGCGGCAGCGGGGTCAAATGACGAGAGAGGGGTGGCGGCAGTCAACTCCATAAGGCTGAGGATGTTCTTTTCAGTCCACCCTCTTCCTTCGACTATCAAATCAGTGTGCACTTCGGGGACATTATGGCCGCGACAGAGTGAGGTAATTAGGTACGGCAGGTAGAGGGGACCCATCGGTCTATGCGCACACTCTAAAATACTTTCTCGAATAAAGCTACCCACATTAATAGGCCGTTCATGCAGAATAGAGTGTATCAACGCTAACCGTGGTTGGTCGACGGTGGTGTTGTGAGATGACGACATGATCCTCTTCTTTATGAAGGCATTTCACAACTTTGCCTCCGGAAGCAACTGGGTCCTTCTCACAGTCCTTGGATTCTTTCTGTTTGTGTTCCATTGAGTCCCGACACTGGTCAATTCTGCCATGACAGCGTCGTAGGCAGCAGTGTCAAGTGTATTCAGGAATTGCTGGTGGGCATCGTCATTGATACCGATGTAGAAGCCATAGAGGGTATTGATGTATTCTGCTTCAAACGACACCTCCTTCCCTCGAACAAACACTGTTGTCGCTGTCCTGTTGCTGATGGCAGCATAGAATTCTCGAACTAGCGTAACATTCATTTCCTCCGGCTGCTCCGCAAATGTTTGCCACTGTAAAGCTCTAATCTTTCGGGCTATGAATGGTGTGAGGCCCAGATTTTCCTCCATCAGTGTGTAGATGAAGCCTCTTTCCTCCCACATGTCTCTGCTAGCAAAGGAACGTGGGGGAGTTGCTGTCGGTGAGGAAGTGGAGGCAGCATTGCGTTGGGTTTTCCTAGAAGACATATTTGTGCAAGGGTTGTGAGAAATATAAAGAAAGCAAATGAAACTAAAGAGGGAGAGCAAGTAAGAAAGGCAGAAGTGAGTGAAAAATGAAAATGAAACAGGGTTATATAGAGAGAAATTTGCTACCCGTTGAAGCTGTAACGGCAGGCACGAATAACGGGGCCAGCTGTTGTACGTTAGCGTGTCTGACGCGTCTGACACACGTTTCCACGTCTGTTATGCGTCTGTGACGTGTTTCCGTGCTTGTCGTGATAGCGTGACGACAGCCTGTATTTTCCACGTCCGTCGCGGCAGCTGTAACGACAGGCTTCAAAAATTGGGCTTTGTTGGGCTGATGGATGGATGGTGGGCTGAGTTCACTTCTCTTGTTCTTCTTGACTCCTTTATTTCCTAAAAACATTATTCAAATAAAATAAATCCTATTCCTAATAAATATTAGATAATAAAAATAAAAATAAAAAATTAGGTTAAATTAGGAATGCCAGGTGGGGCATCTCCTAAGGTAACCACTTCCTGCATTCTTGGGGCTTCAGTCCCCTGATAATGCTTGAGGCGCTGTCCGTTGACTTTGAATTGGTGCCCGTCTTTTAATGATCGGATTGTTATGGCACCATGAGGGAAAACTTGTACAACTAGGAACGGGCCAGACCATCTAGATTTTAGCTTCCCTGGGAAGAGTTTCAGTCTAGAATTAAAGAGCAATACAAGCTGCCCTGGGCAGAACTGTCGTGGCAGCAACTTCTTGTCATGCCACTTCTTAGTTTTCTCCTTATAGATTCTTGCATTGTCATAGGCCATTGATCGGATTTCTTCAATTTCGTTCAGATCTAACAGCCTTTTCTGCCCTGCCCTGTCCAAGTCCATATTCACTGCCTTGATCGCCCAGTATGCTCTGTGCTCTATCTCGACAGGTAGATGACATGTTTTCCCATAAATCAATCGGTACGGAGACATTCCTAATGGAGTTTTAAAAGCTGTCCTATATGCCCATAACGCATCATTAAGAAGTAAAGACCAATCTTTCCTAGTTGGCTTAACCATCTTCTTGAGAATGTTCTTAACTTCCCTATTAGATATTTCAGCTTGTCCATTGGTTTGTGGGTGATATGCTGTCGCTATCCTATGCTTGACACCGTATTTCTTCAAGGCAGCAGCAATAACCCTGTTGTCGAAATGTCTCCCTTCATCACTGATAATCGCCTTAGGGATGCCAAACCTAGAAAATATATTCTTTTGTAAAAACGTTTGGACTGTCTTGGCATCATTCTTTTGAGTTGCGATGGCTTCAACCCACTTAGAGACATAATCTACTGCTAGGAGGATGTATAGGTTCCCACATGAAGATGGAAAAGGTCCCATGAAATCAATCCCCCAAACGTCGAAGATTTCGACTTCTAGAATGTTCTGTAGTGGCATCTCGTTTCTCCTTGAGATGTTTCCTGTCCTTTGGCACCTGTCACAACTCTTGTAGAAGATATGTGCATCTTTATACAGTGACGGCCAGTAGAACCCTGACTGCAGCACCTTGGCAGCAGTTTTGTTGCCTCTTAAGTGACCTCCATACTGTGAAGCATGGCAGTGATGAAGTATGTCTTCTTGCTCCTCTTGTGGTACACACCTCCTTATAACCTGATCTGTACAGATTTTGAAAAGAAGAGGTTCGTCCCAATAATAATGCTTAACATCATTTTGGAACCTCTTCCTGGCTTGATAATTAAGTTCAGAAGGAATTATTCCGCTAACTAGGAAATAAATAAAATCAGCATACCAGGGGAGTTCAGAAGACTTACTTGCCGCCATGGCTGTCGCGGCAGTGATTGCGGCAGCAAAGAGCTGCTCGTCTGGGAAGGTCTCCAGTATGTTTGTCTCATCTGTTGGTAGACTCTGTCCCTTCTCCAACCTTGACAAGTGATCTGCCACCTGATTTTCTGTCCCATTTTTGTCCTTGATTTCAAGGTTGAATTCTTGCAATAGCAGGATCCACCGTATCAATCTAGGCTTTGCATCCTTTTTCGCAAATAGATACTTCAGGGCAGAATGATCTGTGTGCACTATAACCTTCATTCCAAGTATGTAAGAACGAAACTTGTCGATGGAGAACACCACAGCTAATAACTCCTTTTCTGTGGTGGTGTAGTTTACTTGGGCATCATTCAGTGTCTTGCTGGCATAGTATATGACATGAAACAATTTGTCTCGCCGCTGCCCAAGTGCTGCCCCGACAGCATAGTCACTAGCATCACACATGATCTCAAATGGCTGTGTCCAGTCTGGTGGCTGTACTATTGGGGCTGTTACCAGTTTTTCCTTCAGAACCTTGAATGCTTCAGTACATTCATCATTAAAGTCAAAGGGTCGGTTCTGCTCCAAAAGATAACATAAGGGCTTGGTGATTTTTAAGAAATTTGCAATGAATCTCCGATAAAAACCAGCATGTACCAAGAAACTTCTAATACCCTTGACTGTGGTTGGCGGCGACAACTTTTCGATCACTTCTATCTTGGCCCTGTCGACTTCTATCCCACGGTAGCTAATCTTATGGCCAAGGACTATCCCTTCATCCACCATAAAGTGACATTTTTCCCAATTTAAGACCAAGTTTGCCTTTTCACATCTTTCAAGTACCTTTTTTAGATTGCCTAGGCAGCTCTCAAAATCGTCCCCAAAGACTGAAAAGTCATCCATAAAAATTTCAAGGAAGTCCTCCACCATATCGGAGAATATGGCCATCATGCACCTTTGGAAGGTGGCGGGTGCATTGCATAATCCAAATGGCATTCTCCTAAAAGCGTATGTTCCGTAGGGGCATGTGAAAGTCGTCTTTTCTTGATCTTCCGGTGCGATAGCGATCTAATTATACCCTGAATAACCATCAAGAAAACAATAATAAGGTTTACCCGCTAATTTATCAAGCATTTGGTCAATAAAGGGTAAAGGAAAGTGGTCCTTTCGGGTAGCTTTGTTAAGCTTCCGATAGTCCATACAAACCCTCCAACCGGTCACAGTCCTGGTTGGGATTAACTCATTGTTTTCATTGGTCACCACGGTCATTCCTTCTTTCTTGGGAACGCATTTCACCGGGCTCACCCATTTGCTGTCGGAGATGGCGTAAATAATACCAGCATCTAACCATTTGATTATCTCTTTACGCACCACCTCCTTCATCGCATGGTTTAGCCGCCTTTGAGCATCTATAGTCGGCTTATGATCTTCCTCTAAAAGGATTTTATGCATGCATAAAGCCGGACTAATGCCTTGAATATCAGCTATCGTCCATCCAATTGCCTTTTTATGCTGCTGCAGCATCCCTATTAACTGTTGTTCCCGTTCCTACATTAACTTGGAAGAGATGATTACGGGCAACATATCATTTGAACCAAGAAAAGCATATTTTAGCTGCCCTGGTAGGGGCTTCAGTTCTAAAACATGGGGCTCAACAGTAGATGGCTTTTGGATTGCATGGTTATCCGAAGTATAATTTAAAGGTTCGAATAACTTACCTGGACGATCTCCTATCCAGTTTACCTCCTCCTGATCTTCAGTATCTGATGTATCGGATTCTGAGGAGTTGTTGTCGTGACAGTCCTGTAAGTGGCTGCCGAGGCAGTGACTAAGTTTGATGTCGTGACAGCCCGACCTGATGCAGGGTTGATCAAGGGTAACTTCAGTGATAGCCTTGCATTCCTCGTCTGCATCAGCATGCTTCATAGCTTGGAGAACATTCAACTTAATCTCTTGATCATTCACTCTCATGGTGAGTTCTCCTTTCTCCACATCAATCAGTGATCTTCCCATGGCTAAGAAGGGTCGCCCCAGGATGATTGGTGCGTTTTCATCTGCTTCACAATCTAAAACAAGAAAGTCAGCAGGGAAAATAAATTTATCCACTCTTACCAGAATATCTTCGATTTTTCCTTCCGGATGAACGTAAGAGCGGTCTGCCACCTGCAGAAGTACTGTTGTGGGCCGAGCTTTACCAATACCTAATTTCTGAAAAACAGATTTTTGCATTAAGTTAATACTAGCACCAAGATCACAAAGTGCCTTACCCACATATTTATCTCCGATTACACAAGGTATGATGAAGCTCCCTGGATCCTTCTTTTTCTGGGGTTGCTGCCTATGGAGTATGCTCATGCAGCCTTCTATCATCTTCACTGTTTCAAATTCCCCAAGTTTAGATTTCTTCGACATAACATCCTTGAGAAACTTGGCGTAACCGGGCATCTCCCTCACGGCATCCAACATCGGAATATTAATGTGAACCTGTTTAAAAATATCATAAATCTTTTTGAGCTGAGATTCTTGTTTCGCTTGCTGTAACCGTTGAGGGAAAGGAGGTGGGGGCCGATTATCAACAATACGTCCTTCCCACTGCATAGGAATCTGAGGAGGTTTGGGTTCATCATTTTTCTCCTCTATCGCTTCTACTGTCGTGACAGGCTCGTCGGCAGCAGTCTGTTTGTTACCTGTCGGGGCAGCTTCCTCGGCAGGTCTGTCTAAGGCTGGTTTTTCCACTGTTTCTGCTTCCTTCTCTGGCCCTGGTAGTTTCTTCCTACTCCTAGTAGTAATGGCTTTACACTGCTCATGTGTGGGCTGCCTAGCATTTTCAGTATTGCTAGGAAATCCTCCAGTCTGCCTTGGGTTGATATGCTGTGAAACCTGACCCATTTGTGTCTCCAAAGATTTCAGAGTAGCTTCATGATTCGTCATCCGCATCTCTGTTTTATCCATGAATGTCTCTGTCTTCTTGACAAACTAATTCATATTCTCTATATAAGTACCAGTCTGAGACATAAAAGTGGCCAGCATCTGTTCCAGTATACTGTTAGTGGCAGCTGGTGGCTGTTGTTGCTGCTGCGGCGGCTGCAGTTGTTGTCGCGTCAGCAGTCTAGGTCATCCCTGATTCTAGTTACTGTGTGCTTGCGGATTCAGGGCATTATTAGGATTACTCCAAGAGAATTTGGGATCCTTTCTCCAGTTGCGATTGTAGTTGTTGGAGTTGTAATTTGGCTTATAGTTTCCAACATACTTTCCCTCTTCTAACTGTATAGGAAACTCATCCGAACTATGATTTCCCTCACAGATTTCACATACTTCCTCAACAGCAAATCCATGTTGTGCATCATCTTCAAGAGCTTTTTCATTGCTTTAGTAAGGAATGCCACCTGTGATTTCATTGTGCTGCCGGCCTCATAATCCTTAACAGCTAGTTCCTGTTTACCCCATCTTCTTGCTGTCGGAAACTACTCTTCATTTTTGGCCAGATTTTTCAATACTTGCATTGCCTCGTCTGGGTCTTTGTCCAATAATAGTTCGTTTGCTGCTGAATCAATTCGAATACGAGTTTGTAAGTTAGCAGCATTATAAAACTTAGTTACCTGATTCCATACGGGGAATCCATGCATTGGGCAGTTCCGTAAAAGAGTGGTAAATATGTCTCAGGCCTCGTGCATCGGCTCGTCATCTTCATGTTGAAAAGTAGCAATTTCATTATGTAATCGCTCAGATAAATGCGAAGGATTAAAACGAGATAAGAATTTACGAGATAAATCTGCCCAAGTTCTAATTGAACCCGGCGTAAGTTTATTCCACCAAGTCTTTGCTCTATCCCTCAATGAATGGGGAAATAACCGAAGCCTCAATATCTCCGGATTAACTCCTGGCAGTCTAAACAAACCACAGATTTCCTGGAACGTTTTTAGATGCTCCCTAGCATCCTCTGTAACAGCACCACTGAATTGACCGGCATTGTTGATCATGCTAAACATGACAGGTTTCAGTTCGAAGTTGTCAACATCTATGTCTGACAGCGTGGTTTCCAGTTCTACATGATCGTTCAACATGTAGTCATGACAAGACCGTTGTCCGGCAGCGGCAGCAGCATCGACGACAGGCTGTCTACCCTCTCTATCTCCAACAGGAGGGTCATCTCCTCGGTGTGCCATCGTCTCTAACTGTTCCTCAAGGTACTCGTTCCTGGCTAGTAAGTGATGAAGTTGTTTCTTGAGATTGAATGATCGTTTGATTTCTTGATCTAATGGATACTCAGGATCTTTACCTCGTTTCGATCTGGGCATAAACAAGAAACCTTGTGAAAAGCAAGAGTTGAATGCACCAAAGAAAAACAGAAAAATAAAAATAAAAATAAAAACAAAAAGTGTAGTAAAAAGAAAGGTAGAGTTATGTTGCCAATCCCCGGCAACGGCGCCAAAAACTTGTTGCGTGTAAAATAGTCTATCGCAATGGTAGTGCAAGTGTACACGACGCAAGTAGTAAAGTGATATGAAGTATCGGATATCGTCTCCACAGGGATTGGGCTAATAGCTTCACCTTAATTCACTGCACGAAAGTAAAGAAAATATTTGAGAAGTTGTCACGAAAATAATAAAGTAAATGTAAATAAAAGAGTAGAAATATCAAGATAAAGAGAATGGGCCGGTATTGAATTGCTCAGTAGTGCAGGTATTGCTAAGTCTCGAAACTCCAGTTATGTCGTCGTCCCTGTCGCGCAGCACCTGTCGCGGCAGCAGTCCGTTGCTTATCGCGGTAGCGAATACTCAACTCAGTACTTCAAGTTTGGCAAGAATCCTAGATATGCCTTGGCCTATCCCTAGGTCCAAGTCTGTCGATGATCACGTCTTTGATGATACCTCCCGGCGTGAATCGAAGGATGAACACCGATGTGTATGAATTCTTCTTTAGCCACTTAACCTCGTCCTATCCCTAGGTCCGAGATAGTTCAACTATAAACTAGAGAACTTGCTCTTATTTCTTTCGTATACTTAACTCTCCCGATGCCAAGTAAATAGATAACCTCACAATGCTCTCCCGATGCTCTTGCAAGATATTAATAACCAAAATAAGAGAACTTGAAGTTTATTATATTGAACTGAAAATTCCTAAAACAAAACAACCCTTGCAACTACTTTACAAATCAACCCGTGGCCCTAGGGGGAATTTAGAACATGTTGTGGGAAGGAAAACGGCTAGAGTTTTGGGAAGGAAGCTAGGGTAATCGGCTATATCCTCCTAGGTCGAAATACATGCCCTTATATAGGCTTTGGGTCCAAGTTATCTAAAACAGCAAGAATACAACTTTAATTGAAAGTATAATTCTAATAAAGACTAAATCTTCAAGGAATCTACTTTCTAGCCGTCATCTTTCTTGCTTGGGCTTTTCTCTCCTTGAACTTTGGGCTTGACATTCCTTTCGATCTGGGGCTTGGAAAAATATGAGGTTTTCGTACGACAAACGGGCTGAATTTTCTCTATTTGTCGAGGTCAACTTTGCTTCTTCTCCTAAAAAACTGCTATCGTCCTTTGCTGTCACGGCGGCAACCATGGCAGCATCGTCCTCTTTGACTGCTTGTTCAGTTCCAACTCTTTTGCTTCACTGCCCAGCGCCTGTCCATTCCGTCTGCTACGGCAGCAACCTGCAAAAACAGCCATTCTTAGTAGAAACTGTGCCTTTTAATATATATGTGATGTTTTGCTGTAAACTGACCTAAATGCAACGAATAATGCTTGAATGCAGCAGAAATATGGGTTAAATAGGGTGTAAATAATAGAACTTTTACACAGTCAACACATTTCAACACGATTATATTGCAAAAACTCAGTTTCTGTACTTTTTACTCAGTTAAAATTCACACGGGTCCATTATGAGGCCTATTTAGACCTGCTCGTCCGAAACCTATAACAAATGGACCACAAAACATTGTTTTATCAAAATTTAGAGGTTCATATACTTGATTACGAGCATTTCCACACGATTATATTACAAAAACTCAATTTCTGTACTTTATACTCAGTTAAAATTCCAACGGGTCCATTACAAAACTTATTTAGACTCGCTCGTCTGAAACCTCTACAAAACGGACCGTGAAACAAGTTTTAATCACATTTTAGGAGTTTATATTCTTGATTACGACCATTTCAACCCGATTATATTAAAAATTTCAATTTCTGTACTTTTTACTCAAGTAAAATTCCAACGGGTCCAGTGTAAGGCCTATTTAGATCCGCTCGTCCGAAACCTCTACAAAACAAGCCGCGAAACAATTTTTAATCAAAATTTAGGAGTTCCTATACTTGATTACGAGCATTTCAACATGATTATATTGAAAAAAACTCAATTTTTGTACTTTTTACACAGTTAAAATTCCAACGGGTTCATTGTAATGCCTATTTAGACTCGCTCGTCTGAAACCTCTACAAAACGGACCGTAGAACAATTTTTAATCAAATTTTAGGAGTCCATATTCTTCATTACGAGCATTTCAACACGATTATATTGCAAAAACTCAATTTCTGTACTTTTTACTTAGTTAAATTCCAACGGTTCCATTGTAATGCCTATTTAGACCCGCTTGTCCGAAACCTATAACAAACGGACCACAAAACAAGGTATTATCAAATTTTAGGAGTTCATATACTTGATTACGAGCATTTCAACATGATTATATTGCAAAAAATCAATTTATGTACTTTTTACTCAGTTAAAATTCCCACGGGTCCATTATAAGGCCTATTTAGACCTGCTCGTCCGAAACCTATAACAAACGGACCGCAAAACATTGTTTTATCAAAATTTAGAGGTTCATATACTTGATTACGAGCATTTCAACACGATTATATTACAAAAACTCAATTTCTGAACTTTATACTCAGTTAAAATTCCAACGGGTCCATTATAAAGCTTATTTAGACTCGCTCGTCTGAAACCTCTACAAAACGGATCGCGAAACAAGTTTTAATCACATTTTAGGAGTTCATATTCTTGATTACGAGCATTTCAACACGATTATATTAAAAAATTTCAATTTCTGTACTTTTTACTCAAGTAAAATCTAACGGGTCCAGTGTAAGGCCTATTTAGACCCGCTCATCCGAAACCTCTACAAAACGGACCACGAAACAAATTTTAATCAAAATTTAGGAGTTCATATACTTGATTACGAGCATTTCAACATGACTATATTGAAAAAACTCAATTTTTGTACTTTTTACACAGTTAAAATTCCAACGGGTCCATTGTAATGTCTATTTAGACTCGCTCGTCTGAAAGCTCTACAAAACGGACCGCAAAATAATTTTTAATCAAATTTTAGGAGTCCATATTCTTCATTACGAGCATTTTAACACGATTATATTGCAAAAACTCAATTTTTGTACTTTTTACTCTGTTAAAATTCGAACGGCTCCATTGTAATGCCTATTTAGACCCCCTCGTCGGAAACCTCTACAAAACGGATCGCGAAACAAGTTTTAATCAAATTTTAAGAGTTCATATACTTGATTAAGGGCATTTCAACACGATTATATTGAAAAACTCAATTTCTGTACTTTTTACTTAAGTAAAATTCCAACGGGTCAAGTGTAAGGCCTATTTAGACCCGCTCGTCTGAAACCTCTACAAAATAGACCGCGAAACAAGTTTTAATCAAATTTTAGTAGTTCATATTCTTGATTAAGAGCATTTCAACACGATTATATTGCAAAAACTCAATTTCATTACTTTTTACTAAGTTAAAATTCCAACGAGTCCATTGTCATGCCTATTTAGACCCGCTCGTCCGAAACCTCTACAAAACGACCCGCACAACAAGTTTTAATCAAATTTTAAGAGTTCATATTCTTGATTTCGAGCATTTCAACACGATTATATTGAAAAAAACTCAATTTCTGTACTTTTTACTCAAGTAAAATTCCAACGGGTCAAGTGTAAGGCCTATTTAGACCCGCTCGTCCGAAACCTCTACAAAACAGACCGCGAAACAAGTTTTAATCAAATTTGAGTAGTTCATATACTTGATTAAGTGCATTTCAACAAGATTATATTGCAAAAACTCAATTTCTGTACTTTTTACTTAGTTAAAATTCCAACGAGTCCATTGTAATGCCTATTTAGACCCGCTCGTCCAAAACCTCTACATAACGGACCGCGAAGCAATTTTTAATCAAAATTTAGGAGTTCCTATACTTGATTACGAGCATTTCAACATGATTATATTGAAAAAACTCAATTTTTGTACTTTTTACACAGTTAAAATTCCAACGGGTCCATTGTAATGCCTATTTAGTCTCTCTCGTCCGAAACCTCTACAAAACGGACCACAAAACAATTTTTAATCAAATTTTAGGAGTCCATATTCTTCATTACGAGCATTTCAACATGATTATATTGCAAAAATTCAATTTCTGTACTTTTCACTCAGTTAAAATTCCAACGGGTCTATTGTAATGCCTGTTTCGACCCGCTCGTCCGAAACCTATAACAAACGGACCGCAAAACAAGGTATTGTTAAATTTTAGGAGTTCATATACTTGATTACGAGCATTTCAACACAATTATATTGCAAAAACTCAATTTCTGTACTTTTTACTCAGTTAAAATTCCCACGGGTCCATTATAAGGCCTATTTAGACCTGCTCGTCTGAAACCTATAACAATCGGACATCAAAACATTATTTTATCAAAATTTAGAGGTTCATATACTTGATTACGAGCATTTCAACACGATTATATTACAAAAACTCAATTTCTGAACTTTATACTCAGTTAAAATTCCAACGGGTCCATTATAAAGCTTATTTAGACTCGCTCGTCTGAAACCTCTACAAAACGGATCGCGAAACAAGTTTTAATCACATTTTAGGAGTTCATATTCTTGATTACGAGCATTTCAACACGATTATATTAAAAAATTTCAATTTTTGTACTTTTTACTCAAGTAAAATTCCAACGGGTCCAGTGTAAGGCCTATTTAGACTCGCTCGTTTGAAACCTCTGCAAAACGGACCACGAAACAAATTTTAATCAAAATTTAGGAGTTCATATACTTGATTACGAGCATTTCAACATGATTATATTGAAAAAAACTCAATTTCTGTACTTGTTACTCTGTTAAAATTCCCACGGGTCCATTGTAATGTCTATTTAGACTCGCTCGTCCGAAAGCTCTTCAAAACGGACCGCAAAATAATTTTTAATCAAATTTTAGGTGTCCATATTCTTCATTACGAGCATTTTAACACGATTATATTACAAAAACTCAATTTCTGTACTTTTTACTCAGTTAAAATTCCAACGGGTCCAATGTAATGCCTATTTAGACCCGCTCGTCGGAAACCTCTACAAAACGGATCGCGAAACAAGTTTGAATCAAATTTTAAGAGTTCATATACTTGATTTTGTGCATTTCAGCACGATTATATTGCAAAAACTCAATTTCTGCACTTTTTACTCTGTTAAAATTCCAATGGGTCATTGTAATGCTTATTTAGACCCGCTCGTCCGAAACCTCTACAATACGGACCGCAAAACAAGTTTTGATCAAATTTTAGGAGTTCATATTGTTGATTTCGAGCATTTCAACACGATTATATTGAAAAACTCAATTTCTGTACTTTTTACTCAAGTAAATTCCAATGGATCCATTGTAAGGCCTATTTAAACCTGCTCGTCCGAAACCTCTACAAAACAGACCGCGAAACAAGTTTTAATCAAATTTTAGTAGTTCATATACTTGATTAAGTGCATTTCAACATGATTATATTGCAAAAACTCAATTTCTGTACTTTTTACTTAGTTAAAATTCCAATGGGTCATTCTACTGCCTATTTAGACCCGCTCGTCCGAAACCTCTACAAAACGGACCGCAAAACAAGTATTAATCAAATTTTAGGAGGTCATATTCTTGATTTCGAGCAATTCAACACGATTATATTGCAAAAACTCAATTTCTGTACTTTTTACTCAGTTAAAACTCCAACAGGTCCATTGTAAAGCCTATTTACAACCGCTCGTCCGAAAGCTCTAAAAAACGGACCGCAAAACAATTTTTAACCAAACATTAGGATTTCATATACTTGATTAAGTGCATTTCAACATGATTATATTGCAAAAACTCAATTTCTGTACTTTTTACTTAGTTAAAATTCCAACGGGTCCATTGTAATGCCCATTTAAACCCGCTCATCCGAAACCTTTACAAAATGGACCGCAAAACAAGTTTTACTCAAATCTTAGGAGTTCATATACTTGATTACGAGCATTTCAACATGATTATATTGCAAAAACTCAATTTCTTTACTTTTTACTTAGTTAAAATTCCAACGGGTCCATTGTAATGCATATTAAAATCCGCTCATCTGAAACCTCTACAAAACGGATCACAAAACAAGTTTTAATCAAATTTTAGAAGTTCATATTCTTGATTACAAGCATTTCAACACGATTATATTGCAAAAACTCAATTTCATTAGTTTTTACTAAGTTAAAATTCGAACGGGTCCATTCTAATGCCTATTTAGACCCGCTCGTCTGAAACCTCTACAAAACGGTCCGCAAAACAAGTTTTAATCAAATCTTAGGAGTTCATATACTCAATTACGAGCATTTCAAAACGATTATATTGCAAAAACTCAATTTCTGTACTTTTTACTTAGTTAAAATTCCAACGTGTTCATTGTAATGCCTATTTAAACTCGCTCGTCTGAAACCTCTCGAAAACATATTGCAAAACATGTTTTAATCAAATTTGAGGAGTTAATATTCTTGATTACAAGCATTTCAATACGATTATATTGAAATAACTCAATTTATGTACTTTTTACTTAGTTAAAATTCCAACAGGTCCATTGTAATGCCTATTTAGACACGCTCGTACGAAACCTCTATAAAACGGACCGCAAAATAGTTTTAATCAAACTTTTGGAGTTCATATTCTTTTTTACGAGCATTTCAACACGTTTATATTGAAAAAACTCAAATTCTGTACTTTTTACTCAACTAAAATTCCAACGGGTCCATTGTAAGGCCAATTTAGACCCGCTCGTACGAAACCTTTGCATAACGGACCGCAAAACAATGTCTTATCAAATTTTAGGAGTTAATATACTTGATTACGAGCATTTAGACACGATTATATTGCAAAAACGCAAATTTTGTACTTTTTACTTAGTTAAAATTCTAACGGGTCCATTGTAAGGCCTATTTAGACTCACTCGTCTGAAACCTCTACAGAACGGACTCCGAAACAAGTTTTAACCAAATTTTAGGAGTTCATATACTTGATTCTGAGCATTTCAACACGATTATATTTCAAAAACTCAATTTCTATACTTTTTACTCAGTTAAAATTCCCACGGGTGTATTGTAAGGCCTATTTAGAGTCGCTCGTCTGAAACCTTTACAAAATGGACCGCGAAAGAAGTTTTAATCAAAATTTAGGAGTTCATATACTTGATTACGAGCATTTCAACACGATTATATTGTAGAAACTCAATTTTTGTACTTTTTACTCAGTTAAAATTCCAACGAGTCCATTGTAATGCCTATTTAGACCCGCTTGTCCGAAACCTATAACAAACGGACCGTAAAACAAGGTTTTGTTAAATTTTAGGAGTTCATATACTTGATTACGAGCATCTCAACATGATTATATTGCAAAAACTCAATTTCTGTACTTTTTACTCAGTTAAAATTCCCACGGGTCCATTATAAGGTCTATTTAGACCTGCTCGTCCAAAACCTATAACAAACGGACCGCAAAACATTGTTTTATCAAAATTTAGTTCATATACTTGATTATGAGCATTTCAACACGATTATATTGCAAAAACTCAATTTATGTACTTTATACTCAGTTAAAATTCCAACGGGTCCATTATAAAGCTTATTTAAACTTGCTCGTTTGAAACCTCTACAAAACGGACAGTGAAACAAGTTTTAATCACATTTTAGGAGTTTATATTCTTGATTACGAGCATTTCAAAACGATTATATTAAAAATTTCAATTTATGTACTTTTTACTCAAGTAAAATTCCAACGGGTCCAGTGTAAGGCCTATTTAGACCCGCACGTCCGAAACCTCTACAAAACGGACCGCGAAACAATTTTTAATCAAAATTTAGGAGTTCATATACTTAATCACGAGCATTTCAACACGTTTATATTGAAAAAAACTCAATTTCTGTACTTTTTACTCAAGTAAAATTCCAACGGGCCCGTTGTAAGGCCAATTTAGACCCGCTCGTACGAAACCTCTACAAAACGGACCACAAAACAATGTTTTATCAAATTTTAGGAGTTAATATACTTGATTACGAGCATTTTGACACAATTATATTGCAAAACCTCAATTTCTGTACTTCTTACTCAGTTAAAATTCCTACGAGTCTATTGTAAGGTCTATTTAGACTCGCTCGTCTGAAACCTTTACAAAGCAGACCGCGAAATAAGATTTATTCAAAATTTAGGAGTTCATATACTTGATTACGAGCATTTCAATATGATTTTATATCAAAAACTCAATTTCTGTACTCTTTGCTCAGTTAAAATTCCATCGGGTCCATTGTAATGCCTATTTAGACTCGCTCGTTCGAAACCTCTACAAAACGGACCGCAAAACAATTTTTAATCAAATTTTAGGAGTCCAAATTCTACATTACGAGCATTTCAACACGATTATAAATCAAAAACTCAATTCATGTACTTTTTACTCAGTTAAAATTCTGACGGGTCCATTTTAAGGCCTATTTAGACTCGCTCGTCCGAAACCTCCACAAAACGGACCACAAAGAAAGTTTTAATCAAATTTTAGGAGTTCATATACTTGTTTACGAGCATTTCGACATGATTATATTGCAAAAACTCAATTTCTGTACTTTTTACTAAGTTCAAATTCCCACGGGTCCATTGTAAGGCATATTTAGACTCGCTCGTCTAAAACCTCTACAAAACGGACCGCGAAACAAGTTTTAATCAAACTTTTAGCGTTCATATACTTGATTACAAGCATTTCAACACGATTATATTGCAAAAACTCAATTTATGTGCTTTTTACTTAGTTAAAATTTAAACGGGTCCATTGTAAGGCATATTTGAACCCGCTCGTCTAAAAACTCTACAAAACGGACCGCGAAACAAGTTTTAATCAAACTCTTAGAGTTCATATACTTGATTACAAGCATTTCAACACGATTATGTTGCAAAAACTCAATTTATGTACTTTTTACTTAGTTAAAATTCCAACGGGTCCATTGTAATGCCTATTTATACTCGCTCATCCGAAACCTCTACAAAACAGACCGCAAAAATTTTTTTAATCAAATTTTAGGAGTCCATATTCTACATTACGAGCATTTCAACACGATTATATTGCAAAAACTCAATTCATGTACTTTTTACTCAGTTAAAATTCTGACGGGTCCATTTTAAGGCCTATTTAGACTCGCTCGTCCGAAACCTCCACAAAAAGGACCGCAAAGAATATTTTAATCAAATTTTAGGAGTTCATATACTTGTTTACGAGCATTCCGACACGATTATATTGCAAAACCTCAATTTCTGTACTTTTTACTAAGTTAAAATTCCCACGGGTCCATTGTAAGGCATATTTAGACTCGTTCGTCTGAAACCTCTACAAAACGGACCACGAAACAAGTTTTAATCAAAATTTTAGAGTTCGTATACTTGATTACAAGCATTTTAACACGATTATATTGCAAAAACTTAATTTATGTACTTTTTACTTAGTTAAAATTCCAACGGGTCCATTGTAAGGCATATTTGAACCCGCTCGTCTAAAACCTCTACAAAACGGACCGCGAAACAAGTTTTAATCAAACTTTTAGAGTTCATATACTTGATTATAAGCATTTCAACACGATTATGTTGCAAAAACTCAATTTATGTACTTTTTACTTAGTTAAAATTCCAACGGGTCAATTGTAATGCATATTTGAACCCGCTCGTCTAAAACCTCTACAAAACAGACCGCAAAACAAGTTTTAATCAAGTCTTAGTAGTTCATATTCTTGATTAAGAGCATTTTAACACGATTATATTGCAAAAACTCAATTTCATTACTTTTTACTAAGTTAAAATTCCAACGAGTCCATTGTAATGCCTATTTAGACCCGCTCGTCCGAAACCTTTACAAAACGGACCGCACAACAAGTTTTAATCAAATTTTAAGAGTTCATATTCTTGATTTCGAGCATTTAAACACGATTATATTGAAAAAACTCAATTTCTGTACTTTTTACTCAAGTAAAATTCCAACGGGTCAAGTGTAAGGCCTATTTAGACCCGCTCGTCCGAAACCTCTACAAAACGGACCGTGAAACAAGTTTTAATCAAACATTAGGAGTTCATATACTTGATTACGAGCATTTCAACATGATTATATTACAAAAACTCAATTTATGTACTTTTTACTCAGTTAAAAATCCAACGGGTCCATTGTAATGCATATTTAGACCCGCTCGTCCGAAACCTCTACAAAACATACCGCAAAACAAGTTTTAATAAAATCTTAGGAGTTTATATACTTGATTACGAGCATTTCAACTCGATTATATTGGAAAAACTCAATTTCTGTACTTTTTACTTAGTTAAAATTCCAACAGGTTCATTGTAATGCCTATTTGAACCCGCTCGTCTGAAACCTCTCGAAAACGGATCGCAAAATAGGTTTTAATCAAATTTTAGGAGTTCATATTCTTTATTACGAGCATTTCAACACGATTATATTGCAAAAACTCAATTTATATACTTTTTACTCTGTTAAAATTCCAACGGGTCCATTGTAATGCCTCTTTAGACCCGCTCGTATGAAACATCTATAAAACGGATCGCAAAAAAGTTTTAATCAAATTTTAGGAGTTCATATTCTTTTTTACGAGCATTTCAACACGATTATATTGAAAAAAACACAATTTCTGTACTTTTTACTCAAGTAAAATTCCAACGGGTCCGTTGTAAGGCCAATTTAGACCCGCTCGTACGAAACCTCTGCAAAACGGACCGCAAAACAATGTTTTATCAAATTTTAGGAGTTAATATACTTGATTACGAGCATTTCGACACAATTATATTGCAAAACCTCAATTTCTGTACTTTTTACTCTGTTAAAATCCCTACGGGTCTAATGTAAGGTCTATTTAGACCGTGAAATAAGATTTATTCAAAATTTAGGAGTTCATATACTTGATTACGAGCATTCCAACACGATTATATAGCAAAAACTCAATTTTTGTAGTTTTTACTCAGTTAAAAGTCCAACGAGTCCATTGTAATGCCTATTTATACCTTCTCATCCGAAACCTATAACAAATGGACCGCAAAACATTGTTTTATCAAAATTTAGAGGTTCATATACTTGATTACGAGCATTTCAACACGATTATATTGCAAAAACTCAATTTCTGTACAAAACGGGTCCATTATAGAGTTTATTTAGATTCTCTCATCTGAAACCTCTACAAAACGGATCGCTAAACAAGTTTTAATCACATTTTAGGAGTTTATATTCTTGATTACGAGCATTTCAACACGATTATATGAAAAAAAACTCAATTTCTGTACTTTTTACTCAAGTAAAATTCCAACGGGTCCAGTGTAAGGCCTCTTTAGACCCTCTCGTCCGAAACCTCTACAAAACGGACTGCGAAACAAGTTTTAATCTAATTTTAGGAGTTTATATGCTTGATTACGAGTATTTCAACACGATTTTATCGCAAAAATTGAATTTCTGTACTTTTTCCTCAGTTAAAATTCCAACGGGTCCATTGTAATGCTTATTTAGACCCGCTTGTCCGAAACCTCTACGAAACGGACCACAAAACATGTTTTAATCAAATTTTTGGAGTTCAAATTTTTTATTACGAGCATTTCAACAAAATTTTATTGCAAAAATGCAATTTCTGTACTTTTTACTCAATTAAAATTCCAACGGGTCCATTGTAAGGCCTATTTAGACACGCTCATCCGAAATCTATAACAAACGGATAGCAAAACATTGTTTTATAAAAACTTAGAGGCTCATATACTTGATTCCAAGCATTTCAACACGATTATATTGCAAAACTTAATTTATGTACTTTTTACTCAGTAAAAATTCCAACGGGTCCATTATAAAGCTTATCTAGACTCGCTCGTCTGAAACCTCTACAAAACGGATCGCGAAACAAGTTTTATTCACATTTTAAGAGTTTATATTCTTGATTACGAGCATTTCAACACGATTATATTAAAAAAACTCAATTTATGTACTTTTTACTCAAGTAAAATTCCAACGGGTCTAGTGTAAGGCCTATTTAGACCCGCTCGTCCGAAACCTCTACAAAACGGACCGCGAAACAAGTTTTAATCAAATTTTAGGAGTTCATATGCTTGATTACGAGCATTTCAACACGATTATATTGCAAAAACTCAATATATGTACTTTTTACTCATTTAAAATTCCCACGGGTCCATTATAAGGCCTATTTAGACCTGCTCTTCCGAAACCTATAACAAACGGACCGCAAAAACATTGTTTTATCAAAATTTAGAGGTTCATATACTTGATTACAAGAATTTCAACACGATTATAATGCAAAAACTTAATTTATGTACTTTTTACACATTTAAAATAACAACGGGTCCATTATAAAGCTTATTTAGACTCGCTCGTCTGAAAACCTCTTCAAAACTGACCGCAAAACAAGTTTTAATCACATTTTAGGAGTTTATATTCTTGATTACGAGCATTTCAACACGATTATATTAAAAAAAACTTAATTTCTGTACTTTTTACTCAAGTAAAATTCCAACGGGTCCAGTGTAAGGCCTATTTAGACCCGCTCGTCCGAAACCTCTACAAAACGGACCGCGAAACAAGTTTTAATCAAATTCTAGGAGTTCATATGCTTGATTATGAGCATTTCAACACGATTATATTGCAAAAACTCAATTTATGTACTAGGAACATGCTCATCATATACCATCCTCATTGGATTGTAAAAATCTATTGCTAGGAACATGCTCATCATATACCATCCGCATTTTGAGGAACTTTCGATCCCTCCATAGGGAAAATCTATCGAACCACCATGTGGTCTATTTCTTGTTGTACCTTATGATTATTACCCGGTTACTCTATAATCTATTCTATAATTGGATTTCTCAGGATGCCTTTTTTATTTATGCTCCAGTTCTTAACTCACCTTTTAACTCTATGTTATTTTTAATTGTTTTCTTTAAGTATTCTTCTAATCATGCCATATACATTACCATTTCCATTGTATCCTTTTTATTTCCCTTAGCATCTATGTTCCATCTCTATTCTCTGCACATGTTCTGTTTTTCTAGTGACTGTTTTGCTCATTTTATCATCTCAATGTCCACCATGTTTTTTCTCTTGCACTAGGCATGTTCTTATTACCATGCTTTACCTTCTTGCTCATATCCATTTCCACATCTACTGCCATAAGCATGCTTTTACATTTGCTTCTTTTTTTATGCCCTTCCATCATCTTGCTCCCCATTCTTTTCATATCTGTGTTCTCTCTATTTTTTTATTAGATCAATCTACTAAAATTCCATATCTATCACTAACTCTTCTATCTCTTTTTTTGCATGCCTTCGAGATATCTAAGGCTCCAAGGAATGTCTTGAACCGGGCCCTCTACCTTTCCGGCTGGCACCGCGGCTTGTTCCCTTTACTCTATGATTTTTATTTTATCAGTCCCTCATATTTTTTTGCTCCTTTGGTCTGTTCTAGGCCTCTTACCCCCTCTTTCTCTCTATCCCTGGGTTGTATTTATTTTTCCTGCTTTCTTTATGTTTATGCCTGCTTCTCCTGTTTTAATCTTTACTTGCTCTGCATATATTATACCATCATGCAAGATCCCCATGCTCATGCACATCAGCATTTAATTTCTGCGTTCCCTATACATACCCCCTTTTTCCGGTTTACTCTTAGATGTTTGTCTCTTTTAAGCATGGATTCTTATTTTCATTCCTTTATATATATGGTTTGTTTACATTGTTATATCCACACATATACCTTACTTACTGCTAGATTTTGTATGTACTCTTCCCCTTTTCTTGTGGCTATCGACACCCATCAGGGTGAACTTACACGAGCCCTCTGAAGGGATAATTTAACTATCACATTTCGGTGAAGTTATTTCTCTTCTTTATGATATCAATTGCCTTTCCATCACTATATATGCCACTCAAATTAATCCATAAAAATCGACACATACCTAACGACTTTTCTTCCTCATTGCATCGGCTTGCTAATTTTATACTTTTCCTATTCTATACCCACTTAGTTATCTTCTACCACCACTCTCCTATTCTACACTACATCTTTTGTGGTGCGAACTTTCTATTCCCTAATTGGGAAATTGAGACGATCACCTTTTTGGTTTAACTATATATTAATTTAAATTATGACACAATGTGGCTACAAACAAATCTCCTAAATTCATCATCTATAAATAAATCTTATTACGCAAATTCCCAATTAACTCTACCGGCCTATCTACACAACCATACGATTTATATTTCAATTAGCACTTATCTTAACCATTTTTACCAATTATCAGCTCCTTCTTCCATGCTATGGGTTTCAGTCTTAACTAATTTTGATCTCCCTCAATTAGATTCCCACTATCAATCTGTCCCTAAACCACAACTTTTCAACATCACACATACTCTCAGGAGACAATCCATCCTTCCTTATGTAACACTTCCATCCATCTTTAATTTTATGATTCTAATCTATGAATCACTACTCCCCTATTACAACAATTTCTATTTTTCACTTCTTCTATTCATAATTTATTTCCCACTTCATTTCATTCCTTTAGAATTCCTCACTATTTCCATAAATACAAATATTCTATTTATTAAGTCTATGAATCTACTTGCCTTATTGAATATATTTCCCTTTGCTGTACTTGATCTTTACAATTATTTTGTCTTCCTTCTTTCCAGTCTCTATTATAGTTATAGATTATGCACAACCCTTACCATAATTAATTCTTACACCTCCCCCCTTATGAATTTCTTTCCTCAAACTACCTCCTTTTATTTCTCCCATCTCTATTCAATCATACGCTCCCCTATAATTTAAGGGGTTTCTTTCCATATTATAAATTACAAGGTTTCCTAATTGGCCTTCCATCCTTTCCTATTCTCAATAGTCTATTACACTATCTTCCTTCTTTAACTTATCCCACAAATCAATCTCTTAACTCCAAGTTTCCATTTTCTACAATTCTCTCTTTTATCCTCACTTCAATAACCAGCCATAAGTTCACCCCTAAAATTAGGGATTCGCATAAACCTTCCTCTTCTATCTCTCCTAACCATCGTACTAAATATCTAAATATAAGGATTTTTCTTTCCACTCCTTTCAATTTCATTTATTTTCCTTTCCTTATTATACTAATTACCTTCTCTATTTCTGTAATACCTATACTTAAGGTATTTTTCTTAATCATTCTCCTCTTCCTAGTCCATCACTATTCGTCTCTCACTATTGCTCACTCCCCCTCTCTTGTCCAAATGGCTTCATCTTCCTCTCTTCCCCACTACTCCAACCTCGATCTCACCAATGAAGAGGCAAATGCTATCTATACCCCAGATTTTGACTTCTTTGAGGAGGACCCGAAAACAATTCTAGTTGGAAAATTCATCTCCACTAAGCCGATTGATGACTGGGCTGTTCTCACAGCTTTCGAAGGTATTTGGAAAAAAAATAATCTCAAATCAATCTCCACTATTAGAGATTCTTTCTTCAGGATTGAGTTTGCTACAATTACTGATCGGGATGATGGTTATGAACGAGGGACCTGGCTTTATAAAGACGAATGGTTAGCTCTTGCTGAATATAATCCAGGGAAAAGCATGGATGATTATTCGTTTAACCCTATGCGAATCTGGTTTCGCATTCTTGCTCTACCCAAGCCTCTAATGGAAGACCCTAATAGAACTCACTTAGTGGGCCAATCTCTAGGTGCTATGGTCGACACCGTTCTCAGAACTGACACACGGAAAAGAGAAGGAAACATGACATAATTCTTACGAGTTGAAATTTTCATGGACATCTCTAAGCCTGTCCGACGATTCCTACTTATGGGAAAGGTACACGTACTACTTCTTGTCGTCTCCAATATGAACGTCTCCCTCTGCTATGCCATGGGTGTGGCATCATTAGTCATATCTTCGAACATTGTCCTAACAAAGCTACGATTGATCTGGCTAAACTTCAATATGGTGAGTGGTTCCGCTGGCTTCCCCCGCGTCGCCGGGACCAGGGACCACGTGGCCGTATCCGAGCAGTTGAGCCCTCTACTAATGCAAGTCGCCACCCACCGATAGGTATTTTCTCAAATTTTTTCTGGATCCAACAATTCCTCTATTTTTTTATCTTGTTTATATGTTGATTCTTCTTCTTATTCAGATCCAATGGTCAAGGGTAAATCTGTTGAGCCTCATACTAATGCTAACCAACACCCACCAATAGGTATTTTACCAATTTTATTCTGGCACATACAACTTCTCAATGTTCCTTTATGTTTATATATTGATTCTCTATCTTCCCTTTCTACAGACCCAAAGGACAAGGGTAAATCCGTTGTTGAACCTGTTGCCTCTGCGCAAGATTCGGGTCTGTCTTTTATTAAATCCCACCACTTACTTTTTATCCGACAGTTCCCACAATTGAAACTCATTTCCTCTTTCTCTGAATTTTTAGGAAAACTCAAAGAAGGGGATGCTGCCTCTTTTGCAGATCTTCCTACTGAGGATGTTAACAGTATTGATGAAATGATAGGAGAGCAATCTTCTGAGCCGCCCACTACCAAATTGGAACCCCAGCAACCATCACGAGCTCTACTCCCTCCTCGGGTTATTTCACCACAACCCCTGAACACCATATACCCCATCCCTGAGGACTCTAAGAAAGGCGACTTGGAAGGCCAAGATGATGGTGTACCAAGCCCTACTGCTCAACAAGTGAATAAATTGGATGCTCAATTAAGTAAGCCTTTCCTTCAAACCGGTATTTCATTTTTTGACGCATTTGACTCTTGGCTTCTTAAAAACTATCCCAATGATGCAGCATCGGCTCCTGCTCCTATCCCTATTCCTCCTAACCGTGGCACTAAGAGACGCTCCCCCATCCATGTAATCCTCCAGCCAAAGAAGTCCAAGCCCTCTCCTTCTCCAACCCTAAAAGCTGGGATGAGAAGCGGAAAAAACTCTCCGTCGGCGGCTGACTCACAACCCCGCCGAGGGAAATGATCATCTTATGCTGGAACTGTCAGGGTCTTGGGAAGGTCCAGGCAGTTCAACACCTCCAGCAATATGTTCGTCTTCACTCTCCTGATTTTCTTTTTTTTATGTGAAACTAAACTTAAAAATACGGCTTGTAGCCTTCTTAGTTCTTTACTAGGTATGCATGAGGTTTTCTCGGTTGATTACAGTGAACATTGCTCTGGTATTGCTTTATTTTCCTCGAATAATTATGATATTACTAAGCTTTATTATTCGGATCGTTTCATTCATACTCATATTCACTGTAATTCTTATTCGTTTTACTTCACTGATATACATGGTTACTCTGAAACAAGTCAAAAAACTAAAACTTGGGATTTAATTGATTCACTAAACAACAACGACGGTCTTCCTTGGCTTCTTGGGGTGATTTTAACGAAATCCTATCTGATAATGAGAAACAAGGCGGTTGTCGTCGTGCTAGATCTCAAATCAGTAATTTTTGATAATGCCTTTCCCGCAATAACCTTTTTGACTGCAAACCTACTTCGGGTTGGTTCACATGGTCTAAACTTGGGCATAAAACTCCTACATTATTTGAAAGACTAGACCGTTTTGTAGGGAATATGACATGGAAAGCTACTAATACCAATTATAACATTATTTCCGATTTTGATGCTAAATCTGATCACTGCTTTCTACTTTTGAATACGGAACTCCCATCACAAACAAATCATCGACCACCTCCATCTAAATTCCAATTCGAAAATTGCTGGGCAACCAGTGAAGACGGCATCTCTGTAGTCAAGCAAACTTGGACTTCTACTAAGGGTAATACTCTTGATAAAATTCAAGCTATTAGCACATGTTTAGGAGATTGGCAATCCCAACAACGATTTAAATCCACTGGTCGGATCAACATTCTTACTAAGAAAATCAACAAATTCCTACAGCGACCTCTCTCGGTTGCGGCTGAGGAAAAATACATCGCTGCCAGATCCGAGCTCCACAAATTACTAAACGAACAAGAAGTGTACTTGGCGCAACGCTCTCGTAATCTATGGTTGTCTCAAGGAGACAAAAATACCCGTTTTTTTCATGCACGTGCTACTAATAGGAAAAAGAAGAATACCATCACTGGCCTTCTCGACATGAACAATAAATGGTGTACTGCCGACTCAGATCTTATGACAATTGCTTCCTCATATTTCCACACTCTCTTTACCTCCTCTAACCCCTTTTCTTCAGATCAAATTCTTTCAAAAATCCCTCCCTCCATCACGCCTGCTATGAATGAGTCCCTCACTAGGGAATTCATAGCGGAAGAGGTCTTCACTGCTTTCCGCGATATAGACCCAAGGAAAGCCCCTGACATCGATGGCTTGCCTAGCGGTTTCTTCCGACAACACTGGGATACGGTAGGGACCGATGTCACCACACTTTGCCTTAATCTTCTCAATGGGTCAGCCGATATGGCTTCGGTAAACCAAACCATTTTGGTACTCATACCTAAAATAAAGGATCCAACTACTATGAGGCATCTTAGGCCCATTAGTCTCTGCACAGTAATATACAAAATTATTGCCAAAGTCTTGGTTAATAGGATGAAACATACTATCCCCTTTTGCATTAGTCCCAACCAAGCTGCCTTCGTCCAGGGACGTAATATTACAGACAACATTCTTATTGCTCACGAAATAATTCACTCTGTTAACACCGGTACCACTAAGTCTTCTCAAGGTGCTGCCCTTAAGCTTGATATGGAGAAGGCCTTTGATAGAGTTGAATGGACTTTCCTTGAAAACGTCATGACCCGTATGGGCTTTGCGCCATCATGGGTATCTCTTATAATGCGATTCATCTCTTCAGTCTCTTTTTCAGTTAAGGTCAACAACTCCTTCTCCCTCTTTTTTCGGCTGCAACGGGGTTTCCGCCAAGGTGATCCCTTGTCCCCTTTCCTCTTCCTTTTTTGCACTCAAGGGCTCCCATCTTTTCTGTCCGATGCTAAACAACATGGTCTGCTTCCTGGCCTTGGTGCCAGCAAGCAGGGCCCCAAGGTTAACCATCTTCTAATTGCAGATGATTGTATAGTTTTCCTCAACTCAAAACCAGAGGAAGCCGCTCACCTCAAATTAGCTCTCCAAACTTACGCTTCTGCCTCTGGACAAGCAGTCAATTTTGATAAGTCCACTATTTTCTACAATCCTCGCACCCCCGGTTCGACTCGCCACGCTATTAATTCCTACCTTCAAGTTCGCGAGGTCTCCAACCCTGGTGTCTATCTGGGGGTTCCACTTCTTATTGGTAAAAATAAGACCTTATCTTTAGGATTTATACGAGATAAAGTTCATGAAAGATTATCCAACTGGGACAAACAACTCTTTTCCTTCAGTGGCAGGGAAATCTTTATCAAAGCTGTATTACAATCTCTACCTCAATATGTTATGTCATGCTATTTATTGCCCCAAAACATTATTGACGATATGACTTCTGCCATCAGACGATATTGGTGGTCTGGCAAAAATAACAAGAAAGGTTGGCACATGCTCCCTTGGGAACAGGTGTGCTTACCTAAATCAGTGGGAGGTATGGGATTTAGGGATCTCAATAACTTTAACATTGCGCTTCTTGGTAAACAACTATGGCGCCTTATCTGTGAACCAGATTCTCTTCTGGGTCAAATCTATAAAGCCAAATACTTTCCTTCAGGTAACATCCTTAATGCATCTCGGCCTTCTCGTGGTTCTTTTGCCTGGCAAGGTATCTATCATGCTATGCAACACCTATTTGGAGGCTTCCTCTATCGTCCTGGTATTAATAGTAATATACGACTCCATCAGGACAACTGGGGAGGCTCTTCGTCTATACACCTTTATGGGGATTATGAGATCTCGGATGAAGTCCACATTCGTTGTCGCGACTTTATGATTCAGAACCAAACAGCTTGGGACCCTGCTAAGGTCCGCGCGTACTTTACAACGGCCGATGCTGACTCAGTTTTGTCAATTCCTATTATCAATGATACTCGTGACTCCATCCTTTGGAGCCCTAATGACCCTGGTATTTACTCGGTAAGATCTGGCTACCTCTATTTACAACGCCCTCCAGAACCTAGAATTCGCCCTCCACGGATTTGGAAGTTTCTCTCCAAACTTAAGGTCTTGCCTAAAGTTAAAACTTTTGGATGGCGCTTGGGATCTGAGGCCCTACCCGTCGGGGTTCGTCTTCAAGCTTTTGCACCGGACTCAGGTCCCTGCCCTGTTTGTCACTCCGGTACGGAATCGATTCTCCATGCTCTCTGTGATTGCTCTGGTGCCTCAGAGGCCCTTCATTTGGTTGGCCTTCCTAACTCTCTGATCAACAGCACTGCATCCACCGGCCTTCAATGGCTAGAGGAAGGTGCTCGCCTTCTTTCCTCTGACCTTTTCGGGCTTTTCTTGACTACTCTGTGGAACATTTGGAACAGGCGCAATGACTGGATGCATAACCGCCATCTTCAATCCCCGTGGTTAATTGCTGTCAATTCTATCAGTCTTCATCGTGACTACTCCGATGCTATTTCTTCCCCTACCTCCCCTTCCCCTTTGCCGGTCTCTCTCTCTCTCTCGTTGGAGACATCCCCCTCGGGGGCACATCAAAATTAATGTGGATGGGGCTTTCGACCCTTCCACACGTGTAGCGGCGGTTGGTGTTGTGGCCCGTGATGAAGCAGGTATGGTTGTCGGCGGTCTGGCTTACCCTTTGGGCAGTTGCTCAGATGCCATTACGTCTGAAGGGAAAGGTCTTCTAGCTGGTATTACTTTTGCTCAATCTCAAGGATGGAGCCACTTGATTTTCGAGACAGACTGTGCTTCTCTAGCGAATAGGCTCAACTTTCTGGGCCCCGATCTCTCTTCTATGGGTCCGACGATTCTGCAAGCACATGCAGCTTTGGATTGTTTTTCTCTTGCTCATGTTCAGTTTGTTTGTCGTGAGGCTAATATTGTTGCACATACTTTGGCTACCCATGCTCTTAGGACCATGACTTCTATGTCTTTTGGATCCATGTATCCTGATTGTATTCGCCACGCTGTACTCTGCGAGGTCTCACCTCGGTCTTTATAAATAAAATTTTGGGTACTCTTTTCCCCTTTTAGGTTTCTTCAGGTCTTGTGCCTCGGGATATTAGTAGGGGTTTTTAACGAGGCCCACCTTCTTCAAAAAAAATTCCCACGGGTCCATTGTAAGGCCTATTTAGACCTACTCGTCCAAAACCTATAACAAACGGACCACAAAACATTGTTTTATCAAAATTTAGAGGTTCATATACATGATTACAAGCATTTCAACACGATTATAATGCAAAAACTTAATTTTTGTACTTTATACTCAGTTAAAATTCCAACGGGTCCATTATAAAGCTTATTTAGACTCGCTCGTCTGAAACCTCTACAAAACGGACCGCAAAACAAGTTTTAATCATATTTTAGGAGTTTATATTTTTTATTACGAGCATTTCAACACGATTATATTTAAAAAAACTCAATTTCTGTTCTTTTTACTCAAGTAAAATTCCAACGGATCCAGTGTAAGGCCTATTTAGACCCGCTCGTCCGAAACCTCTACAAAACGTACCGCGAAACAAGTTTTAATCAAATCTTAGGAGTTCATATGCTTGATTACGAACATTTCAACACGGTTTTATCGCAAAAACTGACTTTCTGTACTTTTTCCTCAGTTAAAATTCCAACGGGTCCATTGTAATGCTTATTTAGACCCGCTTGTCCGAAACCTCTACGAAACGGACCACAAAACATGTTTTAATCAAATTTTAGGAGTTCAATTTTTTTATTACGAGCATTTCAACACAATTTTATTGCAAAAACGCAATTTATGTACTTTTTACTCAGTTAAAATTCCAACGGGTCCATTGTAAGGCCTATTTAGACACGCTCGTCCGAAATCTCTACAAAACAGACCGCACAAAAAAATTTAATCAAATTTTAGGAGTTCATATTCTTGATTTCGAGCATTTCAACACGATTATATTAAAAAACTCAATTTATGTAATTTTTACTCAAGTAAAATTCCAACGGGTCCAGTGTAAGGCCTATTTAGACCGTTCGTCCGAAACTTCTACCAAACGAACTGTGAAACAAGTTTTAATCAAATTTTAGGAGTTCATATGCTTGATTACGAGCATTTCAACACGATTATATTGCAAAAACTCAATTTCTGTACTTTTTACTCAGTTAAAAATCCCACGGTTCCATTGTAAGGCCTATTTAGACCTACTCGTTCGAAACCTATAACAAACGGACCGCAAAACATTTGATATGACCATCAAGAACAAAGACCCGGAGAAGTACCCAAGTGGCCCCATTACACGTGCACGGGCCAAGGAGTTTCAATCAGCCATGGAAAGCTTGTTTACAACAAGCCATGAACGTGAGAAAGAAGAAATAATAAGGGAGGAATGCCTTACCTTGCTCATGCATGCATTTGCATGAGAATTTAAGTATTTCAAACTTCATTCATGCATTTAGTTAAATTCAATAAAGTTAGTTCTTTAATTAAACTAGTTCATTCATTTAACTAGTTCACTCAATTAACTAACTCTTTAATTGTTTCATGCATCTATTATTTTAAGTTTGAATAAATCCTTTGTGTGTGTCTAGGTTCATGTGACGTGTGGATTAAAGAAGAGACTTTTTAACTTCAGCTTGGAAACAAGTCATTAATGACCATCTTTACTCATGCAATTGAAGGCAATTCAAGGCTGAATTCTTTTCATCTTTTCAAGGCTGTTCATCTTCTTAGAGTAACAAAGCATTTAAGCTTCATAATTCACCTATTCAAGGTTGAAATTATGAACCAATGAAGGCCATTCACGTTCAAGAGAAGGGACATGCAATAATCAGCATTCAAATTATGCATTCAATGCCTTTATTTATCATTTTTGAAGGCTGATCATATTCCAATAATGGGCAAGCAATGAAGGCTGATTTATTATCATTTAATCATCAAATTAAGTGATAAAATCATCAAGGAATTCAAAGAGATAAGCTGATTTGGATGTGTGGGATGTCTACATTCATCCTATGTCCACATTCATTCTCTTTTATCCATTTGCAAGCAAAATGAAGCAGCCCAAGAGTCACCACTCCTTTTGACGAATTTAAGGCTAAATTCATCTCAATTTAAAGCAAAATTCATCCATCAAAAGGATAAGAAAGAAACATTTCATTTATTTGTATTCAATAACATTTAGATGAGCATTCATCTCTCTTTTGTGTGACTTTTCATATGGTGCCTAGCCACACTATAAATAGGCACCTTAAGTTCATTTGTAAGCACTTTTTTTTGGAGAATATAAACCTTTGAAAGATTGCTTTCATCTTGTTCTTGGGAGAACTCTATCGGCTTCAAGTTGTGCTTGTAGTCTTCTATCCATTCTATTTTACTATAGCATTGGTTCCAAGCTCTCTTATAGCTTGTGGGTCACGTTCCACACTCCTCCACCTCGACTCCATCAAAGTATATTGTTGGTTCCTAGCTTGTTATAGCTAGCGGGTCACAATTCGTTATCCTTGCAACCATACAAATCCACGCCGCCTTTAACATCTCACATCACTCCTTCTTTGATTTACACCTTTCCATGATTATCATCCTCCATCCTTAGCCACCATACTATCCAAATTACCTATCCAATTCCTTTCTTCATTATTTTTTTTTGCTATTCATCTCACATGTATGTTTTATGATGTCTCAGAGTTCAAAGCGTAGCAAAGAATATTTCTTACTAGAATCACGATCGGGCACATCTATATGACTGGGGTCACATTACCGAGTACATATCAACATTGTTTTATCAAAATTTAGAGGTTCATATACTTGATTACAAGCATTTCAACAAGATTATATTGCAAAACCTTAATTTATGTACTTTTTACTCAGTTAAAATTCCAACGGGTCCATTATAAAGCTTATTTAGACTTACTCGTCTGAAACCTCTACAAAACGGGCTGCGAAACAAGTTTTAATCACATTTTAGGAGATTATTTTCTTGATTATGAGCATTTCAACACGATTATATTAAAAAACTCAATTTTGTACTTTTTACTCAAGTAAAATTCCAACGGGTCCAGTGTAAGGCATATTTAGACCCGCTCGTCCGAAACCTCTACAAAACGTACCGCGAAACAAGTTTTAATCAAATCTTAGGAGTTCATATGCTTGATTACGAGCATTTCAACACGATTTTATCGCAAAAACTGAATTTCTGTACTTTTTCCTCAGTTAAAATTCCAACGGGTCCATTGTAATGCTTATTTAGACCCGCTTGTCCGAAACCTCTACGAAACGGACCACAAAACATGTTTTAATCAAATTTTAGGAGTTCAATTTTTTTATTACGAGCATTTCAACACAATTTTATTGAAAAAACGCAATTTCTGTACTTTTTACTCAGTTAAAATTCCAACGGGTCCATTGAAAGGCCTATTTAGACTCGCTCGTCCGAAACCTCTACAAAACGGACCGCAAAACAATTTTTAATCAAATTTTAGGAGTCCATATTCTTTATTACGAGCATTTCAACACGATTATATTGCAAAAACTCAATTTATGTACTTTTTACTCAGTTAAAATTCTAACGGGTCCATTGTATAGCCTATTTAGACCCGCTCGTCTGAAACCTCTACAAAACGAACGTCAAAACAATTTTTAATCAAATTTTAGGAGTTCATATACTGTATTACGAGCATTTCAATATGATTTTATTGCAAAAACTCATTTTTTGTACTTTTTACACAGTTTAAATTCCAACAGGTCCATTGTAATACCTATTTAGACCCGCTCGTCCGAAACCTCTACAAAATGGACCGCAAAACAATTTTTAATCAAATTTTAGGAGTCCATATTCTACATTACGAGCACTTCAACACAATTATATTGTAAAAACTCAATTCATGTACCTTTTACTCAGTTAAAATTCTGACGGGTCCATTTTAAGGCCTATTTAGACTCGCTCGTCCGAAACCTCCACAAAACGGACCGCAAAGAAAGTTTTAATCAAATTTTAGGAGTTCATATACTTGATTACAAGCATTTCGACACGATTATATTGCAAAAACTCAATTTCTGTACTTTTTACTCAGTTAAAATTCCCATGGGTGGATTTTTCCAGCCAATTATATCATTTTTTTTCGCTTATATTCTTTTGCCACCATCCTCCAATTGAGGAACTATCGATCCCCAATAAGGGGAATATTATCGAACCACCTTGTGGTATTTACCTTTATGTTCCACAATCTATCTATTTGGACCTTCATTGATTTCCTCACTTTGAATTTCTCTTTATGCACAAACAATTTTTATATATGCTCCCATATCGTTAAAATATCAATAATGTTTCATGTCCATCTTCTATTAACTGTTAATAGTATATCTTGCTTTCAGCTGTTTTCCATCACTCAATATTATCTTTTGGTATTATTCTGTTTTGACATATTGAGTGATAAATTATACCTCTATACTATCATGGCTTCTTTTAACTTTTCCTACATTGGTATCCATATATTTTATACTATTATTTGCATTCTCTTCTTTCTTTTATCCCAAAACCTGAGGATTCGTCTTCTCTTTTGTAACTTGACACCTGCTTTCGTTCTAGTATCTTTTAGCAACCCTGATCATACCAAAACTTCCTCGGTTCTAACTCTTTTTATTTTTGTTTTGCATGTGCCCTTCACCTACTGCACTGACGACAACCAACATGGTCTTCATCCATTCTCCATTTGCGGACCCTTCTGTGCTCAAGACATCCTATTTTTTTATTTTTTTAGCTTTATTTTTGTAACTTGACACCTGCTTTCGTTCTAGTATCTTTTAGCAACCCTGATCATACCAAAACTTCCTCGGTTCTAACTCTTTTTATTTCTGTTTTGCATGTGCCCTTCACCTACTGCACTGACGACAACCAACGTGGTCTTCATCCATTCTCCATTTGCGGACCCTTCTGTGCTCAAGACATCCTATTTTTTATTTTTTTAGCTTTATTTTTGTGCTATTTTATTGCCCCCTTTTATTTGCTCTTTTGGTCTGTCTTAAATTTCTTTACCCCCTTCTCTTTCTAATCCCGGTTTGTAATTATTTTCCTTTTCATGCTCTCTTGCTTTTCTTTTATGTCCTTGCATGCTTTTATCTTTTTCTTCCTTATATGTGGTTCTTCTCTTCTATTATTTACTTTCTAATATGCTTTTATCTTAGTAGGTTTTACGCTCTCTACTTAGGTTTTCCTTATATTCATTTTGGTTACTCTCTATGCTTTCTTTTCTCGCTTCATGACTGCTTCTTTAATTACTATCACTCCCTCTTTTGTCATATCTATTTTTCCCTTTTCTCTTTTTCTACGACCATCTTTCAATCCACTATATTGCTTAATGTTTGTGTTTTATTCTTAATTTGTTATTCTCTTTTCATATTGTCCATCCTATCAAAAAAATTTTGTTCGTACTCTCTATATGCCATCCAACTACTGCATATTACTACACCTCTTTAGGTGCTTTCCTACCATCCTCTTTTGGGGAAAACAATTCGATCACCTTTATGGTGAATACGTTTAATCAAAAACAGAACTGTTTGAAAAAAGTAACAAAAAAATTTACTATCTCCTGTCCCATAATTACACTTTATATTTACAGAACATATTTTAATATTTTTGCTAGATTAACCCTCCATATGTTCAAAGTACCAATCATATCCTTCTACAAATCTCTTGCCACCCTATGGGGCTGCCTATATTATTTTTTTTACTAAGCACACTCTTGCTATCCTTCCATACTCTCCCCACTATTTCCATAACTTTACTATGAATCCTACCATATCTCCAATTTACTACCTGCCTCTTCTCATATATCTATTCCTTAATTATTTTATCAAACTATTATTTCCCCTTTCTTTCCTTTTCCAACTCACAAACACAAAAATACTAAAGCTACAGCTAATTTATATAGTCTTTAAATCATTATTAAAATACTACCATATCCTAACTATAACCCTCATAATTTCTCATTATATTTATCCTAATTTATTTCTATTAAATTCACATTACTTGCCTTTTAGTGTCAATCTATTACCAAATCATCTCCTTCAATTACCATTTTCCATAAATAACCGATACCTTTACCATAATCAAAGCTCTCTCTTTCCTTTTCCCAACCCACATCAATCTAATTTTATTCTATATTTATTCTCTATTGTCAACTGTTTTATATATCTCTCATTAACTTCATATATTACCATATCTCCTTTTCATTTCTTGCCTTTTATTGTAAATTTATTTCTAAATTATCTCTTTCCTTTATTTACTCTCTCTATTCAATTTAGTTACCATAATCAAAGTACACTCTTTCCTTTTTACACCCGACACTACCTTAAATCTTACCTATTTCTAAGCTCTAATTTAAATCTTCTTCTATATTTCTCCCTTTCTAAATTTATCCCACGCATCTCACTTCCAATCTTTGGGAATATTATCAATCTGCATTCCTTTTTTAACTCTTTCCTTTATTTATTTCCCATTCATAACTCTTCTTCTACCAATTATCTAACTTATAAGACTCCACCTCCCTTTATTTCTACTTTTCCCACTCGCAATTTTTCATCATGCTCTATTCGGAATTACCCCAATTACTACCAAATGGCATCCTCTTCTTCTCTCCCCCAATTCACCGATTTGGACCTCACAAACGAGGAAGCCAATACTACCTATACCCCTGATTTCGATTTTTTTGATGAAGATCCTAAGACCATCCTGATTGGCAAGTTCATATCATCAAAGCCAATAGACGACTGGACCGTCCTCTCAGTTTTTGAAGGCATCTGGAAGAAAAATCATCTTAAATCAATCTCTATTATTAGAGAATCCTTTTTCCGTATCGAATTTGCCACTATAAGCGACAAAGATGATGTGTTTGAGAAAGGCTCATGGCTTCACAAAGACGAATGGATGGCCCTAGCTGATTATACACCTGGTAAAAGCATGGACGAGTACTCTTTCAATCCCATGAGGATTTGGTTTCGTATTCACTCCTTACCCAAACCTTTTTTGGAGGATCATGACAGAGCTCACCTTGTGGGACAGTCACTTGGTGCCATGGTAGGCACTGTATTACGTACTGATACTCGCAAAGAACGAGGGAACATGACTGAATTCCTACGAGTGGAAATTTTTCTGGACATATCCAAACCGATCCAACGATTTCTCCTCATCGGGAAAGGTCCACGAACCACTTCCTGCCGTCTACAATATGAGCGTCTCCCCCTACTCTGTCATGGATGTGGCCTCATTAGCCACAATTTCGAACACTGCCCTTCTAAGGCTACGATTGATCCAACAAAGCTCCAATACGGTGAATGGCTTCGCTGCCTTCCCCCGCATCGCCGTGACCAAGGACCACGTGGTCGTATTCGCATTGTTGAGCATTCCTCTTCTACTGACTGCAAACCACCATTAGGTATCTTAAATTTTTTTAAATACATCTATCTGATTTTCTGCCTTTCTCCTAGATTATATTATAAATTGTTATTATGTACAGCTCCTTTGGACAAGGGCAAAAATGTTGAATCCTCTGCTAATGTTGATCCAAACCCACCGTTAGGTACTATACAATATTTACTTTGGTTTCTTCTTATTAATCACTCCCCCCTATATTGCTTTATTGATTCCCTTTCCTTATCAGATACAATGGACAAAGGGAAAGCTCATGTCACTTCTGCACAAGATTCAAGTCTAAATTCTATTAAAAACCATCATGTTTCCTTCCTCCATAGTTTCAAACAATTAAATCTTATTTCCTCTTTTACTAATTTTATAGGGAACCTAAATGAAGGGGATGCTGCGTCCTTTGCAGATCTCCCTATTGAGGAAAACAATAACAACGATGAGGTGGTAGGGGAGGAATCCTCGGACTTGCCTCCTACAAACGCTGATCCCCAGCAGCCCCCAAGAGCGCCATTGCATTCAAGAGTCATTTCTCCTCAACCCCTGAACACCATTTACCCTGTTCAAATTGATCTGGACGGTCAAGATGATGGAGTGCCAAACTCTACTGCTCAGCAAGTTAGGAAACTAGATGAACAACTCAGTAAGCCATTCCTCCAAACCGGTATCTCATTATTTGATGATTTTGATTCATGGCTACTTAAGCATTACCCCAATGTTGCAGCTTCTGCTCCGGCCCCTATTCCCATTCCTCCGAACCGAGGTACTAAGAGACGTTCCCCCATCCATGTGGTCCTGCAGCCCAAAAAGTCTAGACCCTCTCCTTCGCCTACTTTGAAAGCTGGGATGAGCAGCGGAAAAAACTCTCCGGCGGCGGCTGATGCACAGCCCTGCCGAGGGAAATGATCATTTTATGTTGGAACTGCCAGGGCCTAGGTAAGGTCCAGGCAGTTCAACATCTCCAGCATTATGTTAATCTTCATAAACCTGATTTACATTTTTATGCGAAACTAAACTCAAAAATACGGCTTATAGCCGTCTTGGTGATTTGCTAGGGATGGCCCTAGCTTTTTCTGTTGATTTTTCTGATAAATGCTCTGGACTTGCTTTATTTACTCTGAATAATAATAATATTGATATGCTTGCTTACTCGGATCGCTTTATTCATACGTATGTTAAATGCAACTCTTCTTCGTTCTATTTCACTGGTATTCATGGTTTTTCTGAAACATGTAACAAACCTAAAACTTGGGATCTAATTGATTCACTCAATACTAATGATGGTCAACCTTGGCTCATCGGTGGTGACTTTAACGAAATCCTATCTGATAATGAAAAACAAGGAGGTTGCCGACGGCCTAGATCTCAAATTAATAATTTCCGCAATTGTCTTTCTCATAATAATCTTTATGATTGCAAACCTACAACGGGGTGGTTCACCTGGTCCAAAACGGGGCCCAAAACCCCTACTTTATTTGAGCGTTTAGATCGTTTCGTTGGGAATATGGCATGGAAAACTTCCTTTCCTAATTATAACATCATCTCAGACTTTGATGCTAAATCAGATCACTGTTTTCTACTATTAAATACGGAGCCACCTTCCCTAACAAATCACCGTCCCCCACCAACCATGTTCAGATTCAAAAATTGTTGGGCTTCCAATGATGAAGGCATTGTTGTTGTAAAACAAACTTGGTCATCCACCAAAGGTAATACTTTGGATAAAATTAAAGCCATTGGCTCCTGCCTAGGAGACTGGCAATCCCAACAAAGATTTAAGACCAATGGACGTATCAACTTTCTCACTAAGAAAATTAATAAACTATTACAATGACCTCTTTCAGATTCTGCCGAAAAAAGATATATCTCTGCCAAAACTGAGCTCCATAAACTTCTTGAGGTGCAAGAAGCATATTGGGCACAACATTCTCGTAACCTATGGGTTTCCCAAGGGGATAAAAATACTCGTTTCTTTCATGCCCGAGCTTCTAATAGGAAGAAAAAGAACACAATCTCAGGTCTTTTAGACTCCAACAATGTTTAGCGCACGGATGATTCCGACCTTATGGAAATTGCTTCCTCATATTTCCATAATCTTTTTACTTCCTCCAACCCTCACTTTTCTGACCAAATTCTCTCAAAAATCACTCCTACTATTATGACTGCTATGAATGAGTCCCTTTCCAAGGAATTCACTCCAGAAGAAATTATCACCGCTTTTCGAGACATCGATCCTAGGAAAGCCCCGGGTATCGATGGTTTACCAAGCGGATTTTTTCGTCAACATTGGGATACTGTAGGGCCAGATATTATAACACTCTGCCTTAATCTTCTTAAAGGGTCAACTGATATGGCTTCAGTTAACCAAACTATTTTGGTACTCATACCTAAGATCAAGGATCCCTTTACTATGAGGCATCTTAGGCCCATTAGTCTCTGTACGGTAATTTACAAAATCATTGATAAAGTTTTAGTTAATCGAATGAAACATACCATTCCATTCTGTATCAGTTCAAATCAAGCTGCTTTTGTTCAGGGACGTAATATCACAGATAACATTCTTATTGCCCACGAAATAATTCATTCAATTAATACTGGTACCACTAAATCTTCTCGTGGAGCTGCCCTTAAACTTGATATGGAAAAGGCCTTTGACAGGGTCGAGTGGTCATTCCTCGAAAATGTTATGAACCGTATGGGTTTTGCCTCATCATGGGTCTCTCTTATCATGAGATGTATTTCTTCAGTTTCCTTTACGGTTAAGGTCAACAATTCTTTTTCCCCTTTGTTTCGACCTCAAAGGGGTCTCCGCCAAGGTGACCCTTTTCTCCTTTTCTTTTCCTATTTTGTACCCAAGGGCTTTCAGCTTTCTTGGCCGATGCTAAACAACAAGGCCTACTCCCAGGATTAGGGGCTTGTAAGCATGGTCCCAAGGTTAACCACCTCTTATTTGCTGATGATTGCATAGTTTTCCTTAACTCAAATCCCGATGAAGCTGCACACCATAAGTTGGCCCTCCAGACTTATGCCTATGCCTCTGGGCAAGTAGTCAACTTTGATAAGTCTACTATCTTTTACAATCCCCGCACTCCTATTTCTACTCGTCAAGCTATTAATTCCTATCTTCAAGTACGTGAGGTCTCCAATCCTGGTGTCTATCTGGGGGTATCTCTTCTTATTGGTAAAAATAAGACCCTCGCTTTAGGGTTTATTCGTGATAAAGTTCATGATAGATTATCTAACTGGGACAAACAGCTTCTTTCCTTCAGTGGGAGGGAAATTTTTATTAAAGCAGTTTTACAATCTTTACCCCAATATGTTATGTCATGTTATTTATTACCCCAAAATATTATTGATGATATGACATCTGCCATTCGACGATATTGGTGGTCTGGGAAATCCAACAAGAAAGGTTGGCATATGCTCCCATGGGATCAGGTATGCTTGCCTAAATCTGTTGGTGGTATGGGCTTCCGGGATCTCAATAATTTTAACATTGCTCTTCTTGGCAAACTACTATGGCGCCTTATTTGCGAACCTGACTCCCTTTTGGGACAAATCTATAAATTCAAATACTTCCCGTCAGGTAATATCCTTAATGCCTCTCGGCCTTCGCGAGGTTCATTTGTCTGGCAAGGTCTTTATAATGCTATGCAACACCTCTTTGGTGGTTTCCTCTATCGTCCGGGTATTAATAGTAACATACGCATCCATCATGATAATTGGGGAGGCTCCTCGACTGTTCACCTCTATGGGGACTATGAGCTATCGGAGGAAGTCCACATTTGTTGTCGAGATTTTATGATGCGGAACCAAGCTGCCTGGGACCCTGTCAAAGTTCGTGCATACTTTACTGTGGATGATGCCAATTCCATTCTTTATGTTCCTATCATTATTGACACTCGAGATACCATCCTCTGGAATCCTAACGATTCTGGTATCTATTCTGTCAGATCTGGCTATCTTTTTCTGCAACGACCCCCTGAGCCTAGACTTCGTCCCCCTCGATTTTGGAAATTTCTTGCCAAACTCAAGGTTTTGCCTAAGGTTAAAACTTTTGGTTGGCGTCTGGGGGCAGAAGCCCTACCTGTTGGGGTTCGACTTCAGACTTTTGCTCCAGACTATGGTCCATGCGCCATTTGTAACTCTGGTACGGAGTCGATTCTCCATGCTCTCCGAGACTGCTCTGATGCCTCGGAAACTCTTAAATTGATTGGTCTTCCCTCTTCTTTTATCAACAGCTCCGCCTCTACGGGCCTCCAATGGCTTGAGGAAGGTGCTTCCCTTCTTTCTCCTGATCTTTTTGGCCTCTTCTTGACTACCCTTTGGAATATTTGGAACAGGCGTAACGACTGGATCCATAATAAACATTTTCAACCCCCTTGGCTAATTGTCGTCAACTCTATTAGTCTCCACAAGGACCACTCTAACTCTATATCTTCCACTACATCACCCATCCCCTTGTCATCTCCTCCTCGATGGAGGCATCCCCCTCGTGGTTTTATTAAGGTTAATGTGGATGGGGCTTTTGATCATTCCACTCGTGCAGCGGCGGTTGGTGTTGTCGCTCGTGATGACACTGGGACGGTTGTCGGTGGCCTGGCTTTTCTGCTAGACAGTTGTTCTGATGCTATTTCATCTGAAGGGAGAGGTCTTCTTTCCGGCATTACTTTTGCCCTATCTCAGGGATGGAGCCATTTGATTTTCGAGACAGACTGTGCATCTCTAGCAAACAGGATCAACTCTCTTGGGCCAGATCTTTCTCCTTTGGGGTCGATGATTCTGCAGGCTCATACTGCTTTGGAGGATTTTTCTGTAGCACATGTTCAGTATATTCGCCGTGAGGCTAATATTGTAGCTCATTCGTTGGCTACCCATGCCCTTAGATCCATGTCTTCTTTGTCTTTTGGATCTATGTACCCTGACTGTATAAAAAATATTGTACTTTGTGAGGTTTAACCTCGTTTTAATAATATATTTTGGGTACTATCTTCCCCTTTTTAGGTTTCTCCAAGCCTTGTGCTTGGGGATTTTAGTAGGGGTTTTTAATGAGGCCCGTTTTTCTTCAAAAAAAAATTCTCATGGGTCCATTGTAAGGCATATTTTGACTCGCTCATCTGAAATCTCTACAAAACGGACTGCGAAACAAGTTTTAATCAAACTCTAGGAGTTCATATACTTGATTACAAGCATTTCAACACGATTATATTGCAAAAACTCTATTTATGTACTTTTTACTTAGTTAAAATTCCAACGGGTCCATTGTAATGCATATTTGAACCCCGCTCGTCTAAAACCTCTACAAAACGGACCGCAAAACAAGTTTAAATCAAATTTTAGGAGTTCATAATCTTGATTACGAGCATTTCAACACGATTATATTGCAAAAACTCAATTTCATTACTTTTTTCTAAGTTAAAATTCCAACGAGTCCATTGTAATGCCTATTTAGACCCGCTCATCCGAAACCTCTACAAAACGGACCGCACAACAAGTTTTAATCAAACTTTAAGAGTTCATATTCTTGATTTCGAGCATTTCAACACGATTATATTGAAAAAAACTCAATTTCTGTACTTTTTACTCAAGTAAAATTTCAACGGGTCCAGTGTAAGGCCTATTTAGACCCGCTCGTCCGAAACCTCTACAAAACGGACCGCGAAACAAGTTTTAATCAAACATTAGGAGTTCATATACTTCATTACGAGCATTTCAACACGATTATATTACAAAAACTCAATTTATGTACTTTTTACTTAGTTAAAAATCCAACGGGTTCATTATAATGCCTACTTAGACCCGCTCGTCCGAAACCTCTACAAAACGTACCGCAAAACAAGTTTTAATCTAATTTTAGGAGTTCATATACTTGATTACGAGCATTTCAACCCGATTATATTGCAAAAACTCAATTTCTGTACTTTTTACTTAGTTAAAATTCCAACGGGTTCATTGTAATGCCTATTTAAACTCGCTCGTCTGAAACCTCTCGAAAAGGGATCGCAAAACAGGTTTTGATCAAATTTTAGGAGTTCATATTCTTGATTACGAGCATTTCAACACGATTATATTGCAAAACCTCAATTTATATAATTTTTACTTAGTTAAAATTTCAACGGGTCCATTGTAATGCCTCTTTAGACCCGCTCGTACGAAACCTCTATAAAACGGACCGCAAAAAAGTTTTAATCAAATTTTAGGAGTTCATATTCTTTTTTACGAGCATTTCAACACGATTATATTGAAAAAAACACAATTTTTGTACTTTTTACTCAAGTAAAATTCCAACGGTTCCGTTGTAAGGCCAATTTAGACCCGCTCGTACGAAACCTCTACAAAACGGACTGCAAAAAACAATGTTTTATCAAATTTTAGGAGTTAATATACTTGATTACGAGCATTTCGACACAATTATATTGCAAAACCTCAATTTCTGTACTTTTTACTCAGTTAAAATTCCCATGGGTCTATTGTAAGGCCAATTTAGACTTGCTCGTCTGAAACCTTTACAAAACAGACTGCGAAATAAGATTTAATCAAAATTTAGTAGTTCATATACTTGATTACGAGCATTTCAACACGATTATATTGCAAAAACTCAATTTTTATACTTTTTACGTAGTTAAAAGTCCAACGAGTCCATAGTAATGCCTATTTAGACACGTTCTTCCGAAACCTATAACAAACGGACCGCGAAACAAGGTTTTATCAAATTTTAGGAGTTCATATACTTTATTACGAGCATTTTATCACGATTATATTGCAAAAACTCAATTTCTGCACTTTTTACTCAGTTAAAATTCCCACGAGTCCATTGTAAAGCCTATTTATACCTACTCGTTCGAAACCTATAACAAACGGACCGCAAAACATTGTTTTATCAAAATTTAGAGGTTCATATACTTGATTACGAGCATTTCAACACGATAATATTGCAAAAACTCAATTTCTGTACTTTTTACTCAGTTAAAATTCAACGGGTCCATTATAAAGTTTATTTAGATTCTCTCGTCTGAAACCTCTACAAAACGGATCGCTAAACAAGTTTTAATCACATTTTAGGAGTTTATATTCTTGATTACGAGCATTTCAACACGATTATATGAAAAAAACTCAATTTCTGTACTTTTTACTCAAGTAAAATTCCAACGGGTCCAGTGTAAGGCCTCTTTAGACCTGCTCGTCCAAAACCTCTACAAAACGGACCGCGAAATAAGTTTTAATCTAATTTTAGGAGTTCATATGCTTCATTACGAGCATTTCAACACGATTTTATCGCAAAAACTGAATTTTTGTTCTTTTTCCTCAGTTAAAATTCCAACGGGTCCATTGTAATGCTTATTTAGACCCCCTTGTCCGAAACCTCTACGAAACGGACCACAAAACATGTTTTAATCAAATTTTAGGAGTCCAAATTTTTTATTACGAGCATTTCAACACGATTTTATCGCAAAAACAGAATTTTTGTTCTTTTTCCTCAGTTAAAATTCCAACGGGTCCATTGTAATGCTTATTTAGACCCCCTTGTCCGAAACCTCTACGAAACGGACCACAAAACATGTTTTAATCAAATTTTAGGAGTTCAAATTTTTTATTACGAGCTTTTCAACACAATTTTATTGCAAAAACGCAATTTCTGTACTTTTTACTTAGTTAAAATTCCAACGGGTCCATTGTAAGGCCTATTTAGACACGCTCGTCCGAAACCTCTACAAAACGGACCGCACAACAAATTTTAATCAAATTTTAGGAGTTCATATTCTTGATTTCGAGCATTTCAACACGATTATATTAAAAAAACTCAATTTATGTAATTTTTACTCAAGTAAAATTCCAACGGGTCCAGTGTAAGGCCTATTTAGACCCGCTCGTCCGAAACCTATAACAAACGGACAACAAAACATTTTTTTATCAAAATTTAGAGGTTCATATACTTGATTACAAGCATTTCAACACGATTATATTGCAAAAACTAAATTTCTGTATATTTTACTCAGTTAAAATTCCAACGGGTCCATTATAAAGCTTATTTAGACTCCCTCATCTGAAACCTCTACAAAACGGACCGCAAAACAAGTTTTAATAACATTTTAAGAGTTTATATTCTTGATTACGAGCATTTCAACACGATTATATTAAAAAAACTCAATTTCTGTACTTTATACTCAAGTAAAATTCCAACGGGTCTAGTGTAAGGCCTATTTAGACCCGTTCGTCCGAAACCTCTACAAAATGGACCGCGAAACAAGTTTTAATCAAATTTTAGGAGTTCATATACTTGATTAAGTTCATTTCAACACGATTATATTGCAAAAACTCAATTTCTGTAGTTTTTACTCTGTTAAAATTCCAACGGGTCCATTGTAATGCCCATTTAGACCCGCTCGTCCGAAACCTCTACAAAACGGACCGCAAAACAAGTTTTAATCAAATCTTAGGAGTTCATATACTTGATTACGAGCATATTAACACGATTATATTGCAAAAACTCAATTTCTGTACTTTTTACTTAGTTAAAATTCCAACGGGTTCATTGTAATGCCTATTTAGACCCGCTCATCCGAAACCTATAACAAACAGATCACAAAACAAGGTTTTATCAAATTTTAGGAGTTCATATACTTGATTACGAGCATTTCAACACGATTATATTGCAAAAACTCAATTTCTGTACTTTTTACTCAGTTAAAATTCCCACTGGTGCATAGTAAGGCCTATTTAGACCTCCTCGTCCGAAACCTATAACAAAAGGACCGCAAAACAAGTTTTAATCAAACTTTAGGAGTTCATATACTTGATTACGAGCATTTCAACACGATTATATTTTCAAAACTCAATTTCTGTACTTTTTACTCAAGTAAAATTCCAACGGGTCCATTGTAAGGCCTATTAAGACTCGCTCGTCTGAAGCCTCTACAAAACGGACCGTGAAACAAGTTTTAATCAAATTTTAGGAGTTCATATTTTTTATTACGAGCATTTCAGCACGATTATATTGGTAAAACACAATTTATGTACTTTTTACTCAGTTAAAATTCCAACGGGTCCATTGTAAGGCATATTTAGACCCGATCGTCTAAAACCTCGACAAAACGTACCGCAAAACATGTTTTAATCAAATTTTAGGAGTTCATAGACTTTATTACGAGCATTTCAACATGATTATATTGCAAAAACTCAATTTTTGTACTTTTTACACAGTTAAAATTGCAACAGGTCCATTGTAATGCCTATTTAGACCCGCTCGTCCGAAACCTCTACAAAACGGACTACAAAACATTTTTTAATAAAATTTTAGGAATCCGTATTCTTCATTACGATCATTTCAACATGATGATATTGCAAAAACTCAATTTCAGTATTTTTTACTCAGTTAAAATTCCAACGGGTCTATTGTAATGCCTATTTAGACCCGCTCGTCTGAAACCTCTACAAAACGGACCGCAAAACAAGTTTTAATCAAATCTTAGGAGTTCATATACTTGATTACGAGCATTTCAACACGATTATATTGCAAAAACTCAAATTCTGTACTTTTTACTTAGTTAAAATTCCAACGGGTTCATTGTAATGCCTATTTAGACCCGTTCATCCGAAACCTATAACAAACAGATCGCAAAACAAGGTTTTATCAAATTTTAGGAGTTCATATACTTGATTACGAGCATTTCAACACGATTATATTGCAAAAACTCAATTTCTGTACTTTTTACTCAGTTAAAATTCCCACTGGTCCATTGTAAGCCCTATTTAGACTTCCTCGTCCGAAACCTATAACAAAAGGACCGCAAAACAAGTTTTAATCAAACTTTAGGAGTTCATATACTTGATTACGAGCAATTCAACAGGATTATATTATAAAAACTCAATTTCTGTACTTTTTACTCAAGTAAAATTCCAACAGGTCCATTGTAAGGCTTATTCAGACTCGCTCGTCTGAAACCTCTATAAAACGGATCGTGAAACAAGTTTTAATCAAATTTTAGAAGTTCATATTTTTTATTACGAGCATTTCAGCACAATTATATTGCAAAAACTCAATTTCTGTACTTTTTACTCAGTTAAAATTCCAACGGGTCTATTGTAATGCCTATTTAGACCCGATCGTCTGAAACCTCTACAAAACGTACCGCAAAACAAGTTTTAATCAAATTTTAGGAGTTCATATACTTTATTACGAGCATTTCAACATGATTATATTGCAAAAACCCAATTTTTGTACTTTTTACACAGATAATTTTCCAACAGGTCCATTGTAATCCCTATTTAGACCCGCTCGTCCGAAACCTCTACAAAATGGACCGCAAAACAATTTTTAATCAAATTTTAGGAATCCATATTCTTCATTACGAGCATTTCAACATGATTATATTGGAGAAACTCAATTTATGTATTTTTTACTCAGTTAAAATTTCAACGGGTCCATTGTAATGCCTATTTAGACCCGCTCGTCCGAAACCTCTACAAAACGGACCGCAAAACAATTTTTAATCAAATTTTAAGAATCCATATTCTTCATTACGAGCATTTCAACGCGATTATATTGCAAAAACTCGATTTATGTATTTTTTACTCAGTTAAAATTCCAACGGGTCCATTGTAATGCCTATTTAGACCCGCTCGTCCAAAACCTCTACAGAATGGACCACAAAACAATTTTTAATCAAATTTTAGGAATCCATATCCTTCATTACGAGCATTTCAACACGATTATATTGCAAAAACTTAATTTCTGTACTTTTTACTCAGTTAAAATTCCAACTGGTCCATTGTAATGCCTATTTAGACCTGCTCGTCCGAAACCTCTACAAAACGGACCACAAAACAAGTTTTAATCAAATCTTAGGAGTTCATATAATTTATTACGAGCATTTCAACATGATTAAATTGCAAAAACTCAATTTTTGTAATTTTTACTTAATTAAAAATCCAATGGGTTCATTGTAACGCCTATTTAGACTCGCTCGTCCGAAACCTATAATAAACAGACCGCAAAACAAGGTTTTATCAAATTTTAGGAGTTCATATACTTGATTCCGAGCATTTCAACACGATTATATTGCAAAAACTCAATTTATGTACTTTTTACTCAGTTAAAATTCCCACGGGTCCAATGTAAGGCCTATTTACACCTCCTCGTCCGAAGCCTATAACAAACGGACCGCAAACCAAGTTGTAATCAAACTTTAGGAGTTCATATTCTTGATTTCGAGCATTGCAGCACGATTATATTGAAAAAACTCAATTTCTGTACTTTTTACTCAAGTAAAATTCCAATGGGTCAATTGTAAGGCCTATTTAGACCCGCTCGTCTGAAACCTCTACAAATTGAATCGCGAAACAAGTTTTAATCAAATCTTAGGAGTTCATATACTTGATTAAGTGCACTTCAACATGATTATATTACAAAAACTCAATTTCTGTACTTTTTACTCAGTTAAAATTCCAACGGGTCCATTGTAAGACCTATTTAGACCCGCTCGTCTAAAACCTCCCAAAACGGACCACAAAACAAGTTTTAATCAAACTTTAGGAGTTCATATACTTTATTACGAGCATTTCAACATGATTATATTGCAAAAAATCAATTTTTGTACTTTTTACACAGTTAAAATTCCAACAGGTCCATTGTAATGCCTATTTAGACCCGCTCATCCGAAACCTCTACAAAACGGACCGCAAAATAATTTTTAATCAAATTTTAGGAATCCATATTCTTCATTACGAGCATTTCAACACGATTATAGTGCAAAAACTAAATATATGTATTTTTACTTAGTTAAAATTCCAACGGAACCATTGTAATGCCTATTTAAACCCACTCGTCTGAAACCTCTACAAAACGGACCGCGAAACAAGTTTTAATAAAATTTTAGGAGTTCATATTCATGATTGCGAGTGTTTCAACACGATTATATTGCAAAAAACTCAATTTTAATAGTTTTTACTCAGTTAAAATTCTATCGGGTCCATTGTAAGGCCTATTTAGACCCGCTTGTCCGAAACCTCTACAAAACGGACCGCGAAACAAGTTTTAATCAAACTTTAGGACTTCATATACTTGATTAAGTGCATTTAAAAACGATTATATTGCAAAAACTCAATTTCTGTACTTTTTACTCAGTTAAAATTTCAACGGGTCCTTTGTAATGCCCATTTAGACCCGCTCGTCCGAAACCTCTACAAAACGGACCACAAAACAAGTTTTAATCAAATTTTAGGAGTTCATAATCTTGATTTCGAGAATTTCAACACGATTATATTGAAAAAACTCAATTTTGTACTTTTTACTCAAGTAAAATTCCAATAGGTCCATTGTAAGGCCTATTTAGACCCGCTCGTCAGAAACCTCTATAAAACAGACCACGAAACAAGTTTTAATCAAATTCTAGAATTTCATATACATGATTAAGTGCATTTTAACATGATTATATTACAAAAACTCAATTTCTGTACTTTTTACTCAGTTAAAATTCCAACAGGTCCATTGTAAGGCCTATTTATACCCGCTCGTCTGAAACCTCTACAAATCGGACCGCAAAACAAGTTTTAATTAAATTTTAGGAGTTCATACACTTTATTACGAGCATTTCAACATGATTATATTGCAAAAACTCAATTTTTGTACTTTTTACACAGATAATTTTCCAACAGGTCCATTGTAATGCCTATTTAGACCCGCTCGTCAGAAACCTCTGCAAAACGGACCGCAAAACAAGTTTTAATCAAATTTTAGGAATCCATATTCTTCATTACGATTATATTGCAAAAACTCAATTCATGTACTTTTTGTTCAGTTAAAATTCTGACGGGTCCATTTTAAGGCCAATTTAGACTTGCTCGTCTGAAACCTCTACAAAACGAACCACGAAACAAGTTTTCATCAAACTTTAGGAGTTCATAGACTTGATTACGAGAATTTCAACACGATTATATTGCAAACCTATAACAAACGGACCGCAAAACAAGCTTTTATCAAATTTTAGGAGTTCATATAATTGATTACGAGCATTTCGACATGATTATATTGCAAAAACTCAATTTCTGTACTTTTTACTCAGTTAAAATTCCAACGGGTCCATTGTAATGCCTATTTAGACCCGCTCATCCGAAACCTCTACAAAACGGACCGCACAAAAAGTTTTATTCAAATCTTAGGAGTTCATATACTTGATTAAGTGCATTTCAATAGGATTATATTGCAAAAACTCAATTTTTGTACTTTTTACTTAGTTAAAATTCCAACGGGTCCATTGTAATGCCCATTTAGACCCGCTCGTCCGGAACCTCTACAAAACGGACCTCAAAACAAGTTTTAATCAAATCTTAGGAGTTCATATACTTGATTACGAGCATTTCAACGCTATTATATTATAAAAACTCAATTTCTGTACTTTTCATTCAAGTAAAATTCCAACGGGTCCATTGTAAGGCCTAATTAAACTCGCTCGTCTGAAACCTCTACAAAACGGACCGCAAAACAAGTTTTAATCAAATTTTAGGAGTTCATATACTTTATTACGAGCATTTCAGCACGATTATATTGGAAAAGCACAATTTTTGTACTTTTTACTCAGTTAAAATTCCAACGGGTCCATTGTAAGGCTTATTTAGACCCGCTCGTCTGAAACCTCCACAAAACGGACCGCAAAACAAGTTTTAATCAAATCCTAGGAGTTCATATACTTTATTACGAGCATTTCAACAAGATTATATTGCAAAAACTCAGTATTTGTACTTTTTACACAATTAAAATTCCAACAGGTCCATTGTAATTCCTATTTAGACCCGATCGTCCGAAACATCTACAAAACGGACCGCAAAACAATTTTTAATCAAATTTTAGGAATCCATATTCTTCATTATGAGCATTCCCACACGATTATATTGCAAAAACTCAATTTCTGTACTTTTTACTCAGTTAAAATTCCAACGGGTCCATTGTAATGCCTATTTAGACCTGCTCGTCCGAAACCTCTACAAAACGGACCGCGAAACAAGTTTTAATCACATTTTAGGAGTTCATATACTTGATTAAGTGCATTTCAACACGATTATATTACAAAAACTCAATTTATGTACTTTTTACTCAGTTCAAATTCCAACAGGTCCATTGTAATGCCTATTTAGACCCGCTCGTCCGAAACCTCTACAAAACGGACCGCAAAACAAGTTTTAATCAAACTTTAGGAGTTCATATTTTTGATTTCGAGCATTCCCACACTAGTATATTGAAAAAACTCAATTTTTGTACTTTTTACTCAGTTAAAATTCCCACGGGTCCATTGTAAGGCCTATTTAGACTCACTCGTCTGAAACTTCTACAAAACGGACCGTGAAACAAGTTTTAATCAAATTTTAGGAGTTCATGTTTTTTATTACGAGCATTTCAACATGATTATATTGGAAAACTCAATTTCTGTACTTTTTACTCAGTTAAAATTCCAACGGGTCCATTGTTAGACTTGTATAGACCCGTTTGTCTGAAACCTCTACAAAACGAACCGCAAAACAAATTTTAATCAAATTTTAGGAGTTCATATACTTTATTATGAGCATTTCAACATGATTATATTGCAAAAACTCAATTTTTGTACTTTTTACACAGATAATTTTCCAACAGGTCCATTGTAATGCCTATTTAGACCCGCTCGTCTGAAACCTCTACAAACGGACCTCAAAACAAGGTTTAATCAAATTTTAGGAATCCATATTCTTCATTACGAGCATTTTAACACGATTATATTGCAAAAACTCAATTCATGTACTTTTTATTAAGTTAATATTCCGACGGGTCCATTTTAAGGCCTATTTAGACTCGCTCGTCCGAAACTTCTACAAAACGAACCGCGAAACAAGTTTTCATCAAACTTTAGGAGTTCATAGACTTGATTACGAGCATTTCAAAACGATTATATTGCAAAAACTCAATTTCTGTACTTTTTACTTAGTTAAAATTCCAACGGGTCCATTGTAATGCATATTTAAACCTGCTTGTCTAGAACCTTAACAAAACGGACTGCAAAACAAGTTTTAATCTAATTTTAGGAGTTCATATTCTTGATTACGATCATTTCAACACGATTATATTGCAAAAACTCAATTTCATTACTTTTTACTAAGTTTAAATTCCAACTGGTCCATTGTAATGCTTATTTAGAGCCGCTCGTCCGAAACCTCTACAAAACGGGCCCGACAACAAGTTTTAATCAAATTTTACGAGTTCATATTCTTGATTTTGAGCGTTTCAACACGAGTATATTGAAAAAACAAGATTTCTGTACTTTTTACTCAAGTAAAATTCCAACGGGTCCAGTGTAATGCCTATTTAGACCCGCTCGTCCGAAACCTCTACAAAACGGACTGCGAAACAAGTTTTAATCAAACATTAGGAGTTCATATACTTCATTACGAGCATTTCAACACGATTATATTACAAACTCAATTTATGTACTTTTTACTCAGTTAAAAATCCAACGGGTCCATTATAATGCCTATCTAGACCCGCTCATCCGAAACCTCTACAAAACGGACCGCAAAACCAGTTTTAATCAAATCTTAGGAGTTAATATACTTGATTACGAGCATTTCAACTCGATTATATTGCAAAAACTCAATTTCTGTACTTTTTACTTAGTTAAAATTCTAACGGGTTCATTGTAATGCCTATTTAAACCTGCTCGTCTGAAACCTCTCGAAAACGGATCGTAAAACAGGTTTTAATCAAAATTTAGGAGTTCATATTCTTGATTACAAGCATTTCAACACGATTATATTGCAAAAACTAAATTTATATACTTTTTACTCAGTTAAAATTCCAACGGGTCTATTGTAATGCCTATTTAGACCCGCTCGTACGAAACCTCTATAAAACGGACCACAAAAAAGTTTTAATCAAATTTTAGGAGTTCATATTCTTTTTTACGAGCATTTCAAAAAGATTATATTGGACAAACTCAATTTCTGTACTTTTTACTCAGTTAAAATTCCAACGGGTCCATTGTAAGGCCTATTTAGACTCGCTCGTGTGAAACCACTACAAAACGGACCGCAAAACAAGTTTTAATCACATTTTAGGAGTTAATATACTTGATTACGAGCATTTTGACACGATTATATTGCAAAAACTCAATTTATGTACTTTTTACTCAGTTAAAATTCATACGGGTCTATTATAAGGCATATTTAGACTCGCTCGTCTGAAACCTTTACAAAATTGACCGCGAAAGAAGATTTAATCAAAATTTAGGAGTTCATATACTTGATTACGAGCATTTCAACACGACTATATTGCAAAAACTCAATTATTGTACTTTTTACTCAGTTAAAAGTCCAACGAGTCCATTGTAATGCCTATTTAGACCCGCTCGTATGAAACCTATAACAAACAGACCGCAAAACAAGGTTTTATCAAATTTTATGAGTTCATATACTTGATTACGAGCATTTCAACATGATTATATTGCAAAAACACAATTTCTGTACTTTTTACTCATTTAAAATTCCCACGGGTCAATTGTAAGGCCTATTTAGACCTCCTCGTCCGAAACCTATAACAAACGGACCGCAAAACATTGTTTTATCAAAATTTAGAGGTTCATATACTTGATTACGAGCATTTCAACACGATTATATTTCAAAAACTCAATTTATGTACTTTTTACTCAGTTAAAATTCAACGGGTCCATTATAAATCTTATTTAGACTCGTTCGTCTGAAACCTCTACAAAACAGACCGCGAAACAAGTTTTAATCACATTTTGGAGTTTATATTCATGATTACGAGCATTTCAACACGATTATATTAAAAACACTCAATTTCTGTACTTTTTACTCAAGTAAAATTCCAACTGGTCCAGTGTAAGGCCTATTTATTCCCGCTCGTCCGAAACCTCTACAAAACGGACCGCGAAACAAGTTTTAATCAAATTATAGGAGTTCATATACTTGATTACGAGCATTTCAACACGTGTTTATCGCAAAAACTGAATTTCTGTACTTTTTCCTTAGTTAAAATTCCAACGGGTCCATTGTAATGCTTATTTAGACCCGCTTGTCCGAAACCTCTACGAAACGGACCACAAAACAAGTTTTAATCAAATTGTAGGAGTTCAAATTTTTTATTACGAGCATTTCAACACAATGTTATTGCAAAAACGCAATTTCTGTACTTTTTACTCAATTAAAATTCCAACGGGTCCATTGTAAGGCCTATTTAGACACGCTCGTCTGAAACTCTACAAAACGAATCGCACAACAAGTTTTAATAAAATTTTTGGAGTTCATATTCTTTATTTCGAGCATTTCAACATGATTTTATTAAAAAAACTCAATATATGTAATTTTTACTCAAGTAAAATTCCAACGGGTCTAGTGTAAGGCCTATTTAGACCCGTTCGTCTTAAACTTCTACAAAACAGACCACGAAACAAGTTTTAATCAAATCTTAGGAGTTCATATGCTTGATTATGAGCATTTCAACACGATTATATTTCAAAAACTCAATTTATATACTTTTTACTCAGTTAAAATTCCAACGGGTCCATTGTAATGCCTATTTAGACCCGCTCATACGAAACCTCTATAAAACGGACCGCAAAAATGTTTTAATCAAATTTTTGGAGTTCATATTCTTTTTTACGAGCATTTCAACACGATTATATTGAAAAAACTCAATTTATGTACTTTTTACTCAAGTAAAATTTTTCCAACGGGTCCGTTGTAAGGCCAATTTAGACCCGCTCGTACGAAACCTCTGCAAAACGGACCGCAAAACAGTGTTTTATCAAATTTTAGGAGTTAATATACTTGATTATGAGTATTTCGACACGATTATATTGCAAAAACTCAATTTCTGTACTTTTTACTTAGTAAAAATTCTTACGGGTGTATTGTAAGGCCTATTTAGACTCGCTCGTCTGAAACCTTTACAAAACGGACCGCGAAAGAAGATTTAATCAAAATTTAGGAGTTCATATACTTGATTACGAGCATTTTAACACGATTATATTGCAAAAACTCAATTTTTGTACTTTTTACTCAGTTAAAAGTCCAACGAGTCCATTGTAATGCCTATTTAAACCCGCTCGTCCGAAACCTCTACAAAACGGACCGCAAAACAATTTTTAATCAAATTTTAGGAGTTCATATACTTTATTATGAGCATTTCAATATAATTATTTCCAAAACCTCAATTTTTGTACTTCTTACAGAGATAATTTTCCAACAGGTGCATTGTAATGGCTATTTAGACCCGTTGGTCCGAAACCTTTGCAAAACGGATCGCAAAACAAGTTTTAATCAAATCTTAGGAGTCCATATTCTTCATTACCTGCATTTCAACATAATTATATTGCAAAAACTCAATTCATGTACTTTTTATTCAGTTAAAATTCCGACGGGTCCATTTTAAGGCCTATTTAGACTCGCTCGTTTGAAACCTCTACAAAACGAACCGTGAAACAAATTTTCATCAAACTTTAGGAGTTCATAGACTTGATTACGAGCATTTCAATAGGATTATATTGCAAAAACTCAAATTTTTTACTTTTTCCTTAGTTAAAATTCCAACGGGTCCATTGTAATGCCTATTTAGACTCGCTCGTCCAAAACCTCTACAAAACGGACCGCACAACAAGTTTTAATCAAATTTTAGGAGTTCATATTCTTGATTTCGAGCAGTTCAACACGATTATATTGAAAAAACTTAATTTCTGTACTTTTTACTCAAGTAAAATTCCAATGGGTCCATTGTAAGGCCAATTTAGACTCGCTCGTCCGAAACCTCTACAAAACATATCGCGAAACAGGTTTTAATGAAATTTTAGTAGTTCATATACTTGATTAAGTGCATTTCAACATGATTATATTGCAAAAACTCAATTTCTGTACTTTTTACTCAGTTAAAATTCTAACGGGTCCATTGTAATGCCCATTTAGACCCGCTCGTCCGAAACCCCTACAAAACGGACCGCAAATAAAGTTTTAATCAAATCTTAGGAGTTCATATACTTGATTACGAGCATTTCAACACGATTATATTGCAAAAACTCAATTTATGTACTTTTTAGACCCGCTCCTCTGAAACCTCTACAAAACCTCTACAAAACGGACCACAAAACAAGTTTTAATCAAATTTTAGGAGTTCATATACTTTATTACGAGCATTTCAACATGATTATATTGCAAAAACTCAATTTTTGTACTTTTTACACAGTTAAAATTCCAACAGGTCCAGTGTAATGCCTATTTAGACCCGCTCGTCCGAAACCTCTACAAAACGGACAACAAAACAATTTTTAATCAAATTTTAGGAATCCATATTCTTCATTACGAGCATTTCAACACGATTTTATTGCACAAACTCAATTTATCTACTTTTTAGTCAGCTAAAATTCAACAGGCCCATTATAAAGCTTATTTAGACTCGCTCCTCTGAAACCTCTACAAAACAGACCGCGAAACAAGTTTTAATCACATTTTAGGAGTTTATATTCTTGATTACGAGCATTTCAACACGATTATATTAAAATAACTCAATTTCTGTACTTTTAACTCAAGTAAAATTCTAAGGGGTCCAGTGTAAGTCCTATTTAGACCCGCTCGTCCGAAACCTCTACAAAACGGACCGTGAAACAAGTTATAATCAAATTATAGGAGTTCATATACTTGATTACCAGCATTTCAACACGATTTTATCGTAAAAACTGAATTTCTGTACTTTTTCCTTAGTTAAAATTCCAACGGGTCCATTGTAATGCTTATTTAGACCCGCTTCTCCGAAACCTCCACGAAACGGACCACAAAACAAGTTTTAATCAAATTTTAGGAGTTTAAATTTTTTTATTACCAGCATTTCAACAAAATTTTATTGCAAAAACGCAATTTCTGTACATTTTACTCAGTTAAAATTCCAACGGGTCCATTGTTAGGCCTATTTAGACACGCTCGTGTGAAACCTCTACAAAACGGACCGCACAACAAATTTTAATTAAATTTTAGGAGTTCATATTCTTGATTTCGAGCATTTCAACACGATTATATTAAAAAAACTCAATTTCTTTAATTTTTACTCAAGTAAAATTCCAACGGGTCCAGCGTAAGGCCTATTTAGACCCGCTCGTCCGAAACTTCTACGAAACGGGCTGAGAAACAAGTTTTAATCAAATTTTAGGAGTTCATATGCTTGATTATGAGCATTTCAACACGACTATATTGGAAAAACTCAATTTCTGTACTTTTTAATTAGTTAAAATTCCAACGGGTTCATTCTAATGCCTATTTAAACCCGCTCGACTTAAACCTCTCGAAAACGAATCGCAAAATAGGTTTTAATCAAATTTTAGGAGTTCATATTCTTTATTACAAGCATTTCAACACGATTATATTGCAAAAACTCATTTTCTATAATTTTTACTCAGTTAAAATTCCAACGAGTCCGTTGTAACGCCTATTTAGACCCGCTCGTCCAAAACCTTTACAAAACGGACCGCAAAAAAAGTTTTAATCAAATTATAGGAGTTCATATTCTTTATTACGAGCATTTCAAAAAGATTATATTGGACAAACTCAATTTCTGTACTTTTTACTCAGTTAAAATTCCAACGGGTCCATTGTAAGGCCTATTTAGACTCGCTCGTGTGAAACCACTACAAAATGGACCGCAAAACAAGTTTTAATAAAATTTAGGAGTTCATATACTTTATTACGAGCATTTAGACATGATTATATTGCAAAAACTCAATTTCTGTACTTTTTACCCAATTAAAATTCCCACGGGTCCATTGTAAGGCCTATTTAGACCTGCTCGTCCGAAACCTATAACAAACGGACCACAAAACAAGTTTTAATCAAACTTCAGGAGTTCATATACTTGTTTACGAGCATTTCAACATGATTATATTACAAAAACTCAATTTCTGTACTTTTTACTCAAGTAAAATTCCAACGAGTCCATTGTAAGGCCTATTTAGACCCGCTCGTTCGAAGCCTTTACAAAACGGACCGCAAAACAAGTTTTAATCAAACTTTAGGAGTTCATATACTTGATTACGAGCATTTCAACATGATTATATTGCAAAAACTCAATTTATGTACTTTTTACCAGTTAAAATTCCCACGGGTCCATTGTAAGGCCTATTTAGACCTGCTCGTCCGAAACCTATAACAAACGGACCACAAAACAAGTTTTAATCAAAATTTACGAGTTCATATACTTGTTTACGAGCATTTCAACACGATTATATTACAAAAACTCAATTTCTGTACTTTTTACTCAAGTAAAATTCCAACGGGTCCATTGTAAGGTCTATTTAGACCCGCTCATCCGAAACCTTTACAAAACGGACCGCAGAACAAGTTTTAATCAAACTTTAGGAGTTCATATACTTGACTACGAGCATTTCAACACGATTATATTACAAAAACTCAATTTATGTACTTTTTACTCAGTTAAAATTCCAACGGGTCCTTTGTAAGGCCTATTTAGACTCGCTCGTCTGAAACCTCTACAAAATGGACCGTGAAACAAGTTTTAACAAAAATTTAGGAGTTCATATACTTGATTACGAGCATTTCAACATGATTATATTGCAAAAACTCAATTTCTGTACTTTTTACTCAATTAAAATTCCAACGGGTCCATTGTAAGGCCTATTCAGACTCATTCGTCTGAAACCTCTACAAAACGGACCGTGAAACAAGTTTTAACAAAAATTTAGGAGTTCATATACTTGATTACGAGCATTTCAACATGATTATATTGCAAAAACTCAATTTCTGTACTTTTTACTCAATTAAAATTCCCACGGGTCCATTGCAAGGCCTATTTAGACCTGCTTGTCCGAAACCTTTAACAAACGGACCACAAAACATTGTTTTATCAAAATTTAGAGGTTCATATACTTGATTACGAGCATTTCAACACGATTATATTGCAAAAATTCAATTTCTGTACTTTTTACTATGTTAAAATTCAAAAGGGTCCATTATAAAGCTTATTTAGACTCACTCGTCTGATACCTCTACAAAACGGATCGTGAAAAAAGATTAATATCATTTTAGGATTTTATATTCTTCATTACGAGCATTTCAACACGATTATATTAAAAAAAACTCAATTTCTGTACTTTTTACTCAAGTAAAATTCTAACGGGTCTAGTGTAAGGCCTATTTAGACTCGCTCGTCTTAAACTTCTACAAAACGGACCACGAAACAAGTTTTAATCAAATCTTAGGAGTTTATATGCTTGATTATGAGCATTTCAACACGATTATATTTCAAAAACTCAATTTCTGTACTTTTTACCCAGTTAAAATTCCAACGGGTCAATTGTAATGCCTATTTAGACTCGCTCGTCTGAAACCTCTACAAAACGGACCGTGAAACAAATTTTAACCAAATTTTAGGAGTTCATATACTTGATTATGAGCATTTCAACACGATTATATTGCAAAACTTAATTTCTATACTTTTTACTCAGTTAAAATTCCCACGGGTATATTGTAAGGCCTATTTAAAGTCGCTCGTCTGAAACCTTTACAAAACGGACCGCGAAAGAAGAATTAATCAAAATTTAGGAGTTCATATACTTGATAATGAGCATTTCAACACGATTATATTGCAAAAACTCAATTTTTGTACTTTTTACTCAGTTAAAATTCCAACATGTCCATTGTAATGCCTATTTAGACCCGCTAGACCGAAACCTCTACAAAACAGACCGCAAAAGAAGTTTTAATCAAATTTTAGAAGTTCATATTCTTCATTACGAGCATTTCAACACGATTATATTGCAAAAACTCAATTCATGTTCTTTTTACTCAGTTAAAATTCCCACGAGTCCATTTTAAGGCCTATTTAGACTCGCTCGTCCGAAACCTTTAACAAACGGACCACAAAACATTGTTTTATCAAAATTTAGAGGTTCAAATACTTGATTACGAGCATTTCAACATGATTATATTGCAAAAACTCAATTTCTGTACTTTTTACTAAGTTAAAATTCTAAAGGGTCCATTATAAAGCTTATTTAGACTCGCTCGTCTGATAGCTCTACAAAACGGATCGTGAAACAAGTTTTAATATCATTTTAGGATTTTATATTCTTCATTACGAGCATTTCAACACAATTATATTAAAAAACTCAATTTCTGTACTTTTTACTCAAGTAAAATTCCAACGGGTCTAGTGTAAGGCCTATTTAGACCCGCTCGTCTTAAACTTCTACAAAACGGACCGCGAAACAAGTTTTCATCAAATTTTAGGAGTTCATATACTTGATTAAGTGCATTTCAACACGATTATATTGCAAAAACTCAATTTCTGTACTTTTTACTTAGTTAAAATTCCAACGGGTCCATTGGAATGCCTATTTAGACCTGCTCGTTTGAAACCTCTGCAAAACGAGCCGCAAAACAAGTTTTAATCAAATCTTAGGAGTTCATATACTTGATTACGAGCATTTCAACATGATTATATTGCAAAAACTCAATTCTGTACTTTTTACTTAGTTAAAATTCCAACGGGTTCATTGCAATGCCTATTTAGACCCGCTTGTCCGAAACCTATAACAAATAGACCCCAAAACAAGGTTTTATCAAATTTTAGGAGTTCATATACTTGATTACGAGCATTTCAACACAATTATATTGCAAAAACTCAATTTCTGTACTTTTTACCTAGTTAAAATTCCCACGGGTCTATTGTAAGGCCTATTTAGACCTGTTCGTCTGAAACCTAAAACAAACGAACCGCAAAACAAGTTTAAATCAAACTTTAGGAGTTCATATACTTGATTATGAGCATTTCATCACGATTATATTACAAAAACACAATTTATGTACTTTTTACTCAAGTAAAATTCCAACGGGTCCATTGTAAGGCCTATATAGACCCTGCTCATCCGAAACCTCTACAAAACGGAGCGCAAAACAAGTTTTAATCAAACTTTAGGAGTTCATATACTTGATTACGAGCATTTCAATACGATTATATTGCAAAAACTCAATTTCTGTACTTTTTACTCAGTTAAAATTCACACGGGTACATTGTAAGGCCTATTTAGACCTGCTTGTCCGAAACATTTAACAAACGGACCGCAAAACATTGTTTTATCAAAATTTAGAGGTTCATATACTTGATTACGAGCATATCAACACGATTATATTGCAAAAACTCATTTTCTGTACATTTTACTCATTTTTAATTACATTTTAGGAGTTTATATTCTTGATTACGAGCATTTCAACACGATTATATTAAAAAAAACTCAATTTCTGTACTTTTTACTCAAGTAAAATTCCAACGGGTCTAGTGTAAGGCCTAATTAGACTCGCTCGTCTTAAACTTCTACAAAACGGACAACGAAACAAGTTTTAATCAAATCTTAGGAGTTCATATGCTTGATTTTGAGCATTTCAACACGATTATATTTCAAAAACTCAATTTATGTACTTTTTACTCAGTTAAAATTCCAACGGGTCCATTGTAATGCCTATTTAGACTCGCTGGTCCGAAACCTCTACAAAACGGACGGCAAAACAAGTTTTAATCAAATCTTAGGAGTTCATATACTTGATTACGAGCATTTCAACATGATTATACTGCAAAAACTCAATTTCTGTACTTTTTACTCAGTTAAAATTCCCACGGGTCTAGTGTAAGGCCTATTTAGAGTCGCTCGTCTGAAACCTTTACAAAACGGACCGCGAAAGAAGATTTAATCAAAATTTAGGAGTTCATATACTTGATTACAAGCATTTCAACACGATTATATTGAAAAAAACTCAATTTTTGTACTTTTTACTGAGTTAAAATTCCAACGTGTCCATTGTAATGCCCATTTAGAACCGCTCGTCCGAAACCTATAACAAACAGACCGCAAAACATGGTTTTATCAAATTTTAGGAGTTCATATACTTGATTACGAGCATTTCAACACGATTATATTGCAAAAACTCAATTTATGTACTTTTTACTCAGTTAAAATTCCCACGGCTCCATTTTAAGGCCTATTTAGACATGCTCGTCTGAAACCTATAACAAATGGACCGCAAAACATTGTTTTATCAAAATTTAGAGGTTCATATACTTGATTACGAGCATTTCAACACGATTATTTTGAAAAAACTCAATTTCTGTATTTTTTACTCAGTTAAAATTCCTTCGGGTCCATTATAACGCTTATTTAGAGTCGCTCGTCTGAAACCTCTACAAAACGGACCGTGAAACAAGTTTTAATCACATTTTAGGAGTTTATATTCTTGATTACGAGCATTTCAACATGATTATATTAAAAAATTTCAATTTATGTACTTTTTACTCAAGTAAAATTCCGACGGGTCTAGTGTAAGGCCTATTTAGACCCGCTCTTCCGAAACCTCTACAAAACGGACCGCGAAACAAGTTTTAATCAAATTTTTGGTGATCATATACTTGATTACGAGCATTTCAACACAATTATATTGCAAAAACTAAATTTCTGGTCTTTTTCCTTAGTTAAAATTCCAACGGGTCCATTGTCTGGCCTATTTAGACACGCTCGTCCGAAACCTCTACAAAACAGACTGCACAACAAGTTTTAATCAAATTTTAGGAGTTCATATTCTTGATTTTAAGCATTTCAACACAAATATTTCAAAAAAAACTCAATATTTGTAATTTTTACTCAAGTAAAATTCCAACAGGTCCAGTGTAAGGCCTATTTAGACCCGCTCGTCCGAAACTTTTACAAAACGGACCGCGAAACAAGTTTTAATCAAATATTAAGAGTTCATATGCTTCATTACGAGCATTTCAACACGATTATATTGCAAAAACTCAATTTCTGTACTTTTTACTTAGTTAAAATTCCAACGGGTCCATTGTAATGCCTATTTAGACTCGATCTTCTGAAACCTCTACAAAACAGACCGCAAAAACAAGTTTTAATCAAATCTTAGGAGTTCATATACTTGATTACGAGCATTTCCACATGATTATATTGCAAAAACTCAATTTTTGTACTTTTTAATTAGTTAAAATTCCAACGGGTTCATTGTAATGCTTATTTAAACCCGCTCGTCTGAAACCTCTCGAAAACGGATCGCAAAAAAGGTTTTAATCACATTTTAGGAGTTCATATTCTTGATTACAAGCAGTTAAACACGATTATATTTCAAAAACTCAATTTCTATACTTTTTACTCAATTAAAATTCCAACAGGTTCGTTATAATACCTATTTAGATCCGCTCATTCGAAACCTCTACAAAATGGATCGCAAAAAAAGTTTTAATCAAATCTTAGGAGTTCATATTCTTTATTACGAGCATTTCAACACAATTATATTGGACAAACACAATTTATGTACTTTTTACTCAAGTAAAATTCCAACGGGTCCATTGTATGGCCAATTTAGACCCGCTCGTACGAAACCAATGCAAAACGGACCGCAAAACATTGTTTTATCAAATTTTAGGAGTACATATACTTGATTACGAGCATTTTAACTCAATTTAGACCTGCTCATCCGAAACCTCTACAAAAAGGACCGCAAAACAAGTTTTAATTAGATTTTTGGAGTTCATATTTTTTATTACGAGCATTTCAACACGATTTTATTGCAAAACTCAATCTATGTACTTTTTACACAGTTAAAATTCCAATGGGTCCATTGTAAGGCCTATTCAGACTCGCTCGTCTAAAACCTCTAAAAAACGGACCGCGAAACAAGTTTTAATAAAATTTGAGGTGTTCATATTTTTTATTACGAGCATTTCAGCACGATTATATTGCAAAAACTCAATTTCTGTACTTTTTACTCAGTTAAAATTCCAACGGGTCCATTGTAAGGCCTATTTAGACCCGCTCGTCTGAAACCTCTACAAAACTGTTGAGATTTTAGGGGCTCGAATCGATCACCGAAACCGTCAAGGAGGGTTGTTTTTGTTGGGTGGTTGAATTGGCTAAAATCAAAAAGAAAATAGACAAGTGACACAATGATTTTAGAGTGGTTCGGTCTTCTAACAAGCACCTACATCCACTACCTTAGCACACCACTAAGGATTTCCCAATTCACTCAACAATGAATTCGTCCTCTTTTCCCGGTTTAAGAGGAAACCGTTACAACCCTATCTTTTGGACTTGGCTAAGATAGAACCAACCCTAGTTTTTCTCTCAAGGCTAAACTAGAACCTCTCCTTTTACAAGGGTTTTAATTGGTAAACTAAAATACCTCTCTAGGTGGGTGTTTACACGAGTTAAGCGCACAAGAGTAGAAGGATTTACAATGAAGCACTCTCTCTAAAGACTATGTACAAGAGAATAGTAAAAATAAGACTTAAACTCTAATTCTCTTGATCATGTTGCCTGGATGTAGTCTCTAACCATCTTCAAGTGTCCCAAGGTTGCTTTTATAGTGTGGAATGATATTCTAGCCGTTTATGGACGTTGGAGATGTTTTGGAGCCGTTGGGAAGTCATAAAGTCGAGCTTTAAATGCTCTCCTACACAATAGTTTCGAAACCATTGAAGAGGTTTCGAAACCTTAAGAGGGGATTTGTAAAAACTAGCCGTTTATGGCCGTTGGGGATAGTTTGGAGCCGTTACAGGGCCAAAGTTGCGAAACCTTCATAGAGGTTTCGAAACCTTTGTGCCAAGGTTTCCAAACCTTAATAGAGGTTTGGAAACCTTTGTTAAGGTTTCAAAAAACAATAGCTTACTGCCCAGAGAGGTTTTGAAACCTTATAGGGATGGTTTCGAAACTTCCACTTAAAAACACAATTTTGGCTAATTTTTTACTTTAAAATGTATATTCAATATAGGTGCAAAGTCAAAAATATTTTAAACATATTTTTCAAGTTTTAAGGACTTTTGAATTATTTTTGAAATCTTTAAACAAGTCCAAAACATTTTTCACATAATTGTTATATCAAAATATTTCTCAACAATCTCCCCCTTTTTGATATAACAAAACTTCTTTGAAAAATTGTTTTTGACAAAAGCTCCCCCTTAATTTTTTACTTACTTCTCCCCCTTTTTGATATATCAAAAATAATTCAAATCTTTATAGTACATAATAACAATGGAGAGTAAGTTAAAAAAAGTTTAAGTACAAAACATTTGAAAAATAGAACTCCCCCTTACTAAAGCATTCCATTAAATTTTTAGCACAAATCTTGACACTTAAGAGATTGAATTTCACCATTGAATCAAATCAATTTAAAACACATGAAATTCAATTTATCCAAGACTTTAAAACTTTATGCAAACAAACGAATGAAACAATATGATTCATATGCATAAAGCGTCATAAAATGCCATGCGCTTATAAATATAAAGAATCAATGATGCATGGACATTTATCATCAAAATAGGTAACCAAATGATTTATAATCTAATGCAATAAGATTAGAGGTTACCCATCTTCTTCACTTGTGTGACTAGAGCATTTTTATATCTTTGCTTTTCTTGCTATTGCTCCAACACACCTACAAAAGACAATTACTTAGATTTTGGTATCCAAATTGCTTTGGATCCATTTACATTAGTCACAATGTCTTTAGTTCCCTTGGGAACCCATACTTGTCTAATCCTATAAGATTTTCTCTTCCAAATAGGACAAGTATGTAAGGAATGACCATGATAATGGCAATGTGAGCATTTTGCCATTATGTGACAAGATGAATTATTGAAAATAATTTCATTTTCTTTTGTTAAGCTTTCGAGCTTAACTTTTAAATCAAGATTTTCTTTTTCTAAAACATCTTTGCTTGTTTTTGAAAATTCTAAATCATTTTTCAAAATTTCATTTTGGTTTTCAAAATCCACTTTTGTTTTTAAAAGAAAATCATTTTCATTTTCGAGTTTTGAACTCATTTTCTTAAATTTGGAATTCATGGTCTCAAATTCCAAAAATAATTCATCGAAAGCATCTTGCAACTCATCAAATGTATAATAATTTAATTCATTTGAGTTAGAAGATACCTCGGGATCATCGAGAGCCAAAACACCATCCACCTTTGGATTGGAGAGAAGGTTTGCACATAATTGATCATCAATTTTCTTTTCTCCCTTCCTGTTGCCATAAAGCTTCTCAAGTTTCTCCCATAGTTCTTTGGCACTTTTGCATGTGGAGATCTTCTTGGAAACTTCTTCGTTAAGGCCACAATAGAGAATGTGCATCGCCTTAGTGTTTAGCTTTGCCTTGGTGTCGTTGGCACTCCTTTGCTTTTTCTTCTTCTTTGGAGCTTCCAAATACCTATCTTCGATGATGCCCCAAACCTCATAGTCTTGAGACTTGATGAAGTATTTCATGATATTTGCCCATTGGAAGTATGATTCTCCTTCGAAGAGTGGAGGACACGAGATATATCGACCTTCTTCAAATCTTGCCATTTTCTTGAACGGTGGACTTCGAGCGTTGGATCTTTACTCCCGGATGTTAGTCCTTCGAAGGAGACGAGGCTCTGATACCAATTGTTGAGATTTTAGGGGCTCGAATCAATCACCGAAACCGTCAAGGAGGGTTGTTTTTGTTTGGTGGTTGAATTGGCTAAAATCAAAAAGAAAATAGACAAGTGACACAATGATTTTAGAGTGGTTCGGTCTTCTAACAAGCACCTACATCCACTACCTTAGCACACCACTAAGGATTTCCCAATTCACTCAAAAATGAATTCGTCCTCTTTTCCCGGTTTAGGAGGAAACCGTTACAACCCTATCTTTTGGACTTGGCTAAGATAGAACCAACTCTAGTTTTTCTCTCAAGGCTAAACTAGAACCTCTCCTTTTACAAGGGTTTTAATTGGTAAACTAAAATACCTCTCTAGGTGGGTGTTTACACGAGTTAAGCTCACAAGAGTACAAGGATTTACAATTAAGCACTCTCTTTAAAGACTATGTACAAGAGAATAGTAAAAATAAGACTTAAACTCTAATTCTCTTGATCATATTGCTTGGATGTAGTCTCTAACCATCTTCAAGTGTCCCAAGGTTGCTTTTATAGTGTGGAATGATATTCTAGCCGTTTATGGACGTTGGAGATGTTTTGGAGCCGTTGGGAAGTCATAAAGTCGAGCTTTAAATGCTCTCCTGCACAATAGTTTCGAAACCATTGAAGAGGTTTCGAAACCTTAAGAGGGGATTTGTAAAAACTTGCCGTTTATGGCCGTTGGGGATGTTTTGGAGCCGTTACAGGGCCAAAGTTTCGAAACCTTAATAGAGGTTTGAAAACCTTTGTTAAGGTTTCAAAAAAACAATAGCTTACTGCCCAGAGAGGTTTCGAAACCTTATAGGGATGGTTTCGAAACTTCCACTTAAAAACACAATTTTGGCTAATTTTTGACTTTAAAATGTATATTCGATATAGGTGCAAAGTCAAAAATATTTTAAACATATTTTTCAAGTTTTAAGGACTTTTGAATTATTTTTGAAATCTTTAAACAAGTCCAAAACATTTTTCACATAATTGTTATATCAAAATATTTCTCAACAAAAACTGACCGCAAAACAAGTTTTAATCAAATTTTAGGAGTTTATATACTTTATTCTGAGCATTTCAACATGATTATATTGCAAAAACTCAATTTTTGGACTTTTTACACAGATAATTTTTCAACAGGTCCATTGTAATGCCTATTTAGACTCGCTTGTCCGAAACCTCTGCAAAACGGACTGCAAAACAAGTTTTAATCAAACTCTAGGAGTCCATATTCTTCATTACAAGCATTTCAACACGATTATATTGCAAAAACTCAATTCATGTACTTTTTACTCAGTTAAAATTCTGACGAGTCCATTTTAAGGCCTATTTAGACTCACTCGTCCGAAACCTCTACAAAACGAACAGCGAAACAAATTTTCATCAAACTTTAGGAGTTCATAGACTTGATTACGAGCATTTCAACATGATTATATTGCAAAAACTCAATTTCTGTACTTTTTACTTAGTTAAAATTCAAATGGGTCCATTGTAATGCCTATTTAGACCCGCTCGTCTGAGACCTCTACAAAACGGACCGCACAACAAGTTTTAATCAAATCTTAGGAGTTCATATTCTTGATTTCGAGCATTTCAATACGATTATATTGAAAAAAACTCAATTTCTATACTTTTAACTCAAGTAAAATTCCAATGGGTCCATTGTAAGGCCTATTTAGACCCGCTCGTCCGATACCTCTACAAAACGAACCGCACAACAAGTTTTAATCAAATTTTATGAGTTCATATTCTTGAATTCGAGCATTTCAAAAGGATTATATTGAAAAAAAAAACTCAATTTCTGTACTTTTTACTCAGTTAAAATTCCAACGTGTCCATTGTAAAGCCTATTTATACCCGCTCGTCCGAAACCTCTTCAAAACGGACCGCAAAACAAGTTTTAATCAATTCTCAGGAGTTCATATACTTGATTACGAGCATTTCAACATGATTATATTGCAAAAACTCAATTTCTGTACTTTTTACTTAGTTAAAATTCCAATGGGTTCATTGTAGTGCCTATTTAAACCCGCTCGTCCGAAACCTCTACAAAACGGACCGCGAAACAAGTTTTAATCAAATCTTAGGAGTTCATATACTTGATTACGAGCATTTCAACACGATTATATTGCAAAAAGAAAATTTATGTACTTATTCCTCAGTTAAAATTCCAACATGTCCACTGTAATGCTTTTTTAGACCCGCTTGTCCGAAACCTCTTCGAAACGGACCACAAAACTAGTTTTAATAAAATTTTAGGAGTTCATATTTTTTATTACGAGCATTTCAACACAATTTAATTGCAAAAAAAGCAATTTATGTACTTTTTACTCAGTTAAAATTCCAACGGGTCCATTGTAAGGCCTATTTAAACACGCTCGTCCGAAACCTCTACAAAACGGACCACACAACAAGTTTTAATCAAATTTTAAGAGTTCATATTCTTGATTTCGAGAAATTCAACACGAATATATTGAAAAAACTCAATTTCTATATTTTTTACTCAAGTAAAATTCCAACGGGTCAATTGTAAGGCCTATTTAGACCCGCTCGTCCGAAACCTCTACAAAACTGACCGCGAAACAAGTTTTAATCAAATTTTAGGAGTTCATATACTTGATTAAGAGCATTTCAACACGATTATATTGCAAAAACTCAATTTATGTACTTTTTACTTAGTAAAAATTCCAACGGGTCCATTGTAATGCCTATTTAGACCCGCTCGTCCGGAACCTCTACAATACGGACCGCAAAACAAGTTTTAATCAAATCTTAGGAGTTCATATGCTTGATTACAAGCATTTCAACACGATTATATTGCAAAAACTCAATTTATGTACTTTTTTATCAGTTAAAATTCCAACTAGTCCATTGTAAAGCCTATTTAGTCCCGCTTGTCCGAAACCACTACAAAACGGACCGCTCAACAAGTTTTAATCAAATATTAGGAGTTCATATTCTTGAGTTTGAGCATTTCAACACGATTATATTGAAAAAACTAAATTTCTATACTTTTTACTCAAGTAAAATTCCAATGGGTTCATTGTAAGGCCTATTTAGACCCGCTCATCCGAAACCTCTACAAAACGGACTGCGAAACAATTTTTATTCAAATTTTAGGAATTCATATACTTGATTAAATGCATTTTGTAACCCCCTTAACCCGGCCTAGACGGTTGACCCGAATTAAGAAGTTTACACGGGGAAAACCAAAGTCAACCCGAAAGTCAATCTTGATTAATGACCCTTTTTTTCTTTTTAATCTTGTCTATATGCACATTATCCCTAGATATATTCACAAGATCATCATATTCAAAGATCATAACAATCAGAGAACATTTAGGGACTCAATTGCACAAATTACAACTTTAGGGACCAAATTGCAAATTCTGAAAATTATAAGGACTTATCCCAATTAAAAGTTACGAAAGTGAAATTACTCATGTTTCATGCTTCTCTGCCAAATTTCAGCTCAAACGAACATCTCAAACTCATACAATTGCAATAACAAGATTCAGGACCAAAACGCAAACATTTCAAAACATATAACCATCAAATTCAGAGCCCAACGGTCGAGTGTTCCGAAACAGGGAGGACCTGTTCCGAAACGCGGGATCATTCCGAAACGGGTTCCGAAACATGGCTTGGCAGTGGCATTTCCGTTCCGGAACGGTTCCTCCCGTTTCAGAACGCCTAGGCCATTTCAGGCCCCTGTTCCGAAACGGTAGCACCCGTTCCGATACGGCCTGCCCAGATTGCAGAAAATTAGTTGAATAAACACACAATTGACCCATCAAACATGCTCCAAATGCCACCAAATTATACCAGCAAGCCATTACATGCATAAGGAACACAAATGCATCAACCATACATCATCATGGCATCAAATTAAGAAATACCCAATTCTATAGGCAAGCATCCTATAAAGCAAACCATGAAATCCTCAAATCACCAAAACACATACCAAGAGGCCAATTACATGTACCAACATCAATATCAACAAAAACCAACTTAGGGAGTCCAAAACATCTCCCAAAACAACAACATAGATCGCCCATTGCCAAATGCCCAAAAGCTAATAGTTTTAGGAAAATGTTTACCATACATGAGCTTAGAACCTTCACTTGGATTCTTGGCTTCCTTGCTGCCCCAAATGCACTTCAATGCTCTGCATTATTGGTTTAAGAAAGGAGAGAGAGCGTAAGCAAAAGCTTAGTGAGGAATGCTCAATTAAAACCACTCAATAATGCATTCATAAAACACATTTATAAACCTTAACTCAAGGCAACATTTACTCATGCACATAAGCATTTGAAACAAGCATATCATGCTTCAAATTCATAACATGTCATATTGGCTACAAGTGATACAATCAACATAAGATCCACACATGGACTTTTAAACACCATTGTGATCTTACAATTTCCAAGGAGCACACATGGACTTTTAAACACCATTGTGTCCTTAACAAGAATCATCCATGGACTTTTAAACAACATGATGTTCTTACAATTCACAAGGACCACACAATGACTTTTAAACACCTTTGTGTCCTTAACAAGAATCACCCAAGGACTTTTAAACACCTTGGTGTTCTTAAATAAACAAGGCTTACACAAGGAATTTTAACCACCTTTGTAACCTTAACCAAGAACCAACCATGGACTTTTAACCACCACGTTGTTCTTAAATACACAAGACTCACACAAGGAATTTTAACCACCTTGGTGATCTTAACCAAGAACCAACCATGGACTTTTAACCACCATGTTGTTCTTAAATAAACAAGGCTCACACAAGGACTTTTAACCACCTTTATGACCTTAACCATCACTTGCCAATATGCATCATTAACAACATTATTCCACTGTTTTAAAGCATTTAACAAAGCCATAAACATCATGCATCCTTAAGCATCAAACCACATTAAAACGAGGTTCAAAAACAGGGATCTCTTACCTTGAGCATCCTTCAACACATGGCTTATAATCTCAGCAAATAAACATGCTAAATATGCTTTCAAAACATGATTTAAAACATGCAAACAAACCACATTACATACAACCAATCCATGGTTCATCATCAAGAGAGTTTTTCCGAAAACTTACTCTTGAGCTTAGCTAAGTTTCTTAGACTTAAACTAAGCTCCCAAACCTTCAAAACATTGGTTTCAAAGCTGAAAACCAAAATCCACTCACCGATTTCGTTTCACCACTTGCCGAAACACCAATCAAGCTTCCGGATCACCACCACTAGGATCCAAAGATGACTCCCCTGTTTTAAACACATCAAAGCAGAGGATTAATGCATCATCATGCATTAATATCTTCAATGAAAGCACCTAAACTCGCTGCTCTCATCAACACTCCCATTTCGGCTACCAAACACAACCGTAATCACCTCCAAACAACTCCACAACACTACCCAGCCATGATCCATCAATTCTAAACATTCATAAACCTCAATTAACATCCAAAAAGGATCTAACCACGTCCTTATACCTCCAGCTATAACAGATCATCAAGATCACTCCAAAAACCATCAAAAACTCAAGCAAAACTTAGGAAAATTAACCTATCCGGGATTGCATTGATTAAACCTCAATTTCTCATCAATTATACATTCATTTAACATCAAATAGACACCTCAAAACACTGCCCAAACAGATCTTACGAATTTTATCAAAAATCAACCAAATCTTGCATTTTAAAGCCAAGATCAAGAACACATCTACAAAACCTTTTATAAAACACAAATCATGGATTAAGAACTTGGGAATTTCAGTAAAGAACTGAGAATTTAGAGGAGAAGGACGTTCATACCTCTAAGCTTGAGTTTCTCCCTTTTGGAACCAAGATTCTTAAAAATCCAAATAGCAAATGCAAAGGTTTTGTTGAAGAGATGATTAGAGATCAAAAGAGGATTGAAATGTGTTATTTAGATGACAAAATCAGAGGGAAAATGTGCTGGTGAAAGTGTTTGGTTTGAGAGAAAAGATGAGAGAAAATGAAAATGGAATTTAGGAAAAGTTAGTTGGAAAATGCCAAAATATCTTCCCTCCCTTTTTCTTTTATTTAAAAACCATTAATTAAACCTTTAATATTTAGGAAAAATCTGGAGAAACTCCTTTTGGGTAAAAAGCTCCTTAAAGATTCAAAGTTTCAATCCTTTTTAAAACAGTCACACAGTTTTCGAAAATTAAATTTTGGTCACTAACCCAAAATGTCACACTTCCAAACCTCATTTTGTAAAATTGATTCCACCATTCTCTTATATATAAGAAAAGAGGATTTTAAGACATTTTTCCATATTTTTAATGCAACCCGAACTAGGCTTTCCTAAATTCACCCTTATATATTCGAACCGCACTCCGACCGAACCGGTCCAAACCCAAAACTTCTAAGCCCAAAATTGGGGCGTTACAACTCTCCCCCCCTTAAGAAATTTCGTCCTCGAAATTTACCTGAAGGAAAGAGGCACGGAAACTGCTTCAGCATGTCATCCTTCCGTTCCCACGTGGCTTCTTCAACACCACGATGCTTCCACAACACCTTTACCAACTCAATGGTCTTGCCTCGAAGAACCTTGCTATCCGAATCCAGAACCTTCACCGGTTCCTCATCATAGGTCAAATCCGGATTCAATTCCACTTCTTCCACAGGCATCACATGTGAAGGATCCGATCTATACTTCCGAAGCATAGAAACATGAAACACATCATGAATCTTCTCCAACTCCTGAGGTAACCTCAACTTGTACGCAACAGGACCCACACACTCAATCACCTCGTATGGTCCAATGTACCTAGGGCTCAACTTACCCTTCCGGCCAAACCTCATCACTTTTTTCCAAGGCGAAACCTTCAAAAACACACGGTCACCCACCGTATACTCAATCTCCTTACGCTTCAAATCCGCGTAAGACTTTTGCCGATCAGAAGCTGCCTTCAAACGCTCACAAATGAGCTTCACCTTCTCGGTGGTTCCTTTCAACAAAGCCGGCATCGAAACCAACTTCTGACCCGTTTCAGCCCAACAAAGAGGAGTCCTACACTTCCTCCCGTACAAAGCCTCATAAGGTGCCATTTGAATACTTGCCTGATAACTATTTTTATAGGCAAACTCCACCAAAGGCAAATGTTTCTCCCAAGAGCCCTGGAACTCAATCACACAGCACCTCAACATATCCTCCAAAATCTGGATAACACGCTCGGACTGACCATCCGACTGAGGATGATAAGATGTACTGAAATTCAACCGTGTACCCAAAGCTTGATGCAAACACTGCCAGAAACGCGATGTAAACCTCGGATCCCTATCCGACACAATCGACTTAGGCACACCATGCAGCCGCACAATCTCAGCTATGTACAGCTCCGCAAGCTTATCCAAAGAATACGTGGTATGCACAGGCAAGAAATGCGCACACTTCGTCAGGCGATCCACAATCACCCACACCGAATTCTTCTTCGATGGTGACAAGGGTAAACCAGATACAAAATCCATAGTAATCCTTTCCCACTTCCATTCAGGGATTCTCAACGGTTGCAACAACCCTGAAGGAACATGATGCTCAGCCTTAACTCGCTGATACACCATGCACTTGCTCACAAACACTGCAACATCTTTCTTTAAACCCACCCAATAGTACTCATCACGAAGATCTCGATACATCTTAGTACTACCAGGGTGCATAGCAAAAGGACTACTATGACCTTCAGTCAGAATAGCACGCCTCAACTCAGCATCATTGGGCACTACTATCCGACTCCCAAAACACAACACTCCATCATCATTAAAACAGAAATCCGAAGGCCTACCCTCCACGATATCCTGAACATGCGGTACCAAGGAATCATCCAGCAACTATTTTTCCTTGATCAACTGAACCAAAGATGGTTTCACTTGCAACTCAGCCACAAGACCACCATCGCGCGAAATACTCAAACTGGCAAACATAGCCCTCAACTCAACAACTACCTTCCTACTCAAGGCATCCGCTACCACATTGGCTTTTCCAGGGTGATACTCAATCGTCAAATCATAATCCTTGAGCAACTCCACCCAACGTCGCTGTCTAAGATTCAACTCCTTTTGAGACATCAGATACTTCAAACTCTTGTGATCCGTGTACACAGTACAATTCTCACCATACAGGTAATGTCTCCAGATCTTCAAAGCAAAAACCACCGCAGCCAATTCAATGTCATGCGTAGGATAATTGCGCTCATGCACTTTCAACTGCCGCGATGCATAAGCCACCATCTTACCCTCTTGCATCAACACACATCCCAAACCAACATAGGACGCATCACTATAAACCACAAACTCTTTCCCTGATTCAAGTTGAACCAAGATCGGAGCTTGCGTCAAAGATGCCTTAAGATTCTCAAAAGCCTCCTGTCTCGCTTCCGTCCACTCATACTTAACATCCTTCTGCAACAACTTTGTCAAAGGTGCAGCAATCTTCGAAAACCCATCCACAAACCTCCGGTAGTATCCCGCCAAACCAAGGAAACTACGGACCTCATGAACAGACTTAGGAACCTTCCAATTCATCACTGCCTCAATCTTCTGAGGATCAACACGAATCCCCTCAGCAGAAACCACATGACCAAGAAACACCACCTCACTTAACCAGAACTCACACTTGCTCAGCTTAGCATAAAGCTGATTCTCCAACAAGGCTTGCAACACAATCCTCAAATGCTCTTCATGCTCCTCCTCAGTACGCGAGTACACAAGGATATCATCAATGAACACCACAACAAATTTGTCCAGGTATTCATGAAACACACGATTCATCATGTCCATGAAAGCTGCAGGAGCATTTGTCAGACCAAACGGCATCACAAGGAACTCATAATGCCCATACCTCGTCCTGAAAGCTGTCTTAGGCACATCCACATCCTTTACCTTCAACTGATAATACCCTAACCTCAAGTCAATCTTAGAGAACACAGCTGCTCCACGAAATTGATCAAAGAGATCATCAATTCTCGGCAAAGGATACCGATTCTTGATAGTCAACTTGTTCAGCTGACAGTAATCAATGCACATTCTCATAGTGCCATCCTTCTTCTTCACAAACAAGACCGGTGCACCCCAAGGTGACACACTCGGCCGGATGAAACCACGATCGAGCAACTCTTGCAACTGCGTCTTCAACTCCTTCAACTCTTTAGGTGCCATTCTATAAGGGGTAATGGACACAGGAGTTGTATTCTCATACAACTCAATCCCAAACTCCACTTCGCGATTAGGAGGTAATCCAGGCAACTCCTCAGGAAACACACCAGGAAACTCTTTCACAATCCTGATATCTTGCACACGCAACTCCTTAGAACTAGGATTCATCACAAAAGCTAGGTAAGCTTCACAACCTTGCCTCAGCATCCGGCTCGCCTCCAATGTAGACACCACATTGGCAAGAAACTTCACATTCTCACCAACCACAACTACCTCATAATCATTCGCAAGCTTCAACGAAACTCGCTTATTCTCACAATCCACTACAGCACGATGCTCAGCAAGCCAATCCATACCAAGGATTACATCAAAACCGTAGAAAGGCAACTCCATAAGATCAACAGGAAAAACATGACCTTGCACAACCAAGGGACATCTTCTGTATAGCTTTCGAGTCACAACAGCCTCACCAAAAGAACTAGTGACACGCACACCAACATCCAAAGACTCAACAGGCAAACCAAGCAATTCAGTATGCTCACGCAATATGTATGAGTGCGTAGATCCAGAATCAATCAAGGAAAGTAATGACAAGGATTGCAAAGTAAAAGTACCTGCGATCACATCCGCGTCATTCCTCCCTTCCCGTTGAGCATACACCCTGGCTTGGCCGCCACCCTCAGGCTGAATAGCCACAACATGGGCCACACCCCGACCACCTTCCTCTCTCCGCTAAAAGTTACCACGGCCGCGCCCACGACCTCTCTGTGGTGCAACAGCAACAGGAGCACGCACTTGGCCACCAGCCAACATAGGACACTCTCTCCTCAAGTGATCCGTAGATCCACAGTTCCAGCACGAATTACCAGCTACCACAATAGGAGCCTGCACCTCCCTCACAGCTCGAGGACAATCACATTTCATATGGCCACGCGATCCACATGTCCAACATGCGCTCGGATCAACTCTTGCCTTGCCTCCCTGAGAAGGCACACCACCACCTCGCTTAGTTGAGGACTGATACTTCTGATCACGTCCCCTCTTGTTCCGTCCACCACCGGAACTATATTCAGCTACTCGCTTACCAACACTAGAACCAGCATCTTTAGACGATAAACCCAAGTTCATCTCAATATCCTTGGCTCGGCTCACCAGCACATCAAAATCATTATACTCGGTAGCCAGCACATACATCTTCACATCCGTCACTAAACCATAACGGAACCTTTCACACCTCTCCCGCTCATCCGGAACAAGCTCAGGTGCGTATTGACTGAGTCGAACAAACTGAACTTCATACTCAGCTACAGACATGCTCCCCTGGGTAAGAGACATGAACTCCCTCTTCTTTTCATCTAGGTACCTCACACCCAGATACCTTCTCTTGAACGCGTTCTGGAAGAACGTCCAAGTTACATCAGCTTCTGCCATCCCGGAGATAGTGGTTGTCCACCACGTGTGCGCATCATCTTGCAGCAATGATACCACACACCCCAGCTTCTGCACATCAGTGCAACTCATCTGCCCCAAGATTCTCTTGGTACTCTCTATCCAAGACTCTGAACCTTCAGCTGACAAACCCCTGAACTCAGTCCCTCCCAGACTGTGTAAGCGTTCCAAGGGTAGTCTAACTCCAGCATCTCCCTGATGCCCAGCTCCTTGAGCTCCAGCTGCCGCTGCTCGAAAAGCACCAGCAATAGCTTGCACTAACATCGCCATGTCAGGAATAGCTTGCCCCTGACCAGCTTCAGGTCCAGCGACCCTAGCACCAGCTGCAACTCCAGCTCTTTCACCCTCAGCACCACCACCACCAGGCGGAGGAGGTAAATCCATAGCATTCTCAGCGTTTTCTTCATTTTCACTTTGAGCCATAGCTCGCGTATTAACCCTTACTTCTCTACGAGGTGCCATACTATGACAATACAATCACAATGCAATAAAACAAAGTCAGGCTCAGCAAGGTAAGCAATCCAAGTACTCAAGCTCATTTCCACTTAAAACAACATCGTTACATTAGCTTTGATTTGGCAATGGGTACCCACAACATGCTTCACCACAGCATACACCACAATTGCAACATAATCACAATTCACTCAACATGCTTCCACTCAACAAACATACAAAGCATACATACTTTAATCACTCACATAATCATTCCCAATTACTCGAGAACTCAGCTTTGATACCACCAAATGTAACCCCCTTTAACCCGGCCTAGACGGTTGACCCGAATTAAGAAGTTTACACGAGGAAAATCAAAGTCAACCCGAAAGTCAATCTTGATTAACAACCCTTTTTTTTCTTTTTAATCTTGTCTAGATGTACAGTATCCCTAGATATATTCACAAGATCATCATATTCAAAGATCATAACAATCAGAGAACATTCAGGGACTCAATTGCACAAATTACAACTTTAGGGACCAAATTGCAAATTCTAAAAATTACAAGGACTTATCCCAATTAAAAGTTACCAAAATGAAATTACTCATGTTTCATGCTTCTCTGCCAAATTTCAGCTCAAACGGACATCTCAAACTCATACAATTGCAATAACAAGATTCAGGACCAAAACGCAAACATTTCAAAACATATAACCATCAAATTCAGAGCCCAACGGTCGAGTGTTCCGAAACAGGGAGGACCTGTTCCGAAACGCGGGATCGTTCCGAAACGGGTTCCGAAACATGGCTTGGTAGTGGCATTTCTGTTCCGGAACGGTTCCTCCCGTTTCGGAACGCCTAGGCCATTTCAGGCCCCTGTTCCGAAACGGTAGCACCCGTTCCGATACGGCCTGCCCAGATTGCAGAAAATTAGTTGAATAAACACACAATTGACCCATCAAACATGCTCCAAATGCCACCAAATTATACCAGCAAGCCATTACATGCATAAGGAACACAAATGCATCAACCATACATCATCATGGCATCAAATTAAGAAATACCCAATTCTATAGGCAAGCATCCTATAAAGCAAACCATGAAATCCTCAAATCACCAAAACACATACCAAGAGGCCAATTACATGTACCAACATCAATATCAACAAAAACCAACTTAGGGAGTCCAAAACATCTCCCAAAACAACAACATAGATCCCCCATTGCCAAATGCCCAAAAGCTAATAGTTTTAGGAAAATGTTCACCATACATGAGCTTAGAACCTTCACTTGGATTCTTGGCTTCCTTGCTGCCCCAAATGCACTTCAATGCTCTGCATTATTGGTTTAAGAAAAGAGAGAGAGCGTAAGCAAAAGCTTAGTGAGGAATGCTCAATTAAAACCACTCAATAATGCATTCATAAAACACATTTATAAACCTTAACTTAAGGCAACATTTACTCATGCACATAAGCATTTGAAACAAGCATATCATGCTTCAAATTCATAACATGTCATATTGGCCACAAGTGATACAATCAACATAAGATCCACACATGGACTTTTAAACACCATTGTGATCTTACAATTTCCAAGGACCACACATGGACTTTTAAACACCATTGTGTCCTTAACAAGAATCATCCATGGACTTTTAAACACCATGATGTTCTTACAATTCACAAGGACCACACAAGGACTTTTAAACACCTTTGTGTCCTTAACAAGAATCACCCAAGGACTTTTAAACACCTTGGTGTTCTTAAATAAACAAGGCTTACACAAGGAATTTTAACCACCTTTGTAACCTTAACCAAGAACCAACCATGGACTTTTAACCACCATGTTGTTCTTAAATACACAAGACTCACACAAGGAATTTTAACCACCTTGGTGATCTTAACCAAGAACCAACCATGGACTTTTAACCACCATGTTGTTCTTAAATAAACAAGGCTCACACAAGGACTTTTAACCACCTTTGTGACCTTAACCATCACTTGCCAATATGCATCATTAACAACATTATTCCACTGTTTTAAAGCATTTAACAAAGCCATAAACATCATGCATCCTTAAGCATCAAACCACATTAAAACGAGGTTCAAAAACAGGGATCTCTTACCTTGAGCATCCTTCAACACATGGCTTATAATCTCAGCAAATAAACATGCTAAATATGCTTTCAAGACAGGATTTAAAACATGCAAACAAACCACATTACATACAACCAATCCATGGTTCATCATCAAGAGAGTTTTTTCGAAAACTTACTCTTGAGCTTAGCTAAGTTGCTTAGACTTAAACTAAGCTCCCAAACCTTCAAAACATTGGTTTCAAAGCTGAAAACCAAAATCCACTCACCGATTCCGTTTCGCCACTTGCCGAAACACCAATCAAGCTTCCGGATCACCACCACTAGGATCCAAAGATGACTCCCTTGTTTTAAACACATCAAAGCAGAGGATTAATGCATCATCATGCATTAATATCTTCAATGAAAGCACCTAAACTCGCTGCTCTCATCAACACTCCCATTTCGACTACCAAACACAACCGTAATCACCTCCAAACAACTCCACAACACTACCCAGCCATGATCCATCAATTCTAAACATTCATAAACCTCAATTAACATCCAAAAAGGATCTAACCACGTCCTTATACCTCCAGCTATAACAGATCATCAAGATCACTCCAAAAACCATCAAAAACTCAAGCAAAACTTAGGAAAATTAACCTATCCGGGATTGCATTGATTAAACCTCAATTTCTCATCAATTATACATTCATTTAACATCAAATAGACACCTCAAAACACTGCCCAAACAGATCTTACAAATTTTATCAAAAATCAACCAAATCTTGCATTTTAAAGCCAAGATCAAGAACACATCTACAAAACCTTTTATAAAACACAAATCAAGGATTGAGAACTTGGGAATTTCAGTAAAGAACTGAGAATTTAGAGGAGAAGGACGTTCATACCTCTAAACTTGAGTTTCTCCCTTTTGGAACCAAGATTCTTGAAAATCCAAATAGCAAATGCAAAGGTTTTGTTGAAGAGATGATTAGAGATCAAAAGAGGATTGAAATGTGTTATTTAGATGACAAAATCAGAGGGAAAATGTGCTGGAGAAAGTGTTTGGTTTGAGAGAAAAGATGAGAGAAAATGAAAATGGAATTTAGGAAAAGTTAGTTGGAAAATGCCAAAATATCTTCCCTCCCCTTTTCTTTTATTTAAAAATCATTAATTAAACCTTTAATATTTAGGAAAAATCTGGAGAAACTCCTTTTGGGTAAAAAGCTCCTTAAAGATTCAAAGTTTCAATCCTTTTTAAAACAGTCACACAGTTTTCGAAAATTACATTTTGGTCACTAACCCAAAATGTCACACTTCCAAACCTCATTTTGTAAAATTGATTCCACCATTCTCTTATATATAAGAAAAGAGGATTTTAAGACATTTTTCCATATTTTTAATGCAACCCGAACTAGGCTTTCCTAAATTCACCCTTATATATTCGAACCGCACTCCGACCGAACCGGTCCAAACCCAAAACTTCTAAGCCCAAAGTTGGGGCGTTACACATTTCAACACGATTATATTGCAAAAACTCAATTTCTGTACTTTTTACTTAGTTAAAATTCACACGGGTCCATTGTAAGGCCTATTTAGACCTGCTTGTCCGAAACCTTTAACAAACGGACCGCAAAACATTGTTTTATCAAAATTTAGAGGGTCCATTGTTTTATCAAAACATTGTAATGCCTATTTAGACCCGCTCGTCTGAAACCTCTACAAAACGGACCGCAAAACAAGTTTTAATCAAATCTTAGGAGTTCATATACTTGATTACGAGCATTTCAACACGATTATATTGCAAAAACTCAATTTTTGTACTTTATACTCAAGTAAAATTCCAATGAGGCCATTGTAAGGCCTATTTAGACCCGCTCGTCCGAAACCTCTACAAAACGAAATTCAAACCAAATTTTAATCAAACTTTAGAAGTTCATATACTTAATTACGAGCATTTCAACACGATAATATTGCAAAAAGTCAATTTCTGTACTTTTTACTTGGTTAAAATTCCAACGAGTCCATTGTAAGGCCTATTTAGACCCGCTCGTCCGAAACCTTTACAAAACGTACCACGAAACAAGTTTCAATCAAATTTCAGGAGTTCATATACTTGATTACGAGCATTTCAAAATGATTATATTGCAAAAATTCAATTTCTGTACTTTTTACTCAGTTAAAATTCCAATGGGATAATTGTAAGGCCTATTTAGACCCGCTCGTCCGAAACCTATTACAAACAAACCGCAAAACATGTTTTAATCAATTTTTAAGATTTCATATACCTGATTACGAGCATTTCAAAACGATTATAATGACAAAACTCAATTTATGTACATTTTACTTAGTTAAAATTCCAACGGGTCCATTGTAAGGCCTATTTAGACTCGCTCGTCCGAATCCTCTACAAAACGGACCGCGAAATAAGTTTTAATCAAATTTTAGGAGTTCATATTCTTGATTACGAGAATTTCAACACGATTATATTGCAAAAACTCAAGTTCTTTACTTTTTACTGAATTAAAATTCCAAACGGGTCCATTGTAATGCCTATTTAGACTCGGTCGTTTGAGACCTCTACAAAACGGACCGCAAAACAAGTTTTAATCAAATCTTAGGAGTTCATATACTTGATTACGAGCATTTCAAAACGATTATATTGCAAAAACTCAATTTATGTACTTTTTACCCAGTTAAAATTCCCACGGATCCATTGTAAGGCCTATTTAGACCTGCTCGTCCGAAACCTATAACAAACGGACCGCAAAACAAGTTTTAATCAAACTTTAGGAGTTCATATACTTGATTACGAGCATTTCAAAACGATTATATTACAAAAACTCAATTTGTGTACTTTTTACTCAAGTAAAATTCCAACGGGTCCATTGTAAGGCCTATTTAGACCTGCTCGTCCGAAACCTCTACAAAACGGACAACAAAACAAGTTTTAATCAAACTTTAGGAGTTCATATACTTGGTTATGAGCATTTCAACACGATTATATTGCAAAAGCTCAATTTATGTACTTTTTACTCAGTTAAAATACCAACGGGTTCATTGTAATTCATATATAGATCTGCTCGTCCGAAACCTATAACAAACGGACCGCAAAACAAGGTTTTATCAAATTTTAGGAGTTCATATACTTGATTAGGAGCATTTCAACACGATTATATTTGTAAAACTCAATTTCTGTACTTTTTACTCAGTTAAAATTCCCACGGGTCCATTGTAAGGCATATTTAGACATGCTTGTCCGAAACCTCTACAAAATGGACCGCGAAACAATTTTTAATCAAATTTTAGGAGTTCATATATTTGATTACGAGCATTTAACCATGATTATATTGCCAAATCTAAATTTATCTACTTTTTACTCAGTTAAAATTCCAATGGGTCCATTGTAAGGCCTATTTAGACCCTCTCGTCCGAAACCTCTACAAAATGGACCGCGAAACAGGTTTTAATCAAATTTTAGGAGTTCATATACTTGATTACGATCATTTCAACATGATTATATTGCTAAAACTCAATTTCTGTACTTTTTACTCAGTTAAAATTCAACGGGTCCATTGTAAGGCCTATTTAGACCCGCTCGTCCGAATCTTATTACAAACGAACCGCAAAACATGTTTTAATCAATTTTAAGAGTTCATATACTTGATTACGAGCATTTCAAAATGATTATATTGCAAAAATTCAATTTTTGTACTTTTTACTTAGTTAAAACTCCAACGGGTCCATTGTAAGGTCTATTTAGACCCGCTTGTTCGAAACCTCTACAAAACGGACCGCAAAACAAGTTTTAATCAAATCTTAGGAGTTCATATACTTGATTACGAGCATTTTAACACGATTATATTGCAAAAACTCAATTTCTGTACTTTTTACCAGTTAAAATCCCACGGGTCCATTGTAAGGCCTATTTAGACGTGCTCGTCCGAAACCTATAACAAACGGACCGCAAAACAAATTTTAATCAAACTTTAGGAGTTCATATACTTGATTACGAGCATTTCAACACAATTATATTACAAAAAATCAATTTGTGTACTTTTTACTCAAGTAAAATTCCAACGGGTCCATTGTAAGGCCTATTTAGACCCGTTCGTCCGAAACCTCTACAAAACGGACAGCAAAACAAGTTTTAATCAAACTTTAGGAGTTCATATACTTGGTTACGAGCATTTCAACACGATTATATTGCAAAAACTCAATTTATGTACTTTTTACTCAAGTAAAATTCCAACGGGTCCATTGTAAGGCCTATTCAGACTCGTTCGTCTGAAACCTCTACAAAACGGACTATGAAACAAGTTTTAATCAAAATTTAGGATTTCATATTTTTTATTACGAGCATTTCAACACGATTATATTACAAAAACACAATTTCTGTACATTTTACTCAGTTAAAATTCCAACGGGTCCATTGTAATGCCTCTTTAGACCCGCTCGTCCGAAACCTCTACAAAACGGACCGCGAAAAAAGTTTTAATAAAATTTTAGGAGTTCATATACTTCATTAAGTGCATTTAAACACGATTATAATGCAAAAACTCAATTTTCGTACTTTTTACTCAGTTAAAATTCCAACGGGTCCATTGTAATGCCTATTTAGACCCGCTCGTCCGTAACCTCTACAAAACGGACCGCAAAACAAGTTTTAATCAAATTTTAGGAGTTCATATTCTTGATTTCGAGCATTTCAACATGATTATATTGAAAAAAACTCACTTTCTGTACTTTTTACTCAAGTAAAATTCCAATGGGTCCATTGTAAGGCCTATTTAGACCCGCTCGTCCGAAACCTCTACAAAACAGACGCGAATCAAGTTTTAATCAAATTTTAGGATTTAATATACTTGATTAAGTGCATTTCAACATGATTATATTACAAAAACTCAATTTATGTACTTTTTACTCTGTTAAAATTCCCACGGGTCCATTGTAGGCCTATTTAGACTCGCTCGTATGAAACCTCTACAAAACGGACCTTGAAACAAGTTTTAATCAAATTTTAGGAGTTCATATTTTTTATTACGAGCATTTCAGCACGATTATATTGGAAAATTCAATTTCTGTACTTTTTACTTAGTTAAAATTCCAACGGGTCCATTGTAAGGCCTATTTAGACCCGCTCGTCTGAAACCTCTACAAAACGGACCGCAAAACAAGTTTTAATCAAAATTTAGGAGTTCATATACTTTATTACGAGCATTTCAACATGATTATATTGCAAAAACTCAATTTTTGTACTTTTTACACAGATAAAATTCCAACATGTCCATTGTAATAACTATTTAGACTCGCTCGTCCGAAACCTCTACAAAACGGACCGCAAAACAATTTTTCTTCAAATTTTAGGAATCCATATTCTTTATTACGAGCATTTCAACACGATTATATTGCAAAAACTCAATTTATGTACTTTTTACTCAGTTAAAATTCCAACGGGTCCATTGTAATGCCTATTTAGACCGGCTCGTCCGAAACCTCTACAAAACGGACCGCGAAAAAAGTTTTAATCAAATTTTAAGAGTTCATATACTTGATTAAGTGCATTTCAACACGATTATAATGTAAAAACTCAATTTCTATACTTTTTACTCAGTTAAAATTCCAACGGGTCCATTGTAATGCCTATTTAGACAGATAATTTATGTACTTTTTATTCAGTTAAAATTCCGACGGGTCCATTTTAAGGCCTATTTGGACTCGCTCGTCTGAAACCTCTACAAAACGAACTGCGAAACAAGTTTTCATCAAACTTTAGGAGTTCATAGACTTGATTACGAGCATTTCAACATGATTATATTGCAAAAAACTCAATTTCTGTACTTTTTACTTAGTTAAAATTCCAACGGGTCCATTGCAATGCCTATTAAGACTCGCTCGTCCGAAACCTCTACAAAACGGACCGCACAACAAGTTTTAATCAAATTTTAGGAGTTCATATTCTTGATTTCGAGCATTTCAACACAATTATATTGAAAAAACTCAATTTTTGTACTTTTTACTCAAGTAAAATTCCAATGGGTCCATTGTAAGGCCTATTTAGACCCTCTCGTCCGAAACCTCTACAAAACGGACAGCGAAACAAGTTTTAATCTAATTTTAGGAGTTCATATACTTTATTAAGTGCATTTCAACACAATTATATTGCAAAAACTCAATTTCTGTACTTTTACTCAGTTAAAATTCCAACGGTCCATTGTAATGCCCATTTAGACCCGCTCGTTCAAAACCTCTACAAAACGGACCGCGAAACAAGTTTTAATCAAATTTTAGGATTTCATATACTTGATTAAGTGCATTTCAACATGATTATATTGCAAAAACTCAATTTCTATACTTTTTACTCACATAAAATTCCAACGGGTCCATTATAAGGCCTATTCAGACTCGCTCGTCTAAAACCTCTACAAAACGGACCGTGAATCAAGTTTTAATCAAATTTTAGGAGTTCATATTTTTTATTACGAGCATTTCAGCACGATTATATTGGAAAAACACAATTTTTGTACTTTTTACTCAGTTAAAATTCCAACGGGTCCATTGTAAGGCCTATTTAGACCCGCTCGTCTGAAACCTCTACAAAACGGACCGCAAAACAAGTTTTAATCAAAGTTTAGGAGTTCATATACTTTATTACGAGCATTTCAACATGATTATATTGCAAAAATACAATTTTTGTACTTTTTACACAGTTAAAATTCCAACAGGTCCATTGTAATGCCTATTTAGATCTGCTCGTCCGAAACCTCTACATAACGGACCACAAAATAATTTTTAATCAAATCTTAGGAATCCATAATCTTTATTATGAGCATTTCAACACTATTATATTGTAAAAACTCAATATATGTACATTTTACTTAGTTAAAATTCCAACGGGTCCATTGTAAGGCCTATTTAGACTCGCTCGTCCGAATCCTCTACAAAACGGACCACGAAATAAGTTTTAATCAAATTTTAGGAGTTCATATTCTTGATTACGAGAATTTCAACACGATTATATTGCAAAAAGTCAAGTTCTTTACTTTTTACTGAATTAAAATTCCAAACGGGTCCATTGTAATGCCTATTTAGACTCGGTCGTTTGAGACCTCTACAAAACGGACCGCAAAACAAGTTTTAATCAAATCTTAGGAGTTCATATACTTGATTACGAGCATTTCAAAATGATTATATTGCAAAAACTCAATTTATGTACTTTTTACCCAGTTAAAATTCCCACGGATCCATTGTAAGGCCTATTTAGACCTGCTCGTCCGAAACCTATAACAAACGAACCGCAAAACAAGTTTTAATCAAACTTTAGGAGTTCATATACTTGATTACGAGCATTTCAAAACGATTATATTACAAAAACTCAATTTGTGTACTTTTTACTCAAGTAAAATTCCAACGGGTCCATTGTAAGGCCTATTTAGACCTGCTCGTCCGAAACCTCTACAAAACGGACAACAAAACAAGTTTTAATCAAACTTTAGGAGTTCATATACTTGGTTATGAGCATTTCAACACGATTATATTGCAAAAGCTCAATTTATGTACTTTTTACTCAGTTAAGATACCAACGGGTTCATTGTAATTCATATATAGATCCGCTCGTCCGAAACCTATAACAAACGGACCGCAAAACAAGGTTTTATCAAATTTTAGGAGTTCATATACTTGATTAGGAGCATTTCAACACGATTATATTTGTAAAACTCAATTTCTGTACTTTTTACTCAGTTAAAATTCCCACGGGTCCATTGTAAGGCATATTTAGACATGCTTGTCCGAAACCTCTACAAAATGGACCGCGAAACAATTTTTAATCAAATTTTAGGAGTTCATATATTTGATTACGAGCATTTAAACATGATTATATTGCCAAAACTAAATTTATCTACTTTTTACTCAGTTAAAATTCCAATGGGTCCATTGTAAGGCCTATTTAGACCCTCTCGTCCGAAACCTCTACAAAATGGACCGCGAAACAGGTTTTAATCAAATTTTAGGAGTTCATATACTTGATTACGATCATTTCAACATGATTATATTGCTAAAACTCAATTTCTGTACTTTTTACTCAGTTAAAATTCAACGGGTCCATTGTAAGGCCTATTTAGACCCGCTCGTCCGAATCTTATTACAAACGAACCGCAAAACATGTTTTAATCAATTTTAAGAGTTCATATACTTGATTACGAGCATTTCAAAATGATTATATTGCAAAAATTCAATTTTTGTACTTTTTACTTAGTTAAAACTCCAACGGGTCCATTGTAAGGTCTATTTAGACCCGCTTGTTCGAAACCTCTACAAAACGGACCGCAAAACAAGTTTTAATCAAATCTTAGGAGTTCATATACTTGATTACGAGCATTTCAACACGATTATATTGCAAAAACTCAATTTCTGTACTTTTTACCAGTTAAAATCCCACGAGTCCATTGTAAGGCCTATTTAGACGTGCTCGTCCGAAACCTATAACAAACGGACCGCAAAACAAATTTTAATCAAACTTTAGGAGTTCATATACTTGATTACGAGCATTTCAACACAATTATATTACAAAAAATCAATTTGTGTACTTTTTACTCAAGTAAAATTCCAACGAGTCCATTGTAAGGCCTATTTAGACCCGTTCGTCCGAAACCTCTACAAAACGGACAGCAAAACAAGTTTTAATCAAACTTTAGGAGTTCATATACTTGGTTACGAGCATTTCAACACGATTATATTGCAAAAACTCAATTTATGTACTTTTTACTCAGTTAAAATTCCAACGGGTCCATTGTAATGACTATTTAGACCCGCTCGTCCGAAACCTTTACAAAACAGACCGCGGAAAAAGTTTTAATCAAATATTAGGAGTTCATATACTTGATTAAGTGCATTTCAAGACGATTATAATGCAAAAACTCAATTTCTGTACTTTTTACTCAGTTAAAATTCCCACGGGTCCATTGTAAGGCCTATTTAGACCTGCTCGTCCGTAACCTATAACAAACGGACCGCAAAAGAAGTTTTAATCAAACTTTAGGAGTTCATATACTTGATTACGAGCATTTCAACACGATTACATTACAAAAACTCAATTTCTGAATTTTTTACTCAAGTAAAATTCCAACGGGTCCATTGTAAGGCCTATTCAGACTCGTTCGTCTGAAACCTCTACAAAACGGACTATGAAACAAGTTTTAATCAAAATTTAGGATTTCATATTTTTTATTACGAGCATTTCAGCACGATTATATTACAAAAACACAATTTCTGTACATTTTACTCAGTTAAAATTCCAACGGGTCCATTGTAATGCCTCTTTAGACCCGCTCGTCCGAAACCTCTACAAAACGGACCGCGAAAAAAGTTTTAATAAAATTTTAGGAGTTCATATACTTCATTAAGTGCATTTAAACACGATTATAATGCAAAAACTCAATTTTCGTACTTTTTACTCAGTTAAAATTCCAACGGGTCCATTGTAATGCCTATTTAGACCCGCTCGTCCGTAACCTCTACAAAACGGACCGCAAAACAAGTTTTAATCAAATTTTAGGAGTTCATATTCTTGATTTCGAGCATTTCAACATGATTATATTGAAAAAAACTCACTTTCTGTACTTTTTACTCAAGTAAAATTCCAATGGGTCCATTGTAAGGCCTATTTAGACTCGCTCGTCCGAAACCTCTACAAAGCAGACCGCGAATCAAGTTTTAATCAAATTTTAGGATTTAATATACTTGATTAAGTGCATTTCAACATGATTATATTACAAAAACTCAATTTATGTACTTTTTACTCTGTTAAAATTCCCACGGGTCCATTGTAGGCCTATTTAGACTCGCTCGTATGAAACCTCTACAAAACGGACCTTGAAACAAGTTTTAATCAAATTTTAGGAGTTCATATTTTTTATTACGAGCATTTCAGCACGATTATATTGGAAAACTCAATTTCTGTACTTTTTACTTAGTTAAAATTCCAACGGGTCCATTGTAAGGCCTATTTAGACCCGCTCGTCTGAAACCTCTACAAAACGGACCGCAAAACAAGTTTTAATCAAAATTTAGGAGTTCATATACTTTATTACGAGCATTTCAACATGATTATATTGCAAAAACTCAATTTTTGTACTTTTTACACAGATAAAATTCCAACATGTCCATTGTAATAACTATTTAGACTCGCTCGTCCGAAACCTCTACAAAACGGACCGCAAAACAATTTTTCTTCAAATTTTAGGAATCCATATTCTTTATTACGAGCATTTCAACACGATTATATTGCAAAAACTCAATTTATGTACTTTTTACTCAGTTAAAATTCCAACGGGTCCATTGTAATGCCTATTTAGACCGGCTCGTCCGAAATCTCTACAAAACGGACCGCGAAAAAAGTTTTAATCAAATTTTAAGAGTTCATATACTTGATTAAGTGCATTTCAACACGATTATAATGTAAAAACTCAATTTCTATACTTTTTACTCAGTTAAAATTCCAACGGGTCCATTGTAATGCCTATTTAGACAGATAATTTATGTACTTTTTATTCAGTTAAAATTCCGACGGGTCCATTTTAAGGCCTATTTGGACTCGCTCGTCTGAAACCTCTACAAAACGAACTGCGAAACAAGTTTTCATCAAACTTTAGGAGTTCATAGACTTGATTACGAGCATTTCAACATGATTATATTGCAAAAAACTCAATTTCTGTACTTTTTACTTAGTTAAAATTCCAACGGGTCCATTGCAATGCCTATTAAGACCCGCTCGTCCGAAACCTCTACAAAACGGACCGCACAACAAGTTTTAATCAAATTTTAGGAGTTCATATTCTTGATTTCGAGCATTTCAACACAATTATATTGAAAAAACTCAATTTTTGTACTTTTTACTCAAGTAAAATTCCAATGGGTCCATTGTAAGGCCTATTTAGACCCTCTTGTCCGAAACCTCTACAAAACGGACAGCGAAACAAGTTTTAATCTAATTTTAGGAGTTCATATACTTTATTAAGTGCATTTCAACACAATTATATTGCAAAAACTCAATTTCTGTACTTTTACTCAGTTAAAATTCCAACGGTCCATTGTAATGCCCATTTAGACCCGCTCGTTCAAAACCTCTACAAAACGAACCGCGAAACAAGTTTTAATCAAATTTTAGGATTTCATATACTTGATTAAGTGCATTTCAACATGATTATATTGCAAAAACTCAATTTCTATACTTTTTACTCACATGAAATTCCAACGGGTCCATTATAAGGCCTATTCAGACTCGCACGTCTAAAACCTCTACAAAACGGACCGTGAAACAAGTTTTAATCAAACTTTAGGAGTTCATATTTTTTATTACGAGCATTTCAGCACGATTATATTGGAAAAACACAATTTTTGTACTTTTTACTCAGTTAAAATTCCAACGGGTCCATTGTAAGGCCTATTTAGACCCGCTCGTCTGAAACCTCTACAAAACGGACCGCAAAACAAGTTTTAATCAAAGTTTAGGAGTTCATATACTTTATTACGAGCATTTCAACATGATTATATTGCAAAAATACAATTTTTGTACTTTTTACATAGTTAAAATTCCAACAGGTCCATTGTAATGCCTATTTAGATCTGCTCGTCCGAAACCTCTACAAAACGGACCACAAAATAATTTTTAATCAAATCTTAGGAATCCATAATCTTTATTATGAGCATTTCAACACTATTATATTGTAAAAACTCAATTTATGTACTTTTTACTCAGTTAAAATTCCAACGGGTCCATTGTATTGCCTATTTAGACCCGCTCGTCCGAAACCTCTATAAAACGGACCACGAAACAAGTTTTAATCAAATCTTAGGAGTTCATATACTTTATTAAGTGCATTTCAACACGATTATATTGCAAAATTTTAATTTCTGTAGTTTTTACTCAGTTAAAATTCCTACGGGTCCAGTGTAATGCCTATTTAGACCCGCTCGTCCGTAACCTCTACAAAACGGACCGCAAAACAAGTTTTACTCAAATTTTAGGAGTTCATATTCTTGATTTCGATTATTTCAACACGATTATATTGAAAAAACACAATTTCTGTACTTTTTACTCAAGTAAAATTCCAATGGGTCCATTGTAAGGCCTATTTAGACCCGCTCGTCCGAAACCTCTACAAAACAGACCGCGAAACAATTTTTAATCAAAATTTAGGATTTTATATACTTGATTAAGTTCATTTCAACATGATTATATTACAAAAACACAATTTTTGTACTTTTTACTCAGTTAAAATTCCAACGAGTCCATTGTAATGTCTATTTAGACTCGCTCGTCCGAAACCTCTACAAAATGAACCACAAAACAAATTTTAATCAAATCTTAGGAGTTCATATAATTGATTACGAGCTTTTCAACATGATTAAATTGCAAAAACTCAATTTCTGTACTTTTTACTTAGTTAAAAATCCAACAGGTTCATTGTAACGCCTATTTAGACCCGCTCGTCCGAAACCTATAACAAACAGACCGCAAAACAAGGTTTTATCAAATTTTAGGAGTTCATATACTTGATTACGAGCTTTTCAACATGATTCTATTGCAAAAACTCAATTTCTGTACTTTATACTTAGTTAAGATTCCCACGGGTCCATTGTAAGGCCTATTTAGACTTGCTAGTCCGTAACCTATAACAAACGGACCGCAAAACAAGTTTTAATCAAACTTTAGGAGTTCATATACTTGATTACGAGCATTTCAACACGATTATATTACAAAAACTCAATTTCTAAATTTTTTACACAAGTAAAATTCCAACGGGTCCATTGTAAGGCCTATTCAGACTCGTTCGTTTGAAACCTCTACAAAACGGACTATGAAACAAGTTTTAATCAAAATTTAGGATTTCATATTTTTTATTACGAGCATTTCAGCACGATTATATTACAAAAACACAATTTCTGTACTTTTTACTCAGTTAAAATTCTAACGGGTCCATTGTAATGCCTATTTAGACCCGCTCGTCCGAAACCTCTACAAAACGGACCGTGAAAAATGTTTTAATCAAATTTTAGGAGTTCATATACTTGATTAAGTGCATTTCAACACGATTATAATGCAAAAACTCAATTTCTGTACATTTTACTCAGTTAAATTTCCAACGGGTCCATTGTAATGCCTATTTAGACCCGCTCGTCTGAAACCTCTACAAAACAGACCGCGAAACAAGTTTTAATCAAATTTTAGGATTTCATATACTTGATTAAGTGCATTTCAACATGATTATATTACAAAAACTCAATTTATGTACTTTTTACTCTGTTAAAATTCCAAAGGGTCCATTGTTGGCCTATTTAGACTCGCTCGTCTGAAACCTCTACATAACGGACCTTGAAACAAGTTTTAATCAAATTTTAGGAGTTCATATTTTTTATTACGAGCATTTCAACACGATTACATTGGAAAACTCAATTTATGTACTTTTTACTCAGTTAAAATTCCAACAGGTCCATTGTAAGGCCTATTTAGACCCGCTCGTCTGAATCCTCTACAAAACAGACCGCAAAACAAGTTTTAATCAAAACTTAGTAGTTCATATACTTTATTACGAGCATTTCAACATGATTATATTGAAAAAACTCAATTTTTGTACTTTTTACACAGATAAAATTCCAACAGGTCCATTGTAATGCCTATTTAGACTCGCTCATCCGAAACCTCTACAAAACCGACCGCAAAACAATTTTTCATCAAATTTTAGGAATCCATATTATTTATTACGAGCATTTCAACACGATTATGTTGGAAAAACTCAATTTATGTACTTTTTACTTAGTTAAAATTCCAACAGGTCCATTGTAATGCCTATTTAGACCCGCTCGTCCGAAACCTCTACAAAACGGACCGCGAAAAAAGTTTTAATCAAACTCTAGGAGTTCATATACTTGATTAAGTGCATTTCAACACGATTATAATGCAAAAACTCAATTTTTGTACTTTTTACTTAGTTAAAATTCCAATGGGTCCATTGTAATGCCTATTTAGACCCGCTCGTCCGTAACCTCTACAAAACGGGCCGCAAAACAAGTTTTAATCAAATTCTAGGAGTTCATATTCTTGATTTCGAGCATCTCAACACGATTATATTGAAAAAACTCAATTTCTGTACTTTTTACTCAAGTAAAATTCCAATGGGTCCATTGTAAGGCCTATTTAGACCCGCTCGTCCGAAACCTCTACAAAACAGACCGCGAAACAAGTTTTAATCAAATCTTAGGAGTTCATATACTTGATTAAGTGCACTTCAACATGATTATATTACAAAAACTCAATTTATGTACTTTTTACTCTGTTAAAATTCCAACGGGACCATTGTAAGGCCTATTTAGACCCGCTTGTCTGAAACCTCTACAAAACGAACCTCAAAACAAGTTTTAATCAAATATTAGGAGTTCATATACTTTATTACGAGCATTTCAACTTGATTATATTGCAAAAACTTATATTTTGTACTTTTTACACGATAATTTTCCAACAGGTCCATTGTAATGCCTATTTAGACCCGCCCGACCGAAACCTCTGCAAAACGGACCGCAAAACAAGTTTTAATCAAAATTTAGGAGTCCATATTCTTCATTACGAGCATTTAAACACGATTATACTGCAAAAACTCAATTCATGTACTTTTTATTCAGTTAAAATTCCGACGGGTCCATTTTAAGGCCTATTTAGACTCGCTCGTCCGAAACCTCTACAAAACGAACCGCGAAACAAGTTTTCATCAAACTTTAGGAGTTCATAGACTTGATTATGAGCATTTCTACACGATTATATTGCAAAAACTCATTTTTGTACTTTTTACTTAGTTAAAATTCCAACGGGTCCATTGTAATGCCTATTTAGACCCGCTCGGCCGAAACCTCTACAAAACGGACCGCAAATTAAGTTTTAATTAAATTTTAGGAGTTCATATTCTTGATTTCGAGCATTTCAACACGATTATATTGAAAAAACTCAATTTATGTACTTTTTACTTAAGTAAAATTCCAATGGGTCCATTGTAAGGCTTATTTTGACCCGTTTGTCCGAAACCTCTACAAAATGGACCGCGAAACAAGTTTCAATCAAATTTTAGGAGTTCATATACTTGATTAAGTTCATTTCAACACGATTATATTGCAAAAACTCAATTTCTGTACTTTTTACTCAAGTAAAATTCCAATGGGTCCATTGTAAGGCCTATCATGACCCGCTCGTCCGAAGCTTCTACAAAATGGACCGCGAAACAAGTTTCAATCAAATTTTAGGAGTTCATATACTTGATTAAGTGCATTTCAACACGATTATATTGCAAAAACTCAATTTCTGTACTTTTTACTCAAGTAAAATTCCAATGGGTCCATTATAAGGCATATTTAGACCCACTCGTCCGAAACCTCTACAAAACGGACCGCGAAACAAGTTTTAATCAAATATTAGGATTTCATATACTTGATTAAGTGGATTTCAACATGATTATATTACAAAAACTAAATTTATGTACTTTTTACTCAGTTAAAATTCCAACGGGTCCATTGTAAGGCCTATTCAGAATCACTCGTCCGAAACCTCTACAAAATGGACCACAAAACAAGTTTTAAACAAATCTTAGGAGTTCATATAATTGATTACGAGCATTTCAACACGATTATATTGCAAAACTCAATTTCTGTACTTTTTACTCAGTTAAAATTCCAACGAGTCCATTGTAAGGTCTATTTAGACCCGCTCGTCTGAAACCTCTACAAAACAGACTGCAAAACAAGTTTTAATCAAATTTTAGGAGTTCATATACTTTATTACGAGCATTTCAACATGATTATATTGCAAAAACTCATATTTTGTACTTTTTACACAGATAATTTTCCAACAGGTCCATTGTAATGCCTATTTAGACCCGCTCGACCGAAACCTCTGCAAAACAGACCACAAAACAAGTTTTAATCTAATTTTAGGAGTCCATATTCTTCATTACGAGCATTTCAACACGATTATACTGCAAAAACTCAATTCATGTACTTTTTATTCAGTTAAAATTCCGACGGGTCCATTTTAAGGCCTATTTAGACTCGCTCGTCCGAAACCTCTACAAAACGAACCGTGAAACAAGTTTTCATCAAACTTTAGGAGTTCATAGACTTGATTACGAGCATTTCTACACAATTATATTGAAAAAAACTCAATTTCTATACTTTTTACTTAGTTAAAATTCCGACGGGTCCATTGTAATGCCTATTTAGACCCGCTCGTCCGAAACCACTACAAAACGGACAGCAAAACAAGTTTTAATTAAATTTTAGGAGTTCATATACTTGATTAAGTGCATTTCAACACGATTATATTGCAAAAACTCAATTTTTGTACTTTTTACACTGTTAAAATTCCAACGGGTCCATTGTAATGCCCATTTAGACCCGCTTGTCCGAACCTCTACAAAACGGACCGCAAAACAAGTTTTAATCAAATTTTAGGAGTTCATATACTTTATTACGAGCATTTCAACATGATTATATTGTAAAAACACAATTTTTGTACTTTTTACACAGATAATTTTCCAACAGTGCATTGTAAGACCAATTTAGACCCGCTCGTCTGAAACCTCTGCAAAACGAACCGCAAAACAAGTTTTAATCAAATTTTAGGAGTCCATACTCCTCATTATGAGCATTTCAACACGATTATATTGAAAAAACTCAATTCATGTACTTTTTATTTACTTAAAATTCCGACGGGTCCATTTTAAGGCCTATTTAGACTCGCTCGTCCGAAATCTGTACAAAACGATTCACAAAACAAGTTTTCATCAAACTTTAGGAGTTCATAGACTTGATTACGAGCATTTCTACACGATTATATTGCAAAAACTCAATTTGTGTACTTTTTACTTAGTTAAAATTCCAACGGGTCCATTGTAATGCCTATTTAGACCCGCTCGTCCGAAACCTCTACAAAACAGACCGCAAATTAAGTTTTAATTAAATTTTAGGAGTTCATATTCTTGCTTTCGAGCATTTTAACAAGATTATATTGAAAAAACTCAATTTCTGACTTTTTACTCAAGTAAAATTCCAAAGGGTCCATTGTATGGCCTATTTAGACCCGCTTGTCCGAAACCTCTACAAAATAGACCGCGAAACAAGTTTCAATCAAATTTTAGGAGTTCATATACTTGATTAAGTGCATTTCAACATGATTATATTGCAAAAACTCAATTTCTGTACTTTTTACTCAAGTAAAATTCCAATGGGTCCATTGTAATATCCATCTAGACCCGCTCGTCCGAAACCTCTACAAAACGGACCGCAAAACAATTTTAATCAAATTTTAGGAGTTCATATACTTGATTACGAGCATTTCAACATATTTATATTGCAAAAACTCAATTTCTGTACTTTTTACTCAAGTAAAATTCCAACGGGTCCATTGTAAGGCCTATTCAGACTCGCTCGTTTGAAACCTCTACAAAACGGACTGTGAAACAACTTTTAATCAAATTTTAGGAGTTCATATTTTTTATTACGAGCATTTCAGCACGATTATATTGGAAAAAAACAATTTATGTACTTTTTACTCAGTTAAAATTCTAACGGGTCCATTGTAAGGCCTATTTAGACCCGCTCGTCCGAAACCTCTAAAACACGGACCGCAAAATGAATTTTAATGAAATTTTAGGAGTTCATATACTTTATTACGAGCATTTCAACATGATTATATTGCAAAAACACAATTTTTGTACTTTTTACACAGTTAAAATTCCAACACGTCCATTGTAATGCCTATTTAGACTCGCTCGTCCGAAACCTCTACAAAACGGACCACAAAACAAGTTTTAATCAAATTTTAGGAGTTCATATACTTTATTACGAGCATTTCAACATGATTATATTGCAAAAGCTCAATTTCTGTACTTTTTACTCAGTTAAAATTCCAACGGGTCCATTGTAATGCCTATTTAGACTCGCTCGTCCGAAACCTCTACAAAACGGACCGCGAAACAAGTTTTAATCAAATTTTAGGAGTTCATATACTTGATTAAGTGCATTTCAGCACGATTATATTGCAAAAACTAAATTTCTGTACTTTTTACTCAGTTAAAATTCCAACGGGTCCATTGTAATGCCTATTTAGACCCGCTCGTCCGAAACCTCTACAAAACGGACTGCGAAACAAGTTTTAATCAAATTTTAGGAGTTCATATGCTTGATTAAGTGCATTTCAACACGATTATATTGCAAAAACTCAATTTCTGTACTTTTTACTCAGTTAAAATTCCAACGGGTCCATTATAATGCCTATTTAGACCCGCTCGTCCGTAACCTCTACAAAACGGATCGCAAAACAAGTTTTAATCAAACTTTAGGAGTTCATATTCTTGATTTCGAGCATTTCAACACGATTACATTGAAAAAACTCAATTTCTGTACTTTTTACTCAAGTAAAATTCCAATGGGTCCATTGTATGGCCTATTTAGACCCGCTCGTCCGAAACCTCTACAAAACAGACCGCGAAACAAGTTTTAATCAAATTTTAGGATTTCATATACTTGATTAAGTGCATTTCAACATGATTATATTACAAAAACTCAATATATGTACTTTTTACTCAGTTAAAATTCCAACGGGTCCATTGTAATGCCTATTTAGACCCGCTTGACCGAAACCTCTACAAAACGGACCACAAAACAAGTTTTAATCAAATCTTAGGAGTTCATATAATTGATTACGAGCTTTTCAACACGAATAAATTGCAAAAACTCAGTTTCTGTACTTTTTACTCAGTTAAAATTCCCACGGGTCCATCGTAAGGCCTCTTTAGACTCGCTCGTCTGAAACCTCTACAAAACGGACCGCGAAACAAGTTTTAATCAAATCTTAGGAGTTCATAGACTTGATTACGAGCATTTCTACACGATTATATTGCAAAAACTCAATTTCTATACTTTTTACACAGTTAAAATTCCAACGGGTCCATTGTAATGTCTATTTAGACCCGCTCGTCCGAAACCTCTATAAAACGGACCGCGAAACAAGTTTTAATTAAATCTTAGGAGTTCATATTCTTGATTTGAGCATTTCATCATGATTATATTGGAAAAAACCAATTTCTGTACTTTTTACTCAGTTAAAATTCCAACGGGTCCATTACAAGGCCTATTTAGACCCGCTCATCCGATACCTCTACAAAACGGACCGCGAAACAAATTTTAATCAAACACTAGAAGTTCATATTCTTGATTATGAGCATTTCAACATAATTATATTGCAAAAACTCAATTTCTGTACTTTTTACTCAAGTAAAATTCCAACGGGTCCATTGTAAGGCCTATTTAGACTCGCTTGTCTGAAACCTCTACAAAACAGACCGTGAAACAACTTTTGATCAAATTTTAGGAGTTCAAATTTTTTATTACGAGCATTTCAGCACGATTATATTGGAAAAACTCAATTTCTGTACTTTTTACTCTGTTAAAATTCCAACAGGTCCATTGTAAGGCCTATTTAGACCCGCTCGTCTGAAACCACTACAAAACGGACCGCAAAACAAGTTTTATTCAAATTTTAGGACTTCATATACTTTATTACGAGCATTTCAACATGATTATATTGCAAAAACACAATTTTTGTACTTTTTACACATATAATTTTCCAACATGTGCATTTTAAGGACTATTTAGACCCGCTCGTCTGAAACCTCTGCAAAACGGACCGCAAAACAAGTTTTAATCAAATTTTAGGAGTCCATATTCCTCATTACGAGCATTTCAACACGATTATATTGCAAAAACTCAATTCATGTACTTTTTATTCAGTTAAAATTCCGACAGGTCCATCTTAAGGCCTATTTAGAGTCGCTCGTCCGAAACCTCTACAAAACGAACCGCGAAACAAGTTTTCATCAAACTTTAGGAGTTCATAGACTTCATTACGAGCATTTCTACACGATTATATTGCAAAAATTAAATTTCGGTAATTTTTACTTAGTTAAAATTCCAACGGGTCCATTGTAGTGCCTATTTAGACCCGCTCGTCCGAAACCTCTACAAAACGGGCCGCGAAACAAGTTTTAATTAAATTTTAGGAGTTCATATTCTTGATTATGAGCATTTCAACATAATTATATTGCAAAAACTCTATTTCTGTACTTTTTACTCAAGTAAAATTCCAACGGGTCCATTGTAAGGCCTGTTCAGACTCGCTCGTCTGAAACCTCTACAAAACGGACCGTGAAACAACTTTTAATCAAATTTTAGGAGTTCATATACTTTATTACGTGCATTTCAACATGATTATATTGCAAAAATTCAATTTTTGTACTTTTTACACAGTTAAAATTCCAAGAGGTCCATTGTAATGCCTATTTAGACCTGCTCGTCCAAAACCTCTACAAAACGGATCGCAAAACAATTTTTAATCATATTTCAGGAATCCATATTCTTCATTACGAGCATTTCAACACTATTATATTTTAAAAGCTCAATTTCTGTACTTTTTACTCAGTTAAAATTCCAACGTCTCCATTGTAATGCCTATTTAGACTCGCTCGTCCGAAACCTCCACAAAACGGACCGCGAAACAAGTTTTAATCAAATTTGAGGAGTTCATATACTTGATTAAGTGCATTTCAACACTATTATATTGCAAAAACTCAATTTCTGTACTTTTTACTCAGTTAAAATTGCAACGGGCCCGTTGTAATGCCTATTTAGACCCGCTCGTCCGAAACCTTTACAAAACGGACCGCAAAACAAGTTTTAATCAAATTGTAGGAGTTCATATTCTTGATTTCGAGCATTTCAACACGATTATATTGAAAAAACTCAATTTCTGTACTATTTACTCAAGTAAAATTCCAATGGGTCCATTGTAAGACCTATTTAGACCCGCTCGTCCGAAACCTCTACAAAACAGACCGCGAAACAAGTTTTAATCAAATCTTAGGAGTTCATATACTTTATTACGAGCATTTCAACACGATTATATTATAAAAACTCAATTTCTGTACTTTTTACTCAAGTAAAATTCCAACGGGCCCATTGTAAGGCCTATTCAGACTCGCTCGTCTGAAACCTCTACAAAACGGACCGTGAAACAAGTTTTAATCAAAATTTAGGAGTTCATATTTTTTATTACGAGCATTTCAGCACGATTATATTGGAAACACAATTTCTAAACTTTTTACTCAGTTAAAATTCCAACGGGTCTATTGTAAGGCCTATTTAGACCCGCTCGTCCGAAACCTCTACAAAACAGACCGCAAAACAAGTTTTAATAAAATTTTAGGAGTTCATATACTTTATTACGAGCATTTCAACATGATTATATTGCAAAAACACAATTTTTGTACTTTTTACATAGTTAAAATTCCAACAGGTCCATTGTAATGCCTATTTAGACCCGCTAGTCCGAAACCTCTACAAATCGGACCGCAAAACAATTTTTAATCAAATTTTAGGAATCCATATTCTTCATTACGAGAATTTCAACATGATTATATTGCAAAAACTCAATTTGTGTACTTTTTACTCAGTTAAAATTCCAACGGGTCCATTATAATGCCTATTTAGACTCGCTCGTCCGAAACCTCTATAAAACGGACCGTGAAATAAGTTTTAATCAAATTTTAGGAGTTCATATACTTGATTAAGTGCATTTCAACACTATTATATTGCAAAAACTCAATTTCTGTACTTTTTACTCAGTTAAAATTGCAACGGGCCCATTGTAATGCCTATTTAGACCCGCTCGTCCGAAACCTTTACAAAACGGACCGCAAAACAAGTTTTAATCAAATTTTAGGAGTTCATATTCTTGATTTCGAGCATTTCAACACGATTATATTGAAAAAACTCAATTTCTGTACTATTTACTCAAGTAAAATTCCAATGGGTCCATTGTAAGACCTATTTAGACCCGCTCGTCCGAAACCTCTACAAAACGGACCGCGAAACAAGTTTTAATCAAATCCTAGGAGTTCATATACTTTATTACGAGCATTTCAACACGATTATATTATAAAAACTCAATTTCTGTACTTTTTACTCAAGTAAAATTCCAACGGGTCCATTGTAAGGCCTATTCAGACTCGCTCGTCTGAAACCTCTACAAAACGGACCGTGAAACAACTTTTAATCAAATTTTAGGAGTTCATATTTTTTATTACGAGCATTTGAGCACGATTATATTGGAAAAACACAATTTCTGTACTTTTTACTCAGTTAAAAATCCAATGGGTCCATAGTAAGGCCTATTTAGACTCGCTCATCCTAAACTCTACAAAACGGACCGCGACACAAGTTTTAATCAAATTTTAGGAGTTCATATACTTGATTACGAGCATTTCAACACGATTATATTATAAAAATTCAATTTCTGTACTTTTTACTCAGTTAAAATTCCAACGGGTCCATTGAAATGCCTATTTAGACTCGCTCGTCCGAAACCTCTACAAAACGGACCGCGAAACAAGTTTTAATCAAATTTTAGGAGTTCATATACTTGATTAAGTGCATTTCAACACGATTATATTGCAAAAACTCAATTTCTGTACTTTTTACTCAGTTAAAATTGCAACGGGCCCATTATAATGCCTATTTAAACCCGCTCGTCCGAAACCTTTACAAAACGGACCGCAAAACAAGTTTTAATCAAATTTTAGGAGTTCATATTCTTGATTTCGAGCATTTCAACACGATTATATTGAAAACACTCAATTTATGTACTTTTTACTCAAGTAAAATTCTAATGGGTCCATTGTAAGGCCTATTTAGACCCGCTCGTCTGAAACCTCTACAAAACGGACCACGAAAAAAGTTTTAATCAAATTTTAGGAGTTCATATACTTAATTACAAGCAATTCAACACGATTATATTATAAAAACTCAATTTCTGTACTTTTTGCTCAAGTAAAATTCCAACGGGTCCATTGTAAGGCCTATTCAGACTCGCTCGTCTGAAACCTCTACAAAACGGACCGCGAAACAAGTCTTAATAAAATTTGAGGAGTTCATATACTTTATTAAGTGCATTTCAACACGATTATATTGCAAAAACTCAATTTCTGTACTTTTTACTCAGTTAAAATTGCAACGGGCCCATTATAATGCCTATTTAGACCCGCTCGTCTGAAACCTCTACAAAACAGACCGCAAAACAGGTTTTAATAAAATTTTAGGAGTTCATATACTTTATTACGAGCATTTCAACATGATTAAATTGCAAAAACTCAATCTTTGTACTTTTTACACAGTTAAAATTCCAACAGGTCCATTGTAATGCCTATTTAGACCCGCTCGTCCGAAACCTTTACAAACCGGACCGCAAAACAATTTTTAATCAAATTTTAGGAATCCATATAGTTCATTACGAGCATTTCAACATGATTATATTGCAAAAAATCAATTTATGTACTTTTTACTCAGTTAAAATTCCAACGGGTCCATTATAATGCCTATTTAGACTCGCTCGTCCGAAACCTCTACAAAACGGACCGCGAAACAAGTTTTAATCAAATTTTAGGAGTTCATATACTTGATTAAGTGCATTTCAATACGATTATATTACAAAAACTCAATTTCTGTACTTTTTACTTAGTTAAAAATCCAACGGGTCCATTGTCATGCCTATTTAGACCCGCTCGTCCGAAACCTCTACAAAACGGACCGCAAAACAATTTTTAATCAAATTTTAGGAATCCACATTCTTCATTACGAGTATTTCAACACGATTATTTTGCAAAAACTCAATTTCTGTACCTTTTACTCAGTTAAAATTCCAACGGGTCCATTGTAATGCCTATTTAGACTCGCTCGTCCGAAACCTCTACAAAACGGACCGCGAAACAAGTTTTAATCAAATTTTAGGAGTTCATATACTTGATTAAGTGCATTTCAACACGATTATATTGCAAAAACTCAATTTCTGTACTTTTTACTCAGTTAAAATTGCAACGGGCCCATTATAATGCCTATTTAGACCCGCTCGTCCGAAACCTTTACAAAACGGACCGTAAAACAAGTTTTAATCAAATTTTACGAGTTCATATTCTTGATTTCGAGCATTTCAACACGATTATATTTAAAAAACTCAATTTCTGTACTTTTTACTCATGTAAAATTCCAATGGGTCCATTGTAAGGCCTATTTAGACCCGCTCCTCCGAAATCCCTACAAAACTGACCGCGAAACAAGTTTTATCAAATCTTAGGATTTCATATACTTGATTAAGTGCATTTCAACATGATTATATTGCAAAAACTCAATTTCTGTACTTTTTACTCATGTAAAATTCCAACGGGTCCATTCTAAGGCCTATTCAGACTCGCTCGTCTGAAACCTCTACAAAACGGACCGTGAAACAACTTTTAATCAAATTTTAGGAGTTCATATTTTTTATTACGAGCATTTGAGCACGATTATATTGGAAAACACAATTTCTGTACTTTTTTCTCAGTTAAAAATCCAACGGGTCCATAGTAAGGCCTATTTAGACTCGCTCGTCCGAAACCTCTACAAAACGGATCGCGACACAAGTTTTAATAAAATTTTAGGAGTTCATATACTTGATTACTAGCATTTCAACACGATTATATTATAAAAATTCAATTTCTGTACTTTTTACTCAGTTAAAATTCCAGCGGGTCCATTGTAATGCCTATTTAGACTCGCTCGTCCGAAACCTCTACAAAACGGACCGCGAAACAAGTCTTAATAAAATTTGAGGAGTTCATATACTTTATTAAGTGCATTTCAACACGATTATATTGCAAAAACTCAATTTCTGTACTTTTTACTCAGTTAAAATTGCAACGGGCCCATTATAATGCCTATTTAGACCCGCTCGTCCGAAACCTTTACAAAACGGTCCGCAAAACAAGTTTTAATCAAATTTTAGGAGTTCATATTCTTGATTTCGAGCATTTCAGCACAATTATATTGAAAAACACTCAATTTATGTACTTTTTACTCAAGTAAAATTCCAATGGGTCCATTGTAAGGCCTATTTAGACCCGCTCGTCCGAAACCTCTACAAAACGGACCACGAAACAAGTTTTAATCAAAGTTTAGGAGTTCATATACTTAATTAAAAGCAATTCAACACGATTATATTATAAAAACTCAATTTTTGTACTTTTTACTCAAGTAAAATTCCAACGGGTCCATTGTAAGGCCTATTCAGACTCGCTCGTCTGAAACCTCTACAAAACGGACCGTGAAACAAGTTTTAATCAAATTTCAGGAGTTCATATTTTTTTATTACGAGAATTTCAGCCGATTATATTGGAAAAACACAATTTCTATACTTTTTACTCAGTTAAAATTCCAACGGGTCCATTGTAAGGCCTATTTAGACCCGCTCGTCTGAAACCTCTACAAAACAGACCGCAAAACAAGTTTTAATCAAATTTTAGGAGTTCATATACTTTATTACGAGCATTTCAACATGATTATATTGCAAAAACTCAATTTCTGTACTTTTTACTTAGTTGAAAATCCAATGGGTCCATTGTAATGCCTATTTAGACCCGCTCGTCCGAAACCTCTACAAAATGGATCGTAAAACAATTTTTAATCAAATTTTAGGAATCCACATTCTTCATTACGAGCATTTCAACACGATTATTTTGCAAAACTCAATTTCTGTACCTTTTACTCAGTTAAAATTCCAACGGGTCCATTGTAATGCCTATTTAGACTCGCTCGTCCGAAACCTCTACAAAACGGACCGCGAAACAAGTTTTAATAAAAATTTTAGGAGTTCATATACTTGATTAAGTGCATTTCAACACGATTATATTGCAAAAACTCAATTTTTGTACTTTTTACTCAGTTAAAATTCCAACGGGTCAATTGTAATGGCTATTTAGACCCGCTCGTCCGAAACCTTTACAAAACGGACCGCAAAACAATTTTTAATCAAATTTTAGGAATCCATATTCTTTATTACGAGCATTTCAACATGATTATATTTCAAAAACTCAATTTATGTACTTTTTACTCAGTAAAAATTCCAACGGGTCCATTTTAATGCCTATTTAGACTCGCTCGTCCGAAACCTCTACAAAACGGACCGCGAAACAAGTTTTAATCAAATTTTAGGAGTTTATATACTTGATTAAGTGCATTTCAACATGATTATATTGCAAAAACTCAATTTTTGTACTTTTTACTCAAGTAAAATTCCAACGGGTCCATTGTAAGGCCTATTTAGACCCGCTCGTCTGAAACCTCTAAAAAACGAACCGCAAAACAAGTTTTAATTAAATTTTAGGAGTTCATATACTTTATTACGAGCATTTCAACACGATTATATTGAAAAAACACAATTTTTGTACTTTTTACTCAAGTAAAATTTTAATAGGTCCATTGTAAGGCCTATTTAGACCTGCTCGTCCGAAACCTCTACAAAACGGACCGCGAAATAAGTTTTAATACAAATGTTAGGATTTCATATACTTGATTACGTGCATTTCAACATAATTATATTGCAAAAACTCAATTTCTGTACTTTTTACTCAAGTAAAATTCCAACGTGTCCATTGTAAGGCCTATTCAGACTCGCTCGTCTGAAACCTCTACAAAACGGACCGTGAAACAAGTTTTAATCAAATTTTAGGAATTCATATTTTTTATTACGAGCATTTCTGCACGATTATATTGGAAAAACACAATTTCTGTACTTTTTACTGAGTTAAAATTCCAACGGGTCCATTGTAAGGCCTATTTAGACCCACTCGTCTGAAACCTCTACAAAACGGACCGCAAAACAAGTTTTAATCAAATTTTAGGAGTTCGTATACTTTATTACGAGCATTTCAACATGATTATATTGCAAAAACTCAATTTTTGTACTTTTTACACATTTAAAATTCCAACAGGTCCATTGTAATGCCTATTAAGACCCGCTCATCCGAAACCTCTACAAAACGGACCGCAGAACAATTTTTAATCAAATTTTAGGAATCCATATTCTTCATTACAAGCATTTCAACATGATTATATTGCAAAAACTCAATTTCTGTACATTTTACTAAGTTAAAATTCCAACGGGTTCATTGTAATGCCTATTTAGACTCGCTCGTCAGAAACCTCTACAAAATGGACCGCGAAACAAGTTTTGATCAAATTTTAGGAGTTCATATACTTGATGAAGTGCATTTCAACACGATTATATTGAAAAAACTGAATTTCTGTACTTTTTACTCAGTTAAAATTCCAACAGGCTCACTGTAATGCCTATTTAAACCCGCTCGTCCGAAACCTTTACAAAACGGACCGCAAAACAAGTTTTAATCAAATTTTAGGAGTTCATATTCTTGATTTCGAGCATTTCAACACGATTATATTGAAAAAACTCAATTTCTTTACTTTTTACACAAGTAAAATTCCAATGGGTCCATTGTAAGGCCTATTTAGACCCGCTCGTCCGAAACCTCTACAAAACGGACCGCGAAACAAGTTTTAATCAAACTGTAGGATTTCATATACTTGATTAAGTGCATTTCAACATGATTATATTGCAAAAACTCAATTTCTGTACTTTTTACTCAGTTAAAATTCCAACAGGCTCACTGTAATGCCTATTTAAACCCGCTCGTCCGAAACCTTTACAAAATGGACCGCAAAACAAGTTTTAATCAAATTTTAGGAGTTCATATTCTTGATTTCGAGCATTTCAACACGATTATATTGAAAAAACTCAATTTCTTTACTTTTTACACAAGTAAAATTCCAATGGGTCCATTGTAAGGCCTATTTAGACCCCCTCGTCCGAAACCTCTACAAAACGGACCGCGAAACAAGTTTTAATCAAACTTTAGGATTTCATATACTTGATTAAGTGCATTTCAACATGATTATATTGCAAAAACTCAATTTCTGTACTTTTTACTCAAGTAAAATTCCAACGTGTCCATTGTAATGCCTATTTAGACCCACTCGTCCGAAACCTTTACAAAACGGACCGCAAAACATGTTTTAATCAAATTTTAGGAGTTCATATTCTTGATTCCGAGCATTTCAACATGATTATAATGAAAAAACTCAATTTCTGTACTTTTTACTCAAGTAAAATTCTAATGGGTCCTTTGTAAGGCCTATTTAGACCCGCTCGTCCGAAACCTCTACAAAACGGATCGCGAAACAAGTTTTAATACAAATGTTAGGATTTCATATACTTGATTAAGTGCATTTCAACATAATTATATTGCAAAAACTCAATTTCTGTACTTTTTACTCAAGTAAAATTTCAACGGGTCCATTGTAAGGCCTATTCAGACTCGCTCGTTTGAAACCTCTACAAAACGGACCGTGAAACAAGTTTTAATCAAATTTTAGGAGTTCATATTTTTTATTACGAGCATTTCAGCACGATTATATTGGAAAAACACAATTTCTATACTTTTTACTCAGTTAAAATTCCAACGGGTCCATTATAAGGCCTATTTAGACCCGCTCATCTTAAACCTCTACAAAACGGACCGTAAAACAAGTTTTAATCAAATTTCAGGAGTTTATGTACTTTATTACGAGCATTTCAACATGATTATATTGCAAAAACTCAATTTTTGTAATTTTTACATAGTTAAAATTCCAACAGGTCCATTGTAATGCCTATTTTGACCCGCTCGTCTGAAACCTCTACAAAACGGACCGCAAAATTTTTTTTAATCAAATATTAGGAATCCATATTCTTCATTACGAGCATTTCAACATGATTATATTGCAAAAACTCAATTTTTATACTTTTTACTCATTTAAAATTCCAACGGGTCCATTGTAATGCCTATTTAGACCCGCTCGTATGAAACCTCTACAACATGGACCGCGAAACATGTTTTAATCAAACATTAGGAGTTCATATACTTGATTAAGTGCATTTCAACACGATTATATTGCAAAAACTCAATTTCTATACATTTTACTCAGTTAAAATTCCAACGGGTCCTTTGTAATGCCTATTTAGACTCGCTCGTCCGAAACCCCTACAAATCGGACCGCAAAACAAGTTTTAATCAAATCTTGGGAGTTCATATATTTTATTATGAGCATTTCAAAATGATTATATTGCAAAAACTCAATTTATGTACTTTATACTCAGTTAAAATTCCAACGGGTCCATTTTAATGCCTATTTAGACTCGCTCGTCCGAAACCTCTACAAAACGGACCGCAAAAAAAGTTTTAATCAAATCTTAGGAGTTCATATTCTTTATTACGAGCATTTCAACACGATTATATTGGACAAACTCAATTTCTATACTTTTTACTCAAGTAAAATTCCAACGGGTCCATTGTAAGGCCAATTTCTATACTTTATCAAATTGTAGGAGTCCATATACTTGCTTAAGAGAATTTCAACATGATTATATTGCAAAAACTCAATTTCTATACTTTTTCCTTAGTTAAAATTCAACGGGTCCATTGTAATGCGAATTTAGACCAACTCGTCCGAAAACTCTACAAAACGGACCACAAAACAAGTTTTAATTAAATTTTAGGAGTTCATATTTTTTCTATTACGAGCATTTCAACAAGATTTTATTGCAAAAACTCAATTTCTGTACTTTTTACTCAGTTAAAATTCCAACGGGTCCATTGTAAGGCCTATTCAGACTCGCTCGTCTGAAACCTCAACAAAACGGACCGTGAAACAAGTTTTAATCAAATTTTAGAGGTTCATATTTTTTATTACGAGCATTTCATTACGATTATATTGGAAAAACTCAATTTCTGTACTTTTTACTCAGTTAAAATTCCAACGGGTCCATTGTAAGGCCTATTTAGACCCGCTCGTCTGAAACCTCTACAAATCGAACCGCAAAACAAGTTTTAATCAAATTTTAGTAGTTCATATACTTTATTACGAGCATTTCAACATGATTATGTTTAAAAAAACTCAATTTTTGTTCTTTTTACACAGTTAAAATTCAAACAGGTCATTTGTAAGGCGTATTTAGACTCGCTCGTCCGAAACCTCTGCAAAATGGACCGTAAAACAATTTTTAATCAAATTTTAGGAGTCCATATTCTTCATTACGAGCATTTCAACATGATTATATTGCAAAAACTTAATTCATGTACTTTTTACTTAGTTAAAATTCCGACGGGTCCATTTTAAGGCCTATTTAGACTCGGTTGTCCGAAACCTCTACAAAACGAACCGCGAAACTAGTTTTCATCAAACTTTAGGAGTTCATAGACTTGATTACGAGCATTTCAACACGATTATATTGCAAAAACTCAATTTTTATACTTCTTATTTAAGTAAAACTCCAACGGGTCCATTGTAAGGCCTATTTAGACTCGCTCATTTGAAACCTATAACAAACGGATCACAAAACAATCTTTTATCAAATTTTAGGAGTTCATATACTTGATTATGAGCATTTAGACACGATTATATTGCAAAAACGCAAATTTTATACTTTTTACTCAGTTAAAATTCAAACGGGTCCATCGTAAGGCCTATTTAGAATCGCTCGTCTGAAACCTCTACAAAACGGACCCTGAAACAAGTTTTAACTGAATTTTAGGAGTTCATATACTTGATAACGAGCATTTCAACACGATTATATTGCAAAAACTCAATTTCTGTACTTTTTACTCAGTTAAAATTCTAATGGGTCATTGTAATGCCTATTTAGACCCGCTCGTACGAAACCTCTACAAAATGGACCGCAAAACAAGTTTTGATCAAATTATAGAAGTTCATATTCTTGATTTCGAGCATTTCAACACGATTATATTGAAAGAACTCAATTTATGTACTTTTTACTCAAGTAAAATTCCAATGGGTCCATTGTAAGGCCTATTTAGACCCGCTCGTCCGAAACCTCTACAAAACAGACCGCGAAACAAGTTTTAATCAAATATTAGGAGTTCATAAACTTGATTAAGTGCATTTCAACATGATTATATTGCAAAAACTCAATTTATGTACTTTTTACTTAGTTAAAATTCCAATGGGTCATTGTAATGCCTATTTAGACCCGCTCGTCCGAAACCTCTACAAAATAGACCACAAAACAAGTATTAATCAAATTTTAGGAGTTCATATTATTGATTTCGAGCATTTCAACACGATTATATTAAAAATACTCAATTTTTGTAGTTTTTACTCAAGTAAAATTCCAACGGGTCCATTGTAAGGCCTATTTAGACCCGCTCGTCCGAAAACTTTACAAAAAACAGAGCGTGAAGCAAGTTTTAATCAAATCTTAGGATTTCATATACTTGATTAAGTGCATTTCAACATGATTATATTGCAAAAACTCAATTTCTATACTTTTTACTCAGTTAAAATTCCAACGGGTCCATTGTAATGCCCATTTAAACCCGCTCGTCCGAAACCTCTACAAAACGAAACGCAAAACAAGTTTTAATCAAATCTTAGGAGTTCATATACTTGATTACGAGCATTTCAACACTATTATATTGCAAAAACTCAATTTCTGTACTTTTTACTTAGTTAAAATTCCATCGGGTCCATTGTAATGCATATTTAAACCCGCTCATCTGAAACCTCTACAAAACAGACCGCAAAACAAGTTTTAATCAAATTTTAAGAGTTCATATTATTTATTACGACCATTTCAACACGATTATATTGCAAAAACTCAATTTCATTACTTTTTACTAAGTTAAAATTCGAACTGGTCCATTCCAATGCCTATTTAGACCCGCTCGTCTGAAACCTCTACAAAAAGGTCCGCAAAACAAGTTTTAATCAAATCTTAGGAGTTCATATACTTGATTATGAGCATTTCAACACGATTATATTGCAAAAACTCAATTTATGTACTTTTTACTTAGTTAAAATTCCAACGGGTTCATTGTAATGCTTATTTAAACACGCTCGTCTGAAACCTCTCGAAAACATATTTCAAAACAGGTTTTAATCAAATTTTAGGAGTTAATATTCTTGATTACAAGCATTTCAACACGATTATATTGCAATAACAATTTTTATGTACTTTTTACTTAGTTAAAATTCAAACAGGTCCATTGTAATGCCTATTTACACCCGCTCGTACGAAACCTCTATAAAACGGACCGCAAAAAAGTTTTAATCAAAATTTAGGAGTTCATATTCTTTTTTTACGAGCATTTCAACACGTTTATATTGAAAAAAACTCAATTTCTGTACTTTTTACTCAAGTAAAATTCCAACGGGTCCATTGTAAGGCCAATTTAGACCCGCTCGTACGAAACCTCTGCAAAACGAACCGCAAAACAATGTTTTATCAAATTGTAGGAGTCCATATATTTGATTAAGAGAATTTCAACACGATTATATTGTAAAAACTCAATTTCATTACTTTTTACTAAGTTAAAATTCGAACGGGTCCATTCTAATGCCTATTTAGACCTGCTCGTCTGAAACCTCTACAAAAAGGTCCGCAAAACAAGTTTTAATCAAATCTTAGAAGTTCATATACTTGATTACGAGCATTTCAACACGATTATATTGCAAAAACTCAATTTTTGTACTTTTTACTTAGTTAAAGTTCCAACAGGTTTGTAACCCCCTCATCCCGGTCTGGTCGGATGACCGGTCCGAGTAGGCCACACGGGGAAAACCGAAGCGAAACCCAAAGGATTCCCCCTCGGTTAGCAACCCTATTTTTTTTCTTTTTACATTAATCTTGCCTAGATGAATATTAAGTCCTATGTGATTCACAACAGCGGAAAACAAGACAAAGGAAAACACATTCGAACCACGGCCATGCATAACAGTTCATTTTTTTAGCTTACAGGACAGACCGTATCGATACCCTAGCTAGGGGTATCGATACACCCTGTCTAGGTCAACCCAAGAAGTCAACCACGAGAAGTCCGTATCGATACAGCCCTTGAGCGTATCGATACGCCCTTCTCGGTCAACCCTTCATGGTCAACAGAGTAGACCCGTATCGATACTCGGGAGCCCCGTATCGGTACGCTCTACTCTCACTCAAATCTCCAAATCACAGTAACTTTGGAGGGTATCGATACCCTTAGGGTATCGGTACGACAGGCAGAATCTGAGGCCTTTAGGCAAAACCGTATCGATACGGCCTGAGGCGTATCGATACGCCCTGCACTGCAATTCCTCAAATTCTAACTTAAACGACCCCAATACGACTCTAAATGCATTTCTCGACTCACCTAAGCATATACAAACATGTAAGCACACATATTTTAGCCAAAGGAATCAATCATACATGGATTAAAGCGTTCATACATAGCATTCTAATTAAAGAGCAAATTAGGCAGTATTGGGAATACATAAAGGCTTAAATGGTCTTGAAGGCACAAGTCAACCAAAAGAGGTTTGCACTCATACATAAGGCAACCTAGATAATCTAAAGCATGTCATCACACACACCAACATTCGACATAGTATTACATGCTTACAATCCATAATCAAACCAAAACCTCATCATATGTAATGAGTCATACAAGCTCATACAAACACACCCTCATACCACATTGCTTAGCTACTACATAATTAACCATACTTGAGCAACAACTTGGAAAGCCCTTCTTTTCTTGCTCCGAGCTAACACCACGCTAATGATCTGCATTGTTGAACATTGAGAGCGTAAGCTATAAGCTTAGTGAGGGTGCTCTAAAATGAAAAACATCAACAATGCAGGGTTCAAGCATGTAAATCCTAGGCTTACATATATCAAGCATAGGCATAAAATCAAGTAGACTTAGCTAGTCTTTCAAGTGGCATATATGGTCTCTCAATCCTAACAAGCTTAAACATCAATATCAACATCATGCAACAACACCATATACCACAATCATAAATCACCATCATATATCACAATACATGAACAAGTTTAATTGGCCACTTTAATTACCCCGATTGTGCGGATTTAAACCTCAACAACACTTTACCTCGGTGGGATTTCACTCATCACCGGACCTTGCATGTGCGGGACTCCACTCATCGCCACATGTTCTACGGATGGGATTCCACTCATCATCCCGTAGAAGTAATAAAAGCTTCCGGTGGAATGTTACATCACCGTACTCCTCCTTGATGACTTAACGCTATCAAGGCCACATACGTTTTGACTCAATTTGTGTGCACACTAATCCTAATGATGATCATTTACAACCGGTAATTATTTTAGTGCCAATTATCATCATCAATCACATATCATCAACCACACTCATGCTCATCACATATATCCACATCATGATATATATACATGCACCAAATAATCACAAGTACAAGAGCATAGTCATTAAGCACATTGGCATTTAAGGAAAACAAGACTAAATTAACTACTTGGGTTATAAGGAAGTGGCCTACCAAGCACACTTTACACACACACACTACTCATGCTCGAACCAAACTTTAAAACAAGTTGAAACCACTCACCGCCCTTCCTTAGCAATTCGATCCAATCCTCCTACGAACCCAGATTCGGTCCCAAAGCTTCTCCGACGATTCCTCTTGCTTCTAGCCAAGCCAAAACACAACCGATAACCAAAATCAATGCTAATATTCAACAATCACATAACCTTGAATTCAAACCAACTACATCCAAATTTTCCAACCAAATTAAACCCCCAATTATCTCAAATTCGTACTCCAACAACCCTTGGCTGAAACACCCATTTCCAAACACCCAAATGACCTCCAAAACATCCCAAATCACCCTCCTAACATACCCTAACCATCAGCCCTTAGTTTTCAACTTAAAACCCACCAAAAACCTAAGTTTTAATACCCTAAAATTTGCCTTATGAACATACTACGAATTTTCATCCAAATTCAACCAAATTGATATATGTTACACCTTTTAACATGCTTAACTAAAGCCCCAACTCAATTTATTAAAACAAGTTGGAAAACCCCTTAAAAACCCAAACTTTAATATAAACCCTAATTTCCAAAACCCCATGTTTTTGAAATCCAAGGCCATAGATAGGTAGAGGGTAAAGAGGAGATTAAGAAAACGTATTTACCTTTGAAAAACACCTTAAAACGAGGTTGGAATCGAATGGAATAGTAACCCAAAGTTTGAAAAGTTTGAAGATGGTGGGGAGGGTTTCCAACGTGAAAAGGGAGAGGGGAAAGAGAGGAAGACAACTTTTTCTATAAAGTTGTCTTGCTTTTGAAAGTTTTTGGTCTAATTACAATTTAGGTCCTTCCCCTTTTTACAAAAGCTCAATTACACCACATTTTAGGTTGAATTGATTTAATTAAGTTTTATTTGACTCAAACTCTAGACCCGGTTAACTATTAGGCCCAAAACACGGGTGTTACAACTCTCTCCCACTTAAGGAATTTCGTCCCCGAAATTACCTGACTGAAAGAGATACAGAAACTACTTTTTCATATCCTCCTTCCTCTCCCAAGTGTCCTCGTCCACACCTCTACGTTGCCACCGCACCTTACTGTCAGAAGCTAAGATCTCGACGGGCTCTTCTTCATAAGTCAAATCCGGATTCAATTCAATTTCTTCTACGGGCATAACATGTGATGGATCGAACCTATACTTGCGAAGCATCGAAACATGGAACACATCATGTATCTTCTCAAGCTCGGATGGCAAACGCAACTGATAAGCAACGGGACCAACCCTCTTCACAATCTCATACGGTCCTATGTATCACGGACTCAATTTCCCTTTTCGGCCAAATCTCATCACTTTCTTCCACGGAGACACTTTCAAGAATACCTTCTCACCCACTGAGAACTCAACTTCTTTCCTCTTCAAATCGGCATAGGACTTCTGCCTATCCGAAGCAGCCTTCAAACGCTCACAAATCAATTTTACCTTGTCGGTTGTCCCCTTGAGCAAATCCGGCATAGGTAACAGTTTCTGTCCTACCTCGGCCCAACACACTGGAGTCCTACACTTCCAGCCATACAAGGCCTCATACGGTGCCATCTGAATGCTCGACTGAAAGCTGTTATTGTACGCAAACTCTACTAGAGGCAAATGCTTCTCCCAAGTACCCTGAAAGTCTATGATACAACAACGCAGCATATCCTCTAAGATCTGAATAACCCTCTCTGACTGCCCATCTGACTGAGGATGATAAGAAGTGCTGAAGTTCAAACGGGTACCCAAAGCTGTATGCAGACACTCCCAAAATCTAGAAGTAAACCGTGGATCTCTATCTGATACAATGGATTTCGGTACACCATGCAGCCTAACAATCTCACCGATGTACAAATCGGCCAATCTATCTAGAGTATAAGTAGTGTTGACTGCCAAGAAGTGAGCACACTTCGTAAATCGATCCACTATCACCCAAACTGAGTTCTTCTTCGTAGGAGTCAAAGGCAAACCCAAAACAAAATCCATGGTGATTTTCTCCCATTTCCATTCCGGAATTCTCAACGGCTGTAACAAACCTGAGGGAACTTGATGTTCCGCCTTCACTCTGTGACACACTAAGCACTTACTCACAAAGTCGGCTACATCTCTCTTCAAGCCAACCCAATAGTACTCATTCTTCAAATCACGGTACATCTTCGTACTTCCAGGATGCATAGCCAACGGACTACTGTGGGCTTCAGTCAAAATTGTACGTCTCAAATCATTGTCTTCTGGCACAACTATTCTATCATTGAAACACAAAACCCCATCAGTACTGAAACTGTAGTCTGAAGATCTACCCTCGGCTATATCTTGCACGTGAGGTGCCAAAGATCTATCTAAGTGTTGTTTCTCTCTAATCAACCGACCTAGAGTAGGTCTAACCTGAAGCTCGGCTATCAAGCCACCATCTCCGGACAAACTCAATCTAGCAAACATAGCTCTCAAGTCCACAGCCACCTTCCTACTCAATGCATCGGCCACTACATTGGCCTTACCCGGATGATACTCAATAGTAAGATCGTAGTCCTTTAGCAACTCTAACCACCTACGCTGTCTGAGATTCAAATCTCGCTGAGTCATAATGTACTTCAAGCTCTTGTGATCGGTGTACACTGTGCATTTCTCACCGTACAAATAGTGCCTCCAAATCTTCAGAGCAAACACAACTGCAGCTAACTCTATGTCATGGGTCGGATAGTTGCGCTCATGGGTCTTCAACTTTCTTGAGGCATAAGCCACTACTCTTTTGTCTTGCATCAGAACACATCCTAACCCTACATAAGAAGCATCACTGTAAACTATATAATCCTTCCCGGACTCAGGCTGAATCAAAATCGGTGCTTGGGTCAAAGCTTCTTTCAATTTCTCAAAGGCTCTCTGGCTTGCATCTGTCCACTCAAACTGAACACTCTTCTGAAGTAACTGTGTCAATGGAGCAGCTAACTTAGAGAAACCCTCTACAAACCTCCTATAGAATCCGGCTAAGCCTAGAAAGCTACGTACCTCAGTCACAGACTTCGGTTCCTTCCACTCAACAATGGCTTCAATCTTCTTCGGATCAACTCTAATCCCATCAGCTGACACTACATGTCCTAAGAAGACTACCTCACGGATCCAGAACTCACACTTGCTGAGCTTCGCATACAACTGATGATCTAGCAAAGTCTTCAAAACAAGTCTCAAGTGTCGGTCATGGTCTTCTTTAGTTCGCGAATACACCAAAATGTCATCTATAAATACAACCACAAACTGATCTAGATACTGATGAAAGATCATATTCATCATGTCCATGAAAGCTGCCGGTGCATTAGTCAACCCAAAAGGCATGACTAAGAACTCATAATGGCCATATCTAGTCCTAAAGGCCGTCTTCGGTACATCAACCTCTCTTACCTTTAGCTGGTAATAACTCGATCTCAAATCAATCTTCGAAAAGACAGATGCTCCTCTCAACTGATCAAACAAGTCATCAATTCTAGGCAACGAATATTTGTTCTTCACTGTCAACTGATTCAACTGTCTGTAATCTATACACATTCTCATGCTTCCATCTTTCTTCTTCACAAACAAAACTGGTGCACCCCAAGGTGAAGAACTAGGCCTAATAAAACCTCTATCCGTCAATTCCTGCAACTGAGTCTTCAACTCTTTCAATTCTTTCGGTGCCATTCGATACGGAGCAATCGAAACAGGAGCTGAATCAGAATAAGTCTCAATGTTGAACTCTACCTCTCTGTCCGGTGGTAACCCTGGCAATTCTACGGAAACACACTAGGAAAGTCACGTACTGTCCGGATGTCCTGAGGTCTAACCTCACTCATGTTAGGGTTCATCACATACGCTAAGTATGCTTCACACCCAACTCAACTAACCTCTTAGCCTCTAATACTGAAACCACATTGGACAAGAACTTCACGTTCTCACCCACCACTACGATCTCATAGTCATCTGTGAGTCTCAAAGAAATCCGCTTAGTTTCAAAATCTATCCTAGCTCTATGCTCCGTGAGCCAGTCCATACCCAGAATCACATTGAAACCATAGAAAGGAAGTTCCATCATATCCACTGGAAACACATGCCCCTGAACCATCAACAGACACCTTCAGTACATCTTCCTAACTACCACCGTGTCCCCAAAAGAACTAGTAACACTAACTTCTACCTCTAACATCTCACATGGTAAATTCAAAGACCGTGCATGCTCACTCAATATGTAGGAATGTGTAGACCCAGAGTCAATCAAAGAAAGCAAACCCAAAGACTGTATCGAGAAGTTACCTGCGATCACATCGGTGTCATGCTGATCTCCCCGCTGAGCATAAACTCTGGCCTGGCCTCCGCCCTCTGGCTGAACTGCAACTACATGTGCTATGTTCCTCTGACCATCGTTCCTTGGCTGGAAGTTACCTCTACCGCGCCCGCGGCCTCTTTGAAAGTCATTGGCTCTAGCAGGAGCCTGAACTGGTGCCTGTCCCACCTGATGTGGACAGTCACGTCTAATGTGGTCTCTAGCCCCACAACTCCAACAAGAATGATAATTCCCCCAACAGTCACCGGTGTGATTCCTCCCGCAAGTAGCACATGTGGGCAACTTCCCACTAGTTCTTTGACCCTGATGGCCCCTACCGTGGTTACCGCCACCACGCCTATGATCATACTGATGCCTGTTGTCTTGATGCCTCTTGGCATCACCTCTATCAGAGTTGCTGGACCTCTTACCCGAACTAGATCCACCTGACCGCCTGGTCAAACTCAAACTGTGCTCCAAGTCCTTGGCCCTCACGACCAAGACATCAAAATCGGTGTAATCTGAAGCTAGAGTATACGTCTTGATCTCTTCACTCAGCCCATAACAGAAGCGGTTACAACGCTCCACCTCAGTAGGTACAAGCTCAGGTGCATACTAACTCAATCTGACAAATCGGATCTCATAATCGGTCACAAACATACTCCCCTGAAGCAATGCCATAAACTCCCTCTTCCTCTCATCGAGGTATCGCGGACCCAGATACTTCTTACGGAAAGCTGTCTCAAAGAACTCCCAAGTGATCTCGGCCTCATCCATCCCCGAAGTAACGGTGACCCACCAAGTGTAGGCATCACCCTGAAGTAGAGACTCAAGACATCCCAACTTGCGCCCACCAGTACATCCCATCTGAGCAAGAATATGGACGGTTTTCTCAAACCATAACTCTGATCTCTCTGGAGTAGCACCTCTAAACTCTTCGACCCCAAGGCCCCAAAGTCTCTCTAATGGTAATCCGGTGCCCTCACCCTGATGGTGTGCTGCCTGACCCCCAGCTACTGTAGCCTAAAATGCCCCGGCTATTGCCTGAACCAACGGAGCTAAGTTAATCCCGGCCGGTCCTTGGCCACCTTGGCCTCCTTGAGGTCCCTCTCCTTCAACCCCAGCCTCACCTCCCACTCCCGGTGGAGGAGGTGGTGGTGGTGGAGGTGGTGGAGGAGCTCCAACTCCAACCACAAGCTCTCCCACTTGAGCCTCAACTCTCACTACTGGCTCAGCTCTGGGAGCCTCTGCCCGTGGTTCCGGTCGAACCATCCTAGGCCTCCCTCGTGGTCTCATGCTACAACTAGCAAGGTATACACCACAACAAGAAACAGATAAGGATTACGTTAGTCAAAGCAAGGGTCCAATAGTGCTCAAGTACTCCTTTTTCCAAAAATCTTTTCAAATTAAGTAATAGTAGTAATGGGCACGCACTCTACGCTAGACACAACAATTCATGCTTCAAAACATCATACGATCATTCAAGCATCAAGGATTCATTGCAAAACATGCATCGAACAACACAATCAGTTAATACATCAAGCTTACCTCACTTACCTGCCTGAGGTCTCGGTAACCTCAGGCTCTGATACCAACAAATGTAACCCCCTCGTCCCGGTCTGGCCGGATGACCGGTCCGAGTGGGCCACACGGGGAAAACCGAAGCAAAACCCAAAGGATTCCCCCTCGGTTAGCAACCCTATTTTTTTCTTTTTACATTAATCTTGCCTAGCTGAATATTAAGTCCTATGTGATTCACAACAGCGGAAAACAAGACAAAGGAAAACACATTCGAACCACGACCATGCATAACAGTTCATTTTTTAGCTTACAGGACAGACCGTATCGATACCCTAGCTAGGGGTATCGATACGCCCTGTCTAGGTAAACCCAAGAAGTCAACCACGAGAAGTCCGTATCGATACAGCCCTTGAGTGTATCGATACGCCCTTTTCGGTCAACCCTTCTTGGTCAACAGAGTAGACCCGTATCGATACTCGGGAGCCCCGTATCGGTACGCTCTACTCTCACTCAAATCTCCAAATTACAGTAACTTTGGAGGGTATCGATACCCTTAGGGTATCGGTACGCCAGGTAGAATCTGAGGCCTTTAGGCAAAACCGTATCGATACGGCCTGAGGCGTATCGATACGCCCTGCACTGCAATTCCTCAAATTCTAACTTAAACGACCCAATACGACTCTAAATGCATTTCTCGACTCACCTAAGCATATACAAACATGTAAGCACACATATTTTAGCCAAAGGAATCAATCATACATGGATTAAAGCGTTCATACATAGCATTCTAATTAAAGAGCAAATTAGGCAGTATTGGGCATACATAAAGGCTTAAATGGTATTGAAGGCACAAGTCAATCAAAAGAGGTTTGCACTCATACATAAGGCAACCTAGATAATCTAAAGCATGCCATCACACACACCAACATTCGACATAGTATTACATGCTTACAATCCATAATCAAACCAAAACATCATCATATGTAATGAGTCATACAAGCTCATACAAACACACCCTCATGCCACATTGCTTAGCTACTACATAATTAACCATACTTGAGCAACAACTTGGAAAGCCCTTCTTTTCTTGCTCCGAGCTAACACCACGCTAATGATCTGCATTGTTGAACATTGAGAGCGTAAGCTATAAACTTAGTGAGGGTGCTCTAAAACGAAAAACATCAACAATGCAGGGTTCAAGCATGTAAATCCTAGTCTTACATACATCAAGCATAGGCATAAAATCAAGTAGACTTAGCTAGTCTTTCAAGTGGCATATATGGTCTCTCAATCCTAACAAGCTTAAACATCAATATCAACATCATGCAACAACACCATATACCACAATCATAAATCACAATCATATATCACAATACATGAACAAGTTTAATTGGACACTTTAATTACCCCGATTGTGCGGATTTAAACCTCAACAACACTTTACCTCGGTGGGATTTCACTCATCACCGGACCTTGCATGTGCGGGATTCCACTCATCGCCACATGCCCTACGGATGGGATTCCACTCATCATCCCATAGAAGTAATAAAAGCTTCCGGTGGAATGTTACATCACTGTACTCCTCCTTGATGACTTAACGCCATCAAGGCCACGTACGTTTTGACTCAATTTGTATGCACACTAATCCTAATGATCGATCATTTACAACCGGTAATTATTTTAGTGCCAATTATCATCATCAATCACATATCATCAACCACACTCATGCTCATCACATATATCCACATCATGATATATATATACATGCACCAAATAATCACAAGTACAAGAGCATAGTCATTAAGCACATTGGCATTTAAGGAAAACAAGACTAAATTAACTACTTGGGTTATAAGGAAGTGGCCTACCAAGCACACTTTACACACACACACACTACTCATGCTCGAACCAAACTTTAAAACAAGTCGAAACCACTCACCGCCTTTCCTTAGCAATTCGATCCAATCCTCCTACGAACCCGGATTCGGTCCCAAAGCTTCTCCGACGATTCCTCTTGCTTCTAGCCAAGCCAAAACACAACCGATAACCAAAATCAATGCTAATATTCAACAATCACATAACCTTGAATTCAAACCAACTACATCCAAATTTTCCAACCAAATTAAACCCCCAATTATCTCAAATTCGTACTCCAACAACCCTTGGCTGAAACACCCATTTCCAAACACCCAAATGACCTCCAAAACATCCCAAATCACCCTCCTAACATACCCTAACCATCAGCCCTTAGTTTTCAACTTAAAACCCACCAAAAACCTAAGTTTTAATACCCTAAAATTTGCCTTATGAACATACTACGAATTTTCATCCAAATTCAACCAAATTGATATATGTTACACCTTTTAACATGCTTAACTAAAGCTCCAACTCAATTTATTAAAACAAGTTGGAAAACCCCTTAAAAACCCAAACTTTAATATAAACCCTAATTTCCAAAACCCCATGTTTTGGAAATCCAAGACCATAGATAGGTAGAGGGTAAAGAGGAGATTAAGAAAATGTATTTACCTTTGAAAAACACCTTAAAACGAGGTTTGGAATCGAATGGAATAGTAACCCAAAGTTTGAAGAAGTTTGAAGATGGTGGGGAGGGTTTCCAACGTGAAAAGGGAGAGGGGAAAGAGAGGAAGACAACTTTTTCTATAAAGTTGTCTTGCTTTTGAAAGTTTTTGGTCTAATTACAATTTAGGTCCTTCCCCTTTTTACAAAAGCTCAATTAAACCACATTTTAGGTTGAATTGATTTAATTAAGTTTTGATTGACTCGAACTCTAGACCCGGTTAACTCCTAGGCCCAAAACACGGGTGTTATTGTCTTGCTTTTGAAAGTTTTTGGTCTAATTACAATTTAGGTCCTTCCCCTTTTTACAAAAGCTCAATTACACCACATTTTTGGTTGAATTGATTTAATTATGTTTTATTTGACTCGAACTCTAGACCCGGTTAACTCCTAGGCCCAAAACACGGGTGTTACAGGGTTCATTGTAATGCTTATTTAAACACGCTCGTCTGAAACCTCTCGAAAACATATCTCAAAACAGGTTTTAATCAAATTTTAGGAGTTAATATTCTTGATTACAGGCATTTCAACACGATTATATTGCAATAACTCAATTTATGTACTTTTTACTTAGTTAAAATTCAAACATGTCCATTGTAATGCCTATTTAGACCCGCTCGTACGAAACCTCTACGAAACGGACCGCAAAAAAGTTTTAATCAAACTTTAGGAGTTCTTATTCTTTTTTACGAGCATTTCAACACGTTTATATTGAAAAAAAACTCAATTTATGTACTTTTTACTCAAGTAAAATTCCAACGGGACCATTGTAAGTCCAATTTAGACCCGCTCGTACGAAACCTTTGCAAAACGGACCGCAAAACAATGTTTTATCAAATTTTAGGAGTTAATATACTTGATTACGAGCATTTAGACACGATTATATTGCAAAAATGCAATTTTTGTACTTTTTACTTAGTTAAAATTCCAACGGGTCCATTGTAAGGCCTATTTAGACTCGCTCGTCTGAAACCTCTACAAAACGGACCCCGACACAAGTTTTAACCAAATTTTAGGAGTTCATATACTTGATTATGAGCATTTCAACACGATTATATTGCAAAAACTCAATTCCTATACTTTTTACTCAGTTAAAATTGCAACAGGCCCATTATAATGCCTATTTAGACTCGCTCGTCCGAAACCTTTACAAAACGGACCGCAAAACAGGTTTTAATCAAATTTTAGGAGTTCATATTCTTGATTTCGAGCATTTCAACATGATTATATTGCAAAAACTCAATTTCTGTACATTTTACTCAGTTAAAATTCCTACGGGTCTATTGTAAGGCATATTTAGACCCGCTCGTCCGATACCTCTACAAAACGGACCGCAAAACAATTTTTAATCAAAATTTAGGAGTTCATATACTTGATTACGAGCATTTCAACATGATTATATTGAAAAAACTCAATTTTTGTACTTTTTACACAGTTAAAATTCCAACGGGTCCATTGTAATGCCTATTTAGACTCGCTCGTCCGAAACCTCTACAAAATGGACCGCAAAACAATTTTTAATCAAATTTTAGGAGTCCATATTCTTCATTACGATCATTTCAACACGATTATATTCCAAAAACTCAATTTCTGTACTTTTTACTCAGTTAAAATTACAACGGGTCCATTATAAAGCTTATTTAGACTTGCTCGTCTGAAACCTTTACAAAACGGACCGCCAAACAAGTTTTAATAAGATTTTAGGAGTTTATATTCTTGATTATGAGCATTTCAACACGATTATATTAAAAAATTTCAATTTCTGCACTTTTTACTCAAGTAAAATTCCAACGGGTCTAGTGTAAGGCCTACTTAGACCCGCTCGTCCGAAACCTCTACAAACCGTACCGCGAAACAATTTTTAATCAAAATTTAGGAGTTCATATACTTGTTTACGAGCATTTCAACATGATTATATTGAAAAAAACTCAATTTTTGTACTTTTTACACAGTTAAAATTTCAACGGGTCCATTGTAATGCCTATTTAGACTCGCTCGTCCGAAAGCTCTGGAAAACAGACAGCAAAACAATTTTTAATCAAATTTTAGGAGTCCATATTTTTCATTACGAGCATTTCAACACGATTATATTGCAAAAACTCAATTTCTGTACTTTTTACTCAATTAAAATTGCAACGGGCCCATTGTAATGCCTATTTAGACCCGCTCGTCCGAAACCTTTACAAAACGGACCGCAAAACAAGTTTTAATCAAAATTTAGGAGTTCATATACTTGATTACGAGAATTTCAACACGATTATATTGCAAAAACTCAATTTCTGTACTTTTTACTCAGTTAAAATTCCCACGGGTCCATTATAAGGCCTATTTAGACCTGCTCGCCCGAAACCTATAACAAACGGACCACAAAACATTGTTTTATCAAAATTTAGAGGTTCATATACTTGATTACGAGCATTTCAACACGATTATATTACAAAAACTCAATTTCTGTACTTTATACTTAGTTAAAATTCCAACGGTCTATTATAAAGCTTATTTAGACTCGCTCGTCCGAAACCTCTACAAAACGGACCACGAAATAAGTTTTAATCACATTTTAGGAGTTTATATTCTTGATTACGAGGATTTCAACACGATTATATTAAAAAATTTCAATTTCTGTACTTTTTACTCAAGTAAAATTCCAACGGGTCCAGTGTAAGGCCTATTTAGACCCGCTCGTCCGAAACCTCTACAAAACGGACCACGAAACAATTTTTAATCAAAATTCAGGAGTTCATATACTTGATTACGAGCATTTCAACATGATTATATTGAAAAAACTCAATTTTTGTACTTTTTATACAGTTAAAATTCCAACGGGTCCATTGTAATGCCTATTTAGACTCGCTCGTCCGAAACCTCTACAAAACGGACCGCAAAACAATTTTTAATCAAATTTTAGGAGTCGATATTCTTCATTACCAGCATTTTAACACGATTATATTGCAAAATCTCAATTTATGTACTTTTTACTTAGTTAAAATTCCAACGGGTCCATTGTAATGCCTATTTAGACCCGCTCGTCCGAAACCTCTACAAAACGGACCACGAAACAAGTTTTAATCAAATTTTAAGAGTTCATATACTTGATTAAGTGCATTTCAACACGATTATATTGCAAAAACTCAATTTCTATACATTTTACTCAGTTAAAATTCCAATGGGTTATTGTAATGCCTATTTAGACCCGCTCGTCCGAAACCTCTACAAAACGGACCGCAAAACAAGTTTTGATCAAATTTTAGGAGTTCATATTCTTGATTTCTAGCATTTCAGCACGATTATATTGAAAAACTCAATTTTTGTAGTTTTTACTCAAGTAAAATTCCAATGGGTCCATTGTAAGGCCTATTTAGTCCCGCTCGTCTGAAACATCTACAAAACAGACCGCGAAACAAGTTTTAATCAAATTTTGGGAGTTCATATACTTGATTAAGTGCATTTCAACACGATTATATTGCAAAAACTCATTTTCTGTACTTTTTAATAGTTAAAATTCCAATGGGTCATTCTAATGCCTATTTAGACCCACTCGTCCGAAACCTCTACAAAACGGACCACAAAACAAGTATTAATCAAATTTTAAGAGTTCATATTCTTGATTGCGAGCATTTCAACTCGATTATATTGAAAAAAACTCAATTTTTGTACTTTTTACTCAATAAAATTCAAATGGGTCCATTGTAAGGCCTATTTAGACCCGCTTGTTCGAAACCTTTACAAAACAGAATGTGAAACCAGTTTTAATCAAATCTTAGGATTTCATATACTTGATTAAGTGCATTTTAACATGATTATATTGCAAAAACTCAATTTCTGTACTTTTTACTTAGTTAAAATTCCAACGGGTCCATTGTAATGCCCATTTAAACCCGCTCGTCCGAAACCTCTACAAAACGGACCGCAAAACAAGTTTTAATTCAAATCTTAGGAGTTCATATACTTGATTACGAGCATTTCAACACGATTATATTGCAAAAACTCACTTTTTGAAATTTTTACTTAGTTAAAATTCCAACGGGTCCATTGTAATGCATATTTAAACCCGCTCATCTGAAACCTCTACAAAACGGACCGCAAAACAAGTTTTAATCAAACTCTAGGAGTTCATATTCTTGATTACGAGCATTTCAACACGATTATATTGCAAAAACTCAATTTCATTACTTTTTACTAAGTTAAAATTTGAACGGGTCCATTCTAATTCCTATTTAGACTCCCTCGTCTGAAACCTCTACAAAACGATCCGTAAAATAAGTTTTAATCAAATCTTAGCAGTTCATATACTTGATTACGAGCATTTCAACACGATTATATTGCAAAAACTCAATTTCTGTACTTTTTACTTAGTTAAAACTCCAACGGGTTCATTGTATTACCTATTTAAACCCGCTCGTCTGAAACCTCTCGAAAACATATCTCAAACAGGTTTTAATCAAATTTTAGGTGTTAATATTCTTGATTACAAGCATTTCAACACGATTATATTGCAATAACTTAATTTATGTACTTTTTACTTAGTTCAAATTCCAACAGGTCCATTGTAATTCCTATTTAGACCCGCTCGTACGAAACCTTTATAAACGTACCGCAAAAAAGTTTTGATCAAACTTTAGGAGTTCATATTCTTTTTTACGAGCATTTCAACATGTTTATATTGAAAAAAACTCAATTTTTGTACTTTTTACTCAAGTAAAATTCCAACGGGTCCATTGTAAGGCCAATTTAGACCCGCCCGTACAAAACCGTTGCAAAACGGACCGCAAAACAATGTATTATCAAATTTTAGGAGTTAATATACTTGATCACGAGCATTTAGACACGATTATATTGCAAAAACGCAATTTTTGTACTTTTTACTTAGTTAAAATTCTAACGGGTCCATTGTAAGGCCTATTTAGACTCGCTCGTCTAAAACCTCTACAAAACGGGCCCCGAAACAAGTTTTAACCGAATTTTAGGAGTTCATACACTTGATTATGAGCATTTCAACACGATTATATTGCAAAAACTCAATTTCTGTACTTTTTACTCAGTTAAAATTCCCACGGGTCTATTATAAGGCGTATTTAGAGTCGCTCGTCTAAAACCTTTACAAAACGGACCGCGAAAGAAGTTTTAATCAAAATTTAGGAGTTCATATACTTGATTACGAGCATTTCAACACGATTATATTGCAAAAACTCAATTTTTGTACTTTTTACTCAGTAAAAATTCCAACGAGTCCATTGTAATGCCTATTTAGACCCGCTCGTCCGAAACCTATAACAAACGGACCGCAAAACAAGGTTTTATCAGATTTTAGGAGTTCATATACTTGATTACGAGCATTTCAACGCGATTATATTGCAAAAACTCAATTTTTGTACTTTTTACTCAGTTAAAATTGCAACGGGCCCATTCTAATGCCTATTTAGACCCGCTCGTCCGAAACCTTTACAAAACGGACCGCAAAACAAGTTTTAATCAAATTTTAGGAGTTCATATACTTGATTACGAGCATTTCAACACGATTATATTGCAAAAACTCAATTTCTGTACTTTTTACTCAGTTAAAATTCCCACGGGTCCATTATAAGGCCTATTTAGACCTGCTCGTCCGAAACCTATAACAAACGGACCGCAAAACATTGTTTTATCAAAATTTAGAAGTTCATATACTTGATTACGAGCATTTCAACACGATTATATTGCAAAAACTCAATTTCTGTACTTTATACTCAGTTAAAATTCCAACGGGTCCATTATAATGCTTATTTAGACTCGCTCGTCTGAAACCTCTAAAAAATGGACCGCGAAACAAGTTTTAATCACATTTTAGAAGTTTACATTCTTGATTACGAGCATTTCAAAACGATTATATTAAAAAATTTCATTTTTTGTACTTTTTACTCAAGTAAAATTCCAACGGGTCCAGTGTAAGGCCTATTTAGACCCGCTCGTCTGAAACTTCTACAAAACGGACCGTGAAACAATTTGTAATCAAAATTTAGGAGTTCATATACTTGATTACGAGCATTTCAACATAATTATATTGAAAAAAACTCAATTTTTGTACTTTTTACGCAGTTAAAATTCCAACGGGGCCATTGTAATGCCTATTTAGACTCGCTCGTCCGAAACCTCTACAAAACGGACTGCAAAACAATTTTTAATCAAATTTTAGGAGTCCATATTCTTCATTACGAGCATTTCAACACGATTTTAATGCAAAAACTCAATTTCTGTACTTTTTACTCAGTTAAAATTCCAATGGGTCCATTGTAATGCCTATTTAGACCCGCTCGTCCGAAACCTATAACAAACGGACCGAAAACAAGGTTTTATCAAATTTTAGGAGTTCATATACTTGATTACGAGCATTTTGTTGCGTGTAAAATAGTATATCGCAATGGTAGTGCAAGTATACACGATGCAAGTAGTAAAGTGATACGAAGTATCGGATATCGTCTCCACAGGGATTGGGCTAATAGCTTCACCTTAATTCACTGCACGAAAGTAAAGAAAATATTTGAGAAGTTGTCATGAAAATAATAAAGTAAACGTAATAAAAGAGTAGAAGAATCAAGATAGAGAGAATGGGCTGGTATTGAATTGCTCAGTAGTGCAGGTATTGCTAAGTCTCGGAACTCCAGTTCTATCGTCGTCCCTGTCGCGGCAGCACCTGTCGCGCAGTAGTCCGTTGCTTGTCACGGCAGCGAACAATCAACTCAGTACTTTAAGTTGGGCAAGAATCCCAGATGTGCCTTGGCCTATCCCTAGGTCCAAGTCTGTCGATGATCACGTCTTTGATGATACCTCCCGGCGTGAATCGAAGGATGAACACCGATGTTGATGAATTCTTCTTTAGCCACTTAACCTCATCCTATCCCTAGGCCCGAGATAGTTCAACTATAAGCTAGAGAACTTGCTCTTATTTCTTTCGTATACTTAACTCTCCCGATGCTAAGTAAATAGATAACCTCACAATGCTCTCTTGATGCTCTTGCAAGATATTAATAACCAAAATAAGAGAACTTGAAGTTTATTTTATTGAACTGAAAATTCCTAAAACAAAACAACCCTTGCAACTACTTTACAAATCAACTCGTGGCCCTAGGGGAAATTTAGAACATGTTGAGGGAAGAAAAACGGCTAGAGTTTTGGGAAGGAAGCTAGGGTAATCGATTATGCCTCCTAGGTCAAAATATATGCCCTTATATAAGCTTTGGGCTCAAGTTATCTAAAATAGCAAGAATACAACTTTAAATGAAAGTATGATTCTAATAAAGACTAAATCTTCAAGGAATCTACTTTCGAGCCGTCATCTTTCTTGCTTGGGATTTTCTCTCCTTGAACTTTAGGCTTGACATTCCTTTTGATCTAGGGCTTGGAAAAATATAGGGTTTTCACACGACAGACGGGCTGAATTTTCTCTATCTGTCGATGTCCACTTTGCTTCTTCTCCTCAAAACTGATGTCGTCCTCTGCTATCACGGCGGCAACCATGGTAGCATCGTCCTCCTTGACTGCTTGTCCAGTTCCAGCTTTTCTGCTTCACTGCCCAGCGCCTGCCCATTCCGTCTGCTACGGCAGCAACCTGCAAAAACAGCCATTCTTAGTAGAAACTGTGCCTTTTAATATATATATGTGATGTTTTGCTGTAAACTGACCTAAATGCAATGAATAATGCTTGAATGCAGCAGAAATATGGGTTAAATAGGGTGTAAATAATAGAACTTTTACACACTCAACACACCCCCAAACTCAAGTTTTTCCTTGCCCTCAAGCAATTAAGACTTAAAAAGAAAAATGAAATATTTTTGTTTTGGCTTTCAAACAGTGAACTTTCCCTTACCCGTCGTTCATTCCCTGTGGCGGCAGCAACCTGCCGGATAATTTAGGATCTGTCCGGAGTCTCACTATAGTCCTTGTGCAGTGTGTGCATGCTTGTGAACAGTTATATGCCAAGACTCTCTTAGTTTCACTAGAATATTATACTTTAGCTTGTTTAGAGTTTTTCTTACGAGACTCATTTTTTTCTTTTACTAGAGCCAGAATCGGGCACCTCTAGTTATTTCCCTTTTTTCTAATTTTCCTCTTTTCTACTAGAGCCAATATTTCAGGCACCTCCAGTTAACTATCTAGAGCCGGTGATAGGCACCTCTAGAAGTTTTTCTCTGGTTATCTGCCTAGAGCCAGTGGTAGGCACCTCTAGGTTTCTTGAGATTCTAGTCTCCCTTTTACTCTAAGTGCTAAGCTTTCTATTCTAGTTTGGCTAAAAGAAGTCTAAGCAGTATAACAGTCACAATGGTGTTTAAGTTTTCAGAACTATAGAAAGGCTCTAAACTTCTCCTAAAAACTATCCTAAAGTCGCTGCCACGACAGAGCTGTCACGACAGATAAGTTCAGTTCACAATTTTCAGCCAAAATTTTCAATATTTTCATTTTTTTGACAAAAATAAACTAAGTAAAGACACAAATTTTAATCTAAGATGCACTCCATTAATGGAGGGTTGCCACCCCCAAGCTTGAGGGTTGCATTGCCCTCAATGCAAATGACAGATAAAAAAAATAAAATAAAGCATTACATCACAAAATATATAGCAGGCAGCAAAATATAAGAGAAGAAACTTAAATTTAGTCGTTGTCTTCGTTGCTGCTGCTGAGGCGGATCTGGCGGCGGGCTCTGGCTTTTGACGCGGGCTGGGGCACGGGGGAAGCATATGTGTTTTTGGACTTGGCTTCCCTTGGTGGCTGGATTCTGGTTGGGGAGATGTGTGGTGGTTGCTCCACAACCTGAATTTCAGAGCCGCTAATGCTGCTCTCACTGCTGTTGCTGCTGCTGTCACCACCTTTGCTACCGTCACCTCCGCTACTTCTGGCTTTTGGCATGTTACCTTTGTCTGCCATCTTCTTTTGCCTCTTCATAGGTGAGAACTCCTTTGAAAGATTCCTCTGGATCGAGGGTTCGTTATCACTTGCAGCCCAAACAGAAGAGGAGGAGAACCCAGCAACAAAGACATCTAGATCCTTCGATGCCATACGATGTTTTGTGCCTCGGGCAGATGGTTCAGCGTGGGTGCTACCCGCTGCTGTCGAGGCAGTCGATGGTGTTGAGGCCGTAGAAGGTGTCCGTGGGGTAGCAGCAGGTGTAGGGGTATGGGCAGGGGTAGTGACAGTAAAGTAATGGGCAGGAAAAGTAGGAAAGGCAGCATCAGGAAAATTTAAAGAACTTTGTATGAATGTTACCATGGAGGCAGCAAAGTCCCTGATGAAAGTCATTAAGCCCAGCTGTCGTTCCTCCAGTTTTTGAATAGCAGCTAATATCCGGGCGGAGGAGTCTGTCGAGGCAGCTGCAGCGGCAGCTGGTTCAGAGTGTTGCTGCTCTGTCGTTTCGGCTGTGGCGGTAGCGGGGTCAAATGACGACAGATGGGTGGCGACAGTCAACTCCATAAGGCTGAGGATGTTCTTTTCAGTCCACCCTCTTCCTTTGACTATCAAATCAGTGTGCACTTCGGGGACATTATGGCAGCGGCAGAGTGAAGTAATTAGGTACGGCAGGTAGAGGGGACCCGTCGGTCTATGCGCACACTCTAAAATACTTTCTCGAATAAAGCTGCCCACATTAATGGGCTGTTCATGCAGAATAGAGTGTAACAATGCTAACCGTGGTTGGTCGATGGTGGTGCTGTGAGATGACGACATGATCCTCTTCTTTATGAAGGCATTCCACAACTTTGCCTCCGGCAGCAACTGGGTCCTTCTCACAGTCCTAGGATTCTTTCTGTTTGTGTTCCATTGAGTCCCGGCACTGGTCAATTCTGCCATGACAGCGTCGTAGGCAGCAGTGTCAAGTGTATTAAGGAATTGCTGGTGGGCATCGTCATTGATACCGATGTAGAAGCCATAGAGGGTATTGATGTATTCTGCTTCAAACGGCACCTCCTTCCCTCGAACGAACACTGCTGTCGCTGTCCTGCTGCTGATGGCAGCATAGAATTCTCGAACTAGCGTAACATTCATTTCCTCCGGCTGCTCCGCAAATGTTTGCCACTGTAAAGCTCTAATCTTCCGGGCTATGAATGGTGTGAGGCCCAGATTTTCCTCCGTCGGTGTGTAGATGAAGCCTCTTTCCTCCCACATGTCTCTGCTAGCAAATGAACGTGGGGGAGTTGCTGTCGGTGAGGAAGTGGAGGCAGCATTGCGTCGGGTTTTCCTAGAAGACATATTTGTGCAAGAGTTGTGAGAAATATAAAGAAAGCAAATGAAACTAAAGAGGGAGAGCAAGTAAGAAAGGCAGAAGTGAGTGAAAAATGAAAATGAAACGGGGTTATATAGAGAGAAATTTGCTGCCCATTGAAGCTGTAACGGCAGGCGCGAATAACGAGGCCAGCTGTTGTACGTTAGCGTGTCTAAGGCGTCTGACACACGTTTCCGCGTCTGTTACGCGTCTGTGACGTGTTTCCGTGCCTGTCGTGACAACGTGATGACAGCTTGTATTTTCCGCGTCCGTCGCGGCAGCTGTAACGACAGGCTTCAAAAATTGGGCTTTGTTGGGCTGATGGATGGATGGTGGGCTGAGTTCACTTCTCCTGTTCTTCTTGACTCCTTTATTTCCTAAAAACAATAAAAACAAAAACATTATTCAAATAAAATAAATCCTATTCCTAATAAATATTAGATAATAAAAATAAAAATAAAAAAATTAGGTTAAATTAGGAATGCTAGGTGGGGCATCTCCTAAGGTAACCACTTCCTGCATTCCTGGGGCTTCAGTCCCCTGATAATGCTTGAGGCGCTGTCCGTTGACTTTGAATTGGTGCCCGTCTTTTAATGATCAGATTGTTATGGCACCATGAGGGAAAACTTGTACAACTAGTAACGGGCCAGACCATCTAGATTTTAGCTTCCCTGGGAAGAGTTTCAGTCTAGAATTAAAGAGCAATACACGCTGCCCTGGGCAGAACTGTCGTGGCAGCAACTTCTTGTCATGCCACTTCTTAGTTTTCTCCTTATAGATTCTTGCATTGTCATAGGCCATTGATCGGATTTCTTCAATTTCGTTCAGATCTAACAGCCTTTTCTGCCCTGCCCTGTCCAAGTCCATATTCACTGCCTTGATCGCCCAGTATGCTCTGTGCTCTATCTCGACAGGTAGATGACATGTTTTCCCATAAATCAATCGGTACGGAGACATTCCTAATGGAGTTTTAAAAGCTGTCCTATATGCCCATAACGCATCATTAAGAAGTAAAGACCAATCTTTCCTAGTTGGCTTAACCATCTTCTCAAGAATGTTCTTAACTTCCCTATTAGATATTTCAGCTTGTCCATTGGTTTGTGGGTGATATGTTGTCGCTATCCTATGCTTGACACCGTATTTCTTCAAGGCAGCAGCAATAACCCTGTTGTCGAAATGTCTCCCTTCATCACTAATAATCGCCTTATGGATGCCAAACCTAGAAAAACTATTCTTGTGTAAAAACGTTTAGACTGTCTTGGCATCATTCTTTTGAGTTGCGATGGCTTCAACCCACTTAGAGACATAATCTACTGCTAGGAGGATGTATAGATTCCCACACGAAGATGGAAAAGGTCCCATGAAATCAATCCCCCAAACGTCGAAGATTTCGACTTCTAGAATGTTCTGCAGTGGCATCTCGTTTCTCCTTGAGATGTTTCCTGTCCTTTGGCACCTGTCACAACTCTTGTAGAAGATATGTGCATCTTTATACAGTGACGGCCGGTAGAACCCTGACTGCAGCACCTTGGCAGCAGTTTTGTTGCCTCCTAAGTGACCTCCATACTGTGAAGCATGGCAGTGATGAAGTATGTCTTCTTGCTCCTCTTGTGGTACACACCTCCTTATAACCTGATCTGCACAGATTTTGAAAAGAAGAGGTTCGTCCCAATAATAATGCTTAACATCATTTTGGAACCTCTTCCTGGCTTGATAATTAAGATCAAAAGGAATTATTCCGCTAACTAGGAAATTAATGAAATCAGCATACCAGGGGAGTTCAGAAGACTTACCTGCCGCCATGGCTGTCGCGGCAGTGATTGCGGCAGCAAAGAGCTGCTCGTCTGGGAAGGTCTCCAGTATGTTTGTCTCATCTGTTGGTAGACTCTGTCCCTTCTCCAACCTTGACAAGTGATCTGCCACCTGATTTTCTGTCCCATTTTTGTCCTTGATTTCAAGGTCGAATTCTTGCAATAGCAGGATCCACCGTATCAATCTAGGCTTTGCATCCTTTTTCGCAAATAGATACTTCAGGGCAGAATGATCTGTGTGCACTATAACCTTCGTTCCAAGTATGTAAGCGGAACTTGTCGATGGAGAACACCACAACTAATAACTCATTTTCTGTGGTGGTGTAGTTTACTTGGGCATCATTCAGTGTCTTGCTGGCATAGTATATGACATGAAACAATTTGTCTCGCCGCTGCCCAAGTGCTGCCCCGACAGCATAGTCACTAGCATCACACATGATCTCAAATGGCTGTGTCCAGTCTGGTGGCTGTACTATTGGGACTGTTACCAGTTTTTCCTTCAGAATCTTGAATGCTTCAGTACATTCATCATTAAAGTCAAAGGGTCGGTTCTGCTCCAAAAGATGACATAGGGGCTTGGTGATTTTTGAGAAATTTGCAATGAATCTCCGATAAAAACCAGCATGTCCCAAGAAACTTCTAATACCCTTGACTGTGGTTGGCGGCGGTAGCTTTTCGATCACTTCTATCTTGGCCCTGTCGACTTCTATCCCACGGCAGCTAATCTTATGGCCAAGGACTATCCCTTCATACACCATAAAGTGGCATTTTTCCCAATTTAAGACCAAGTTTGCCTTTTCACATCTTTCAAGTACCTTTTTTAGATTGCCTAGGCAGCTCTCAAAATCGTCCCCAAAGACTGAAAAGTCATCCATAAAAATTTCAAGGAAGTCCTCCACCATATCGGAGAATATGGCCATCATGCACCTTTGGTAGGTGGCGGGTGCATTGCATAATCCAAATGGCATTCTCCTAAAAGCGTATGTTCCGTAGGGGCATGTGAAAGTCATCTTTTCTTGATCTTCCGGTGCGATAGCGATCTGATTATACCCTGAATAACCATCAAGAAAACAATAATAAGGTTTACCCGCTAATCTATCAAGCATTTGGTCAATAAAGGGTAAAGGAAAGTGGTCCTTTCGGGTAGCTTTGTTAAGCTTCCGATAGTCCATACAAACCCTCCAACCGGTCACAGTCCTGGTTGGGATTAACTCATTGTTTTCATTGGTCACCACGGTCATTCCTCATTTCTTGGGAACGCATTGCACCGGGCTCACCCATTTGCTGTCGGAGATGGCGTAAATAATACCAGCATCTAACCATTTGATTATCTCTTTACGCACTGTAACCCCCTTAACCCGGTCTAGACGGTTGACCCGAATTAAGAAAGTCACACGGGGAAAACCAAAGTCAACCCGAAAGTCAACCTTGATTAACGACCCTTTTTTTCTTTTTAATCTTATCTAGATGCACATTAACTCTACTTGTGATCACACAAACAACATACTAAAAGATCACAAACATCAGAGATCAAACAGGGACCCAATTGAACAAATTACAACTTTAGGGACCAAATTGTAATTTCTGATAAATATGAGGACTTAGTCCAAATTAAAGTTACCATCTTGAAATTAATCAGGTTTCATGCTTCTCTGTGAAATTTCAGCTCAAAAGGACTTCTCAAACTCATTCAATTGAACAATCAAGATTCAGGACCAAAACGTAAACAAAACAAAACATAAAAGATACTTTTAACCGAATTAACGGTCAGGTATCGATACGCCTAGTGTCGTATCGATACGCGGGGAAGGCAGTAACCAAACTCCAGATACGGTATCGATACGAATTCCCCCGTTTCGATACGGCATTCATACGGTATCGATACCAACACAACCGTACCGATACGCCTGGGCAGAAATGTGCATATTTGGCTCAGGCGTATCGATACGCAAGCCCGAGTACCGATACCCCTGCCTGAAATTGACTCGAAAACAACATCAAACATGCTTCAAACTCCAAATTAACAACACCAAACCATATCACATAATCAACCAACATGCAGGGACCATAATTGCATCACCAATTCAACATAAAACCATCACATATGAAAAGCCCCAATTTAAATGGCATGCTTCCTACTTAAGCTAACCATTCATGCATAAACCTTCATAACCAAGCATAATAAAACCAAATACAAAACCAGCAATCTCATCAACATTCAACATACTTAGGGAGTTCCAACATCTCCCAAAAACACACTCATAGGTCCCCCATTGCCAAATCACCCAAAAGCTAAAAAGTACTTATAAAACCTTCATACATTGAGCTTTACTTGAACTTGATTGCGTGCCCCTTCTTGCTGCCCCTCAATGTACTCTAATCCTCTGCATTATTGAATCAAGAAAACGAGAGAGCGTAAGCAAAAGCTTAGTGAGGAGTGCTCTTTAAAACCATTCAATAATGCAATTTAAAACATTTACAAACATGCTTATAATTAACATTTGCACATGCTACAAGCATACTTTAAACCAAGCAATCCCATGCTTCAAAATAACATTTTAACAAGCATCTCATGCTTCAACATAATCATTAAAACAAGCATCGCATGCTTCACAATGTACTTTACATGTCATATTGGCTCAAGTGATACATTTCATTTATTAAAACAAGTTCAACAACTTTCCCCAAGGACTTTTAAACACCTTGGCCCCAAGGACTTTTAAACACCTTGGCCATGGACTTTTAAACACCATGAATAAGGACCACACAAGGACTTTTAACCACCTTTGTGTCCAATGCTTGAATCACCCCAAGGACTTTTAAACACCTTGGCCCCAAGGACTTTTAAACACCTTGGCCCCATGGACTTTTAAACACCATGGAAAGGAGCACCTAAGGACTTTTAACCACCTTAGTGTCCGCAACAAGACTCATCCAAGGACTTTTAACCACCTTGATGATCTTAAGTAACAAGGCTCACTCAAGGACTTTTAACCACCTTAGTGACCTTCACTTTTACAAAACATCACTTGCCAATATACATCTTATACATCATATAATCCACTGTTTTAAAGCATTAAACCAAGCCATTTACCTCATGCATTTCTAAGCATCAAACCACATTATTTCAATGTATAAAAGCAAGGTACTCCTACCTAGAGTTACCTTCAACACATGGCTTAAAACATCAGCAAATATCATGCTAAAACATCAGCAAATACCATGCTTAAACATGCTTTCAAAACAGTAATTAAAACATGCAAATCATCATTTTGCATCACACCAAAACATGGCCACCACTTAGAGAGAAATCCGAAAACTTACACTTGAGCTTAGCAAAGTTGTTTAGACTTAAACTAAGCCCCCAAACCTTGGTTTCAAAGCCGAAAACCATTTTCACTCACCGATTTCCACTTTGCTTCAAGCCAAAGCACCAAATCAAGCCTCCGGATCAACAACTCTTGGATCCAAGGATGCCTCCCCTCCAAACTTGAGTTTCTCCTCTTTTTGGAATGAAAAACCTTGATGAAACTTGTAGCAATTGAAGAGGTTTTGAAGATACAATGATTAGGGATCAAATGAGAGTTGAAAGGAGGATTTTAGGTGAGAAAATCAGAAACAAAACTCTGGAAATGGAGTGTTTGGGTTGAGAGAAAAAGAGAGAAAGAAAATGAGAAGTTAGTTGAGAAAATAGCAAAAAATGAGATTTCCCTCCTTTATGAAATCTTTAAAATCAAAATTATAACTCAAAATATCTTAGAAAAATCTGGAGAAACTCCCTTTGGGTAAATAGCTCCTTAAAGATTCAAAGTTTCAACCCTTTATAAAACAGCCACCAAACTTGCGAAAATTACATTTTGGTCACTAGCCAAAATGTCACCCTTCCAAAACTCATTTTCCAAAATTGATTTCACAGTCCTCTTAATTATATTAAAAGATGATTTTAGAACATTTTTCCATATTTTTAATGCAACCCGAACTAGGCTTTCCTAATTTAACCTCTTACGATTCGAACAGCACTTTGACCAACCGGTCAACGCCCAAGACTTCTAAGCCCAAAACCGGGGCGTTACACGCACCACCTCCTTCATCGCATGGTTTAGCCGCCTTTGAGCATCTATAGTCGGCTTATGATCTTCCTCTAAAAGGATTTTATGCATGCATAAAGCCGAACTAATGCCTTGAATATCAGCTATCATCCATCCAATTGCCTTTTTATGCTGCTGCAGCATCCCTATTAACAGCTGTTCCTGTTCCTCCATTAACTTGGAAGAGATGATTATGGGCAACGTATCATTTGAACCAAGAAAAGCATATTTTAGCTGCCCTGGTAGGGGCTTCAGTTCTAAAACATGGGGCTCAACAGTAGATGGCTTTTGGATTGCATGGTTATTCGAAGTATAATTTAAAGGTTTGAATAACTTACCTGGACGATCTCCTATCCAGTTTACCTCCTCTTGATCTTCAGTATCTGATGAATCGGATTCTGAGGAGTTGCTGTCGTGACAGTCCTGTAAGTGGCTGCCGAGGCAGTGACCAAGTTTGATGTCGTGACAGCCCGACCTGATGCAGGGTTGATCAAGGGTAACTTCAGTGATAGCCTTGCATTCCTCGTCTGCATCAGCATGCTTCATAGCTTGGAGAACATTCAACTTAATCTCTTGATCGTTCACTCTCATGGTGAGTTCTCCTTTCTCCACATCAATCAGTGATCTTCCCGTGGCTAAGAAGGGTCGCCCCAGGATGATTGGTGCGTTTCATCTGCTTTGCAATCTAAAACAAGAAAGTCAGCAGGGAAAATAAATTTATCCACTCTTACCAGAATATCTTCGATTTTTTCATTCCGGATGAATGTAAGAGCGGTCTGCCACCTGCAGAAGTACTGTCATGGGCCGAGCTTTACCAATACCTAATTTTTGAAAAACAGATTTTTGCATTAAGTTAATACTAGCACCAAGATCACAAAGTGCCTTACCCACATATTTATCTCCGATTACACAAGGTATGATGAAGCTCCCCGGATCCTTCTTTTTCTGGGGTTGCTGCCCATGGAGTATGCTCATGCAGCCTTATGTCATCTTCACCGTTTCAAATTCCCCAAGTTTAGATTTCTTCGACATAACATCCTTGAGAAACTTGGCGTAACCGGGCATCTCCCTCACGGCATCCAACAGCGGAATATTAATGTGAACCTGTTTAAAAATATCATAAATCTTTTTGAGCTGAGATTCTTGTTTCACTTGCTGTAACCGTTAAGGAAAAGGAGGTGGGGGGACGATAATCAGCAATACGTCCTTCCCACTGCATACGAATCTGAGGAGGTTTGGGTTCATCATTTTTCTCCTCTGTCGCTTCTGCTGTCGTGACAGGCTCGTCGGCAGCAGTCTGTTTGTTACCTGTCGGGGTAGCTTCCTCGGCAGGTCTGTCCAAGGCTGGTTTTTCCACTGTTTCTGCTTCCTTCTCTGGCCCTGGTAGTTTCTTCCCACTCCTAGTAGTAATGGCTTTACACTGCTCATGTGTGGGCTGCCTAGCATTTTCAGTATTGCTAGGAAATCCTCCAGTCTGCCTTGGGTTGATATGCTGTGAAACCTGACCCATTTGTGTCTCCAAAGATTTCAGAGTAGCTTTATGATTCGTCATCCGCATCTCTGTTTTATCCATGAATGTCTCTGTCTTCTTGACAAACTGATTCATATTCTCTATATAAGTATCAGTCTGAGACATAAAAGTGGCCAGCGTCTGTTCCAGTATACTATTAGTGGCAGCTGGTGGCTGTTGTTGCTGCTACGGCGGCTGTAGTTGTTGTCGCGTCAACAGTCTAGGTCCTCCCTGATTCTAATTACTGTGTGCTTGCGGATTCAGGGCATTATTAGGATTACTCCAAGAGAACTTGGGATCCTTTCTCCAGTTGGGATTGTAGTTGTTGGAGTTGTAATTTGGCTTATAGTTTCCAACATACTTTCCCTCTTCTAACTGTATAGGACACTCATCCGAACTATGATTTCCCTCATAGATTTCACATACTTCCTCAACAGCAAATCCATGTTGTGCATCATTGTTCAAGAGCTTTTTCATTGCTTTAGTAAGGAATGCCACCTGTGATTTCATTGTGTTGCCGGCCTCATAATCCTTAACAACTAGTACCCGTTTACCCCCTCTTCTTGCTGTCGGAAACTGCTCCTCATTTTTGGCAAGATTTTTCAATACTTGCATTGCCTCGTCTGGGTCTTTGTCCAATAATAGTTCGTTTGCTACTGAATCAATTCGAATACGAGTTTGTAAGTTGGTAGCATTATAAAACTTAGTTACCTGATTCCATACGGGGAATCCATGCATTGGGCAGTTCCGTAAAAGAGTGGTAAATATATCCCAGGCCTCGTGCATCGGCTCATCATCTTCTTGTTGAAAAGTAGCAATTTCATTATGTAATCGCTCAGATAAATGCGAAGGATTAAAATGAGATAAGAATTCACGAGATAAATCTGCCCAAGTTCTAATTGAACCCGGCGTAAGTTTATTCCACCAAGTCTTTGCTCTATCCCTCAATGAATGGGGAAATAACCGAAGCCTCGGTATCTTCGGATTAACTCCTGGCACTCTAAACGAACCACAGATTTCCTGGAACGTTTTTAGATGCTCCCTAGCATCCTCTGTAACAGCACCACTGAATTGACCGGCGTTGTTGATCATGCTAAACATGACAGGTTTCAGTTCGAAGTTGTCAACATCTATGTCCGGCAGCGTGGTTTCCAGTTTTACATGATCGTTCAATATGTAGTCACGACAGGACCGTTGTCCGGCAGCGGCAGCAGCATCGACGACAGACTGTCTACCCTCTCTATCTCCAACAGGAGGGTCATCTCCTCGGTGTGCCATCGTCTCTAACTGTTCCTCAAGGTACTCGTTCCTGGCTAGTAAGTGACGAAGTTGTTTCTTGAGATTGAATGATCGTTCGATTTCTTGATCTAATGGATACTCAGGATCTTTACCTCGTTTCGATCTGCGCATAAACAAGAAACCTTGTGAAAAGAAAGAGTTGAATGCACCAAAGAAAAATAGAAAAATAAAAATAAAAACAAAAAGTGCAGTAAAAAGAAAGGTAGAGTTATGTTGCCAATCGCCGACAACGGCGCCAAAAACTTGTTGCGTGTAAAATAGTCTATCGCAATGGTAGTGCAAGTGTACACGACGCAAGTAGTAAAGTGATACGAAGTATCGGATATCGTCTCCACAGGGATTGGGCTAATAGCTTCACCTTAATTCACTACACGAAAGTAAAGAAAATATTTGAGAAGTTGTAACGAAAATAATAAAGTAAATGTAAATAAAAGAGTAGAAATATCAAGATAAAGAGAATGGGCCGGTATTGAATTGCTCAGTAGTGCAGGTATTGCTAAGTCTCGAAACTCCAGTTCTGTCGTCGTCCCTGTCGCGGCAGCACCTATTGCGGCAGCAGTCCGTTGCTTATCGCGGCAACGAATACTCAACTCAGTACTTCAAGTTTGGCAAGAATCCCAAATATGCCTTGGCCTATCCCTAGGTCCAAGTCTGTCGATGATCACATCTTTGATGATACCTCCCGGCGTGAATCGAAGGATGAACACCGATGTGTATGAATTCTTCTTTAGCCACTTAACCTCGTCCTATCCCTAGGTCCGAGATAGTTCAACTATAAACTAGAGAACTTGCTCTTATTTCTTTCGTATACTTAACTCTCCCGATGCCAAGTAAATAGATAACCTCACAATGCTCTCCCTATGCTCTTGCAAGATATTTGTAACGCCCCGGTTTTGGGCTTAGAAGTCTTGGGCGTTGACCGGTTCGGTCAAAGTGCTGTTCGAATCATAAGAGGTTAAATTAGGAAAGCCTAGTTCGGGTTGCATTAAAAATATGGAAAAATGTTCTAAAATCATCTTTTAATATAATTAAGTGAACTGTGAAATCAATTTTGGAAAATGAGTTTTGGAAGGGTGACATTTTGGCTAGTGACCAAAATGTAATTTTCGCAAGTTTGGTGGCTGTTTTATAAAGGGTTGAAACTTTGAATCTTTAAGGAGCTATTTACCCAAAGGGAGTTTCTCCAGATTTTTCTAAGATATTTTGAGTTATAATTCTGATTTTAAAGTATATCAAAAGGAGGGAAAAGCTCATTTGGCAAATTTCTCAACTAACTTCTCTATTTTCTTTCTCTCTTTTTCTCTCAACCCAAACACTCCATTTCCAGAGATTTGTTTCTGATTTCTTCATCTAAGTTCCTCCTTTCAACTCTCATTTGATTCCTAATCATTGTATCTTCAAAACCTCTTCAATTGCTACTTGTTTCAACAAGGATTTTGATTCCAAAAAGAGGAGAAACTCAAGTTTGGAGGTAAGAACGTCCTTCTCCTCTAAACTATCAGTTCTTTACTGAAATTCCTAAGTTTTCAATCCTAAATTGATGTTTAATTAAAGGTTTTACAGTGGTGAAATGGATCTTGGCTTATTATGCAAGATTTTGATGATTTTTGATGATTTTCGTTAGATCTGTGTAATCTGTGATTTGAGAGGTGTTTTTGATGTTAAATGATCTCTAAATTGATAAGGAATTGAGTTTTGATTGATGCAATCCCGGATAGGTTGAGTTTCCTAAGTTTAGCTTGTGTTTCAAGGTAGTTTTTGTGGTGATCTTGTGGATCTGATGTTGTTGGAGGTATAAGGATGTTAATAGGTTGTTTTTAGATGTTATATGATGTTAATGGAAGTGTGGTTTTGCTGGTTTATGGCTGGGCTTTGTTTAGAAGTGGGTTGGATGCATTTTCGGTTGTGTTTGGTGGCCGAAAATGGAGGTTGAATGAGAGCAGCGAGTTTAGGTGCTTTCATTGAAGCAATTAATGCATGATGATGCATTAATCCTCTGCTTTGATGTGTTGAAACAGGGGAGGCATCCTTGGATCCAAGAGTTGTTGATCCGGAAGCTTGATTTGGTGCTTTGGCTTGAAGCAAAGTGGAAATCGGTGAGTGAAGTTGGGTTTTCAGATTTCAAAACCAAGGTTTGAAGGTTTTGGGAGCTTAGTCTAAGTCTAAACAACTTTGCTAAGCTCAAGTGTAAGTTTTCGGATTTTCTCTCTAGTGGTGGCCATGATTTTGTTGTGATGCAAAATGGTGAATTGCATGTTTTATTTACTGTTTTGAAAGCATGTTTTAGCATGGTAATTGCTGATGTTTTAAGCCATATGTTGAAGGTAACTCTAGGTAGGAGTTCCTTGATTTTATACATTGAAATAATGTGGTTTGATGCTTTGAAATGCATGTTAAATATGGCTTGGTTTAATGCTTTAAAACAGTGGATTATATGATGTAAAAGATGTATATTGGCAAGTGATGTTTTGAAAATGTTAAGGTCACTAAGGTGGTTAAAAGTCCTTGAGTGAGCCTTGTTACTTAAGAACATCAAGGTGGTTAAAAGTCCTTGGATGATTCTTGTTGCGGACACTAAGGTGGTTAAAAGTCCTTAGGTGATCCTTTCCGTGGTGTTTAAAAGTCCATGGGGCCAAGGTGTTTAAAAGTCCTTGGGGCCAAGGTGTTTAAAAGTCCTTGGGGTGATTCAAGCTATGGACACAAAGGTGGTTAAAAGTCCTTGTGTGGTCCTCATTCATGGTGTTTAAAAGTCCATGGCCAAGGTGTTTAAAAGTCCTTGGGGCCAAGGTGTTTAAAAGTCCTTGGGAAAGTTGTTGAACTTGTTTTATTAAATGAAATGTATCACTTGAGCCAATATGACATGTTAAGAATATTGTGAAGCATGGGATGCTTGTTTTAATGTTTATATTGAAGCATGAGATTGCTTGTCTTAAGTATGCTTTTGAGCATGTGCAAAGGTTGATTATAAGCATGATTTGTAAATGTTTTTAATTGCATTATTGAATGGTTTTTAAGAGCATTCCTCACTAAGCTTTTGCTTACGCTCTTCTCGTTTTCTAAACTCAATAATGCAGAGCACTAGAGTATCCTGAAGGGCAGCAAGAAGGGCAAGAGTTCAAGTACAAGTAGAGCTCAATGTATGGAAGGTTTTTGTTAAACATTTTAGCTTTTGGGTAATTTGGCAATGGGGGACCAATGTGTATGTTTTGGGAGGTGTTTGGAACTCCCTACGTATGTTGAATGTTGTTTGAATGCTGGTTTTGGATTGGATCTTTATATGCTTGTTTTAAAAGTTAGTGCTTGAATAGCTAGCTTGTGTAGGAAGAATGCCTATAGAATTGGGGCTTTTTGTTTGTGATGTTGTTTTGATGAATTGATGATGCAAGTATGTCCTATATATGTTGAATTGCATGCTGGTAAAGTTTGGTAGCATTTGGAGCATGTTTGAATGATCAATTGCATGTTTTGGTATGTTAGTTTGCTGGAATCTGTGCAGGCGTTTCGGAACAGTGTGCACCGTTTCGGAATGGGTGCCTGGAATGAACCCAGGGGTCCGAAGCGGTATGCACCGTTTCGAAACGGTTTGGTCTCTGCCAGACCCCCGTTGCGGAACTGGTTGCGGAACGGCCCGTGTTTCGGAACGGGGTCAACCTGTTTCGGAACGGTCGACCGTTGGGGGCTGACATGGGCAGTTATATGTTTTGATTTGTTTGCATTTTGGTCCTGAATCTTGTTTGTGCAATTGTATGAGTTTGGGAAGTCCTTTTGAGCTGAAATTTCACAGAGAAGCATGAAACCTGACTAATTTCAAGTTGGTAAGATTAATCTGGGTTAAGTCCTTTTAATTATCAGAAATTACAATTTGGTCCCTAAAGTTGTAATTTGTTCAATTGGGTCCCTGTTTGATCTCTGATGTTTGTGATCTTTGAGTATGTTGTTTGTGTGATCACAATTAGGGTTAATGTGCATCTAGATAAGATTAAAAAGAAAAAAAAGGGTCGTTAATCAAGGTTGACTTTCGGGTTGACTTTGGTTTACCCCGTGTGACTTTCTTAATTCGGGTCAACCGTCTAGGCCGGGTTAAGGGGGTTACATTTGGTGGTATCAGAGCTGAGTTCTCGAGTAATTGGGAATGTTTGTATGCATGATTGAAGTATGTTTGGTTTGTATGCTTGTTGTATGAAAGCATGTTCAGTGGCTGGAGATGTTGATGCATTTGAGATGTATGCTGTGATGTTGCATGATGAGGGTACCCATTGCCAAACAAAAGCTAAAGAAATGATGTTGATTTTGAAAGAAATTGAGCTTGAATACTTGGATTGCTTACCTTGCTGGGCCTGACTTTGTTTTATTTGTATTGATATGCATGGTAAAAGTATGGCACCACGTAGAGAGTTAAGGAGTAGCGTGAGAGCTACGACCCCGGATGGGAATGAGAATGATGAGAATGCGGGTAGTGCTGTGTTTCCTCCTCCTCCACCTGGTGGTGGTGGTGCTGAGGGAGGGAGAGCTGGAGCTGAAGCAGCTGGTGCTAGAGCTGCAGGACCTGAGGTTGGTCAGGGGCAAGCTATGCCTGATATGACAATGCTGGTGCAAGCTATTGCGGGTGCTTTTCGAGCAGCAGTAGCTAGAGCTCAAGGAGCTGGGCATCAGGGAGATGCTGGTGTTAGACTACCCTTAGAGCGTCTGCGCAGTCTTGGTGGGACTGAGTTTAGGGGTATGTCTGCTGAGAGTTCGGAAGCTTGGCTAGAGAGTACCAAGCGTATCTTGGGACAGATGAGCTGCACGGATGTGCAAAAGTTGGGATGTGTTGTGTCCTTGCTGCAGGACGATGCTTATACGTGGTGGACGACCACAATCTCCGGAATGGCTGAAGCTGACATCACTTGGACATTCTTTCAGAATGCGTTCAAGAGGAGATATCTGGGAGTGAGATATCTGGATGAGAAAAAGCGTGAATTCATGACTCTTACCCAAGGGAGCATGAGTGTGGCTGAGTATGAGGTGCAGTTTGTGCGACTCAGTCAGTATGCACCGGAGCTGATTCCTGATGAGCGGGAGAGGTGCGAGAGGTTTCGTTATGGTCTCATAACGGAGGTAAAGATGTATGTGCTGGCCACTGAATATGATGATTTCGATGTGTTAGTGGGCCGAGCCAAGGATATTGAAATGAATTTGAGTTTGTTTGTGAAGGGTGCTGGAGCAAGTTCTGGGAAGAGAGCTGCTGAGTATAGTTCCGGAGGTGGACGGAACAAGAGGGGACACGATCAGAGGTATCAGTCCTCAGCTAAGAGAGGTGGAGGTGCACCTGCAAGGGGTGGCAATGCTAGAGCTGACCCTAGTGCTTGTTGGATCTGCAGTTCACGTGGTCACTTGAAGCGTGACTGTCCTCGTGCTGTGAGGAAGGTGCAAGCTCCTGTTGCGGCAGCTGGTTTTGGATGCTGGAATTGTGGTTCTGTAGACCACTTGAGGCGAGATTGTCCGAGGTTGGCTGGTGGCCAAGAGCGTGCTCCTGCTGTTGCTGCACCGCAGAGAGGTCGTGGGCGCGGCCGTGGTAATTTCCAGAGGCGTGAGGAAGGTGGTCGTGGAGTAGCCCATGTTGTGGCTATTCAGCCTGAGGGTGGAGGCCAAGCGAGGGTGTATGCTCAGCGCGAGGGAAGGAATGATGCAGATGTGATTGCAGGTACCTTTACTTTGCAATCCTTGTCATTGCTTTCTTTGATTGATTCTGGATCTACGCATTCATACATTTTGCGTGAGCATGCTGAATTGCTTGGTTTGCCTGTTGAGTCTTTGGATGTTGGTGTTCGTGTCACTAGTTCTTTTGGTGAAACTGTTGTGACTCGAAAGCTTTATAGAAGGTGTCCTTTGGTTGTTCAAGAGCATGTTTTTCATGTTGATCTTATGGAGCTGCCCTTTTATGGTTTTGATGTAATCCTTGGTATGGATTGGCTTGCTGAGCATCGTGCTGTTGTGGATTGTGAGAATAAGCGGGTTTCGCTTAAGCTTGCGGATGATTATGAAGTGGTTGTTGTTGGTGAGAATGTGAAGTTTCTTGCCAATGTTGTTTCTACCTTGGAGGCAAGTAGGATGCTGAGGCAGGGTTGTGAAGCTTATCTAGCTTTTGTGATGAATCCTAGTTCTAAGGAGTTGAGGGTGCAGGATATCAGGGTTGTGAAGGAGTTTCCTGATGTTTTTCCTGAGGAGTTGCCTGGTTTACCTCCTAATCGCGAGGTGGAGTTTGGAATTGAGCTGTATGAGAATACAACTCCTGTGTCCATTACTCCCTATAGAATGGCACCTAAGGAGCTGAAGGAGCTGAAGACGCAGTTGCAAGAGCTGCTTGATCGTGGTTTCATCCGGCCGAGTGTGTCACCTTGGGGAGCACTGGTCTTGTTTGTGAAGAAGAAAGATGGCACTATGAGGATGTGCATTGATTACCGTCAGCTGAACAAGTTGACTATCAAGAACCGGTATCCTTTGCCGAGGATTGATGATCTCTTTGATCAATTTCGGGGAGCTGCTGTGTTCTCTAAAATTGACTTGAGGTCGGGGTATTATTAGTTGAAGGTGAAGGATGTGGATGTGCCTAAGACAACTTTCAGGACAAGGTATGGGCATTATGTGTTCCTTGTGATGCCGTTTGGTTTGACAAATGCTCCTGCTGCTTTCATGGACATGATGAATCGTGTGTTTCATGAATACCTGGACAAGTTCGTTGTGGTGTTCATTGATGATATCCTCGTGTACTCGCGTACTGAGGAGGAGCATGAAGAGCATTTAAGGATTGTGCTGCAAGCTTTGTTGGAGAATCAACTTTATGCTAAGCTGAGCAAGTGTGAGTTCTGGCTTAGGGAGGTGGTGTTTCTTGGGCATGTGGTCTCAGCTGAGGGGATTCGTGTGGATCCTCAGAAGATTGAAGCGGTGATGAACTGGAAAGTTCCTAAGTCTGTTCATGAGGTCCGTAGTTTCCTTGGTTTGGCATGATACTACCGGAGGTTTGTGGATGGTTTTTCCAAGATTGCTGCTCCTTTGACGAAGCTGTTGCAGAAAGATGTTAAGTATGAGTGGACAGAAGCGAGACAGCAGGCTTTTGAGAAGCTGAAGATGGCTTTGACGCAAGCTCCTATCTTGATTCAGCCTGAATCAGGGAAAGAGTTTGTGGTCTACAGTGATGCATCCTATGTTGGTTTGGGGTGTGTGCTGATGCAAGAGGGTAAGGTTGTGGCTTATGCATCGCGGCAGTTGAAGGTGCATGAGCGCGATTATCCTACGCATGATATTGAGCTGGCAGCAGTTGTTTTTGCTCTGAAGATCTGGAGGCATTATCTGTATGGTGAGAAGTGTACTGTGTACACGGATCATAAGAGTTTGAGGTATCTGATGTCTCAGAAAGAGTTGAATCTTAGGCAGCGGCGTTGGTTGGAGTTGCTCAAGGATTATGATCTGACGATAGAGTATCATCCTGGAAAGGCTAATGTTGTTGCGGATGCCTTGAGTAGGAAGGTAGCTGTTGAGCTGAGAGCTATGTTTGCTAGCTTGAGTTTATCGCGAGATGGTGGTCTTGTTGCTGAGTTGCAGGTGAAACCATCATTGGTACAGTTGATCAAGGATAAGCAGTTGCTGGATGATTCCTTGGTGTCTCATGTTCAGGATATCGCGGAGGGTAGACCTTCGGATTTCTGCTTTAATGAGGATGGAGTGTTGTGTTTTGGGAGTCGAATAGTAGTGCCTGCTGATGTTGGGTTGAGGCGTGCTATTCTGACTGAAGGTCATAGTAGTCCTTTTGCTATGCACCCTGGTAGTACTAAGATGTATCGTGATCTTCGTGATGAGTACTATTGGGTGGGTTTGAAGAAGGATGTTGCAGAGTTCGTGAGCAAGTGTTTGGTGTGTCAGCGAGTTAAGGCTGAACATCAAGTTCCTTCTGGTTTGTTGCAACCGTTGAAAATCCCTGAATGGAAGTGGGAGAGGGTTACCATGGATTTTGTATCTGGTTTACCTTTGTCTCCATCAAAGAAGAATTATGTTTGGGTGATTGTGGATCGCCTGACGAAGTGTGCGCATTTCTTGCCTGTGCATACTACGTTTTCTTTGGATAAGCTGGCAGAGCTGTACATTGCTGAGATTGTGAGGCTGCATGGTGTGCCTAAGTCGATTGTGTCGGATAGGGATCCGAGGTTCACATCGCGTTTCTGGCAGTGTTTGCATCAAGCTCTGGGTACAAGGTTGCATTTCAGTACATCCTATCATCCTCAGTCGGATGGTCAGTCTGAGCGAGTTATTCAGATTTTGGAGGATATGTTGAGATGCTGCGTGATTGAGTTCCAAGGTTCTTGGGAGAAGCATATGCCTTTGGTTGAGTTCGCTTATAACAATAGTTATCAGGCGAGTATACAGATGGCACCTTATGAGGCTCTGTATGGGAGGAAGTGTAGGACTCCTCTTTGTTGGGCTGAAACTGGTCAAAAGTTGGTTTCGATGCCGGCTTTGTTGAAGGGAACCACCGAGAAGGTGAAGCTCATTTGTGAGCGGTTGAAGGCTGCTTCTGACCGGCAGAAATCTTACGCGGATTTGAAGCGTAAGGAGATAGAGTATGCGGTGGGTGACCGTGTGTTCTTGAAGGTTTCGCCTTGGAAGAAGGTGATGAGGTTTGGTCGGAAGGGTAAGTTGAGCCCTAGATACATTGGACCGTATGAGGTTGTTGAGCGTGTGGGTCCTGTTGCGTATCGGTTGAGGTTACCTCAGGAGCTGGAGAAGATTCATGATGTGTTCCATGTTTCTATGCTCCGGAAGTATAGATCTGATCCTTCGCATGTGTTGCCTGTGGAGGAAGTGATTTTGAATCCGGATTTGACCTATGATGAGGAACCGGTGAAGGTTCTGGATTCGGATAGCAAGGTTCTTCGTGGCAAGACCATTGAGTTGGTGAAGGTGATGTGGAAGCATCGAGGAGTTGAGGAAGCCACGTGGGAGCGGAAGGAAGACATGCTGAAGCAGTTTCCTTATCTCTTTCCTTCAGGTAAATTTCGAGGACGAAATTTCTTAAGGGGGGAGAGTTGTAACGCCCCGGTTTTGGGCTTAGAAGTCTTGGGCGTTGACCGGTTCGGTCAAAGTGCTGTTCGAATCATAAGAGGTTAAATTAGGAAAGCCTAGTTCGGGTTGCATTAAAAATATGGAAAAATGTTCTAAAATCATCTTTTAATATAATTAAGTGAACTGTGAAATCAATTTTGGAAAATGAGTTTTGGAAGGGTGACATTTTGGCTAGTGACCAAAATGTAATTTTCGCAAGTTTGGTGGCTGTTTTATAAAGGGTTGAAACTTTGAATCTTTAAGGAGCTATTTACCCAAAGGGAGTTTCTCCAGATTTTTCTAAGATATTTTGAGTTATAATTCTGATTTTAAAGTATATCAAAAGGAGGGAAAAGCTCATTTGGCAAATTTCTCAACTAACTTCTCTATTTTCTTTCTCTCTTTTTCTCTCAACCCAAAAACTCCATTTCCAGAGATTTGTTTCTGATTTCTTCATCTAAGTTCCTCCTTTCAACTCTCATTTGATTCCTAATCATTGTATCTTCAAAACCTCTTCAATTGCTACTTGTTTCAACAAGGATTTTGATTCCAAAAAGAGGAGAAACTCAAGTTTGGAGGTAAGAACGTCCTTCTCCTCTAAACTATCAGTTCTTTACTGAAATTCCTAAGTTTTCAATCCTAAATTGATGTTTAATTAAAGGTTTTAAAGTGGTGAAATGGATCTTGGCTTATTATGCAAGATTTTGATGATTTTTGATGATTTTCGTTAGATCTGTGTAATCTGTGATTTGAGAGGTGTTTTTGATGTTAAATGATCTCTAAATTGATAAGGAATTGAGTTTTGATTGATGCAATCCCGGATAGGTTGAGTTTCCTAAGTTTAGCTTGTGTTTCAAGGTAGTTTTTGTGGTGATCTTGTGGATCTGATGTTGCTGGAGGTATAAGGATGTTAATAGGTTGTTTTTAGAAGTTATATGATGTTAATGGAAGTGTGGTTTTGCTGGTTTATGGCTGGGCTTTGTTTAGAAGTGGGTTGGATGCATTTTCGGTTGTGTTTGGTGGCCGAAAATGGAGGTTGAATGAGAGCAGCGAGTTTAGGTGCTTTCATTGAAGCAATTAATGCATGATGATGCATTAATCCTCTGCTTTGATGTGTTGAAACAGGGGAGGCATCCTTGGATCCAAGAGTTGTTGATCCGGAAGCTTGATTTGGTGCTTTGGCTTGAAGCAAAGTGGAAATCGGTGAGTGAAGTTGGGTTTTCAGATTTCAAAACCAAGGTTTGAAGGTTTTGGGAGCTTAGTCTAAGTCTAAACAACTTTGCTAAGCTCAAGTGTAAGTTTTCGGATTTTCTCTCTAGTGGTGGCCATGATTTTGTTGTGATGCAAAATGGTGAATTGCATGTTTTAATTACTGTTTTGAAAGCATGTTTTAGCATGGTAATTGCTGATGTTTTAAGTCATATGTTGAAGGTAACTCTAGGTAGGAGTTCCTTGATTTTATACATTGAAATAATGTGGTTTGATGCTTTGAAATGCATGTTAAATATGGCTTGGTTTAATGCTTTAAAACAGTGGATTATATGATGTAAAAGATGTATATTGGCAAGTGATGTTTTGAAAATGTTAAGGTCACTAAGGTGGTTAAAAGTCCTTGAGTGAGCCTTGTTACTTAAGAACATCAAGGTGGTTAAAAGTCCTTGGATGATTCTTGTTGCGGACACTAAGGTGGTTAAAAGTCCTTAGGTGATCCTTTCCATGGTGTTTAAAAGTCCATGGGGCCAAGGTGTTTAAAAGTCCTTGGGGCCAAGGTGTTTAAAAGTCCTTGGGGTGATTCAAGCTATGGACACAAAGGTGGTTAAAAGTCCTTGTGTGGTCCTCATTCATGGTGTTTAAAAGTCCATGGCCAAGGTGTTTAAAAGTCCTTGGGGCCAAGGTGTTTAAAAGTCCTTGGGAAAGTTGTTGAACTTGTTTTATTAAATGAAATGTATCACTTGAGCCAATATGACATGTTAAGAATATTGTGAAGCATGGGATGCTTGTTTTAATGTTTATATTGAAGCATGAGATTGCTTGTCTTAAGTATGCTTTTGAGCATGTGCAAAGGTTGATTATAAGCATGATTTGTAAATGTTTTTAATTGCATTATTGAATGGTTTTTAAGAGCATTCCTCACTAAGCTTTTGCTTACGCTCTTCTCGTTTTCTAAACTCAATAATGCAGAGCACTAGAGTATCCTGAAGGGCAGCAAGAAGGGCAAGAGTTCAAGTACAAGTAGAGCTCAATGTATGGAAGGTTTTTGTTAAACATTTTAGCTTTTGGGTAATTTGGCAATGGGGGACCAATGTGTATGTTTTGGGAGGTGTTTGGAACTCCCTACGTATGTTGAATGTTGTTTGAATGCTGGTTTTGGATTGGATCTTTATATGCTTGTTTTAAAAGTTAGTGCTTGAATAGCTAGCTTGTGTAGGAAGCATGCCTATAGAATTGGGGCTTTTTGTTTGTGATGTTGTTTTGATGAATTGATGATGCAAGTATGTCCTATATATGTTGAATTGCATGCTGGTAAAGTTTGGTAGCATTTGGAGCATGTTTGAATGATCAATTGCATGTTTTGGTATGTTAGTTTGCTGGAATCTGTGCAGGCGTTTCGGAACTGTGTGCACCGTTTCGGAACGGGTGCCTGGAATGAACCCAGGGGTCCGAAACGGTATGCACCGTTTCGAAACGGTTTGGTCTCTGCCAGACCCCCGTTGCGGAACTGGTTGCGGAACGGCCCGTGTTTCGGAACGGGGTCAACCTGTTTCGGAACGGTCGACCGTTGGGGGGTGACATGGGCAGTTATATGTTTTGATTTGTTTGCATTTTGGTCCTGAATCTTGTTTGTGCAATTGTATGAGTTTGGGAAGTCCTTTTGAGCTGAAATTTCATAGAGAAGCATGAAACCTGACTAATTTCAAGTTGGTAAGATTAATCTGGGTTAAGTCCTTTTAATTATCAGAAATTACAATTTGGTCCCTAAAGTTGTAATTTGTTCAATTGGGTCCCTGTTTGATCTCTGATGTTTGTGATCTTTGAGTATGTTGTTTGTGTGATCATAATTAGGGTTAATGTGCATCTAGATAAGATTAAAAAGAAAAAAAAGGGTCGTTAATCAAGGTTGACTTTCGGGTTGACTTTGGTTTTCCCCGTGTGACTTTCTTAATTCGGGTCAACCGTCTAGGCCGGGTTAAAGAGGTTACAATATTAATAACAAAAATAAGAGAACTTGAAGTTTACTATATTGAACTGAAAATTCCTAAAACAAAACAACCCTTGCAACTACTTTACAAATCAACTCGTGGCCCTAGGGGGAATGTAGAACATGTTGTGGGAAGGAAAACAACTAGAGTTTTGGGAAGGAAGCTAGGGTAATCGGCTATATCCTCCTAGGTCGAAATACATGCCCTTATATAGGCTTTGGGTCCAAGTTATCTAAAATAGCAAGAATACAACTTTAATTGAAAGTATAATTCTAATAAAGACTAAATCTTCAAGGAATCTACTTTCCAGCCGTCATCTTTCTTGCTTGGGCTTTTCTCTCCTTGAACTTTGGGCTTGACATTCCTCTCGATCTGGGGCTTGGAAAAATATGAGGTTTTCGCACGACAAACGGGCTGAATTTTCTCTATCTGTCGTGGTCCACTTTGCTTCTTCTCCTCAAAAACTGCTGTCGTCCTTTGCTGTCACGGCGGCAACCATGGCAGCATCGTCCTCCTTGACTGCTTGTTCAGTTCCAACTCTTTTGCTTCACTGCCCAGCGCCTGCCCATTCCGTCTGCTATGGCAGCAACCTGCAAAAACAACCATTCTTAGTAGAAACTGTGGCTTCTAATATATATGTGATGTTTTGCAGTAAACTGACCTAAATGCAACGAATAATGCTTGAATGCAGCAGAAATATGGGTTAAATAGGGTGTAAATAATAGAACTTTTACACACTCAACACATTTCAACACGATTATATTGCAAAAACTCAATTTCTGTACTTTTTACTCAGTTAAAATTCCCACGGGTCCATTATAAGGTCGATTTAGACCTGCTCGTCCGAAACCTATAACAAATGGACCGCAAAACATTGTTTTAACAAAATTTAGAGGTTCATATACTTGATTACGAGCATTTCAACACGATTATATTACAAAAACTCAATTTCTGTACTTTATACTCAGTTAAAATTCCAACGGGTCCATTATAAAACTTATTTAGACTAGCTCGTCTGAAACCTCTACAAAACGGACCGCGAAACAAGTATTAATCACATTTTAGGAGTTTATATACTTGATTACGAGCATTTCAACACGATTATATTAAAAATTTCAATTTATGTAGTTTTTACTCAAGTAAAATTCCAACGGGTCCAGTGTAAGGCCTGTTTAGACTCGCTCGTCCGAAACCTCTACAAAACGGACCGCGAAACAATTTTTAATCAAAATTTAGGAGTTCCTATACTTGATTATGAGCATTTCAACATGATTATATTGAAAAAACTCAATTTTTGTACTTTTTACACAGTTAAAATTCCAACGGGTCCATTGTAATGCCTATTTAGACTCGCTCGTCCGAAACCTCTAAAAAACGGACCGCAGAACAATTTTTAATCAAATTTTAGGAGTCCATATTCTTCATTACGAGCATTTCAACACGATTATATTGCAAAAACTCAATTTCTGTACTTTTTACTTAGTTAAAATTCCAACGGTTCCATTGTAATGCCTATTTAGACCCACTCGTCCGAAACCTATAACAAATAGACCACAAAACAAGGTATTATCAAATTTTAGGAGTTCATATACTTGATTACGAGCATTTCAACAAGATTATATTGCAAAAACTCAATTTCTGTACTTTTTACTCAGTTAAAATTCCCACGGGTCCATTGTAAGGCCTATTTAGACCTGCTCGTCCGAAACCTATAACAAACGGACCGCAAAACATTGTTTTATCAAAATTTAGAGGTTCATATACTTGATTACGAGCATTTCAACACGATTATATTACAAAAACTCAATTTCTGAATTTTATACTCAGTTAAAATTCCAACGGGTCCATTATAAAGCTTATTTAGACTCGCTCGTCCGAAACCACTACAAAACGGACCGCGAAACAAGTTTTAATAACATTTTAGGAGTTTATATTCTTGATTACGAGCATTTCAACACGATTATATTAAAAAATTTCAATTTCTGTACTTTTTTCTCAAGTAAAATCCAACGGGTCCAGTGTAAGGCCTATTCAGACCCGCTCGTCCGAAACCTCTTCAAAACGGACCACGAAACAAATTTTAATCAAAATTTAGGAGTTCATATACTTGATTACGAGCATTTCAACATGATTATATTGAAAAAACTCAATTTTTGTACTTTTTACACAGTTAAAATTCCAACGGGTCCATTGTAATGTCTATTTAGACTCGCTCGTCCGAAAGCTCTACAAAACGGACCGCAAAATAATTTGTAATCAAATTTTAGGAGTCCATATTCTTCATTACGAGCATTTTAATATGATTATATTGCAAAAACTCAATTTTTGTACTTTTTACTCTGTTAAAATTCCAACGGGTCCATTGTAATGCCTATTTAGACCCGCTCGTCGAAAACCTCTACAAAACGGATCGCGAAACAAGTTTTAATCAAATTATAAGAGTTCATATACTTGATTAAGGGCATTTCACGATTATATTGCAAAAACTCAATTTATGTACTTTTTACTCAGTTAAAATTCCAATGGGTCATTGTAATGCCTATTTAGACCCGCTCGTCCGAAACCTCTATAAAACGGACCGCAAAACAAGTTTTGATCAAATTTTAGGAGTTCATATTTTTTATTTCGAGCATTTCAACATGATTATATTGAAAAACTCAATTTCTGTACTTTTTACTCAAGTAAAATTTCAATGGGTCCATTGTAAGGCCTATTTAGACCCGCTCGTCCGAAACCTCTACAAAACAGACCGCGAAACGGGTTTTAATCAAATTTTAGTAGTTCATATACTTGATTAAGTGCATTTCAACATGATTATATTGCAAAAACTCAATTTCTGTACTTTTTACTTAGTTAAAATTCCAACGGGTCCATTGTAATGCCTATTTAGACCCGCTCGTCGAAAACCTCTACAAAACGGACCGCGAAACAATTTTTAATCAAAATTTAGGAGTTCCTATACTTGATTACGAGCATTTCAACATGATTATATTGAAAAAACTCAATTTTTGTACTTTTTACACAGTTAAAATTCCAACGGGTCCATTGTAATGCCTATTTAGACTCGCTCGTCCGAAACCTCTACAAAACGGACCGCAAAACAATTTTTAATCAAATTTTAGGAGTCCATATTCTTCATTACGAGCATTTCAACACGATTATATTGCAAAAACTCAATTTTTGTACTTTTTACTTAGTTAAAATTCCAACGGGTCTATTATAATGCCTGTTTAGACCCGCTCGTTCGAAACCTGTAACAAACGGACCGCAAAACAAGGTATTATTAAAATTTAGGAGTTCATATACTTGATTTCGAGCACTTCAACACGATTATATTGCAAAAACTCAATTTCTGTACTTTTTACTCAGTTAAAATTCCCTCGGGTCCATTATAAGGCCTATTTAGACCTGCTCGTCCGAAACCTATAACAAACGGACCGCAAAACATTGTTTTATCAAAATTTAGAGGTTCATATACTTGATTACGAGCATTTCAACACGCTTATATTACAAAAACTCAATTTATGAACTTTATACTCGGTTAAAATTCCAACGGGTCCATTATAAAGCTTATTTAGACTCGCTCGTGTGAAACCTTTACAAAACGGATCGCAAAACAAGTTTTAATCACATTTTAGGAGTTTATATTCTTGATTACGAGCATTTCAACACGATTATATTAAAAAATTTCAATTTTTGTACTTTTTACTCAAGTAAAATCCCAACGGGTCCAGTGTAAGGCCTATTTAGACTCGCTCGTCCGAAACCTCTACAAACGGACCACGAAACAAATTTTAATCAAAATTTAGGAGTTCATATACTTGATTACGAGCATTTCAACATGATTATATTCAAAAAAACTCAATTTTTGTACTTATTATGCAGTTAAAATTCCAACGGGTCCATTGTAATGTCTATTTAGACTCGCTCGTCCGAAAGCTCTACAAAACGGACCGCAAAATAATTTTTAATCAAATTTTAGGAGCCCATATTCTTCATTACGAGCATTTTAACACGATTATATTGCAAAAACTCAATTTCTGTACTTTTTACTCTGTTAAAATTCCAACGGGTCCATTGTAAAGCCTATTTAGACCCGCTCGTCGGAAACCTCTACAAAACGGATCGCGAAACAAGTTTTAATCAAATTTTAAGAGTTCATATACTTGATTAAGGGCATTTCAACACGATTATATTGCAAAAACCCAATTTCTGTACTTTTTACTCAGTTAAAATTCCAATGGGTCATTGTAATGCCTATTTAGACCCGCTCGTCCGAAACCTCTACAAAACGGACCGCAAAACAAGTTTTGATCAAATTTTAGGAGTTCATATTCTTGATATCGAGCATTTCAACATGATTATATTGAAAAACTCAATTTCTGTACTTTTTACTCAAGTAAAATTCCAATGGGTCCATTGTAAGGCCTATTTAGACCCGCTCATCTGAAACCTCCACAAAACAGACCGCGAAACAGGTTTTAATCAAATTTTAGTAGTTCATATACTTGATTAAGTGCATTTCAACATGATTATATTGCAAAAACTCAATTTCTGTACTTTTTACTTAGTTAAAATTCCAAGGGGTTCATTGTAAGGCCTATTTAGACCCGCTCGTCCAAAACCTCTACAAAACGGACCGCGAAACAATTTTTAATCAAAATTTAGGAGTTCCTATACTTGATTACGAGCATTTCAACATGATTATATTGAAAAAGCTCAATTTTTGTACTTTTTACACAGTTAAAATTCCAACGGGTCCATTGTAATGCCTATTTAGACTCGCTTGTTCGAAACCTCTACAAAACGGACCGCAAAACAATTTTTAATCAAATTTTAGGAGTCCATATTCTTCATTACGAGCATTTCAACATGATTATATTGCAAAAACTCAATTTCTGTACTTTTTACTTAGTTAAAATTCCAACGGGTCTATTGTAATGCCTGTTTAGACCCGCTCGTTCGAAACCTATAACAAACGGACCGCAAAACAAGGTATTATTAAATTTTAGGAGTTCATATACTTGATTACGAGCATTTCAACACGCTTATATTGCAAAAACTCAATTTCTGTACTTTTTACTCAGTTAAAATTCCCACGAGTCCATTATAAGGCCTATTTAGACCTGCTCGTCCGAAACCTATAACAAGCGGACCGCAAAACATTGTTTTATCAAAATTTAGAGGTTCATATACTTGATTACGAGCATTTCAACACGATTATATTACAAAAACTCAATTTCTGAACTTTATACTCAGTTAAAATTCCAATGGGTCCATTATAAAGATTATTTAGACTCGCTCGTGTGAAACCCCTACAAAACGGATCGCGAAACAAGTTTTAATCACATTTAGGAGTTTATAATCTGGATTACGAGCATTTCAACATGATTATATTAAAAATTTTCAATTTCTGAACTTTTTACTCAAGTAAAATTCCAACGGGTCCAGTGTAAGGCCTATTTAGACTCGCTCGTCCGAAACCTCTACAAACGGACCACGAAACAAATTTTAATCAAAATTTAGGAGTTCATATACTTGATTACGAGCATTTCAACATGATTATATTGAAAAAAACTCAATTTTTGTACTTTTTACGCAATTAAAATTCTAACGGGTCCATTGTAATGTCTATTGAGACTCGCTCGTCCGAAAGCTCTACAAAACGGACCGCAAAATAATTTTAATCAAATTTTAGGAGTCCATATTCTTCATTACGAGCATTTTAACACGATTATATTGCAAAAACTCAATTTCTGTACTTTTTACTCTGTTAAAATTCCAACGGGTCCATTATAATGCCTATTTAGACCCGCTCGTCGGAAACCTCTACAAAACGGATCGCGAAACAAGTTTTAATCAAATTATAAGAGTTCATATACTTGATTAAGGGCATTTCAACACGATTATATTGCAAAAACTCAATTTCTGTACTTTTTACTCAGTTAAAATTCCAATGGGTCATTGTAATGCCTATTTAGACCCGCTCGTCCGAAACCTCTACAAAACGGACCGCAAAACAAGTTTTGATCAAATTTTAGGAGTTCATATTCTTGATTTCGAGCATTTCAACATGATTATATTGAAAAAATCAATTTCTGTACTTTTTACTCAAGTAAAATTCCAATGGGTCAATTGTAAGGCCTATTTAGACCCGCTCGTCCGAAACCTCTACAAAATAGACCGCGAAACATGTTTTAATCAAATTTTAGTAGTTCATATACTTGATTAAGTGCATTTCAACATGATTATATTGCAAAAACTCAATTTCTGTACTTTTTACTTAGTTAAAATTCCAACGGGTCCATTGTAATGCCTATTTAGACCCGCTCGTCCAAAACCTCTACAAAACGGACCGCGAAACAATTTTTAATCAAAATTTAGGAGTTCATATACTTGATTACTAGCATTTCAACATGATTATATTGAAAAAACTCAATTTTTGTACTTTTTACACAGTTAAAATTCCAATGGGTCCATTGTAATGCCTATTTAGACTCACTCGTCCGAAACCTCTACAAAACGGACCGCAAAACGATTTTTAATCAAATTTTAGGAGTCCATATTCTTCATTACGAGCATTTCAACACGATTATATTACAAAAACTCAATTTATGTACTTTTTACTTAGTTAAAATTCCAACAGGTGTATTGTAATGCCTGTTTAGACCCGCTCGTTCGAAACCTATAACAAACGGACCGCAAAACAAGGTATTATTAAATTTTAGGAGTTCATATACTTGATTACGAACATTTCAACACGATTATATTGCAAAAACTCAATTTCTGTATTTTTTACTCAGTTAAAATTCCCACGAGTCCATTATAAGGCCTATTTAGACCTGCTCGTCCGAAACCTATAACAAACGGACCGCAAAACATTGTTTTATCAAAATTTAGAGGTTCATATACTTGATTACGAGCTTTTCAACACGATTATATTACAAAAACTCAATTTCTGAACTTTATACTCAGTTAAAATTCCAACGGGTCCATTATAAAGCTTATTTAGACTCGCTCGTGTGAAACCTCTACAAAACGGATCGCGAAACAAGTTTTAATCACATTTAGGAGTTTATATTCTGGATTACGAGCATTTCAACATGATTATATTAAAAATTTTCAATTTCTGAACTTTTTACTCAAGTAAAATTCCAACGGGTCCAGTGTAAGGCCTATTCAGACCCGCTCGTCCGAAACCTCTTCAAAACGGACCACGAAACAAATTTTAATCAAAATTTATGAGTTCATATACTTGATTACGAGCATTTCAACATGATTATATTGAAAAAAACTCAATTTTTGTACTTTTTACACAGTTAAAATTCGAACGGGTCCATTGTAATGTCTATTTAGACTCGCTCGTCCGAAAGCTCTACAAAACGGACCGCAAAATAATTTGTAATCAAATTTTAGGAGTCCATATTCTTCATTACGAGCATTTTAATATGATTATATTGCAAAAACTCAATATCTGTACTTTATACTCAGTTTAAATTCCAACGGGTCCATTGTAATGCCTATTTAGACCCGCTCGTCGGAAACCTCTACAAAACGGATCGCGAAACAAGTTTTAATCAAATTTTAAGAGTTCATATACTTGATTAAGTGCATTTCAACATGATTATATTGCAAAAACTCAATTTCTGTACTTCTTACTCAGTTAAAATTCCAATGGGTCATTGTAATGCCTATTTAGACCCACTCGTCCGAAACCTCTACAATACGGACCGCAAAACAAGTTTTGATCAAATTTTAGGAGCTCATATTCTTGATTTCGAGCATTTCAACACGATTATATTGAAAAACGCAATTTATGTACTCTTTACTCAAGTAAAATTCCAATGGGCCATTCTAATGCTTATTTAGACCCGCTCGTCCGAAACCTCTACGAAACGAACCGCAAAACAAGTATTAATCAAATTTTAGGAGTTCATATTTTTGATTACGAGCATTTCAACACGATTATATTGCAAAAACTCAATTTTTGTACTTTTTACTCAGTTAAAACTCCAACAGGTCCATTGTAAGGCCTATTTACAACCGCTCGTCCGAAACCTCTAAAAAACGGAACGCAAAACAATTTTTAATCAAATTTTAGGAGTTCATATACTTCATTACAAGCATTTCAATATGATTTTATTGCAAAAACTCATTTTTTTGTACTTTTTACACAGTTAAAATTCCAACAGGTCCATTGTAATGCCTATTTATACCCGCTCGTCCGAAACCTCTACAAAACGGACCGCAAAACAATTTTTAATCAAATTTTAGGAGTCCATATTCTACATTACGAGCATTTCAACACAATTATATTGAAAAAACTCAATTCATGTACTTTTTACTTAGTTAAAAATCCGACGGGTCCATTTTAAGGCCTATTTAGACTCGCTCGTCCGAAACCTCCACAAAACGGACCGCAAAGAAAGTTTTAATCAAATTTTAGGAGTTCATATACTTGTTTACGAGCATTTCGACATGATTATATTGCAAAAACTCAATTTCTGTACTTTTTACTCTGTTAAAATTCACACGGGTCCATTGTAAGGCATATTTACACTCGCTCGTCCGAAACCTCTACAAAACGGACCGTAAAACAAATTTTAATCAAATTTTAGGAGTCCATATTCTTCATTACGAGCATTTTAACACGATTATATTGAAAGAACTTAATTTATGTACTTTTTACTTAGTTAAAATTCCAACGGGTCCATTGTAATGCCTATTTAGACCCGCTCGTCTGAAACCTCTACAAAACGGACCGCGAAACAAGTTTTAATCAAATTTTAAGAGTTCATATACTTGATTAAGTTCATTTCAATACCATTATATTGCAAAAACTCAATTTCTGTACTTTTTACTCAGTTAAAATTCCAATGGGTCATTGTAATGCCTATTTAGACCCGCTCGTCCGAAACGTCTACAAAACGGACCGCAAAACAAGTTTTGATCATATTTTAGGAGTTCATATTCTTCATTTCGAGCATTTCAACACGATCATATTGAAAAACTCAATTTCTGTACTTTTTACTCAAGTAAAATTCCAATGGGTCCATTGTAAGGCCTATTTAGACCCGCTCATCCGAAACCTCTACAAAACAGACCGCGAAACAAGTTTTAATCAAATTTTAGGAGTTCATATTCATGATTTCGAGCAATTCAACACGATTATATTGAAAAAACTGAATTTTTGTACTTTTTACTCAAGTAAAATTCCAACGGGTCTATTGTAATTCCTATTTAGACCCGTTCGTCCGAAACCTTTACAAAACAGAGCGCGAAACAAGTTTTAACCAAATATTAGGATTTCATATACTTGATTAAGTGCATTTCAACATGATTATATTGCAAAAACTCAATTTCTGTACTTTTTACTTAGTTAAAATTCCAACGGGTCCATTGCAATGCCCATTTAAACCCGCTCATCCGAAACCTCTACAAGATGGACCGCAAAACAAGTTTTAATCAAATCATAGGAGTTCATATACTTGATTACGAGAATTTCAACACGATTATATTGCAAAAACTCAATATATGTACTTTTTATTTAGTTAAAATTCCAACGGGTCCATTGTAATGCATATTAAAACCCTCTCATCTGAAACCTCTACAAAACGGATCGCAAAACAAGTTTTAATCAAATTTTAGAAGTTCATATTCTTGATTACGAGTATTTCAACACGATTATATTGCAAAAACTCAATTTCATTACTTTTTACTAAGTTAAAATTCGAACGGGTCCTTTATAATGCCTATTTAGACCCGCTCGTCTGAAACCTCTACAAAACGGTCCGCAAAACAAGTTTTAATCAAACCTTAGGAGTTCATATACTTGATTACGAGCATTTCAAAATGATTATATTGCAAAAACTCAATTTCTGTACTTTTTACTTAGTTAAAATTCCAACGGGTTCATTGTAATGCCTATTTAAACTCGCTCGTCTGAAACCTCTCGAAAACATATCGCAAAACAGGTTTTAATCAAATTTGAGGAGTTAATATTCTTGATTACAAGCATTTCAACACGATTATATTGCAATAACTCAATTTATGTACTTTTTACTTAGTTAAAATTCCAACAAGTCCATTGTAATGCCTATTTAGACCCGCTCGTACGAAACCTCTATAAAACGGACCACAAAATAGTTTTAATCAAACTTTTGGAGTTCATATTCTTTTTACGAGCATTTCAACACGTTTATATTGAAAAAACTCAATTTATGTACTTTTTACTCAACTAAAATTCCAACGGGTCCATTGTAAGGCCAATTTAGACCCGCTCGTACGAAACCTTTGCATAACGGACCGCAAAACAATGTCTTATCAAATTTTAGGAGTTAATATACTTGATTACGAGCATTTAGACACGATTATATTGCAAAAATGCAATTTTTGTACTTTTTACTTAGTTAAAATTCTAACGGGTCCATTGTGAGGCCTATTTAGACTCACTCGTCTGAAACCTCTACAGAACGGACCCCGAAATAAGTTTTAACCGAATTTTAGGAGTTCATATACTTGATTATGAGCATTTCAACACGATTATATTTCAAAAACTCAATTTCTGTACTTTTTACTAAGTTAAAATTCCCACGGGTGTATTGTGAGGCCTATTTAGAGTCGCTCGTCTGAAACCTTTACAAAACGGACCGCGAAAGAAGTTTTAATCAAAATTTAGGAGTTCATATACTTGATTACGAGCATTTAACCACGATTATATTTCAAAAACTCAATTTTTGTACTTTTTACTCACTTAAAATTCCAACGAGTCCATTGTAATGCCTATTTAGACCCGCTCGTCCGAAACCTATAACAAACGGACCGCAAAACAAGGTTTTATTAAATTTTAGGAGTTCATATACTTGATTACGAGCATCTCAACACGATTATATTGCAAAAACTCAATTTCTGTACTTTTTTCTCAGTTAAAATTCCCACGGGTCCATTATAAGGCCTATTTAGACCTGCTCGTCCAAAACCTATAACAAACGGACCGCAAAACATTGTTTTATCAAAATTTAGAAGTTCATATACTTGATTACGAGCATTTCAACACGATTATATTGCAAAAACTCAATTTCTGTACTTTTTACTCAGTTAAAATTCAACGGGTCCATTATAAAGCTTATTTAGACTCGCTCGTTTGAAACCTCTACAAAACGGACCGTGAAACAAGTTTTAATCACATTTTAGGAGTTTATATTCTTGATTACGAGCATTTCAACACGATTATATTAAAAAATTCCAATTTATGTACTTTTTACTCAAGTAAAATTCTAACGGGTCCAGTGTAAGGCCTATTTAGAGCCGCTCGTCCGAAACCTCTACAAAACGGACCGCAAAACAATGTTTTATCAAATTTTAGGAGTTAATATACTTGATTACGAGCATCTTGACACAATTATATTGCAAAACCTCAATTTCTGTATTTTTTACTCAGTTAAAATTCCTACGGGTCTATTGTAAGGTCTATTTAGACTCGCTCCTCTGAAACCTTTACAAAACAGACCGCGAAATAAGATTTATTCAAAATTTAGGAGTTCATATACTTGATTACGAGCATTTCAATATGATTTTATTGCAGAAACTCAATTTCTGTACTTTTTACTCAGTTAAAATTCCATCGGGTCCATTGTAATGCCTATCTAGACTCGCTCGTTCGAAACCTCTACAAAACAGACCGCAAAACAATTTTTAATCAAATTTTAGGAGTCCATATTCTACATTACGAGCATTTCAACACGATTATATTGCAAAAACTCAATTCATGTACTTTTTACTCAGTTAAAATTCTGACGGGTCCATTTTAAGGCCTATTTAGACTCGCTCGTCCGAAACCTCCACAAAACGGACCGCAAAGAAAGTTTTAATCAAATTTTAGGAGTTCATATACTTCTTTACGAGCATTTTGACACGATTATATTGCAAAAACTCAATTTTTGTACTTTTTACTACGGGTCCATTGTAAGACATATTTAGACTCGCTCGTCTGAAACCTCTACAAAACGAGCCGCGAAACAAGTTTTAATCAAACTCTTAGAGTTCATATACTTTATTACAAGCATTTCAACACGATTATATTGCAAAAACTCAATTTATGTACTTTTTACTTAGTTAAAGTTCCAACGGGTCCATTGTAAGGCATATTTGAACCCGCTCGTCTAAAACCTCTACAAAACGGACCGCGAAACAAGTTTTAATCAAACTTTTAGAGTTCATATACTTGATTACAAGCATTTCAACACGATTATGTTGCAAAAACTCAATTTATGTACTTTTTACTTAGTTAAAATTCCAGCGGGTCCATTGGAATGCCTATTTATACTCGCTCGTCCGAAACCACTACAAAACGGACCGCAAAACAATTTTTAATCAAATTTTAGGAGTCCATATTCTACATTACGAGCATTTCAACACGATTATATTGCAAAAACTCAATTCATGTACTTTTTACTCAGTTAAAATTCTGACGGGTCCATTTTAAGGCCTATTTAGACTCGCTCGTCCGAAACCTCCACAAAACGGATCGCAAAGAAAGTTTTAATCAAATTTTAGGAGTTCATATACTTGTTTACGAGCATTTCGACACAATTATATTGCAAAAACTCAATTTCTGTACTTTTTACTAAGTTAAAATTCCCACGGGTCCAATGTAAAGCAAATTTAGACCCGTTCGTCTGAAACCTCTACAAAACGGACCGCGAAACAAGTTTTAATCAAACTTTTAGAGTTCATATACTTGATTACAAGCATTTCAACACGATTATATTGCAAAAACTCAATTTATGTACTTTTTACTTAGTTAAAATTCCAACGGGTCCATTGTAAGGCATATTTGAACCCGCTCGTCTAAAACCTCTAAAAAACAGACCGCGAAACATGTTTTAATCAAACTTTTAGAGTTCATATACTTGATTACAAGCATTTCAACATGATTATGTTGTAAAAACTCAATTTATGTACTTTTTACTTAGTTAAAATTCCAACGGGTCCATTGTAATGCATATTTGAACCCGCTCGTCTAAAACCTCTACAAAACGGACCGCAAAACATGTTTTAATCAAGTTTTAGGAGTTCATATTCTTGATTAAGAGCATTTCAACACGATTATATTGCAAAAACTCAATTTCATTACTTTTTACTAAGTTAAAATTCCAACGAGTCCATTGTCATGCCTATTTAGACCCGCTCGTCCGAAACCTCTACAAAACGGACCGCACAACAAGTTTTAATCATATTTTAAGAGTTCATATTCTTGATTTCGGGCATTTCAACACGATTATATTGAAAAAAACTCAATTTATGTACTTTTTACTCAAGTAAAATTCCAACGGGTCAAGTGTAAGGCCTATTTAGACCCACTCGTCTGAAACCTCTACAAAACGGACCGTGAAACAAGTTTTAATCAAACATCAGGAGTTCATATACTTGATTACGAGCATTTCAACACGACTATATTACAAAAACTCAATTTATGTACTTTTTACTCAGTTAAAAATCCAACGGGTCCAATGTAATGCCTATTTAGACTCGCTCGTCCGAAACCTCTACAAAACGTACCGTAAAACAAGTTTTAATAAAATCTTAGGAGTTTATATACTTGATTACGAGCATTTCAACTCGATTATATTGCAAAAACTCAATTTCTGTACTTTTTACTTAGTTAAAATTCCAACGGGTTCATTGTAATGCCTATTTAAACCCGCTCGTCTGAAACCTCTCGAAAACGGATCGCAAAACAGGTTTTAATCAAATTTTAGGAGTTCATATTCTTTCTTACGAGCATTTCAACACGATTATATTGCAAAAACTCAATTTATATACTTTTTACTCTTTTAAAATTCCAACGAGTCCATTATAATGCCTCTTTAGACCCGCTCGTATGAAACATCTATAAAACGGACCGCAAAAAAGTTTTAATCAAATTTTAGGAGTTCATTTTCTTTTTTACGAGCATTTCAACACGATTATATTGAAAAAAAACACAATTTATGTACTTTTTACTCAAGTAAAATTCCAACAGGTCCGTTGTAAGGCCAATTTAGACCCGCTCGTACGAAACCTCAATTTCTGTACTTTTTACTTAGTTAAAATCCCTAGGGGTCTATTGTAGGGTCTATTTAGACCGCGAAATAAGATTTATTCAAAATTTAGGAGTTCATATACTTGATTACGAGAATTCCAACACGATTATATAGCAAAAATTCAATTTTAGTACTTTTTACTCAATTAAAAGTCCAATGAGTCCATTGTAATGCCTATTTATACCTGCTCGTCCGAAACCTATAACAAACGGACCACAAAACATTGTTTTATCAAAATTTAGAGGTTCATATACTTGATTACGAGCATTTCAACACGATTATATTGCAAAAACTCAATTTCTGTACTTTTTACTTAGTTAAAATTCAACGGGTCCATTCTAGAGTTTATTTAGATTCTCTCATCTGAAACCTCTACAAAACGGATCGCTAAACAAGTTTTAATCACATTTTAGGAGTTTATATTCTTGATTACGAGCATTTCAACACGATTATATGAAAAAAAAACTCAATTTTTGTAAGGCCTCTTTAGACCCTTTAGACCCTCAAGTAAAATTCCAACGAGTCCAGTGTAAGGCCTCTTTAGACCCTCTCGTTCAAAACCTCTACAAAACGGACTGCGAAACAAGTTTTAATCTAATTTTAGGAGTTCATATGCTTGATTACGAGCATTTCAACACGATTTGATCGCAAAAATTGAATTTCTGTACTTTTTCCTCAGTTAAAATTCCAACGGGTCCATTGTAATGCTTATTTAGACCCGCTTGTCCGAAACCTCTACGAAACAGACCACAAAACATGTTTTAATCAAATTTTAGGAGTTCAAATTTTTTATTACGAGCATTTCAACACAATTTTATTGCAAAAATGCAATTTCTATACTCTTAACACAATTAAAATTCCAACGGGTCCATTGTAAGGCCTATTTAGACACGCTCGTCCGAAACCTCTACAAAACGGACCTCACAACAATTTTTAATCAAATTTTAGGAGTTCATATTCTTGATTTCGAGCATTTCAACACGATTATATTAAAAAAACTCAATTTATGTAATTTTTACTCAAGTAAAATTCCAACGGGTCCAGTGTAAGGCCTATTTAGACCCGCTCGTCCGAAACCTATAACAAACGGAGAGCAAAACATTGTTTTATCAAAATTTAGAGGCTCATATACTTGATTACAAGCATTTCAACACGATTATATTGCAAAAACTTAATTTCTGTACTTTTTACTCAGTTAAAATTCCAACGGGTCCATTATATAGCTTATTTAGACTCGCTCGTCTGAAACCTCTACAAAACGGACCGCAAAACAAGTTTTAATCACATTTTAAGAGTTTATATTCTTGATTACGAGCATTTCAACACGATTATATTAAAAAAACTCAATTTCTGTACTTTTTACTCAAGTAAAATTCCAACGGGTCTAGTGTAAGGCCTATTTAGACCCGCTCGTCCGAAACCTTTACAAAACGGACCGTGAAACAAGTTTTAATCAAATTTTAGGTGTTCATATGCTTGATTACGAGCATTTCAACATGATTATATTGCAAAAACTCAATTTATGTACTTTTTACTCATTTAAAATTCCCACGGGTCCATTATAAGGCCTAGTTAGACATGCTCTTCCGAAACCTATAACAAACGGACCGCAAAAACATTGTTTTATCAAAATTTAGAGGTTCATATACTTGATTACAAGCATTTCAACACGATTATAATGCAAAAACTTAATTTATGTACTTTTTACACAGTTAAAATAACAACGGGTCCATTATAAAGCTTATTTAGACTCGCTCGTCTGAAACCTCTACAAAACTGACCACAAAACAAGTTTTAATCACATTTTAGGAGTTTATATTCTTGATTACGAGCATTTCAACACGATTATATTAAAAAAAAACTTAATTTCTGTACTTTTTACTCAAGTAAAATTCCAACGGGTCCAGTGTAAGACCTATTTAGACCCGCTCGTCCGAAACCTCTACAAAACGGACCGCGAAACAAGTTTTAATCAAATTTTAGGAGTTCATATGCTTGATTATGAGCATTTCAACACGATTATATTGCAAAAACTCAATTTATGTACTAGGAACATCCTCATCATATACCATCCTCATTGGATTGTAAAAATCTATTGCTAGGAACATGCTCATCATATACCATCCGCATTTTGAGGAACTTTCGATCCCTCCATAGGGAAAATCTATCGAACCACCATGTGGTCTATTTCTTGATGTACCTTATGATTATTACCTGGTTACTCTATAATCTATTCTATAATTGGATTTCTCAGCATGCCTTTTTTATTTATGCTTCTGTTCTTAACTCACCTTTTAACTCTATGTTATTTTTAATTGTTTTCTTTAAGTATGCTTCTAATCATGCCATATACATTACAATTTCCATTGTATCCTTTTTATTTCCCTTAGCATCTATGTTCCATCTCTATTCTCTGCACATGTTCTGTTTTTCTAGTGACTGATTTGCTCATTTTATCATCTCAATGTCCCACCATGTTTTTTTCTCTTGCACTAGGCATGTTCTTATTACCATGCTTTACCTTCTTGCTCATATCCATTTCCACATCTACTGCCATAAGCATGCTTTTACATTTGTTTCTTTTTTTATGCCCTTCCATCATCTTGCTCCCCATTCTTTTCATATCTGTGTTCTCTCTATTTTTTTATTAGATCAATCTACTAAAATTCCATATCTATCACTAACTCTTCTATCTCTTTTTTGCATGTCGAGATATCTAAGGCTCCAAGGAATGTCTTGAACCGGGCCTTCTACCTTTCCAGCTGGCACCGCGGCTTGTTCCCTTTACTCTATGATTTTTATTTTATCAGTCCCCCATATTTTTTTGCTCCTTTGGTCTGTTCTAGGCCTCTTACCCCCTCTTTCTCTCTATCCCTGGGTTGTATTTATTTTTCCTGCTTTCTTTATGTTTATGCCTGCTTCTCCTGTTTTAATCTTTACTTGCTCTGCATATATTATACCATCATGCAAGATCCCCATGCTCATGCACATCAGCATTTAATTTCTGCGTTCCCTATACATACCCCCTTTTTCCGGTTTACTCTTAGATGTCTGTCTCTTTTAAGCATGGATTCTTATTTTCATTTCGTTTATATATATGGTTTGTTTACATTGTTATATCCACACATATACCTTACTTACTGCTAGATTTTGTATGTACTCTTCCCCTTTTCTTGTGGCTATCGACACCCATCAGGGTGAACTTACACGAGCCCTCTTAAGGGATAATTTAACTATCACCCTTTCGGTGAAGCTATTTCTCTTATTTATGATATCAATTGCCTTTCCATCACCATATATGCCACTCAAATTAATCCATAAAAATCGACACATACCTAATGACTTTTCTTCCTCATTGCATCGGCTTGCTAATTTTATACTTTTCCTATTCTATACCCACTTAGTTATCTTCTACCACCACTCTCCTATTCTACACTACATCTTTTGTGGTGCGAACTTTCTATTCCCTAATTGGGAAATTGAGACGATCACCTTTTTGGTTAAACTATATAATAATTTAAATTATGACACAATGTGGCTACAAACAAATCTCCTAAATTCATCATCTATAAATAAATCATATTACGCAAATTCCTAATTAACTCTACCGGCCTATCTACACAACCATACGATTTATATTTCAATTAGCACTTATCTTAACCATTCTTACCAATTATCAGCTCCTTCTTCCATGCTATGGGTTTCAGTCTTAACTAATTTTGATCTCCCTCAATTAGATTCCCACTATCAATCTATCCTTAAACCACAACTTTTTAACATCACACATACTCTCAGGAGACAATCCATCCTTCCTTATGTAACACTTCCATCTATCTTTAATTTTATGATTCTAATCTATGAATCACTACTCCCCTATTACAACAATTTCTATTTTTCAGTTCTTCTATTCATAATTTATTTCCCACTTCATTTCATTCCTTTAGAATTCCTCACTATTTCCATAAATACAAATATTCTATTTATTAAGTCTATGAATCTACTTGCCTTATTGAATATATTTCCCTTTACTGTACTTCATCTTTACAATTACTTTGTCTTCCTTCTTTCCAGTCTCTATTATAGTTATAGATTATGCACAACCCTTACCATAATTAATTCTTAAACCTCCCCCCTTATGAATTTCTTTCCTCAAACTACCTCCTTTTATTTCTCCCATCTCTATTCAATCATACGCTCCCCTATAATTTAAGGGGTTTCTTTCCATATTATAAATTACAAGATTTCCTAATTGGCCTTCCATTCTTTCCTATTCTCAATAGTCTATTACACTATCTTCCTTCTTTAACTTATCCCACAAATCAATCTCTTAACTCCAAGTTTCCATTTTCTACAATTCTCTCTTTTATCCTCACTTCAATAACCTGCCATAAGTTCACCCCTAAAATTAGGGATTCGCATAAACCTTCCTCTTCTATCTCTCCTAACCATCGTACTAAATATCTAAATATAAGGATTTTTCTTTCCACTCCTTTCAATTTCATTTATTTTCCTTTCCTTATTATACTAATTACCTTCTCTATTTCTATAATACCTATACTTAAGGTATTTTTCTTAATCATTCTCCTCTTCCTAGTCCATCACTATCCGTCTCTCACTATTGCTCACTCCCCCTCTCTTGTCCAAATGGCTTCATCTTCCTCTCTTCCCCACTACTCCAACCTCGATCTCACCAATGAAGAGGCAAATGTTATCTATACCCCAGATTTTGACTTCTTTGAGGAGGACCCGAAAACAATTCTAGTTGGAAAATTCATCTCCACTAAGCCGATTGATGACTGGGCTGTTCTGACAGCTTTCGAAGGTATTTGGAAAAAAAATAATCTCAAATCAATCTCCATTATTAGAGATTCTTTCTTCAAGATTGAGTTTGCTACAATTACTGATCAGGATGATGGTTATGAACGAGGGCCCTAGCTTTATAAAGACGAATGGTTAGCTCTTGTTGAATATAATCCAGGGAAAAGCATGGATGATTATTCGTTTAACTCTATGCGAATATGGTTTCGCATTCTTGCTCTACCCAAGCCTCTAATGGAAGACCCTAATAGAACTCACTTAGTGGGCCAATCTCTAGGTGCTATGGTCGACATCGTTCTCAGAACTGACACACGGAAAAGAGAAGGAAACATGACATAATTCTTACGAGTTGAAATTTTCATGGACATCTCTAAGCCTGTCCGACGATTCCTACTTATGGGAAAGGTACACGTACTACTTCTTGTCGTCTCCAATATGAACATCTCCCTCTACTATGCCATGGGTGTGGCATCATTAGTCATATCTTCGAACATTGTCCTAATAAAGCTACGATTGATCTGGCTAAACTTCAATATGGTGAGTGGCTTCCCTCGCATCGCCGAGACCAGGAACCACGTGGCCGTATCCGAGCAGTTGAGCCCTCTACTGATGCAAGTCGCCACCCACCGATAGGTATTTTCTCAATTGTTTTCTGGATCCAACAATTCCCCTATTTTTTATCTTGTTTATATGTTGATTCTCCTTCTTATTCAGATCCAATGGTCAAGGGTAAATCTGTTGAGCCTCATACTAATGCTAACCAACACCCACCAATAGGTATTTTACCAATTTTATTCTGGCACATACAACTTCTCAATGTTCCTTTATGTTTATATATTGATTCTCTATCTTCCCTTTCTACAGACCCGAAGGACAAGGGTAAATCCGTTGTTGAACCTGTTGCCTCTGCGCAAGATTCGGGTCTGTCTTTTATTAAATCCCACCACTTACTTTTTATCCGACGGTTCCCACAATTGAAACTCATTTCCTCTTTCTCTGAATTTTTAGGAAAACTCAACGAAGGGGATGCTGCCTCTTTTGCAGATCTTCCTACTGAGGATGTTAACAGTATTGATGAAATGATAGGAGAGGAATCTTTTGAGCCGCCCACTACCAAATTGGAACCCCAGCAACCATCACGAGCTCTACTCCCTCCTCGGGTTATTTCACCACAACCCCTGAACACCATACACCCCATCCCTGAGGACTCTGAGAAAGGTGACTTGGAAGGCCAAGATGATGGTGTGCCAAGCCCTACTGCTCAACAAGTGAATAAATTGGATGCTCAATTAAGTAAGCCTTTCCTTCAAACCGGTATTTCATTTTTTGACGCATTTGACTCTTGGCTTCTTAAAAACTATCCCAATGATGCAGCATCGGCTCCTGCTCCTATCCCTATTCCTCCTAACTGTGGCACTAAGAGACGCTCCCCCGTCCATGTAATCCTCCAGCCAAAGAAGTCCAGGCCCTCTCCTTCTCCAACCCTAAAAGCTGGGATGAGCAGCGGAAAAAACTCTCCGTCGGCGGCTGACTCACAGCCCCGCCGAGGCAAATGATCATCTTATGCTGGAACTGTCAGGGTCTTGGGAAGGTCCAGGCAGTTCAACACCTCCAGCAATATGTTCGTCTTCACTCTCCTGATTTTCTTTTTTTTATGTGAAACTAAACTTAAAAATACGGCTTGTAGCCGTCTTAGTTCTTTACTAGGTATGCATGAGGTTTTCTCGGTTGATTACAGAGAACATTGCTCTGGTATTGCTTTATTTTCCTCGAATAATTATGATATTACTAAGCTTTATTATTCGGATCGTTTCATTCATACTCATATTCACTATAATTCTTATTCGTTTTACTTCACTGGTATATATGGTTACTCTGAAACAAGTCAAAAAACTAAAACTTGGGATTTAATTGATTCACTAAACAACAACGACGGTCTTCCTTGGCTTCTTGGGGTGATTTTAACGAAATCCTATATGATAATGAGAAACAAGGCGGTTGTCGTCGTGCTAGATCTCAAATCAATAATTTTCGACAATGCCTTTCCCGCAATAACCTTTTTGACTGCAAACCTACTTCGAGTTGGTTCACATGGTCTAAACTTGGGCCTAAAACTCCTACATTATTTGAAAGACTAGACCGTTTTGTAGGGAATATGACATGGAAAGCTACTAATCCCAATTATAACATTATTTCCGATTTTGATGCTAAATCTGATCACTGCTTTCTACTTTTGAATACGGAACCCCCATCACAAACAAATCATCGACCACCTCCATCTAAATTCCAATTCGAAAATTGCTGGGCAACCAATGAAGACGGCATCTCTGTAGTCAAGCAAACTTAGACTTCTACTAAGGGTAATACCCTTGATAAAATTCAAGTTATTAGCACATGTTTAGGAGATTGGCAATCCCAACAACGATTTAAATCCACTGGTCGGATCAACATTCTTACTAAGAAAATCAACAAATTCCTACAGCGACCTCTCTCAGTTGCGGCTGAGGAAAAATACATCGCTACCAGATCTGAGCTCCACAAATTACTAAACGAACAAGAAGTGTACTGGGCGCAACACTCTCGTAATCTATGGTTGTCTCAAGGAGACAAAAATACCCGTTTTTTTTTCATGCACGTGCTACTAATAGGAAAAAGAAGAATACCATCACTGGCCTTCTCGACATGAACAATAAATGGTGTACTGCCGACTCAGATCTTATGACAATTGCTTCCTCATATTTCCACACTCTCTTTACCTCCTCTAACCCCTCTTCTTCAGATCAAATTCTTTCAAAAATCCCTCCCTCCATCACGCCTGCTATGAATGAGTCCCTCACTAGGGAATTCACAGCGGAAGAGGTTTTCACTGCTTTCCGCGATATAGACCCAAGGAAAGCCCCTGGCATCGATGGCTTGCCTAACGGTTTCTTCCGACAACACTGGGATACGGTAGGGACCGATGTCACAACACTTTGCCTTAATCTTCTCAATGGGTCAACCGATATGGATTCGGTAAACCAAACCATTTTGGTACTCATACCTAAAATAAAGGATCCAACTACTATGAGGCATCTTAGGCCCATTAGTCTCTGCACAGTAATATACAAAATTATTGCCAAAGTCTTGGTTAATAGGATGAAACATACTATCCCCTTTTGCATTAGTCCCAACCAAGCTGCCTTCGTCTAGGGACGTAATATTACAGACAACATTCTTATTGCTCACGAAATAATTCACTCTGTTAACACCGGTACCACTAAGTCTTCTCAAGGTGCTGCCCTTAAGCTTGATATGGAGAAGGCCTTTGATAGAGTTGAATGGACTTTCCTTGTAAACGTCATGACCCGTATGGGCTTTGCGCCATCATGGGTATCTCTTATAACGCGATTCATCTCTTCAGTCTCTTTTTCAGTTAAGGTCAACAACTCCTTCTCCCTCTTTTTTCGGCCGCAACGGGGTTTCCACCAAGGTGATACCTTGTCCCCTTTCCTCTTCCTTTTTTGCACTCAAGGGCTCTCAGCTTTTTTGTCCGATGCTAAACAACATGGTCTGCTTCCTGGCCTTGGTGCCAGCAAGCAGGGCCCCAAGGTTAACCATCTTCTATTTGCAGATGATTGTATAGTTTTCCTCAACTCAAAACCAGAGGAAGCCGCTCACCTCAAATTAGCTCTCCAAACTTACGCTTCTACCTCTGGACAAGCAGTCAATTTTGATAAGTCCACTATTTTCTACAATCCTCGCACCCCCGGTTCGACTCGCCACGCTATTAATTCCTACCTTCAAGTTCGGGAGGTCTCCAACCCTGGTGTCTATCTGGGGGTTCCACTTCTTATTGGTAAAAATAAGACCTTATCTTTAGGATTTATACGAGATAAAGTTCATGAAAGATTATCCAACTGGGACAAACATCTCCTTTCCTTCAGTGGCAGGGAAATCTTTATCAAAGCTGTATTACAATCTCTACCTCAATATGTTATGTCATGCTATTTATTGCCCCAAAACATTATTGACGATATGACTTCTGCCATCAGACGATATTGGTGGTCTGGCAAAAATAACAAGAAAGGTTGGCACATGCTCCCTTGGGAACAGGTGTGCTTTCCTAAATCAGTAGGAGGTATGGGATTTATGGATCTCAATAACTTTAACATTGCATTTCTTGGTAAACAACTATGGCGCCTTATCTGTGAACCAGATTCTCTTCTGGGTCAAATCTATAAAGCCAAATACTTTCCTTCAGGTAACATCCTTAATGCATCTCGGCCTTCTCGTGGTTCTTTTGCCTGGCAAGGTATCTATCATGCTATGCAACACCTATTTGGAGGCTTCCTGTAACGCCCCGGTTTTGGGCTTAGAAGTTTTGGGCTTGGACCGGTTCGGTCAAAGTGCGGTTCGAATATAAAAGAGTGAAATTAGGAAAACCTAGTTCGGGTTGCATCAAAAATATGGAAAAATGTTCTAAAATCCTCTTTTAATATATATAAGTGAACTGTGAAATCAATTTTACAAAATGAGGTTTGGAAGGATGACATTTTGGCTAGTAACCAAAATGTAATTTTTGAAAACTGCGTGACTGTTTTAAAAAGGATTGAAACTTTGAATCTTTAAGGAGCTATTTATCCAAAGGGAGTTCCTCCAGATTTTTCTAAGATATTAAATGATTTATTAAAGGTTTTTTTTTAAAATAAAACTAAAAAGGAGGGAAGATATTTTGTCATTTCCAACTAACTTTCCATATTTCCCATTTTTCCTTTTCTCTCATTTTCTCTCAAACCAAACATCTTTCTCCAAAGCTTTTTCCTCTGATTTTGCTACCTAAATACCTCTTTTCAATTCTCTTTTGATTGCTAATCATCTCCTCATCAAAACCTCACCATTTGCTATTTAGATTTTCAAGATTTTGGTTCCAAAAAGGGAGAAAACTCAAGTTTGGAGGTAAGAACGTCCTTCTCCTCTAAACTCTCAGTTCTTTACTGAAATTCCTAAGTTCTCAATCCTTAAATTGTGTTTTATAAAAGGTTTTATAGATGTATTCATGATCTTGGCTTTTAAATGCAAGATTTGCTTGATTTTGATGAAAATTCGTATAATCTGTTTAAGCAGTGATTTGAGGTGTATTTTTGATGTTTTAAATCCTGTTTTGAAAGCATATTTAGCATGTTTATTTGCTGAGATTATAAGCCATGTGTTGAAGGATGCTCAAGGTAAGAGATCCTTGTTTTTGAACATTGTTTAAATGTGGGTTGATGCTTAAAGATGCATGATGTTTATGGCTTGGTTTAATGCTTTAAACCAGTGGATTAATGTTGTTAATGATGTATTTTGGCAAGTGATGTTTAAGGTCACAAAGGTGTTTAAAAGTCCTTGTGTGAGCCTTGTTTATTTAAGAACAACATGGTGGTTAAAAGTCCATGGTTGGTTCTTGGTTAAGATCATCAAGGTGGTTAAAATTCCTTGGATGAGTCTTGTGTATTTAAGGACAATATGGTGTTTAAAAGTCCATGATTGGTCCTTGGTTGAGGTTACAAAGGTGGTTAAAATTCCTTGTATAAGCCTTGTTATTTAAGAACATCAAGGTGTTTAAAAGTCCTTGGATGGTTCTTGTTAAGGACACAAAGGTGTTTAAAAGTCCTTGTGTGGTCCTTGCCATGGTGTTTAAAAGTCCATGGGCCATGGTGTTTAAAAGTCCATGGGCCATGGTGTTTAAAAGTCCATGGGGTTAAGGACACAATGGTGTTTAAAAGTCCATGTGTGGTCCTTGGAAAGTATAAGATCACAATGGTGTTTAAAAGTCCATGTGTGAGTCTTATGTTGAATGTATCACTTGTTGCCAATATGACATGATATGAACTTGAAGCATGAGTTGCTTGTTTTAAATGCTTATGAGCATGTTTAAATGTTAGTTTGAAGTATGATTTATAAAGGTGTTTTATAAATGCATTATTGTGTGGTTTTAATGAGCATACCTCACTAAGCTTTTGCTTACGCTCTCTCTCTTTCTTAAACCAATAATGCAGAGCATTAAAGTGCATTTGAGGGCAGCAAGGTGGTGAAGAATCCAAGTGGTGAACAAAGCTCATGTATGGTGAAGGTTTCTTAAACACTATTAGCTTTTTGGTAATTTGGCAATGGGGGACCTATGTTGTTGTTTTGGGAGATGTTTTAGACTCCCTAAGTTGGATTTATGTTGCTAATAATGTTGGTAATTGTAATTGGCCTTTATGTGGTTTATTTGGAGGTTTGATGCTTGAATGGTTTGCTATATAGGAAGAATGTCTATGGATTTGGGGCTTTTCATAATTGATGCCATGTTGATGTTTAGTTGATGTAATTATGTTCCATGAATGTTGTGTGACTTGCTGGTAAAGTTTGGTGGCTTTTGGAGCATGTTTGATAGGTGAATTGCATGTTAAACCAGCTGATTTTCTGCAATCTGGGCAGCCTGTTTCGGAACAGGTGCTACCGTATCGGAACGGGGGCCTGAAATGGCCTGGGCGTTCCGAAACGGGAGGCACTATTTCGGAACAGTTTGGCTACTGCCAGGCCATGTTTTGGAACACGTTGCGGAACGGTCCCGCGTTTCAAAATAGGTCTTCCCTGTTTCGAAACACTCGACCGTTGGGCTCTGAATTTGATGGTTGAATGTTTTGCAATGTTTGCATTTTGGTCCTGAAACTTGTTTGTGCAATTGTATGAGTTTGGGATGCCCGTTTGAGCTGAAATTTGGCAGAGAAGCATGAAAGATGATTAATTTCAAGTTGGTAACTTTAAATTGGCTTAAGTCCTTATAATTTTCAGAATTTACAATTTGGTCCCCAAAGTTGTAATTTGTGCAATTGAGTCCCTGAATGTTCTCTGATGGTTATGATATTTGTATATGATGTTCTTGTGATTATATCTAGGGATAATTTGCATCTAGAGAAGTTTAAAAAGAAAAAAAGGGTCGTTAATCAAGGTTGACTTTCGGGTTGACTTTGGTTTTCCCCGTGTAATCTTCTTAATTTGGGTCAACCGTCTAGGCCGGGTTAAGGGGGTTACATTTGGTGGTATCAGAGCTGAGTTCTCGAGTAATTGGGAATGTTATATGAATGATTTAAGCATGTATGCTTTGTATGCTTGTTGAGTGAAAGCATGATGAGTGAATTGTGATTATGTTGCAATTGTGTTGTATGCTGTGGTGAAGCATGTTGTGGGTACCCATTGCCAAATCAAAGATAATGAAATGATGTTGTTTTTAAGTGAAAATGAGCTTGAGTACTTGGATTGCTTACCTTGCTGGGCCTGACTTTGTTTATTTGCATTATGATTGCATTGTTAGAGTATGACTCCTCGTAGAGAGTTAAGGAGTAATGTGCGAGCTGCGGCTCAAAACGAGAATGAAAATGAAGAGAATGTTGAGAGTGCGGTTTTACCTCCTCCACCGGGTGGTGGTGGTGCTGGGGGTGAAGGAGCTGGAGCTGCAGCTGATGTTGGGGTCGCTGGACCTGAAGCTGCTGGTCAGGGGCAAGCTGTTCCTGACATGATAGTGTTGATACAAGCTATTGCTGGAGCTTTTCAAGCCGCAGTAGCTGGAGCTCGAGGAGCTGGGCATCAGGGAGATGCTGGAGTTAGACTACCCTTGGAACGTCTGCGCAGTCTGGGAGGGACTGAGTTCAGGGGTTTGTCAGCTGAAGGTTCGGAGTCTTGGTTGGAGAGTACCAAGAGAATCTTGGGTCAGATGAGTTGCACTGATGTGCAAAAGTTGGGCTGTGTGGTATCCTTGCTTCAGGATGATGCATATACGTGGTGGACGACCACGATCTCTGGGATGGCTGAGGCTGATGTAACTTGGACATTCTTCCAGAATGTGTTCAAGAGAAGGTATCTAGGTGTGAGGTACCTAGACGAAAAGAAGCGAGAGTTCATGTCTCTTACCCAGGGGAGCATGACTGTGGCTGAGTATGAAGTGCAGTTTGTTCGACTCAGTCAATACGCACCTGAGCTTGTCCCGGATGAGCGGGAGAGGTGTGAAAGGTTTCGTTATGGTTTAGTGACGGAGGTTAAGATGTATGTGCTGGCTACCGAGTATAGTGATTTCGATGTGCTGGTGGGTCGAGCAAAGGATATTGAGATGAACTTGGGTTTATCTGCTAAGAGTGCTGGGTCAAGTGCTGGCAAGCGAGCAGCTGAATATAGTTCCGGTGGTGGACGGAACAAGAGGGGACGTGATTAGAAGTATCAGTCCTCAGCTAAGCGAGGTGGTGATGCGCCTGCTCGGGGAGGTAATGCTAGAGCTGATCCGAGTGCATGTTGGACGTGTGGTTCACGTGGTCACATGAAGCGTGATTGTCCTCGAGCTGTGAGGGAGGTGCAAGCTCCTGTTGCGGCAACTGGAAATGGGTGCTGGAACTGTGGATCTGCGGATCATTTGAGGCGAGAGTGTCCTATGTTGGCTGGTGGCCAAGTGCGTGCTCCTGTTGTTGCTGCACCACAGAGAGGTCGTGGGCGCGGCCGTGGTAATTTCCAGCGGAGAGAGGAGGGTGGCCGAGGTGTAGCCCATGTTGTGGCTATTCAGCCTGAGGGTGGTGGCCAAGCTAGGGTGTATGCTCAGCGGGAGGGAAGGAATGACGCGGATGTGATCGCAGGTACCTTTACTTTGCAATCCTTGTCATTACTTTCCTTGATTGATTCTGGATCTACGCACTCTTACATCTTGCGTGAGCATGCTGAATTGCTTGGTTTGCCTGTTGAGTCTTTGGATGTTGGTGTTCGTGTCACTAGTTCTTTTGGTGAGACTGTTGTGACTCGAAAGCTTTATAGAAGGTGTCCTTTGGTTGTTCAAGATCATATTTTTCATGTTGATCTTATGGAGTTGTCTTTCTATGGTTTTGATGTAATCCTTGGTATGGATTGGCTTGCTGAGCATCATGTTGTTGTGGATTGTGAAAATAAGCGAGTTTCGTTGAAGCTTGCGGATGATTATGAGGTGGTTGTGGTTGGTGAGAATGTGATGTTTCTTGCCAATATGGTGTCTATATTGGAGGCGAGCAGGATGCTGAGGCAAGGTTGTGAAGCTTATCTAGCTTTTGTGATGAATCCTAGCTCTAAGGAGTTGCGTGTACAAGATATCAGGGTTGTGCGAGAGTTCCCTGGTGTGTTCCCTGAGGAGTTGCCTGGTTTACCTCCTAATCGCGAGGTGGAGTTTGGGATTGAGCTGTATGAGAATACAACTCTTGTGTCCATTACCCCTTATAGAATGGCACCTAAAGAGTTGAAGGAGCTGAAGACACAGTTGCAAGAGTTGCTTGATCGTGGGTTCATTCGGCCAAGTGTGTCGCCTTGGGGTGCACCGGTCTTGTTTGTGAAAAAGAAGGATGGCACTATGAGGATGTGCATTGATTACCGTCAGCTGAACAAGTTGACTATCAAGAATTGGTATCCTTTGCCGAGAATTGATGATCTCTTTGATCAATTTCGGGGAGCAGCTGTGTTCTCTAAGATTGACTTGAGGTCAGGGTATTATCAGTTGAAGGTGAAGGATGTGGATGTGCCTAAGACAGCTTTCAGGACGAGGTATGGGCATTATGAGTTCCTTGTGATGCCGTTTGGGTTGACAAATGCTCCTGCAGCTTTCATGGACATGATGAATCGTGTGTTTCATGAATACCTGGACAAGTTTGTTGTGGTGTTCATTGATGATATCCTCGTGTACTCGCGTACTGAGGAGGAGCATGAAGAGCATTTGAGGATTGTGATGCAAGCTTTGTTGCAGAATCAGCTTTATGCTAAGCTAAGCAAGTGTGAGTTCTTGCTAAGGGAAGTGGTGTTCCTTGGGCATGTGGTTTCTGCTGAGGGGATTCGTGTTGATCCTCAGAAGGTTGAGGCGGTGATGAATTGGAAGGTTCCTAAGTCTGTTCATGAGGTTCGTAGTTTCCTTGGTTTGGCGGGATACTACCGGAGGTTTGTGGATGGGTTTTCTAAGATTGCTGCACCTTTGACGAAGTTGTTGCAGAAAGATGTTAAGTATGAGTGGACGGAAGCGAGACAGTAGGCTTTTGAGAAGCTTAAGGCAGCTTTGACGCAAGCTCCTATCTTGGTTCAACCTGAATCAGGGAAAGAGTTTGTGGTCTACAGTGATGCATCCTATGTTGGTTTGGGATGTGTGTTGATGCAAGAGGGTAAGGTTGTGGCTTATGCATCGCGGCAGTTGCAGGTGCATGAGCGCAATTATCCTACGCATGACATTGAGTTGGCTGCGGTGGTTTTTGCTTTGAAGATCTGGAGGCATTATCTGTATGGTGAGAAGTGTACTGTGTACACGGATCACAAGAGTTTGAGGTATCTGATGTCTCAGAAGGAGTTGAATCTTAGGCAGCGTCGTTGGGTGGAGTTGCTCAAGGATTATGATTTGACGATTGAGTATCACCCTGGGAAAGCTAATGTTGTAGCGGATGCCTTGAGTAGGAAGGTAGTTGTTGAGCTGAGGGCTATGTTTGCCAGTTTGAGTATTTCACGTGATGGTGGTCTTGTGGCTGAGTTGCAAGTGAAACCATCTTTGGTTCAGTTGATCAAGGAAAAGCAGTTGCTGGATGATTCCTTGGTACCGCATGTTCAGGATATCGCGGAGGGTAGGCCTTCGGATTTCTGTTTTAATGATGATGGAGTGTTGTGTTTTGGGAGTCGGATAGTAGTGCCTAATGATGCTGAGTTGAGGCGTGCTATTTTGACTGAAGGTCATAGTAGTCCTTTTGCTATGCACCCTGGTAGTACTAAGATGTATCGTGATCTTCGTGATGAGTACTATTGGGTGGGTTTGAAGAAGGATGTTGCAGAGTTTGTGAGCAAGTGCATGGTGTGTCAGCGAGTTAAGGCTGAGCATCAGGTTCCTTCAGGGTTGTTGCAACCGTTGAGAATCCCTGAATGGAAGTGGGAAAGGATTACCATGGATTTTGTATCTGGTTTACCCTTGTCACCGTCGAAAAAGAATTCAGTATGGGTGATTGTGGATTGCCTAACGAAGTGTGCACATTTCTTGCCTGTGCATACTACGTTTTCTTTGGATAAGCTTGCGGAGCTGTACATTGCTGAGATTGTGCGGCTGCATGGTGTGCCTAAGTCGATTGTGTCGGATAGGGATCCGAGGTTTACATCGCGTTTCTGGTAGTGTTTGCACCAAGCTTTGGGTACAAGGTTGAATTACAGTACATCTTATCATCCTCAGTCGGATGGTCAATCTGAGCGAGTTATCCAGATTTTGGAGGATATGTTGAGGTGCTGCGTAATTGAGTTTCAAGGCTCTTGGGAGAAACATTTGCCTTTGGTGGAGTTTGCCTATAACAATAGTTATCAAGCAAGTATTCAAATGGCACCTTATGAGGCTTTGTACGGGAGGAAGTGTAGGACTCCTCTTTGTTGGGCTGAAACGGGTCAGAGGTTGGTTTCGATGCCGGCTTTGTTGAAAGGAACCACCGAGAAGGTGAAGCTCATTTGTGAGCGTTTGAAGACAGCTTCCGATCGGCAAAAGTCTTACGCGGATTTGAAGCGTAAGGAGATAGAGTATGCGGTGGGTGACCGTGTGTTTTTGAAGGTTTCGCCTTGGAAAAAGGTGATGAGGTTTGGCTAGAAGGGTAAGTTGAGCCCTAGGTACATTGGACCATACGAGGTGATTAAACGTGTGGGTCCTGTTGCGTACAAGTTGAGGCTACCTCAAGAGTTGGAGAAGATTCACGATGTGTTTCATGTTTCTATGCTCCGGAAGTATAGATCAGATCCTTCGCATGTGATGCCTGTGGAGGAAGTGGAATTGAATCCGGATTTGAGCTATGATGAGGAACCGGTGAAGATTCTGGATTCGGACAGCAAGGTTCTTCGTGGCAAGACCATTGAATTGGTAAAGGTGTTGTGGAAGCACCGTGGTGTTGAGGAAGCCACGTGGGAACGGAAGGATGATATGCTGAAGCAGTTTCCGTATCTCTTTCCTTCAGGTAAATTTCGAGGACGAAATTTCTTAAGGGGGGAGAGTTGTAACGCCCCGGTTTTGGGCTTAGAAGTTTTGGGCTTAGACCGGTTCGGTCAAAGTGCGGTTCGAATATAAAAGAGTGAAATTAGGAAAACCTAGTTCGGGTTGCATTAAAAATATGGAAAAATGTTCTAAAATCCTCTTTTAATATATATAAGTGAACTGTGAAATCAATTTTACAAAATGAGGTTTGGAAGGATGACATTTTGGCTAGTGACCAAAATGTAAGTTTTGAAAACTGCGTGACTGTTTTAAAAAGGATTGAAACTTTGAATCTTTAAGGAGCTATTTATCCAAAGGGAGTTTCTCCAGATTTTTCTAAGATATTAAATGATTTATTAAAGGTTTTTTTTAAATAAAACTAAAAAGGAGGGAAGATATTTTGTCATTTCCAACTAACTTTCCATATTTTCCATTTTTCCTTTTCTCTCATTTTCTCTCAAACCAAACATCTTTCTCCAGAGCTTTTTCCTCTGATTTTGCTACCTAAATACCTCTTTTCAATTCTCTTTTGTTTGCTAATCATCTCCTCATCAAAACCTCACCATTTGCTAATTAGATTTTCAAGATTTTGGTTCCAAAAAGGGAGAAAACTCAAGTTTGGAGGTAATAACGTCCTTCTCCTCTAAACTCTCAGTTCTTTACTGAAATTCCTAAGTTCTCAATCCTTAAATTGTGTTTTATAAAAGGTTTTATAGATGTATTCATGATCTTGGCTTTTAAATGCAAGATTTGCTTGATTTTGATGAAAATTCGTATGATCTGTTTAAGCAGTGATTTGAGGTGTATTTTTTATGTTAAATGAATGTTAATTTGATAAGGAATTGAGGTTTAATTAATGCAATCCCGGATAGGTTGAATTTCCTAAGTTTAGCTTGTGTTTTTGATGGTTTTTGGAGTGATCTTGATGATCTGTTATGGCTGGAGGTATAAGGATGTGTTGAGATCCATTTTGGATGTTAATTGATGTTTAGGAATGTTTAGATTTGATGGATCATGGCTGGGTAATGTTGTGAAGTTGTTTGGATGCATTTTCGGTTGTGTTTGGTAGCCGAAAGTGGAGTGTAGATGAGAGCAGCGGGTTTAGGTGCTTTCATTGAAGCTATTAATGCATGATGATGCATTAATCCTCTACTTTGATGTGTTAAAAATAGGGGAAGCATCTTTGGATCCAAGTGGTGGTGATCCGGAAGCTTGATTGGTGTTTCGGCAAGAGGCGAAACGGAATCGGTGAGTGGATTTTGGTTTTCAGTCTTGAAACCAATGTTTTGAAGGTTTGGGAGCTTAGTTTAAGTCTGAGCAACTTAGCTAAGCTCAAGAGTAAGTTTTCGGAAAACTCTCTTGATGATGAGCCATGGTTTGGTTGCATGCAATGTGGTTGTTTACATGTTTTAAATCCTGTTTTGAAAGCATATTTAGCATGTTTATTTGCTGAGATTATAAGCCATGTGTTGAAGGATGCTCAAGGTAAGAGATCCTTGTTTTTGAACATTGTTTAAATGTGGGTTGATGCTTAAAGATGCATGATGTTTATGGCTTGGTTTAATGCTTTAAAACAGTGGATTAATGTTGTTAATGATGTATTTTGGCAAGTGATGTTTAAGGTCACAAAGGTGTTTAAAAGTCCTTGTGTGAGCCTTGTTTATTTAAGAACAACATGGTGGTTAAAAGTCCATGGTTGGTTCTTGGTTAAGATCATCAAGGTGGTTAAAATTCCTTGGATGAGTCTTGTGTATTTAAGGACAATATGGTGTTTAAAAGTCCATGATTGGTCCTTGGTTGAGGTTACAAAGGTGGTTAAAATTCCTTGTGTAAGCCTTGTTATTTAAGAACATCAAGGTGTTTAAAAGTCCTTGGATGGTTCTTGTTAAGGACACAAAGATGTTTAAAAGTCCTTGTGTGGTCCTTGCCATGGTGTTTAAAAGTCCATGGGCCATGGTGTTTAAAAGTCCATGGGCCATGGTGTTTAAAAGTCCATGGGGTTAAGGACACAATGGTGTTTAAAAGTCCATGTGTGGTCCTTGGAAAGTATAAGATCACAATGGTGTTTAAAAGTCCATGTGTGAGTCTTATGTTGAATGTATCACTTGTTGCCAATATGACATGATATGAACTTGAAGCATGAGTTGCTTGTTTTAAATGCTTATGAGCATGTTTAAATGTTGGTTTGAAGTATGATTTATAAAGGTGTTTTATAAATGCATTATTGTGTGGTTTTAATAAGCATACCTCACTAAGCTTTTGCTTACGCTCTCTCTCTTTCTTAAACCAATAATACAGAGCATTAAAGTGCATTTGAGGGCAGCAAGGTGGTGAAGAATCCAAGTGGTGAACAAAGCTCATGTATGGTGAAGGTTTCTTAAACACTATTAGCTTTTTGGTAATTTGGCAATGGGGGACCTATGTTGTTGTTTTGGGAGATGTTTTAGACTCCCTAAGTTGGATTTATGTTGCTAATAATGTTGGTAATTGTAATTGGCCTTTATGTGGTTTATTTGGAGGTTTGATGCTTGAATGGTTTGCTAGATAGGAAGAATGTCTATGGATTTGGGGCTTTTCATAATTGATGCCATGTTGATGTTTAGTTGATGCAATTATGTTCCATGAATGTTGTGTGACTTGCTGGTAAAGTTTGGTGGCTTTTGGAGCATGTTTGATAGGTGAATTGCATGTTAAACCAGCTGATTTTCCCAATCTGGGCAGCCTGTTTCGGAACAGGTGCTACCGTATCGGAATGGGGGCCTGAAATGGCCTGGGCGTTCCGAAACGGGAGGCACTGTTTCGGAACAGTTTGGCTACTGCCAGGCCATGTTTCAGAACACGTTGCGGAACGGTCCCGCGTTTCGAAACAGGTCTTCCCTGTTTCGGAACACTCGACCGTTGGGCTCTGAATTTGATGGTTGAATGTTTTGCAATGTTTGCATTTTGGTCCTGAAACTTGTTTGTGCAATTGTATGAGTTTGGGATGCCCGTTTGAGCTGAAATTTGGCAGAGAAGCATGAAAGATGATTAATTTCAAGTTGGTAACTTTAAATTGGCTTAAGTCCTTATAATTTTCAGAATTTACAATTTGGTCCCCGAAGTTGTAATTTGTGCAATTGAGTCCCTGAATGTTCTCTGATGGTTATGATCTTTGTATATGATGTTCTTGTGATTATATCTAGGGATAATTTGCATTTAGAGAAGTTTAAAAAGAAAAGAAAAAAGGTCGTTAATCAAGGTTGACTTTCGGGTTGACTTTGGTTTTCCCCGTGTAATCTTCTTAATTTGGGTCAACCGTCTAGGCCGGGTTAAGGGGGTTACACTTCCTCTATCGTCCTGGTATTAATAGTAATATACGGCTCCATCAGGACAACTGGGGAGGCTCTTCATCTATACACCTTTATGGGGATTATGAGATCTCGGATGAAGTCCACATTCGTTGTCGCGACTTTATGATTCAGAACCAAATAGCTTGAGGCCCTGCTAAGGTCCGCGCGTACTTTACAACGGCCGATGCTGAATCAGTTTTATCAATTCCTATTATCAATAATACTCGTGACTCCATCCTTTGGAGCCCTAATGACTCTGGTATTTACTCGATCAGATCTGGCTACCTCTATTTACAACGCCCTCCAGAACCTAGAATTCGCCCTCCACGGATTTGGAAGTTTCTCTCCAAACTTAAGGTCTTGCCTAAAGTTAAAACTTTTGGATGGCGCTTGGGATCTAAGGTCCTACCCGTCGGGGTTCGTCTTCAAGATTTTGCACCAGACTCAGGTCCCTGCCCTGTTTGTCACTCCGGTACGGAATCGATTCTCCATGCTCTCTGTGATTGCTCTGGTGCCTCAGAGGCCCTTCATTTGGTTGGCCTCCCTAACTCTCTAATCAACAGCACTGCATCCACCGGCCTTTAATGGCTAGAGGAAGGTGCTCGCCTTCTTTCTTCTGACCTTTTCAGGCTTTTCTTGACTACTCTGTTGAACATTTGGAACAGGCGCAATGACTGGATCCATAACCGCCATCTTCAACCCCCATGGTCAATTGTTGTCAATTCTATCAGTCTTCATCGTGACTACTCCGATGCTATTTCTTCCCCTACCTCCCCTTCCCCTTTGCCGGTCTCTCTCTCTCTTGCTGGAGACATCCCCCTCGGGGGCACATCAAAATTAATGTGGATGGGGCTTTCGACCCTTCCACACGTGCAGCGGCGGTTGGTGTTATGGCCCGTGATGAAGCAGGTATGGTTGTCAGCGGTCTGGCTTACCCTTTGGGAAGTTGCTCAGATGCCATTACGTCTGAAGGGAAAGGTCTTCTAGCTGGTATTACTTTTGCTCAATCTCAAGGATGGAGCCACTTGATTTTCGAGACAGACTGTGCTTCTCTAGCGAATAGGCTCAACTTTCTGGGCCCCGATCTCTCTTCTATGGGTCCGACGATTCTGCAAGCACATGCAGCTTTGGATTGTTTTTCTCTTGCTCGTGTTCAGTTTGTTTGCCGTGAGGCTAATATTGTTGCACATACTTTGGCTACCCATACCCTTAGGACCATGACTTCTATGTCTTTTGGATCCATGTATCCTAATTGTATTCGCCACGCTGTACTCTGCGAGGTCTCACCTCGGTCTTTATAAATAAAATTTTGGGTACTCTTTTCCCCTTTTAGGTTTCTTCAGGTCTAGTGCCTCGGGATATTAGTAGGGGTTTTTAACGAGGCCCACCTTCTTCAAAAAAAAATTCCCACGGGTCCATTGTAAGGCCTATTTAGACCTACTTGTCCGAAACCTATAACAAACGGACCACAAAACATTGTTTTATCAAAATTTAGAGGTTCATATACTTGATTACAAGCATTTCAACACGATTATAATGCAAAAACTTAATTTTTGTACTTTATACTCAGTTAAAATTCCAACGGGTCCATTATAAAGCTTATTTAGACTCGCTCGTCTGAAACCTCTACAAAACGGACCACGAAACAAGTTTTAATCACATTTTAGGAGTTTATATTCTTGATTACGAGCATTTCAACACGATTATATTTAAAAAAAACTCAATTTCTGTTCTTTTTACTCAAGTAAAATTCCAACGGGTCCAGTGTAAGGCCTATTTAGACCCCGCTCGTCCGAAACCTCTACAAAACGTACCGCGAAACAAGTTTTAATCAAATCTTAGGAGTTCATATGCTTGATTACGAACATTTCAACACTGTTTTATCGCAAAAATTGACTTTCTGTACTTTTTCCTCAGTTAAAATTCCAACGGGTCCATTGTAATGCTTATTTAGACCCGCTTGTCCGAAACCTCTACGAAACAGACCACAAAACATGTTTTAATCAAATTTTAGGAGTTCAATTTTTTTATTACGAGCATTTCAACACAATTTTATTGCAAAAACGCAATTTATGTACTTTTTACTCAGTTAAAATTCCAACGGGTCCATTATAAGGCCTATTTAGACACGCTCGTCCGAAATCTCAACAAAACGGACCGCACAAAAAATTTTAATCAAATTTTAGGAGTTCATATTCTTGATTTCGAGCATTTCAACACGATTATATTAATAAACTCAATTTATGTAATTTTTACTCAAGTAAAATTCCAACGGGTCTAGTGTAAGGCCTATTTAGACCGCTCGTCCGAAACTTCTACCAAACGAACTGCGAAACAAGTTTTAATCAAATTTTAGGATTCATATGCTTGATTACGAGCATTTCAACACGATTATATTGCAAAAACTCAATTTCTCTACTTTTTACTCAGTTAAAATTCCCACGGTTCCATTGTAAGGCCTATTTAGACCTACTCGTCCGAAACCTATAACAAACGGACCGCAAAACATTGTTTTATCAAAATTTAGAGGTTCATATACTTGATTAGAAGCATTTCAACAAGATTATATTGCAAAACCTTAATTTATGTACTTTTTACTCAGTTAAAATTCCAACGGGTCCATTGTAATCATATTTGAACCCCGCTCGTCTAAAACCTCTACAAAACGGACAGCAAAACAAGTATAAATCAAATTTTAGGAGTTCATATTCTTGATTACGAGCATTTCAACACGATTATATTGCAAAATCTCAATTTCATTACTTTTTTCTAAGTTAAAATTCCAACGAGTCCATTGTAATGCCTATTTAGACCCGCTCGTCCGAAACCTCTACAAAACGGACCGCACAACAAGTTTTAATCAAACTTTAAGAGTTCATATTCTTGATTTCGAGCATTTCAACACGATTATATTGAAAAAAACTCAATTTCTGTACTTTTTACTCAAGTAAAATTCCAACGGGTCCAGTGTAAGGCCTATTTAGACCCGCTCGTCCGAAACCTCTACAAAATGGACCGCGAAACAAGTTTTAATCAAACATTAGGAGTTCATAAACTTGATTACGAGCATTTCAACATGATTATATTAAAAAAACTCAATTTATGTACTTTTTACTCAGTTAAAAATCCAACGGGTCCATTATAATGTCTACTTAGACCCGCTCGTCCGAAACCTCTACAAAACGTACCGCAAAACAAGTTTTAATCAAATCTTAGGAGTTCATATACTTGATTACGAGCATTTCAACTCAATTATATTGCAAAAACTCAATTTCTGTACTTTTTACTTAGTTAAAATTCCAACGGGTTCATTGTAATGCCTATTTAAACTCGCTCGTCTGAAACCTCTCGAAAAGGGATCGCAAAACAGGTTTTAATCAAATTTTAGGAGTTCATATTCTTGATTACGAGCATTTCAACACGATTATATTGCAAAACCTCAATTTATATAATTTTTACTCAGTTAAAATTCCAACGGGTCCATTGTAATGCCTCTTTAGACCCGCTCGTACGAAACCTCTATAAAACGGACCGCAAAAAAGTTTTAACCAAATTTTAGGAGTTCATATTCTTTTTTACGAGCATTTCAACATGATTATATTGAAAAAAACACAATTTCTGTACTTTTTACTCAAGTAAAATTCCAACGGTTCCGTTGTAAGGCCAATTTAGACCCGCTCGTACGAAACCTCTACAAAACGGACCGCAAAAAACAATGTTTTATCAAATTTTAGGAGTTAATATACTTGATTACGAGCATTTCGACACAATTATATTGCAAAACCTCAGTTTCTGTACTTTTTACTCAGTTAAAATTCCTACGGGTCTATTGTAAAGCCTATTTAGACTCGTTCGTCTGAAACCTTTACAAAACAAACCGCGAAATAAGACTTAATCAAAATTTAGTAGTTCGTATACTTGATTACGAGCATTTCAACACGATTATATTGCAAAAACTCAATTTTTGTACTTTTTACGTAGTTAAAAGTCAAACGAGTCCATAGTAATGCCTATTTAGACACGTTCTTCCGAAACCTATAACAAACGGACCGCAAAACAAGGTTTTATCAAATTTTAGGAGTTCATATACTTTATTACGAGCATTTTAACACGATTATATTGCAAAAACTCATTTTCTGCACTTTTTACTCAGTTAAAATTCCCACGAGTCCATTGTAAAGCCTATTTATACCTACTCGTTCGAAACCTATAACAAACGGACCGCAAAACATTGTTTTATCAAAATTTAGAGGTTCATATACTTGATTACGAGCATTTCAACACGATAATATTGCAAAAACTCAATTTCTGTACTTTTTACTCAGTTAAAATTCAACGGGTCCATTATAAAGTTTATTTAGATTCTCTCGTCTGAAACCTCTACAAAACGGATCGCTAAACAAGTTTTAATCACATTTTAGGAGTTTATATTCTTGATTACGAGCATTTCAAACGGGTCCAGTGTAAGGCCTCTTTAGACCCGCTCGTCCGAAACCTCTACAAAACGGACCGCGAAAAAAGTTTTAATCTAATTTTAGGAGTTCATATGCTTGATTACGAGCATTTCAACATGGTTTTATCGCAAAAACTGACTTTCTGTAATTTTCCTCAGTTAAAATTGCAACGGGTCCATTGTAATGCTTATTTAGACCCGCTTGTCCGAAACCTCTACGAAACGGACCACAAAACATGTTTTAATCAAAATTTAGGAGTTCAAATTTTTTATTACGAGCATTTCAGCACAATTTTATTGCAACGGGTCCATTGTAAGGCCTATATAGACACGCTCGTCCGAAACCTCTACAAAACGGACCGCACAAAAAATTTTAATCAAATTTTCGGAGTTCATATTCTTGGTTTCGAGCAATTCAACACGATTATATTTAAAAAACTCAATTTATGTAATTTTTACCCAAGTAAAATTCCAACGGGTCCAGTGTAAGGCCTATTTAGACCGCTCGACCGAAACTTCTACCAAACGAACCGCGAAACAAGTTTTAATCAAATTTTAGGAGTTCATATGCTTGATTACGAGCATTTCAACACGACTATATTGCAAACACTCATTTTCTGTTCTTTTTACTCAGTTAAAATTCCCACGGTTCCAATTGTAAGGCCTATTTAGACCTGCTCGTCCGAAACCTATAACAAACGGACCGCAAAACATTTTTTATCAAAATTTAGAGGTTAATATACTTGATTACAAGCATTTCAACAAGATTATATTGGAAAACCTTAATTTCTGTACTTTTTACTCAGTTAAAATTCCAACGGGTCCATTATAAAGCTTATTTAGACTCGTTCGTCTGAAACCTCTACAAAACGGACCGCGAAACAAGTTTTAATCAAACTTTAGGAGTTCATATACTTGATTACGAGCATTTCAACACGATTATATTAAAAAAACTCAATTTCTGTACTTTTTACTCAAGGAAAATTCCAATGGGTCCAGTGTAAGACCTATTTAGACCCGCTCGTCCGAAACCTCTACAAAACGGACCACGAAACAAGTTTTAATCAAATCTTAGGAGTTCATATGCTTGATTACAAGCATTTCAATACGATTATATTGCAAAAACTCAATTTCTATACTTTTTACTCAGTTAAAATTCTCACGGGTCCATTGTAAGGCCTCTTTAGACCTACTCGTCCGAAACGTATAACAAACGGACCACAAAACATTGTTTTATCAAAATTTAGAGGTTCATATACTTGATTACAAGCATTTCAACACGATTATAATGCAAAAACTTAATTTCTGTACTTTTTACTCAGTTAAAATTCCAACGGGTCCATTATAAAGCTTATTTAGACTCGCTCGTCTGAAACCTCTACAAAACGGACCGTGAAACAAGTTTTAATCACATTTTCGTAGTATATATTTTTGATTACGAGCATTTCAACACAATGATATTGAAAAAAACTCAATTTCTGTACTTTTTACTCAAGTAAAATTCCAACGGGTCCAGTGTAAGGCCTATTTAGACCCGCTCGTCCGAAACCTCTACAAAACGTACCGCGAAACAAGTTTTAATCAAATCTTAGGAGTTCATATGCTTGATTACGAGCATTTCAACACGATTTTATCGCAAAAACTGAATTTCTGTACTTTTTCCTCAGTTAAAATTCCAACGGGTCCATTGTAATGCTTATTTAGACCCGCTTGTCCGAAACCTCTACGAAACGGACCACAAAACATGTTTTAATCAAATTTTAGGAGTTCAAATTTTTTTATTTCGAGCATTTCAACACAATTTTATTGCAATAACGCAATTTCTGTACTTTTTACTCAGTTAAAATTCCAAAAGGTCCATTGTTAGGCCTATTTAGACACGCTCGTCCGAAACCTCTACAAAACGGACCGCACAAAAAATTTTAATCAAATTTTCGGAGTTCATATTCTTGATTTCGAGCAATTCAACAAGATTATATTTAAAAAACTCAATTTATGTAATTTTTACCCAAGTAAAATTCCAACGGGTCCAGTGTAAGGCCTATTTAGACCGCTCGTCCGAAACTTCTACCAAATGAACCGGGAAACAAGTTTTAATCAAATTTTAGGTGTTCATATGCTTGATTACGAGCATTTCAACACGATTATATTGCAAACACTCAATTTCTGTTCTTTTTACTCAGTTAAAATTCCCACGGTTCCAATTGTAAGGCCTATTTAGACCTGCTCGTCCGAAACCTATAACAAACGGACCGCAAAACATTTTTTATCAAAATTTAGAGGTTAATATACTTGATTACAATCATTTCAACAAGATTATATTGGAAAACCTTAATTTCTGTACTTTTTACTCAGTTAAAATTCCAACGGGTCCATTATAAAGCTTATTTAGACTCGCTTGTCTGAAACCTCTACAAAACGGATCGCGAAACAAGTTTTAATCACATTTTAGGAGTTTATATTCTTGATTACGAGCATTTCAACACGATTATATTAAAAAAACTCAATTTTTGTACTTTTTACTCAAGTAAAATTCCAACGGGTCCAGTGTAAGGCCTATTTAGACCCGCTCGTCCGAAACCTCTACAAAACATACCGCGGAACAAGTTTTAATCAAATCTTAGGAGTTCATATGCTTGATTACGAGCATTTCAACACGATTTTATCGCAAAAACTGAATTTCTATACTTTTTCCTCAGTTAAAATTCCAACGGGTCCATTGTAATGCTTATTTAGACCCGCTTGTCCGAAGCCTATACGAAACGGACCACAAAACATGTTTTAATCAAATTTTAGGAGTTCAAATTTTTTTATTACGAGCATTTCAACACAATTTTATTGCAATAACGCAATTTCTGTACTCTTTACTCAGTTAAAATTCCAACGGGTCCATTGTAAGGCCAATTTAGACACGCTCCTCCGAAACCTCTACAAAACGGACCGCACAAAAAATTTTAATCAAATTTTTAGAGTTCATATTCTTGATTTCGAGCAATTCAACACGATTATATTTAAAAAACTCAATTTATGTAATTTTTACTCAAGTAAAATTCCAACGGGTCCAGTGTAAGGCCTATTTAGACCGCTCGTCCGAAACTTCTACCAAACGAACCGCGAAACAAGTTTTAATTAAATTTTAGGAGTTCATATGCTTGATTACGAGCATTTCAACACGATTATATTGCAAAAACTCAATTTATGTTCTTTTTACTCAGTTAAAATTCCAACGGTTCCAATTGTAAGGCCTATTTAGACCTGCTCGTCCGAAACCTATAACAAACGGACCACAAAACATTGTTTTATCAAAATTTAGAGGTTCATATACTTGATTACAAGAATTTCGACAAGATTATATTGGAAAACCTTAATTTCTGTACTTTTTACTCAGTTAAAATTCCAACGGGTCCATTATAAAGCTTATTTAGACTCGTTCGTCTGAAACCTCTACAAAACGGACCGCGAAACAAGTTTTAATCACAATTTAGGAGTTTATATTCTTGATTACGAGCATTTCAACACGATTATATTAAAAAAACTCAATTTCTGTACTTTTTACTCAAGGAAAATTCCAACGGGTCCAGTGTAAGACCTATTTAGACCCGCTCGTCCGAAACCTCTACAAAACATACCGCGAAACAAGTTTTAATCAAATTTAGGAGTTCATATGCTTGATTACAAGCATTTCAATACGATTATATTGCAAAAACTCAATTTCTATACTTTTTACTCAGTTAAAATTCCCACGGGTCCATAGTAAGGCCTCTTTAGACCTACTCGTCCGAAACCTATAACAAACGGACCAAAAAACATTGTTTTATCAAAATTTAGAGGTTCATATACTTGATTACAAGCATTTCAACACGATTATAATGCAAAAACTTAATTTTTGTACTTTTTACTCAGTTAAAATTCCAACGGGTCCATTATAAAGCTTATTTAGACTCGCTCGTCTGAAACCTCTACAAAACGGACCGCGAAACAAGTTTTAATCACATTTTTGGAGTATATATTTTTGATTACGAGCATTTCAACACGATTATATTAAAAAAAAACTCAATTTCTGTACTTTTTACTCAAGTAAAATTCCAACGGGTCCAGTGTAAGGCCTATTTAGACTCGCTCGTCCGAAACCTCTACAAAACGTACCGCGAAACAAGTTTTAATCAAATCTTAGTAGTTCATATGCTTGATTACGAGCATTTCAACACGATTTTATCGCAAAAACTAAATTTCTGTACTTTTCCCTCAGTTAAAATTCCAACAGGTCCATTTTAATGCTTATTTAGACCCGCTTGTCCGAAACCTCTACGAAACGGACCACAAAACATGTTTTAATCAAATTTTAGGAGTTCAAATTTTTTTATTTCGAGCATTTCAACACAATTTTATTGCAATAACACAATTTCTCTACTTTTTACTCAGTTAAAATTCCAACGGGTCCATTGTAAGGCCTATTTAGACACGCTCGTCCGAAACCTCTACAAAACGGACCGCACAAAAAATTTTAATCAAATTTTCGGAGTTCATATTCTTGATTTCGAGCAATTCAACACGATTATATTTAAAAACCTCAATTTATGTAATTTTTACTCAAGTAAAATTCCAACGGGTCCAGTGTAAGGCCTATTTAGACCGCTCGTCCGAAACTTCTACCAAACGAACCGCGAAACAAGTTTTAATCAAATTTTAGGAGTTCATATGCTTGATTACGAGCATTTCAACACGATTATATTGCAATAACTCAATTTCTGTTCGTTTTACTCAGTTAAAATTCCCACAGTTCCAATTGTAAGGCCTATTTAGACCTGCTCGTCCGAAACCTATAACAAACGGACCGCAAAACATTTTTTTTATCAAAATTTAGAGGTTCATATACTTGATTACAAGCATTTCAACAAGATTATATTGGAAAACCTTAATTTCTGTACTTTTTACTCAGTTAAAATTCCAACGGGTCCATTATAAAGCTTATTTAGACTCGTTCGTCTGAAACCTCTACAAAACGGACTGCGAAACAAGTTGTAATCACATTTTAGGAGTTTATATTCTTTATTACGAGCATTTCAACATGATTATATTAAAAAAACTCAATTTCTATACTTTTTACTCAAGGAAAATTCCAACGGGTACAGTGTAAGACTTATTTAGACCAGCTCTTCCGAAACCTCTACAAAACGGACCGCGAAACAAGTTTTAATCAAATTTGAGGAGTTCATATGCTTGATTACAAGCATTTCAATACGATTATATTGCAAAAACTCAATTTCTATACTTTTTACTTAGTTAAAATTCCCACGGGTCCATTGTAAGGCCTCTTTAGACCTACTCGTCTGAAACCTATAACAAACGGACCACAAAACATTGTTTTATCAAAATTTAGAGGTTCATATACTTGATTACAAGCATTTCAACACGATTATAATGCAAAAACTTAATTTCTGTACTTTTTACTCAGTTAAAATTCCAACGGGTCCATTATAAAGCTTATTTAGACTCGCTCGTCTGAAACCTCTACAAAACGGACCGTGAAACAAGTTTTAATCACATTTTCGTAGTATATATTTTTGATTACGAGCATTTCAACACAATGATATTGAAAAAAACTCAATTTCTGTACTTTTTACTCAAGTAAAATTCCAACGGGTCCAGTGTAAGGCCTATTTAGACCCGCTCGTCCGAAACCTCTACAAAACGTACCGCGAAACAAGTTTTAATCAAATCTTAGGAGTTCATATGCTTGATTACGAGCATTTCAACACGATTTTATCGCAAAAACTGAATTTCTGTACTTTTTCCTCAGTTAAAATTCCAACGGGTCCATTGTAATGCTTATTTAGACCCGCTTGTCCGAAACCTCTACGAAACGGACCACAAAACATGTTTTAATCAAATTTTAGGAGTTCAAATTTTTTTATTTCGAGCATTTCAACACAATTTTATTGCAATAACGCAATTTCTGTACTTTTTACTCAGTTAAAATTCCAACGGGTCCATTGTAAGGCCTATTTAGACACGCTCGTCCGAAACCTCTACAAAACGGACCGCACAAAAAAATTTTAATCAAATTTTCGGAGTTCATATTCTTGATTTCGAGCAATTCAACACGATTATATTTAAAAAAACTCAATTTATGTAATTTTTACTCAAGTAAAATTCCAACGGGTCCAGTGTAAGGCCTATTTAGACCGCTCGTCCGAAACTTCTACCAAACGAACCGCGAAACAAGTTTTAATCAAATTTTAGGAGTTCATATGCTTGATTACGAGCATTTCAACACGATTATATTGCAATAACTCAATTTCTGTTCTTTTTACTCAGTTAAAATTCCCACGGTTCCACTTGTAAGGCCTATTTAGACCTGCTCGTCCGAAACCTATAACAAACGGACCGCAAAACATTTTTTTATCAAAATTTAGAGGTTCATATACTTGATTACAAGCATTTCAACAAGATTATATTGGAAAACCTTAATTTCTGTACTTTTTACTCAGTTAAAATTCCAACGGGTCCATTATAAAGCTTATTTAGACTCGTTCGTCTAAAACCTCTACAAAACGGACCGCGAAACAAGTTTTAATCACATTTTAGGAGTTTATATTCTTGATTACGAGCATTTCAACACGATTATATTAAAAAAACTCAATTTCTGTACTTTTTACTCAAGGAAAATTCCAACGGGTCCAGTGTAAGACCTATTTAGACTCGCTCGTCCGAAACCTCTACAAAACAGACCGTGAAACAAGTTTTAATCAAATTTTAGGAGTTCATATTCTTGATTTTGAGCATTTCAACACGATTATATTAAAAACTCAATTTATGTAATTTTTACTCAAGTAAAATTCCAACGGGTCCAGTGTAAGGCCTATTTAGATCGCTCGTCCGAAACTTCTACCCAACGAACTGCGAAACAATTTTTAATCAAATTTTAGAATTCATATGCTTGATTACGAGGATTTCAACACGATTATATTGGAAAAACTCAATTTCTGTACTTTTTACTCAGTTAAAATTCCCACGGTTCCATTGTAAGGCCTATTTAGACCTACTCGTCCGAAACCTATAACAAACGGACCGCAAATCATTGTTTTATCAAAATTTAGAGGTTCATATACTTGATTAGAAGCATTTCAACAAGATTATATTGCAAAACCTTAATTTATGTACTTTTTACTCAGTTAAAATTCCAACGGGTCCATTATAAAGCTTATTTAGACTCGCTCGTCTGAAACCTCTACAAAACGGGCCGCGAAACAAGTTTTAATCACATTTTAGGAGATTATATTCTTGATTACGAGCATTTCAACACGATTATATTTAAAAAAAAACTCAATTTCTGTAATTTTTACTCAAGTTAAATTCCAACGGGTCCAGTGTAAGGCCTATTTAGACCCGCTCGTCCGAAACCTCTACAAAACGTACCGCGAAACAAGTTTTAATCAAATCTTAGGAGTTCATATGCTTGATTACGAGCATTTCAACACGATTTTATCGCAAAAACTGAATTTCTGTACTTTTTCCTCAGTTAAAATTCCAACGGGTCCATTGTAATGCTTATTTAGACCCGCTTGTCCGAAACCTCTACGAAACGGACCACAAAACAAGTTTTAATCAAATTTTAGGAGTTCTATTTTTTTATTACGAGCATTTCAACACAATTTTATTGAAAAAACGCAATTTCTGTACTTTTTACTCAGTTAAAATTCCAACGGGTCCATTGTAAGGCCTATTTAAACTCGCTCGTCCGAAACCTCTACAAAACGGACCGCAAAACAATTTTTAATCAAATTTTAGGAGTCCATATTCTTCATTACGAGCATTTCAACACGATTATATTGCAAAAACTCAATTTCTGTACTTTCTACTCAGTTAAAATTCCAACGGGTCCATTGTATAGCCTATTTAGACCCGCTCGTCTGAAACCTCTACAAAACGGACGGCAAAACAATTTTTAATCAAATTTTAGGAGTTCATATACTTTATTACGAGCATTTCAATATGATTTTATTGCAAAAACACATTTTTTGTACTTTTTACACAGTTAAAATACCAACAGGTCTATTGTAATACCTATTTAGACCCGCTCGTCCGAAACCTCTACAAAACGGACCGCAAAACAATTTTTAATCAAATTTTAGGTGTCCATATTCTACATTACGAGCATTTCAACACAATTATATTGAAAAAACTCAATTCATGTACTTTTTACTCATTTAAAATTCTGACGGGTCCATTTTAAGGCCTATTTAGAGTCGCTCGTCCGAAACCTCCACAAAACGGACCGCAAAGAAAGTTTTAATCAAATTTTAGGAGTTCATATACTTTATTACAAGCATTTCGACACGATTATATTGAAAAAACTCAATTTCTGTACTTTTTACTCAGTTGAAATTCTCATGGGTCCATTGTAAGGCATATTTAGACTCGCTCGTCTGAAACCTCTACGAAACGGACTGCGAAACAAGTTTTAGTCAAACTCTAGGAGTTGATATACTTGATTACAAGTATTTCAACACGATTATATTGCAAAAACTCATTTTCTATACTTTTTACTCAGTTAAAATTCTCACGGGTCCATTGTAATCATATTTGAACCCCGCTCGTCTAAAACCTCTACAAAACGGACCGCAAAACAAGTATAAATAAAATTTTAGGAGTTCATATTCTTGATTACGAGCATTTCAACACGATTATATTGCAAAAACTCAATTTCATTACTTTTTTCTAAGTTAAAATTCCAACGAGTCCATTGTAATGCCTATTTAGACCCGCTCGTCCGAAACCTCTACAAAACGGACCGCACAACAAGTTTTAATCAAACCTTAAGAGTTCATATTCTTGATTTCGAGCATTTCAACACGATTATATTGAAAAAAACTCAATTTCTGTACTTTTTACTCAAGTAAAATTCCAACGGGTCCAGTGTAAGGCTATTTAGACCCGCTCGTCCGAAACCTCTACAAAACGGACCGCGAAACAAGTTTTAATCAAACATTAGGAGTTCATATACTTGATTACGAGCATTTCAACATGATTATATTACAAAAACTCAATTTATGTACTTTTTACTCAGTTAAAAATCCAACGGGTCCATTATAATGTCTACTTAGACCCGCTCGTCCGAAACCTCTACAAAACGTACCGCAAAACAAGTTTTAATCAAATCTTAGGAGTTCATATACTTGATTACGAGCATTTCAACTCGATTATATTGCAAAAACTCAATTTCTGTACTTTTTACTTAGTTAAAATTCCAACGGGTTCATTGTAATTCCTATTTAAACTCGCTCGTCTGAAACCTCTCGAAAAGGGATCGCAAAACAGGTTTTAATCAAATTTTAGGAGTTCATATTCTTGATTACGAGCATTTCAACACGATTATATTGCAAAACCTCAATTTATATAATTTTTACTCAGTTAAAATTCCAACGGGTCCATTGTAATGCCTCTTTAGACCCGCTCGTACGAAACCTCTATAAAACGGACCGCAAAAAAGTTTTAACCAAATTTTAGGAGTTCATATTCTTTTTTACGAGCATTTCAACACGATTATATTGAAAAAAACACAATTTCTTTACTTTTTACTCAAGTAAAATTCCAACGGTTCCGTTGTAAGGCCAATTTAGACTCGCTCGTACGAAACCTCTACAAAACGGACCGCAAAAAAGAATGTTTTATCAAATTTTAGGAGTTAATATACTTGATTACGAGCATTTCAACACAATTATATTGCAAAACCTCAGTTTCTGTACTTTTTACTCAGTTAAAATTCCTACGGGTCTATTGTAAGGCCTATTTAGACTCGCTCGTCTGAAACCTTTACAAAACAAACCGCGAAATAAGACTTAATCAAAATTTAGTAGTTCATATACTTGATTACGAGCATTTCAACACGATTATATTGCAAAAACTCAATTTTTGTACTTTTTACGTAGTTAAAAGTCCAACGAGTCCATAGTAATGCCTATTTAGACACGTCTTCCGAAACCTATAACAAACGGACTGCAAAACAAGGTTTTATCAAATTTTAGGAGTTCATATACTTTATTACGAGCATTTTAACACGATTATATTGCAAAAACTCAATTTCTGCACTTTTTACTCAGTTAAAATTCCCACGAGTCCATTGTAAAGCCTATTTATACCTACTCGTTCGAAACCTATAACAAACGGACCGCAAAACATTGTTTTATCAAAATTTAGAGGTTCATATACTTGATTACGAGCATTTCAACATGATAATATTGCAAAAACTCAATTTCTGTACTTTTTACTCAGTTAAAATTCAACGGGTCCATTATAAAGTTTATTTAGATTCTCTCGTCTGAAACCTCTACAAAACGGATCGCTAAACAAGTTTTAATCACATTTTAGGAGTTTATATTCTTGATTACGAGCATTTCAACACAATTATATGAAGAAAAAAACTCAATTTCTGTACTTTTTACTCAAGTAAAATTCCAACGGGTCCAGTGTAAGGCCTATTTAGACCCGCTCGTCCGAAACCTCTACAAAACGGACCGCGAAAAAAGTTTTAATCTAATTTTAGGAGTTCATATGCTTGATTACGAGCATTTCAACACAGTTTTATCGCAAAAACTGACTTTCTGTAATTTTCCTCAGTTAAAATTGCAACGGGTCCATTGTAATGCTTATTTAGACCCGCTTGTCCGAAACCTCTACGAAACGGACCACAAAACATGTTATAATCAAATTTTAGGAGTTCAAATTTTTTATTACGAGCATTTCAACACAATTTTATTGCAACGGGTCCATTGTAAGGCCTATTTAGACACGCTCGTCCGAAACCTCTACAAAACGGACCGCACAAAAAATTTTAATCAAATTTTCGGAGTTCATATTCTTGATTTCGAGCAATTCAACACGATTATATTTAAAAAACTCAATTTATGTAATTTTTACCCAAGTAAAATTCCAACGGGTCCAGTGTAAGGCCTATTTAGACCGCTCGACCGAAACTTCTACCAAACGAACCGCGAAACAAGTTTGAATCAAATTTTAGGAGTTCATATGCTTGATTACGAGCATTTCAACACGATTATATTGCAAACACTCAATTTCTGTTCTTTTTACTCAGTTAAAATTCCCACGGTTCCAATTGTAAGGCCTATTTAGACCTGCTCGTCCGAAACCTATAACAAACGGACCGCAAAACATTTTTTATCAAAATTTAGAGGTTAATATACTTGATTACAAGCATTTCAACAAGATTATATTGTAAAACCTTAATTTCTGTACTTTTTACTCAGTTAAAATTCCAACGGGTCCATTATAAAGCTTATTTAGACTCGTTCGTCTGAAACCTCTACAAAACGGACCGTGAAACAAATTTTAATCACATTTTAGGAGTTTATATTCTTGATTACGAGCATTTCAACACGATTATATTAAAAAAACTCAATTTCTGTACTTTTTACTCAAGGAAAATTCCAACGGGTCCAGTGTAAGACCTATTTAGACCCGCTCGTCCGAAACCTCTACAAAACGGACCGCGAAACAAGTTTTAATCAAATTTTAGGAGTTCATATGCTTGATTACAAGCATTTCAATATGATTATATTGCAAAAACTCAATTTCTATACTTTTTACTCAGTTAAAATTCTCACGGGTCCATTGTAAGGCCTCTTTAGACCTACTCGTCCGAAACCTATAACAAACGGACCACAAAACATTGTTTTATCAAAATTTAGAGGTTCATATACTTGATTACAAGCATTTCAACACGATTATAATGCAAAAACTTAATTTCTGTACTTTTTACTCAGTTAAAATTCCAATGGGTCCATTATAAAGCTTATTTAGACTCGCTCGTCTGAAACCTCTACAAAACGGACCGTGAAACAAGTTTTAATCACATTTTCGTAGTATATATTTTTGATTACGAGCATTTCAACACGATTATATTAAAAAAACTCAATTTCTGTACTTTTTACTCACGTAAAATTCCAACGGGTCTAGTGTAAGGCCTATTTAGACCCGCTCGTCCGAAACCTCTACAAAACGTACCGCGAAACAAGTTTTAATCAAATCTTAGGAGTTCATATGCTTGATTACGAGCATTTCAACACGATTTTATCGCAAAAACTGAATTTCTGTACTTTTTCCTCAGTTAAAATTCCAACGGGTCCATTGTAATGCTTATTTAGACCCGCTTGTCTGAAACCACTACGAAACGGACCACAAAACATGTTTTAATCAAATTTTAGGAGTTCAAATTTTTTTATTTCGAGCATTTCAACACAATTTTATTGCAATAATGCAATTTCTGTACTTTTTACTCAGTTAAAATTCCAACGGGTCCAATGTTAGGCCTATTTAGACACGCTCGTCCGAAACCTCTACAAAACGGACCGCACAAAAAAATTTAATCAAATTTTCGGAGTTCATATTCTTGATTTCGAGCAATTCAACACGATTATATTTAAAAAACTCAATTTATGAAATTTTTACCCAAGTAAAATTCCAACGGGTCCAGTGTAAGGCCTATTTAGACCGCTCGTCCGAAACTTCTACCAAACGAACCGCGAAACAAGTTTTAATCAAATTTTAGGAGTTCATATGCTTGATTACGAGCATTTCAACACGATTATATTGCAAACACTCAATTTCTGTTCTTTTTACTCAGTTAAAATTCCCACGGTTCCAATTGTAGGGCCTATTTAGACCTGCTCGTCCGAAACCTATAACAAACGGACCGCAAAACATTTTTTATCAAAATTTAGAGGTTAATATACTTGATTACAAGCATTTCAACAAGATTATATTGTAAAACCTTAATTTCTGTACTTTTTACTCAGTTAAAATTCCAACGGGTCCATTATAAAGCTTATTTAGACTCGTTCGTCTGAAACCTCTACAAAACGGACCGCGAAACAAGTTTTAATCACATTTTAGGAGTTTATATTCTTGATTACAAGCATTTCAACACGATTATATTAAAAAAACTCAATTTCTGTACTTTTTACTCAAGGAAAATTCCAACGGGTCCAGTGTAAGACCTATTTAGACTCGCTCGTCCGAAACCTCTACAAAACAGACCGCGAAACAAGTTTTAATCAAATTTTAGGAGTTCATATGCTTGATTACAAGCATTTCAATATGATTATATTGCAAAAACTCAATTTCTATACTTTTTACTCAGTTAAAATTCTCACGGGTCCATTGTAAGGCCTCTTTAGACCTACTCGTCCGAAACCTATAACAAACGGACCAAAAAACATTGTTTTATCAAAATTTAGAGGTTCGTATACTTGATTACAAGCATTTCAACACGATTATAATGCAAAAATTTAATTTCTGTACTTTTTACTCAGTTAAAATTCCAACGGGTCCATTATAAAGCTTATTTAGACTCGCTCGTCTGAAACCTCTACAAAACGGACCGTGACACAAGTTTTAATCACATTTTCGTAGTATATATTTTTGATTACGAGAATTTCAACACGATTATATTAAAAAAACTCAATTTCTGTACTTTTTACTCAAGTAAAATTCCAACGGGTCCAGTGTAAGGCCTATTTAGACCCGCTCGTCCGAAACCTCTACAAAACGTACCGCGAAACAAGTTTTAATCAAATCTTAGGAGTTCATATGCTTGATTACGAGCATTTCAACACGATTTTATCGCAAAAACTAAATTTCTGTACTTTTCCCTCAGTTAAAATTCCAACGGGTCCATTTTAATGCTTATTTAGACTCGTTTGTCCGAAACCTCTACGAAACGGACCACAAAACATGTTTTAATCAAATTTTAGGAGTTCAAATTTTCTCTATTTCGAGCATTTCAACACAATTTTATTGCAATAACGCAATTTCTGTACTTTTTACTCAGTTAAAATTCCAACGGGTCCATTGTAAGGCCTATTTAGACACGCTCGTCCGAAACCTCTACAAAACGGACCGCACAAAAGATTTTAATCAAATTTTCGGAGTTCATATTCTTGATTTCGAGCAATTCAACACGATTATATTTAAAAAAACTCAATTTATGTAATTTTTACTCAAGTAAAATTCCAACGGGTCCAGTGTAAGGCCTATTTAGACCTCTCGTCCGAAACTTCTACCAAATGAACCGCGAAACAAGTTTTAATCAAATTTTAGGAGTTCATATGCTTTATTACGAGCATTTCAACATGATTATATTGCAATAACTCAATTTCTGTTCTTTTTACTCAGTTAAAATTCCCACGGTTCCAATAGTAAGGCCTATTTAGACCTGCTCGTCCGAAACCTATAACAAACGGACCGCAAAACATTTTTTTATCAAAATTTAGAGGTTCATATACTTGATTACAAGTATTTCAACAAGATTATATTGGAAAACCTTAATTTCTGTACTTTTTACTCAGTTAAAATTCAAACGGGTCCATTATAAAGCTTATTTAGACTCGTTCGTCTAAAACCTCTACAAAACAGACCGCGAAACAAGTTGTAATCACATTTTAGGAGTTTATATTCTTTATTACGAGCATTTCAACATGATTATATTAAAAAAATTCAATTTCTATACTTTTTACTCAAGGAAAATTCCAACGGGTCCAGTGTAAGACCTATTTAGACCCGCTCTTCCGAAACCTCTACAAAACGGACCGCGAAACAAGTTTTAATCAAATTTTAGGAGTTCATATGCTTGATTACAAGCTTTTCAATACGATTATATTGCAAAAACTCAATTTCTATACTTTTTACTCAGTTCAAATTCCCACGGGTCCATTGTAAGGCCTCTTTAGACCTACTCGTCCGAAACCTATAACAAACGGACCACAAAACATTGTTTTATCAAAATTTAGAGGTCCATATACTTGATTACAAGCATTTCAACACGATTATAATGCAAAAACGTAATTTCTGTACTTTTTACTCAGTTAAAATTCCAACGGGTTCATTATAAAGCTTATTTAGACTCGCTCGTCTGAAACCTCTACAGGACGGACCGCGAAACAAGTTTTAATCACATTTTCGTAGTATATATTTTTGATTACGAGCATTTCAACACGATTATATTAAAAAAACTCAATTTATGTACTTTTTACTCAAGTAAAATTCCAACGGGTCCAGTGTAAGGCCTATTTAGACCCGCTCGTCCGAAACCTCTACAAAACGTACCGCGAAACAAGTTTTAATCAAATCTTAGGAGTTCATATGCTTGATTACGAGCATTTCAACACGATTTTATCACAAAAACTAAATTTCTGTACTTTTCCCTCAGTTAAAATTCCAACGGGTCCATTTTAATGCTTATTTAGACCCGCTTGTCCGAAACCTCTACGAAACGGACCACAAAACATGTTTTAATCAAATTTTAGGAGTTCAATTTTTTTTATTTCGAGCATTTCAACACAATTTTATTGCAATAACGCAATTTCTGTACTTTTTACTCAGTTAAAATTCCAACGGGTCAATTGTAAGGCCTATTTAGACACGCTCGTCCGAAACCTCTACAAAACGGACCGCACAAAAGATTTTAATCAAATTTTCGGAGTTCATATTCTTGATTTCGAGCAATTCAACACGATTATATTTAAAAAACTCAATTGATGTAATTTTTACTCAAGTAAAATTCCAACGGGTCCAGTGTAAGGCCTATTTAGACCGCTCGTCCGAAACTTCTACCAAACGAACCGCGAAACAAGTTTTAATCAAATTTTAGGATTTCATATGCTTGATTACGAGCATTTTAACACGATTATATTGCAATAACTCAATTTCTGTTCTTTTTACTCAGTTAAAATTCCTACGGTTCCAATTGTAAGGCCTATTTAGACCTGCTCGTCCGAAACCTATAACAAACGGACCGCAAAACATTTTTTTATCAAAATTTAGAGGTTCATATACTTGATTACAAGCATTTCAACAAGATCATATTGGAAAACCTTAATTTCTATACTTTTTACTCAGTTAAAATTCCAACGGGTCCATTATAAAGCTTATTTAGACTCGTTCGTCTGAAACCTCTACAAAACAGACTGCGAAACAAGTTGTAATCACATTTTAGGAGTTTATATTCTTTATTACGAGCATTTCAACATGATTATATTAAAAAAACTCAATTTCTATACTTTTTACTCAAGGAAAATTCCAACAGGGCCAGTGTAAGACCTATTTAGACCCGCTCTTCCGAAACCTCTACAAAACGGACCGCGAAACAAGTTTTAATCAAATCTTAGGAGTTCATATGCTTGATTACAAGCATTTCAATACGATTATATTGCAAAAACTCAATTTCTATACTTTCTACTTAGTTCAAATTCCCACGGGTCCATTGTAAGGCCTCTTTAGACCTACTCGAACGAAACCTATAACAAACGGACCATAAAACATTGTTTTATCAAAATTTAAAGGTCCATATACTTGATTACAAGCATTTCAACATGATTATAATGCAAAAAATTAATTTCTGTACTTTTTACTCAGTTAAAATTCCAATGTGTCCATTATAAAGCTTATTTAGACTCGCTCGTCTGAAACCTCTATAAAACGGACCGCGAAACAAGTTTTAATCACATTTTCGGAGTATATATTTTTGATTACGAGCATTTCAACATGATTATATTAAAAAAACTCAATTTCTGTACTTTTTACTCAAGTAAAATTCCAACGGGTCCAGTGTAAGGCCTATTTAGACCCGCTCGTCCAAAACCTCTACAAAACGTACCGTGAAACAAGTTTTAATCAAATCTTAGGAGTTCATATGCTTAATTACGTGCATTTCAACACGATTTTATCGCAAAAACTAAATTTTTGTACTTTTCCCTCAGTTGAAATTCCAACGGGTCCATTTTAATGCTTATTTAGACCCGCTTGTCCGAAACCTCTACGAAACGGACAACAAAACATGTTTTAATCAAATTTTAGGAGTTCAAATTTTTTTATTTCGAGCATTTCAACACAATTTTATTGCAATAACGCAATTTCTGTACTTTTTACTCAGTTAAAATTCCAACGGGTCCATTGTAAGGCCTATTTAGACACGCTCGTCCGAAACCTCTACAAAACGGACCGCACAAAAAATTTTAATCAAATTTTCGGAGTTCATATTCTTGATTTCGAGCAATTCAACACGATTATATTTAAAAAACTCAATTTATGTAATTTTTACTCAAGTAAAATTCCAACGGGTCTAGTGTAAGGCCTATTTAGACCGCTCGTCCGAAACTTCTACCAAACGAACCGCGAAACAAGTTTTAATCAAATTTTAGGAGTTCATATGCTTGATTACGAGCATTTCAACACGATTATATTGCAATAACTCAATTTCTGTTCTTTTTACTCAGTTAAAATTCCCACGGTTCCAATTGTAAGGCCTATTTAGACCTGCTCGTCCGAAACCTATAACAAACGGACCGCAAAACATTTTTTTATCAAAATTTAGAGGTTCATATACTTGATTAACGCATTTCAACAAGATTATATTGGAAAACCTTAATTTCTGTACTTTTTACTCAGTTAAAATTCCAACGGGTCCATTATAAAGCTTATTTAGACTCGTTCGTCTGAAACCTCTACCAAACGGACCGCGAAACAAGTTGTAATCACATTTTAGGAGTTTATATTCTTTATTACAAGCATTTCAACATGATTATATTAAAAAAACTCAATTTCTATACTTTTTACTTAAGGAAAATTCCAACGGGTATAGTGTAAGACTTATTTAGACCAGCTCTTCCGAAACCTCTACAAAACGGACCGCGAAACAAGTTTTAATCAAATTTTAGGAGTTCATATGCTTGATTACAAGCATTTCAATACGATTATATTGCAAAATCTCAATTTCTATACTTTTTACTTAGTTAAAATTCCCACGGTCCATTGTAAGGCCTCTTTAGACCTACTCGTCTGAAACCTATAACAAACGGACCACAAAACATTGTTTTATCAAAATTTAGAGGTCCATATACTTGATTACAAGCATTTCAACACAATTATAATGCAAAAACTTAATTTCTGTACTTTTTACTCAGTTAAAATTCCAACGGGTCCATTATAAAGCTTATTTAGACTCGCTCGTCTGAAACCTCTACAAAACGGACCGCGAAACAAGTTTTAATCACATCTTCGGAGTATATATTTTTTATTACGAGCATTTCAACACAATTATATTAAAAAAACTCAATTTCTGTACTTTTTACTCAAGTCAAATTCCAATGGGTCCAGTGTAAGGCCTATTTAGACCCGCTCGTCCGAAACCTCTACAAAACGTACCGCGAAACAAGTTTTAATCAAATCTTAGGAGTTCATATGCTTGATTACGAGCATTTCAACACGATTTTATCGCAAAAACTAAATTTTTGTACTTTTCCCTTAGTTAAAATTCCAACGGGTCCATTTTAATGCTTATTTAGACCCGCTTGTCCGAAACCTCTACGAAACGGACCACAAAACATGTTTTAATCAAATTTTAGGAGTTCAATTTTTTTTATTTCGAGCATTTCAACACAATTTTATTGCAATAACGCAATTTTTGTACTTTTTACTCAGTTAAAATTCCAACGGGTCCATTGTAAGGCCTATTTAGACACGCTCGTCCGAAACCTCTACAAAACGGACCGCACAAAAAATTTTAATCAAATTTTCGGAGTTCATATTCTTGATTTCGAGCAATTCAACACGATTATATTTAAAAAACTCAATTTATGTAATTTTTACTCAAGTAAAATTCCAACGGGTCCAGAGTAAGGCCTATTTAGACCGCTCGTCCGAATCTTCTACCAAACGAACCGCGAAACAAGTTTTAATCAAATTTTAGGAGTTCATATGCTTGATTACGAGCATTTCAACACGATTATATTGTAATAACTCAATTTCTGTTCTTTTTACTTAGTTAAAATTCCCACGGTTCCAATTGTAAGGCCTATTTAGACCTGCTCATCCGAAACCTATAACAAACGGACCGCAAAACATTTTTTTTATCAAAATTTAGAGGTGTATATACTTGATTACAAGCATTTCAACAAGATTATATTGGAAAACCTTAATTTCTGTACTTTTTACTCAGTTAAAGTTCCAACGGGTCCATTATAAAGCTTATTTAGACTCGTTCGTCTGAAACCTCTACAAAACGGACCGCGAAACAAGTTGTAATCACATTTTAGGAGTTTATATTCTTTATTACGAGCATTTCAACATGATTATATTAAAAAAACTCAATTTCTGTACTTTTTACTTAAGGAAAATTACAACGGGTCCAGTGTAAGACCTATTTAGACCCGCCCTTCCGAAACCTCTACAAAACGGACCGCGAAACAAGTTTTAATCAAATTTTAGGAGTTCATATGCTTGATTACAAGCATTTCAATACGATTATATTGCAAAAACTCAATTTCTATACTTTTTACTTAGTTAAAATTCCCACGGGTCCATTGTAAGGCCTCTTTAGACCTACTCGTCCGAAACCTATAACAAACGGACCACAAAACATTGTTTTATCAAAATTTAGAGGTTCATATACTTGATTACAAGCATTTCAACACGATTATAATGCAAAAACTTAATTTAGACCCGCTCGTTTGAAACCTCTACAAAACGGACCGCGAAACAAGTTTTAATCACATTTTAGGAGTTTATATTCTTGATTACGAGCATTTCAACACGATTATATTAAAAAAACTCAATTTCTGTACTTTTTACTCAAGTAAAATTCCAACGGGTCCAGTGTAAGGCCTATTTAGACCCGCTCGTCCGAAACCTCTACAAAACGTACCGCGAAACAAGTTTTAATCAAATCTTAGGAGTTCATATGCTTGATTACGAGCATTTCAACACGATTTTTTTGCAAAAACTGAATTTCTGTACTTTTTCCTCAGTTAAAATTCCAACGAGTCCATTGTAATGCTTATTTAGACCCGCTTGTCTGAAACCTCTACGAAACGGACCACAAAACATGTTTTAATCAAATTTTAGGAGTTCAAATTTTTTTATTACGAGCATTTCAACACAATTTTATTGCAATAACGCAATTTCTGTACTTTTTACTCAGTTAAAATTCCAATGGGTCCAATGTAAGGCCTTTTTAGACACGCTCGTCCGAAACCTCTACAAAACGGACCACACAAAAAATTTTAATCAAATCTTAGGAGTTTATATTCTTGATTTCGAGCATTTCAACACGATTATATTAAAAAACTCAATTTATGTAATTTTTACTCAAGTAAAATTCCAACGGGTCCAGTGTAAGGCCTATTTAGACCGCTTGTCCGAAACTTCTACCAAACGAACCGCGAAACAAGTTTTAATCAAATTTTAGGAGTTCATATACTTGATTAAGTGCATTTCAACACGATTATATTGCAAAAACTCAATTTCTGTACTTTTTACTTACTTAAAATTCCAACGAGTTCATTGTAATGCCTATTTAGACCCGCTCATCCGAAACCTATAACAAACAGATCGCAAAATAATGTTTTATCAGATTTTAGGAGTTCAAATACTTGATTACGAGCATTTCAACACTATTATATTGCAAAAACTCAATTTCTGTACTTTTTACTCAGTTAAAATTCCCACTGGTGCATAGTAAGGCCTATTTAGACCTCCTCGTCCGAAACCTATAACAAAAGGACCGCAAAACAAGTTTTAATCAAACTTTAGGAGTTCATATACTTGATTACGAGCATTTCAACACGATTATATTATAAAAACTCAATTTTTGTACTTTTTACTCAAGTAAAATTCCAACGGGTCCATTGTAAGGCCTATTCAGACTCGCTCGTCTGAAGCCTCTACAAAACGGACCATGAAACAAGTTTTAATCAAATTTTAGGAGTTCATATTTTTTATTACGAGCATTTCAGCACGATTATATTGGTAAAACACAATTTCTGTACTTTTTACATGGTTAAAATTCCAACGGGTCCATTGTAAGGCCTATTTGGACCCGATCGTCTGAAACCTGTACAAAACGTACCGCAAAACAAGTTTTAATCAAATTTTAGGATTTCATATACTTTATTACGAGCATTTCAACATGATTATATTGCAAAAACTCAATTTTTGTACTTTTTACACAGTTAAAATTCCAACAGGTCCATTGTAATGCCTATTTAGACCCGCTCGTCCGAAACCTCTACAAAACGGACCACAAAAAACTTTTTAATAAAATTTTAGGAATCCGTATTCTTCATTACGAGTATTTCAACATGATTATATTGCAAAAACTCAATTTCAGTATTTTTTACTCAGTTAAAATTCCAACGGGTCCATTGTAATGCCTATTTAGACCCGCTCGTCTGAAACCTCTACAAAACGGACCGCAAAACAAGTTTTAATCAAATCTTAGGAGTTCATATACTTGATTACGAGCATTTCAACACGATTATATTGCAAAAACTCAATTTCTGTACTTTTTACTTAGTTAAAATTCCAACGGGTTCATTGTAATGCCAATTTAGACCCCCTCATCCGAAACCTATAACAAACAGATCGCAAAACAAGGTTTTATCAAATTTTAGGAGTTCATATACTTGATTACGAGCATTTCAACACGATTATATTGCAAAAATTCAATTTCTGTACTTTTTACTCAGTTAAAATTCCCACTGGTCCATTGTAAGGCCTATTTAGACCTCCTCGTCCGAAACCTATAACAAAAGGACCGCAAAACAAGTTTTAATCAAACTTTAGGAGTTCATATACTTCATTACGAACATTTCAACACGATTATATAATAAAAACTCAATTTCTGTACTTTTTACTCAAGTAAAATTCCAACGGGTCCATTGTAAGGCCTATTTAGACTCGCTCGTCTGAAACCTCAACAAAACAGACCGTGAAACAAGTTTTAATCAAATCTTAGGAATTCATATTTTTTATTAAGAGCATTTCATCACGATTATATTGGTAAAACATAATTTCTGTACTTTTTACTCAGTTAAAATTCCAACGGGTCCATTGTAATGCCTATTTAGACCCGCTCGTCCGAAACCTCTACAAAACGGACCGCAAAACAATTTTTAATCAAATTTTAGGAATCCATATTCTTCGTTACGAGCATTTCAACACGATTATATTGCAAAAACTCGATTTATGTATTTTTTACTCAGTTAAAATTCCAACGGGTCCATTGTAATGCCTATTTAGACCCGCTCGTCCAAAACCTCTACAAAATGGACCACAAAACAATTTTTAATCAAATTTTAGGAATCCATAACCTTCATTACGAGCATCTCAACACGATTATATTGCAAAAACTTAATTTCTGTACTTTTTACTCAGTTAAAATTCCAACGGGTCTATTGTAATGCCTATTTAGACCCGCTCGTCCGAAACCTCTACAAAACGGACCGCAAAACAAGTTTTAATCACATTTTCGGAGTATATATTTTTGATTACGAGCATTTTAACATGATTAAATTGCAAAAACTCAATTTTTGTAATTTTTACTTAATTAAAAATCCAATGGGTTCATTGTAACGCCTATTTAGACCCGCTCGTTCGAAACCTATAACAAACAGACCGTAAAACAAGGTTTTATCAAATTTTAGGAGTTCATATACTTGGTTCCGAGCATTTCAACACAATTATATTGCAAAAACTCAATTTCTATACTTTTTACTCAGTTAAAATTCCCACGGGTCCAATGTAAGGCCTATTTACACCTGCTCATCCAAAGCCTATAAGACACGGACCGCAAAACAAGTTGTAATCAAACTTTAGGAGTTCATATTCTTGATTTCGAGCATTTCAGCACGATTATATTGAAAAAACTCAATTTCTGTACTTCTTATTCAAGTAAAATTCCAATGGGTCAATTGTAAGGCCTATTTAGACCCGCTCGTCTGAAACCTCTACAAAACGAACCACGAAACAAGTTTTAATCAAATCTTAGGAGTTCATATACTTGATTAAGTGCATTTCAACATGATTATATTACAAAATATCAATTTCTGTACTTTTTACTCAGTTAAAATTCCAATGGGTCCATTGTAAGGCCTATTTAGACCCGCTCGTCTAAAACCTCCCAAAACGGACCACAAAACAAGTTTTAATCAAACTTTAGGAGTTCATATACTTTATTACGAGCATTTCAACATGATTATATTGCAAAAACTCAATTTTTGTACTTTTTACACAGTTAAAATTCCAACAGGTCCATTGTAATGCCTATTTAGACCCGCTGATCCGAAACCTCTACAAAACGGACCGCAAAATAATTTTTAATCAAATTTTAGGAATCCATATTCTTCATTATGAGCATTTCAACCTGATTATATTGCAAAAATTAAATTTATGTATTTTTACTCAGTTAAAATTCCAACGGGTCCATTGTAATGCCTATTTAGACCCACTCATACGAAACCTCTACAAAACGGACCGCAAAACAATTTTTAATCAAATTTTAGGAATCCATATTCTTCATTATGAGCATTTCAACACGATTATATTGCAAAAACTTAATTTATGTATTTTTTTACTCAGTTAAAATTCCAACGGGTCCATTGTAATGCCTATTTAGACCCGCTCGTCCGAATCCTCTACAAAACGGACCGCGAAACAAGTTTTAATCAAACTTTAGGAGTTCATATACTTGATTAAGTGCATTTCAACACGATTATACTACAAAAACTCAATTTCTGTACTTTTTACTCAGTTAAAATTCCAACGGTTCCATTGTATTGTCTATTTAGACCTGCTCATCCGAAACCTCTACAAAACAGACCGTGAAACAAGTTTTAATCAAATTTTAGGAATTCATATACTTGATTAAGTGCATTTCTACATGATTATATTACAAAAACTGAATTTCTATACTTTTTACTCAGTTAATATTCCAACGGGTCCATTGTAATGCCTATTTAGACCCGCTCGTCCGAAACCTCTACAAAACGGACCACAAAACAAGTTTTAATCAAATCTTAGGAGTTCATATAATTGATAACGAGCATTTCAACACGATTAAATTGCAAAAACTCAATTTTTGTACTTTTTAATTAGTTAAAAATCCAACGGGTTCATTGTAACTCCTATTTAGACCCGCTCGTCCGAAACCTATAACAAACAGACCGCAAAACAAGGTTTTATCAAATTTTAGGAGTTCATATACTTGATTACGAGCATTTCAACATGATTATATTGAAAAAACTCAATTTCTGTACTTTTTACTCAGTTAAAATTCCCTCGGGTCCATTGTAAGGCCTTTTAGACCTCCTCGTCCGAATCCTATAACAAATGGACCGCAAAACAAGTTGTAATCAAACTTTAGGAGTTCATGTACTTGATTACGAGCATTTCAACACGATTATATTACAAAAACTCAATTTCTGTATTTTTTACTCAAGTAAAATTCCAACGGGTCCATTGTAAGGCCTATTCAGAATCGTTCGTTTGAAACCTCTACAAAACGGATCGTGAAACAAGTTTTAATTAAATTTTAGGAGTTCATATTTTTTAATACGAGCATTTCAGCACGATCATATTGGAAAAACACAATTTTTGTACTTTTTACTCAGTTAAAATTCCAACGGGTCTATTGTAAGGCCTATTTAGACCCGCTCGTCTGAAACCTCTACAAAACGGACCGCAAAATAGGTTTTAATCAAATTTTAGGAGTTCATATACTTTATTACGAGCATTTCAACATGATTATATTGCAAAAACACAATTTTTGTACTTTTTACACAGTTAAAATTCCAACAGGTACATTGTAATGCCTATTTAAATCCGCTCGTCCGAAACTTCTACAAAGAGGACCGCAAAAAAAAATTAATTAAATTTTAGGAATCCATATTCTTCATTACGAGCATTTCAACACGATTATATTGAAAAAACTCAATTTCTATACTTTTTACTCAGTTAAAATTCTAAAGGGTCCGTTGTAATGCCTATTTAGACCCGCTCGTCCGAAACCTCTACAAAACGGACCGCGAAACAAGTTTTAATCAAATTTTAGGACTTCATATACTTGATTAAGTGCATTTAAACACGATTATATTGCAAAAACTCAATTTCTGTACTTTTTACTCAGTTAAAATTTCAACGGGTCCTTTGTAATGCCCATTTAGACCCGCTCGTCCGAAACCTCTACAAAACGGACCGCAAAACAAGTTTTAAAAATTTTTTAGGAGTTCATATTCTTGATTTCGAGAATTTCAACACGATTATATTGAAAAACTCAATTTCTGTACTTTTTATTCAAGTAAAATTCCAATGGGTCCATTGTAAGGCCTATTTAGACCCGCTCGTCTGAAACCTCAACAAAACAGACCACGAAACAAGTTTTAATCAAATTCTAGGATTTCATATACTTGATTAAGTGCATTTCAACATGATTATATTACAAAAACTCAATTTCTGAACTTTTTACTCAGTTAAAATTCCAACGGGTCCATTGTAAGGCCTATTTAGACCCGCTCGTCTGAAACCTCTACAAAACGGACCACAAAACAAGTTTTACTGAAATTTTAGGAGTTCATACACTTTATTACGAGCATTTCAACATGATTATATTGCAAAAACTCAATTTTTGTACTTTTTACACAGATAATTTTCCAATAGGTCCATTGTAATGCCTATTTAGACCCGCTCGTCTGAAACCTCTGCAAAATGGACCGCAAAACAAGTTTTAATCAAATTTTAGGAATCCATATTCTTCATTATGATTATATTGCAAAAACTCAATTCATGTACTTTTTATTCAGTTAAAATTCCGACGGGTCCATTTTAAGGACAATTTAGACTCGCTCGTCTGAAACCTCTACAAAACGAACCACGAAACAAGTTTTCATCAAACTTTAGGAGTTCATAGACTTGGTTACGAGCATTTCAACACGACTATATTGCAAAAACTCAATTTCTGTACTTTTTATTTAAGTAAAACTCCAACGGGTCCATTGTAAGGCCTATTTAGACTCGCTCGTTTGAAACCTATAACAAACGGACCGCAAAACAAGCTTTTATCAAATTTTAGGAGTTCATATACTTGATTACGAGCATTTCGACACGATTATAATGCAAAAACTAAATTTCTGTACTTTTTACTCAGTTAAAATTCCAACGGGTCCATTGTAATGCCCATTTAGACCCGCTCGTCCGGAACCTCTACAAAACAGACCGCAAAACAAGTTTTAATCAAATCTTAGGAGTTCATATACTTGATTACGAGCATTTCAACGCTATTATATTATAAAAACTCAATTTCTGTACTTTTCATTTAAGTAAAATTCCAACGGGTCCATTGTAAGGCCTATTTAGACCCGCTCGTCTGAAACCTCTACAAAACGGACCGCAAAACAAGTTTTAATCAAATTTTAGGAGTTCATATACTTTATTACGAGCATTTCAGCACGATTATATTGGAAAAACACAATTTCTGTACTTTTTACTCAGTTAAAATTCCAACGGGTCCATTGTAAGGCTTATTTAGACCCGCTCGTCTGAAACCTCCACAAAACGGACCGCAAAACAAGTTTTAATCAAATCTTAGGAGTTCATATACTTTATTACGCGCATTTCAACATGATTATATTGCAAAAACTCAGTATTTGTACTTTTTACACAATTAAAATTCCAACAGGTCCATTGTAATGCCTATTTAGACCCGATCGTCCGAAACCTCTACAAAATGGACCACAAAACAATTTTTAATCAAATTTTAGGAATCCATATTCTTCATTACGAGCATTCCCACACGATTATATTGCAAAAACTCAATTTCCGTACTTTTTACTCAGTTAAAATTCCAACGGGTCCATTGTAATGCCTATTTAGACCCGCTCGTCCGAAACCTCTACAAAACGGATCGCGAAACAAGTTTTAATAACATTTTAGGAGTTCATATACTTAATTAAGTGCATTTCAACACGATTATATTGCAAAAACTCAATTTATGTACTTTTTACTCAGTTAAAATTCCAACAGGTCCATTGTAATGCCTATTTAGACCCGCTCGTCCGAAACCTCTACAAAACGGACCGCAAAACAAGTTTTTATCAAACTTTAGGAGTTCATATTCTTGATTTCGAGCATTCCGACACGAGTATATTGAAAAAACTCAATTTCTGTACTTTTTACTCAGTTAAAATTCCCACGGGTCCATTTTAAGGTATATTTAGACTCACTCGTCTGAAACTTCTACAAAACGGACTGTGAAACAAGTTTTACTCAAATTTTAGGAGTTCATATTTTTTATTACGAGCATTTCAACATGATTATATTGGAAAACTCAATTTCTGTACTTTTTACTTAGTTAAAATTCCAACGGGTCCATTGTAAGACCTATATAGACCCGCTTGTCTGAAACCTCTACAAAACGAACCGCAAAACAATTTTTAATCAAATTGTAGGAGTTCATATACTTTATTACGAGCATTTCAACATGATTATATTGCAAAAACTCAATTTTTGTACTTTTTACACAGATAATTTTCCAACAGGTCCATTGTAATGCCTATTTAGACCCGCTCGTCTGAAACCTCTACAAACGGACCTCAGAACAAGGATTAATCAAATTTTAGGAGTCCATGTTCTTCATTACGAGCATTTCAACACGATTATATTGCAAAAACTCAATTCATGTACTTTTTATTAAGTTAATATTCCGACGGGTCCATTTGAAGGCCTATTTAGACTCGCTCGTCCGAAACTTCTACAAAACGAACCGCGAAACAAGTTTTCATCAAACTTTAGGAGTTCATAGACTTGATTACGAGCATTTCAAAACGATTATATTGCAAAAACTCAATTTCTGTACTTTTTACTTAGATAAAATTCCAACGGGTCCATTGTAATGCATATTTAAACCCGCTCGTCTAGAACCTCAACAAAACGGACTGCAAAACAAGTTTTAATCTAATTTTAGGAGGTCATATTCTTGATTACGATCATTTCAACACGATTATATTGCAAAAACTCAATTTCTTTACTTTTTACTAAGTTCAAATTCCAACTGGTCCATTGTAATGCTTATTTAGAGCCGCTCATCCGAAACCTCTTAAAAACGGGCCCCACAACAAGTTTTAATCAAATTTTACGAGTTCATATTCTTGATTTCGAGCATTTCAACACGAGTATATTGAAAAAACAAGATTTCTGTACTTTTTACTCAAGTAAAATTCCAACGGGTCCAGTGTAAGGCCTATTTAGACCCGCTCGTCCGAAACCTCTACAAAACAGACTGCGAAACAAGTTTTAATCAAACATTAGGAGTTCATATACTTGATTACGAGCATTTCAACACGATTAGATTACAAACTCAATTTATGTACTTTTTACTCTGTTAAAAATCCAACGGGTCCATTATAATGCCTATCTAGACCCGCTCATCCGAAACCTCTACAAAACGGACCGCGAAACAAGTTTTAATCAAATCTTAGGAGTTCATATACTTGATTACGAGCATTTCAACTCGATTATATTGCAAAAACTCAATTTCTGTACTTTTTACTAAGTTAAAATTCCAACGGGTTCATTGTAATGCCTATTTAGACCCGCTCGTCCGAAACCTCTACAAAACGGACCGCAAAACAAGTTTTTATCAAACTTTAGGAGTTCATATTCTTGATTTCGAGCATTCCCACACGAGTATATTGAAAAAACTCAATTTCTGTACTTTTTACTTAGTTAAAATTCCCACGGGTCCATTTTAAGGTATATTTAGACTCACTCGTGTGAAACTTCTACAAAACGGACTGTGAAACAAGTTTTAATCAAATTTTAGGAGTTCATATTTTTTATTACGAGCATTTCAACATGATTATATTGGAAAACTCAATTTCTGTACTTTTTACTCAGTTAAAATTCCAACGGGTCCATTGTAAGACCTATATAGACCCGCTTGTCTGAAACCTCTACAAAACGAACCGCAAAACAATTTTTAATCAAATTTTAGGAGTTCATATACTTTATTACGAGAATTTCAACATGATTATATTGCAAAAACTCAATTTTTGTACTTTTTACACAGATAATTTTCCAACAGGTCCATTGTAATGCCTATTTAGACCCGCTCGTCTGAAACCTCTACAAACGGACCTCAGAACAAGGATTAATCAAATTTTAGGAGTCCATATTCTTCATTACGAGCATTTCAACACGATTATATTGCAAAAACTCAATTCATGTACTTTTTATTAAGTTAATATTCCGACGGGTCCATTTTAAGGCCTATTTAGACTCGCTCGTCCGAAACTTCTACAAAATGAACCGCGAAACAAGTTTTCATCAAACTTTAGGAGTTCATAGACTTGATTACGAGCATTTCAAAACGATTATATTGCAAAAACTCAATTTCTGTACTTTTTACTTAGATAAAATTCCAACGGGTCCATTGTAATGCATATTTAAACCCGCTCGTCTAGAACCTCAACAAAACGGACTGCAAAACAAGTTTTAATCTAATTTTAGGAGTTCATATTCTTGATTACGATCATTTCAACACGATTATATTGCAAAAACTCAATTTCATTACTTTTTACTAAGTTCAAATTCCAACTGGTCCATTGTAATGCTTATTTAGAGCCGCTCATCCGAAACCTCTTAAAAACGGGCCCCACAACAAGTTTTAATCAAATTTTACGAGTTCATATTCTTGATTTCGAGCATTTCAACACGAGTATATTGAAAAAACAAGATTTCTGTACTTTTTACTCAAGTAAAATTCCAACGGGTCCAGTGTAAGGCCTATTTAGACCCGCTCGTCCGAAACCTCTACAAAACGGACTGCGAAACAAGTTTTAATCAAACATTAGGAGTTCATATACTTGATTACGAGCATTTCAACACGATTATATTACAAACTCAATTTATGTACTTTTTACTCTGTTAAAAATCCAACGGGTCCATTATAATGCCTATCTAGACCCGCTCATCCGAAACCTCTACAAAACGGACCGCGAAACAAGTTTTAATCAAATCTTAGGATTTCATATACTTGATTACGAGCATTTCAACTCGATTATATTGTAAAAACTCAATTTCTGTACTTTTTACTCAGTTAAAATTCCAACGGGTTCATTGTAATGCCTATTTAGACCCGCTCGTCCGAAACCTCTACAAAACGGACCGCAAAACAAGTTTTTATCAAACTTTAGGAGTTCATATTCTTGATTTCGAGCATTCCCACACGAGTATATTGAAAAAACTCAATTTCTGTACTTTTTACTCAGTTAAAATTCCCACGGGTCCATTTTAAGGTATATTTAGACTCACTCGTGTGAAACTTCTACAAAACGGACTGTGAAACAAGTTTTAATCAAATTTTAGGAGTTCATATTTTTTATTACGAGCATTTCAACATGATTATATTGTAAAACTCAATTTCTGTACTTTTTACTCAGTTAAAATTCCAACGGGTCCATTGTAAGACCTATATAGACCCGCTTGTCTGAAACCTCTACAAAACGAACCGCAAAACAATTTTTAATCAAATTGTAGGAGTTCATATACTTTATTACGAGCATTTCAACATGATTATATTGCAAAAACTCAATTTTTGTACTTTTTACACAGATAATTTTCCAACAGGTCCATTGTAATGCCTATTTAGACCCGCTTGTCTGAAACCTCTACAAACGGACCTCAGAACAAGGATTAATCAAATTTTAGGAGTCCATATTCTTCATTACGAGCATTTCAACACGATTATATTGCAAAAACTCAATTCATGTACTTTTTATTAAGTTAATATTCCGACGGGTCCATTTTAAGGCCTATTTAGACTCGCTCGTCCGAAACTTCTACAAAACGAACCGCGAAACAAGTTTTTCATCAAACTTTAGGAGTTCATAGACTTGATTACGAGCATTTCAAAACGATTATATTGCAAAAACTCAATTTCTGTACTTTTTACTTAGATAAAATTCCAACGGGTCCATTGTAATGCATATTTAAACCCGCTCGTCTAGAACCTCAACAAAACGGACTGCAAAACAAGTTTTAATCTAATTTTAGGAGTTTATATTCTTGATTACGATCATTTCAACGCGATTATATTGCAAAAACTCAATTTCATTACTTTTTACTAAGTTCAAATTCCAACTGGTCCATTGTAATGCTTATTTAGAGCCGCTCGTCCGAAACCTCTTAAAAACGGGCCCCACAACAAGTTTTAATCAAATTTTACGAGTTCATATTCTTGATTTCGAGCATTTCAACACGAGTATATTGAAAAAACAAGATTTCTGTACTTTTTACTCAAGTAAAATTCCAACGGGTCCAGTGTAAGGCCTATTTAGACCCGCTAGTCCGAAACCTCTACAAAACGGACTGCGAAACAAGTTTTAATCAAACATTAGGAGTTCATATACTTGATTACGAGCATTTCAACACGATTAGATTACAAACTCAATTTATGTACTTTTTACTCAGTTAAAAATCCAACGGGTCCATTATAATGCCTATCTAGACCCGCTCATCCGAAACCTCTACAAAACGGACCGCGAAACAAGTTTTAATCAAATCTTAGGAGTTCATATACTTGATTACGAGCATTTCAACTCGATTATATTGCAAAAACTCAATTTCTGTACTTTTTACTTAGTTAAAATTCCAACGGGTTCATTGTAATGCCTATTTAAACCCGCTCGTTTGAAACCTCTCGAAAACGGATCGTAAAACAAGTTTTAATCAAAATTTAGGAGTTCATATTCTTGATTACAAGCATTTCAACACGATTATATTGCAAAAACTCAATTTATATACTTTTTACTTAGTTAAAATTCCAACGGGTCTATTGTAATGCCTATTTAGACCCTCTCGTACGAAACCTCTGCAAAACGGACCGCAAAACAATGTTTTATCAAATTTTAGGAGTTAATGTACTTGATTACGAGCATTTCGACTCGATCGTCTGAAACCTTTACAAAATTGATCGCGAAAGAAGATTTAATCAAAATTTAGGAGTTTCTATACTTGATTACGAGCATTTCAACACGATTATATTGCAAAAACTCAATTATTGTACTTTTTACTCAGTTAAAAGTCCAACAAGTCCATTGTAATGCCTATTTAGACCCGCTCGTATGAAACCTATAACAAATAGACCGCAAAACAAGGTTTTATCAAATTTTAGGAGTTCATATACTTGATTACGAGCATTTCAACATGATTATATTGCAAAAACTCAATTTCTGTACTTTTTACTCATTTAAAATTCCCACGGGTCCATTGTAAGGCCTATTTAGACCTGCTCGTCCGAAACCTATACCAAACGGACCGCAAAACATTGTTTTATCAAAATTTAGAGGTTCATACACTTGATTACGAGCATTTTAACACGATTATATTTCAAAAATTTAATTTATGTACTTTTTACTCAGTTAAAATTCAACGGGTCCATTATAAATCTTATTTAGACTCGCTCGTCTGAAACCTCTACAAAACAGACCGCAAAACAAGTTTTAATCATATTTTTGGAGTTTATATTCTTCATTACGAGCATTTCAACACGATTATATTAAAAACACTCAATTTCTGTACTTTTTACTCAAGTAAAATTCCAACGGGTCGAGTGTAAGGCCTATTTATTCCCGCTCGTCTGAAACCTCTACAAAACGGACCGCGAAACAAGTTTTAATCAAATTATAGGAGTTCATATACTTGATTACGAGCATTTCAACACGTTTTTATCGCAAAAACTGAATTTCTATACTTTTTCCTCAGTTAAAATTCCAACGGGTCCATTATAATGCTTATTTAGACCCGCTTGTCCGAAACCTCTACGAAACGGACCACAAAACAAGTTTTAATCAAATTGTAGGAGTTCAAATTTTTTATTATGAGCATTTCAACACAATTTTATTGCAAAAACGCAATTTTTGTACTTTTTGCTCAGTTAAAATTCCAACAGGTCCATTGTAAGGCCTATTTAGACACGCTCGTCTGAAACTCTACAAAACGAATCGCACAACAAGTTTTAATCAAATTTTTGGAGTTCATATTCTTTATTTCGAGCATTTCAACATGATTATATTAAAAAACTCAATTTATGTAATTTTTACTCAAGTAAAATTCCAACGGGTCTAGTGTAAGGCCTATTTAGACCCGTTCGTCTTAAACTTCTACAAAACATACCACGAAACAAGTTTTAATCAAATCTTAGGAGTTCATATGCTTGATTATGAGCATTTCAACACGATTATATTTCAAAAACTCAATTTATATACTTTTTACTCAGTTAAAATTCCAACGGGTCCATTGTAATGCCTATTTAGACCCGCTCATACGAAACCTTTATAAAACGGACCACAAAAATGTTTTAATCAAATTTTTGGAGTTCATATTCTTTTTTACGAGCATTTCAACACGATTATATTAAAAAAACTCAATTTATGTACTTTTTACTCAAGTAAATTTTTTCCAACGGGTCCGTTGTAAGGCCAATTTAGACCCGCTCGTACGAAACCTCTACAAAACGGACCGCAAAACAATGTTTTAACAAATTTTAGGAGTTAATATACTTGATTACGAGTATTTCGACACGATTATATTGCAAAAACTCAATTTATGTACTTTTTACTCAGTTAAAATTCCAACGGGTTCATTGGAATGCCTATTTAGACCCGCTCGTTTGAAACCTCTGCAAAACGAGCCGCAAAACAAGTTTTAATCAAATCTTAGGAGTTCATATACTTGATTACGAGCATTTCAACACGATTATATTGCAAAAACTCAATTTCTGTACTTTTTACTTAGTTAAAATTCCAACGGGTTCATTGCAATGCCTATTTAGACCCGCTTGTCCGAAACCTATAACAAACAGACCGCAAAACAAGGTTTTATCAAATTTTAGGAGTTCATATACTTGATTACGAGCATTTCAACACGATTATATTGCAAACACTCAATTTCTGTACTTTTTACCTAGTTAAAATTCCCACGGGTCTATTGTAAGGTCTATTTAGACCTGTTCGTCTGAAACCTATAACAAACGGACCGCCAAACAAGTTTAAATCAAACTTTAGGAGTTCATATACTTGATTACGAGCATTTCATCATGATTATATTACAAAAACACAATTTATGTACTTTTTACTCAAGTAAAATTCCAACGGGTCCATTGTAAGGCCTATTTAGACCCGCTCGTCCGAAACCTCTACAAAACGGACCGCAAAACAAGTTTTAATCAAACCGTAGGAGTTCATATACTTGATTACGAGCAGTTCAATACGATTATATTGCAAAAACTCAATTTCTGTACTTTTTACTCAGTTAAAATTCACACGGGTCCATTGTAAGGCCTATTTAGACCTGCTTGTCCGAAACCTTTAACAAACGGACCGCAAAACATTGTTTTATCAAAATTTAGAGGCTCATATACTTGATTACGAGCATATCAACTCGATTATATTGCAAAAACTCATTTTCTGTACATTTTACTCAGTTTTAATCACATTTTAGGAGTTTATATTCTTGATTACGAGCATTTCAACACGATTATATTAAAAAAACTCAATTTCTGTACTTTTTACTCAAGTAAAATTCCAACGGGTCTAGTGTAAGGCCTAATTAGACTCGCTCGTCTTAAACTTCTACAAAACGGACCACGAAACAAGTTTTAATCAAATCTTAGGAGTTCATATGCTTGATTTTGAGCATTTCAACACGATAATATTTCAAAAACTCAATTTCTGTACTTTTTACTCAGTTAAAATTCCAACGGGTCCATTGTAATGCCTATTTAGACTCGCTCGTCCGAAACCTCTACAAAACGGACGGCAAAACAAGTTTGAATCAAATCTTAGGAGTTCATATACTTGATTACGAGCATTTCAACACGATTATACTGCAAAAACTCAATTTCTGTACTTTTTACTTAGTTAAAATTCCAACGGGTCCATTGTAAGGCCTATTTAGACTCGCTCGTCTGAAACCTCTACAAAACGGACCGTGAAACAAGTTTTAACAAAATTTTAGGAGTTCATATACTTGATTACGAGCATTTCAACACGATTATATTGCAAAAACTCAATTTTTGTACTTTTTACTTAGTTAAAATTCTAACGGGTCCATTGTAAGGCCTATTTAGACTCGCTCGTCTAAAACCTCTACAAAACGGACCGTGAAACAAGTTTTAACAAAATTTTAGGAGTTCATATACTTGGTTACGAGCATTTCAACACGATTATATTGCAAAAACTCATTTTTTGTACTTTTTACTCAATTAAAATTCCAACGTGTCCATTGTAATGCCCATTTAGAACCGCTCGTCCGAAATCTATAACAAACAGACCGCAAAACATGGTTTTATCAAATTTTAGGAGTTCATAGACTTGATTACGAGCATTTCAACACGATTATATTGCAAAAACTCAATTTCTGTACTTTTTACTCAGTTAAAATTCCCACGGCTCCGTTATAAGGCCTATTTAGACATGCTCGTCTGAAACCTATAACAAACGGACCGCAAAACATTGTTTTATCAAAATTTAGAGGTTCATATACTTGATTACGAGCATTTCAACACGATTATTTTGAAAAAACACAATTTCTGTACTTTTTACTCAGTTAAAATTCCTATGGGTCCATTATAATGCTTATTTAGACTCGCTCGTCTGAAACCTCTACAAAACAGACCGCAAAACAAGTTTCAATCACATTTTAGGAGTTTATATTCTTGATTACGAGCATTTTAACATGATTATATTAAAAATTTCAATTTCTGTACTTTTTACGCAAGTAAAATTCCAACGGGTCTAGTGTAAGGCCTATTTAGACCCGCTCTTCCGAAACCTCTACAAAACGGACCGCGAAACAAGTTGTAATCAAACTTTTGGTGTTCATATACTTGATTACGAGCATTTCAACACGATTATATCGCAAAAACAAAATTTCTGGTCTTTTTCCTTAGTTAAAATTCCAACGGGTCCATTATAAGGCCTATTTAGACCCGCTCGTCCGAAACCTCTACAAAACGAACCGCACAACAAGTTTTAATCAAATATTATGATTTCATATTCTTGAATTCGAGCATTTCAATGGGATTATATTGAAAAAACTCAATTTCTGTACTTTTTACTCAAGTAAAATTCCAACAGGTCCATTGTCTGGCCTATTCAGACACGCTCGTCCGAAACCTCTACAAAATAGACCGCACAACAAGTTTTAATCAAATTTTAGGAGTTCATATTCTTGATTTTAAGCATTTCAACATGAATATTTAAAAAAAAACTCCATTTTTGTAATTTTTACTCAAGTAAAATTCCAACATGTCCAGTGTAAGGCCTATTTAGACCCGCTCGACCGAAACTTTAACAAAACGGACCGCGAAACAAGTTTTAATCAAATATTAGGAGTTCATATGCTTGATTACGAGCATTTCAACACGATTATATTGCAAAAACTCAATTTATGTACTTTTTACTTAGTTAAAATTCCAACGGGTCCATTGTAATGCCTATTTAGACTCGCTCTTCTGAAACCTCTACAAAACAGACCGCAAAACAAGTTTTAATCAAATCTTAGGAGTTCATATACTTGATTACGAGCATTTCCACATGATTATATTGCAAAAACTCAATTTTTGTACTTTTTAATTAGTTAAAATTCCAACGGGTTCATTGTAATGCCTATTTAAACCCGCTCGTCTGAAACCTCTCGAAAACGGATCGCAAAAAAGGTTTTAATCACATTTTAGGAGTTCATATTCTTGATTACAAGCATTTAAACACGATTATATTTCAAAAACTCAATTTCTACACTTTTTACTCAGTTAAAATTCCAACAGGTTCGTTGTAATACCTATTTAGACCCGCTCGTCCGAAACCTCTACAAAATGGATCGCAAAAAAAGTTTTAATCAAATTTTAGGAGTTCATATTCGTTATTACGAGCATTTGAACACGATTATATTGGACAAACACAATTTATGTACTTTTTACTCAAGTAAAATTCCAACGGGTCCATTGTATGGCCAATTTAGACCCGCTCGTACGAAACCAATGCAAAACGGACCGCAAAACATTGTTTTATCAAATTTTAGGAGTAAATATACTTGATTACGAGCATTTTAACACGACTATATTGCAAAAACTTGATTTCTATTCTTTTTCCTTAGTAAAAATTCCAACGGGTCCATTGTAATGTCAATTTAGACCTGCTCATCCGAAACCTCTATAAAAAGGACCGCAAAACAAGTTTTAATCAGATTTTAGGAGTTCATATTTTTTATTACGAGCATTTCAACACGATTTTATTGCAAAAACTCAATTTATGTACTTTTTACTCAGTTAAAATTCCAACGGGTCCATTGTAAGGCCTATTCAGACTCGCTCGTCTAAAACCTCTAAAAAACGGACCGCGAAACAAGTTTTAATCAAATTTGAGGAGATCATATTTTTTATTACGAGCATTTCAGCACGATTATATTGCAAAAACTAAATTTTTGTACTTTTTACTCAGTTAAAATTCCAACGGGTCCATTGTAAGGCCTATTTAGACCCGCTCGTCTGAAACCTCTACAAAACTGACCGCAAAACAAGTTTTAATCAAATTTTAGGAGTTTATATACTTTATTCCGAGCATTTCAACATGATTATATTGCAAAAACTCAATTTTTGTACTTTTTACACAGATAATTTTTCAACAGGTCCATTGTAATGCCTATTTAGTCTCGCTCGTCCGAAACCTCTACAAAACGGACCGCAAAACAAGTTTTAATCAAACTCTAGGAGTCCATATTCTTCATTACAAGCATTTCAACACGATTATATTGTAAAAACTCAATTCATGTACTTTTTACTCAGTTAAAATTCTGACGAGTCCATTTTAAGGCCTATTTAGACTCGCTCGTCCGAAACCTCTACAAAACGAACAGCAAAACAAGTTTTCATCAAACTTTAGGAGTTCATAGACTTGATTACGAGCATTTCAACATGATTATATTGCAAAAACTCAATTTCTGTACTTTTTACTTAGTTAAAATTCAAATGGGTCCATTGTAATGCCTATTTAGACCCGCTCGTTTGAAACCTCTACAAAACGGACCGCACAACAAGTTTTAATCAAATCTCAGGAGTTCATATTCTTGATTTCGAGTATTTCAACACGATTATATTGAAAAAAACTCAATTTCTGTACTTTTAACTCAAGTAAAATTCCAATGGGTCCATTGTAAGGCCTATTTAGACCCGCTCGTCCGAAACCTCTACAAAACGAACCGCACAACAAGTTTTAATCAAATTTTATGAGTTCATATTCTTGAATTCGAGCATTTCAACAGGATTATATTGAAAAAAACTCAATTTCTGTACTTTTTACTCAGTTAAAATTCCAACGTGTCCATTGTAAAGACTATTTAGACCCGCTCGTCCGAAACCTCTTCAAAACGGACAGCAAAACAAGTTTTAATCAATTCTTAGGAGTTCATATACTTGATTACGAGCATTTCAACATGATTATATTGCAAAAACTCACTATCTGTACTTTTCACTTAGTTAAAATTCCAATGGGTTCATTGTAATGCCTATATAAACCCGCTCGTCCGAAACCTCTACAAAACGGACCGCGAAATAAATTTTAATCAAATCTTAGGAGTTCATATACTTGATTACGAGCATTTCAACACGATTATATTGTAAAAAGAAAATTTCTGTACTTTTTCCTCAGTTAAAATTCCAACATGTCCACTGTAATGCTTTTTTAGACCCGCTTGTCCGAAACCTCTTCGAAACGGACCACAAAACTAGTTTTAATAAAATTTTAGGAGTTCATATTTTTTATTACGAGCATTTCAACACAATTTAATTGCAAAAAAGCAATTTCTGTACTTTTTACTCAGTTAAAATTCCAACGGGTCCATTGTAAGGCCTATTTAAATACGCTCGTCCGAAACCTCTACAAAACGGACCACACAACTAGTTTTAATCAAATTTAGGAGTTCATATTCTTGATTTCGAGAATTTCAACACGAATATATTGAAAAAACTCAATTTCTATATTTTTTACTCAAGTAAAATTCCAACGGGTCAATTGTAAGGCCTATTTAGACCCGCTCGTCCGAAACCTCTACAAAACTGACCGCGAAATAAGTTTTAATCAAATTTTAGGAGTTAATATACTTGATTAAGTGCATTTCAACACGATTATATTGCAAAAACTCAATTTCTGTACTTTTTACTTAGTTAAAATTCCAATGGGTCATTGTAATGCTTATTTAGACCCGCTCGTCCGAAACCTCTACAAAACGGACCGCAAAACTAGTTTTAATAAAATTTTAGGAGTTCATATTTTTTATTACGAGCATTTCAACACAATTTAATTGCAAAAAAGCAATTTCTGTACTTTTTACCCAGTTAAAATTCCAACGTGTCCATTGTAAGGCCTATTTAAACACGCTCGTCCGAAACCTCTACAAAACGGACCACACAACTAGTTTTAATCAAATTTTAGGAGTTCATATTCTTGATTTCGAGAAATTCAACACGAATATATTGAAAAAACTCAATTTCTATATTTTTTACTCTAAGTAAAATTCCAACGGGTCAATTGTAAGGCCTATTTTGACCCGCTCGTCCGAAACCTCTACAAAACTGACTGTGAAACAAGTTTTAATCAAATTCTAGGAGTTCATATACTTGATTAAGAGCATTTCAACACGATTATATGGAAAAAACTCAAATTTTGTACTTTTTACTTAGTTAAAATTCCAACTGGTCCATTGTAATGCCTATTTAGACCCGCTCGTCCGGAACCTCTACAATACGGACCGCAAAACAAGTTTTAATCAAATCTTAGGAGTTCATATGCTTGATTACAAGCATTTCAACACGATTATATTGCAAAAACTCAATTTATGTACTTTTTTCTCAGTTAAAATTCCAACCAGTCCATTGTAAAGCCTATTTAGTCCCGCTTTTCCCAAACCACTAAAAAACGGACCGCTCAACAAGTTTTAATCAAATATTAGGAGTTCATATTCTTGATTTTGAGCATTTCAACACGATTATATTGAAAAAACTAAATTTCTATACTTTTTATTCAAGTAAAATTCCAATGGGTCCATTGCAAGGCCTATTTAGACCCGCTCATCCGAAACCTCTACAAAACGGACCGCGAAACAAGTTTTAATCAAATTTTAGGAATTCATATACTTGATTAAATGCATTTCAACACGATTATACTGCAAAAACTCAATTTCTGTACTTTTTACTCAGTTAAAATTCACACGGGTCCATTATAAGGCCTATTTAGACCTGCTTGTCCGAAACCTTTAACAAACGGACCGCAAAACATTGTTTTATCAAAATTTAGAGGGTCCATTGTTTTATCAAAACATTGTAATGCCTATTTAGACCCGCTCGTCTGAAACCTCTACAAAACCGACCGCAAAACAAGTTTTAATCAAATCCTAGGAGTTCGTATACTTGATTACGAGCATTTCAACACGATTATATTGCAAAAACTCAATTTATGTACTTTATACTCAAGTAAAATTCCAATGAGACCATTGTAAGGCCTATTTAGACCCACTCGTCCGAAACCTCTACAAAACGAAATTCAAACCAAATTTTAATCAAACTTTAGAAGTTCATATACTTGATTACGAGCATTTCAACACGATAATATTGCAAAAACTCAATTCTGTACTTTTTACTTGGTTAAAATTCCAACGAGTCCATTGTAAGGCCTATTTAGACCCGCTCGTCCGAAACCTTTACAAAACGTACCGCAAAACAAGTTTCAATCAAATTTCAGGAGTTCATATACTTGATTACGAGTATTTCAAAATGATTATATTGCAAAAATTCAATTTTTGTACTTTTTACTCAGTTAAAATTCCAATGGGTCTATTGTAAGGCCTATTTAGACCCGCTCGTCCGAAACCTATTACAAACGAACCGCAAAACATGTTTTAATCAATTTTTAAGATTTCATATACCTGATTACGAGCATTTCAAAACGATTATAATGACAAAACTCAATTTTTGTACATTTTACTTAGTTAAAATTCCAACGGGTCCATTGTAAGGCCTATTTAGACTCGATCGTCTGAATTCTCTACAAAACGGACCGCAAAACAAGTTTTAATCAAACTTTAGGAGTTCATATACTTGTTTACGAGCATTTCAACACGATTATATTGCAAAAACTCAATTTATGTACTTTTTACTCAGTTAAAATTCCAACGGGTCCATTGTAATTCATATATCGACCCGCTCGTCCGAAACCTACAACAAACGGACCGCAAAACAAGGTTTTATCAAATTTTAGGAGTTTATATACTTGATTAGGAGCATTTCAATACGATTATATTTGTAAAACTCAATTTCTGTACTTTTTACTTAGTTAAAATTCCCACGGGTCCATTGTAAGGCATATTTAAACATGCTTGTCCGAAACCTCTACAAAATGGACCGAGAAACAAGTTTTAATCAAATTTTAGGAGTTCATATATTTGATTACTAGCATTTAAACACGATTATATTGCCAAAACTAAATTTATCTACTTTTTACTCAGTTAAAATTCCAATGGGTCCATTGTAAGGCCTATTTAGACCCTCTCGTCCGAAACCTTTACAAAATGGACCGCGAAACAAGTTTTAATCAAATTTTAGGAGTTCATATACTCGATGACGATCATTTCAACATGATTATATTGTTAAAACTCAATTTCTATACTTTTTACTCAGTTAAAATTCAACGGGTCCATTGTAAGGCCTATTCAGACCCGCTCGTCCGAATCCTATTACAAACGAACCGCAAAACATGTTTTAATCAATTTTAAGAGTTCATATACTTGATTACGAGCATTTCAAAACAATTATATTGCAAAAACTCAATTTATGTACTTTTTACTTAGTTAAAATTCCAACGGGTCCTTTGTAAGGTCTATTTAGACCCGCTTGTTCGAAACCTCTACAAAACGGACCGCAAAACAAGTTTTAATCAAATCTTAAGAGTTCATATACTTGGTTACGAGCATTTCAACATGATTATATTGCAAAAACTCAATTTATGTACTTTTTACTCAGTTAAAATTCCAACGGGTCCATTGTAATTCATATATAGACCCGCTCGTCTGAAACCTATAACAAACGGACCGCAAAACAGGGTTTTATCAAATTTTAAGAGTTCATATACTTGATTAGGAGCATTTCAACACGATTACATTTGTAAAACTCAATTTCTGTTCTTTTTACTCAGTTAAAATTCCCACGGGTCCATTGTAAGGCATATTTAGACATGCTTGTCCGAAACCTATAGCAAACTGACCGAAAAGATTGTTTTATCAAAATTTAGAGGTTCATATACTTGATTACGAGCATTTCAACACGATTATATTGCAAAAACTCAATTTCTGTACTTTTTACTTAGTTAAAATTCTAACGGATCCATTATAAAGCTTATTTGAACTCGCTCGTCTGAAACCTCTACAAAACGGACCGCGAAACAAGTTTTAATCACATTTTAGGAGTTTATATTCTTGATTACGAGCATTTCAACACGATTATATTAAAAAAACTCAATTTATGTACTTTTTACTCAAGTAAAATTCCAACGGGTCTAGTGTAAGGCCTATTTAAACCCGCTCGTCTTAAACTTCTACAAAACAGACCACGAAACAAGTTTTAATCAAATCTTAGGAGTTCATATGCTTGATTATGAGCATTTCAACACGATTATATTTCAAAAACTCAATTTCTCTACTTTTTACTTAGTTAAAATTCCATCGGGTCCATTATAATGCCTATTTAGACTCGCTCGTCCCAAACCTCTACAAAACGGACCGCAAAACAAGTTTTAATCAAATCTTAGGAGTTCATATACTTGATTAGAATGCTATGCAACACCTCTATGGTGGGTTCCTTTATCGGCCAGGGATTAATAGTGATATCCGTCTTTATGTGGATAACTGGGGAGGATCATCTCCTATTCAACTCTATGGGGAATATGAGATATCTGATGAAATTCATATTTGATGTCGTTCCTTTATTACTAGGAACCAAGCTGCTTGGGATCCTATCAAAGTCCATAACTATTTTACTATGGACAATGCCAATGATATTTTGAATATTCCTATTATTAACGACACCCGCGATTCCATTCTTTGCAACCCTAATGATTCTGGTATCTACTCTGTCCGATCAGGTTACCAATTTCTGCAAAAACCACCGAAACCTCGTAATCGACCTATGAGAATTTGGAAAGTTCTGGCTAAGGCAATAGCACTCCCCAAAGTTAAAACCTTTGGTTGGCGTATGTGCTCTAAGGCTCTCCCAACTGGGTCTCAGATGCAAGCATCTACTCCCAAGGCGGGACCCTGCCCCGTTTGTCAATCCAGTCTGGAATCTACTCTCCATGCTCTTCGTGACTGCCATGGTGCCAGGGAGATGCTTCGCCTTGTGGGACTGCCACATATTCTCTTTCATAGTACTGCCCCTACTAGTATCCAATGGCTAGAGGAAGGTGCTCGTCTATTGAACCCTGATCTCTTTGGTCTCTTTCTCACTACTATATGGAATATTTGGAACCGACACAATGACTGGGTCCACAACCGCCATTTGCAACCCCCCTAGTTAATTGCCATCAACTGTATCAGTTTACATCGTGATTTTTCAAATGCTATTACGTCTTCACTAACCCCACAAGGCTTATCATCTCTCTCTCCTCCTCGTTGGAGTCCTCCACCTCCTGGATACATTAAAATTAATGTGGATGGGGCTTTTGATCCAATTACTCGTGCTGCCGCTATTGGCATTGTGGCACGTGATGCTTCGGGTGTGGTTATAGGGGGTTTGGTTTACCCCCTAGGCAGTTGTACGGATGCCGCCTCTTCTGAAGGGGAGGGACTCCTAGCTGGTATCACGCTTGCTCAGTCTAAGGGATGGAACAGACTGATTTTGGAGACCGACTGTGCTTCCATTGCGAATAGGATCTCTATCTAGGGGCCAGACCTGTCAACTTTGGGACCTACAATTCAACATATTCGAGATGCTTTATCATCTCTTTCTTTTGCACATGTTCATTATGTAAGTCGCTCGGCTAATTTGGTAGCCCACACTCTGGCTACCCACGCCCTTAGGCACAAGTCCTCTTTGTCTTTTGATGCTTTTTATTCGGATTATGTCCGCAAATTTGTACTTGACGAGATTTCTTCTCAATCAATAGAAATATACATAGGGTACTCTTTTCCCCTTTTAGGGATTCCCAAGACCTGCGCCAGGGTATGATAGTAGGGTTTTTAATGAGGCCCTCCTTTTTTCAAAAAAAAATTCCAACAGGTCCATTGTAATGCCTATTTAGACCCGCTCGTCCGAAACCTATAACAAACGGACCGCAAAACAAGGTTTTATCAAATTTTAGGAGTTCATATACTTGATTACGAGCATTTCAACACGATTATACTGCAAAAATTCAATTTTTGTACTTTTTACTCTGTTAAAATTCCAACGGGTCCATTGTAAGGTCCATTGTAAGGTTTTATCAAATTTTAGGAGTTCATATACTTGATTACGAGCATTTCAATTTATGTACTTTTTACTTAGTTAAAATTCCAACGGGTTCATTGTAATGCCTATTTAGACCTAATCGTTTGAAACCTATAACAAACAGACCGCAAAACAAGGTTTTATCAAATTCTAGGAGTTCATATACTTGATTACGAGCATTTCAACACGATTATATTGCAAAAACTCAATTTCTGTAATTTTTACTCAGTTAAAATTCCCACGGGTCCATTGTAAGGCCTATTCAGACTCGTTCGTGTGAAACCTCTACAAAACGGACCGCGAAACAAGTTTTAATCAAATTTTAGGAGTTCGTATTTTTTATGACGAGCATTTCAGCACGATTATATTGCAAAAACTCAATTTCTATACTTTTTACTCAGTTAAAATTCCAACGGGTCCATTGTAATGCCAATTTAGACCCTCTCGTCCGAAACCTCTACAAAACGGACCACACAACAAGTTTTAATCAAACCTTAGGACTTCATATACTTTATTACGAGCATTTCAGCACGATTATATTGCAAAAACTCAATTTTTGTACTTTTTACACAGTTAAAATTCCAAAGAGTCCATTGTTATGCCTATTTAGACCCGCTCGTCTGAAACCTCTACAAAACGGATCGCAAAACAAGTTTTAATCAAATTTAAGGAGTTTATATACTTTATTACGAGCATTTCAACAAGATTATATTGCAAAAACTCAATTTTGTACTTTTAACACAGTTAAAATTCCAACGAGTCTATTGTAATTCCTATTTAGACCCGCTCGTCCGAAACCTATACAAAACGGACCACAAAACAGGTTTTAATCAAATTTAAGGAGTTCATGTTTTCATTACAAGCATTTCAACACGATTATATTGCAAAAACTCAATTTTTGTACTTTTTACTCAGTTAAAATTCCGACGGGTCCATTTTAAGGCCTATTTAGACTCGCTCGTCCGAAACCTCTACAAAACGGACCGCGAAACAAGTTTTAATCAAACTTTATGAGTTCATAGGCTTGATTACGAGCATTTCAACATGATTATATTGAAAAAACTCAATTTTTGTACTTTTTACTCAAGTAAATTTCCAACGGGTCCATTGTAAGGCCAATTTAGACCCGCTCGTACAAATCCTCTTTAAAACGGACCGCAAAACAATTTTTTATCAAATTTTAGGAGTTTATATACTTGATTACGAGCATTTCAACACGATTATATTGCAAAAACTCAATTTCTATACTTTTTACTCAAGTAAAATTCCAACGAGTCTATTGTAAGGCCTATTCAGACTTGCTCGTCTGAAACCTCTAAAAAACGGACCGCGAAACAAGTTTTAATCAAATATGAGGAGTTCATATTTTTTATTACGAGCAATTCAGCACGATTATATTGCAAAAACTCAATTTCTATAATTTTTACCCAGTTAAAATTCCAACGGGTCCATTGTAAGGCCTATTTAGACCCGCTCGTCTGAAACCTCTACAAAACGGACCGCAAAACAAGTTTTAATCAAATCTAAGGACTTCATATAATTTATTACAAGCATTTCAACATGATTATATTGCAAAAACTCAATTTTTGTACTTTTTACACATAATTTTCCAACAGGTCCATTGTAATGCCTATTTAGACCCGCTCGTCCGAAACCTCTGCAAAACGGACCGCAAAACAAGTTTTAATCAAAATTTAGGAGTCCATATTCTTCATTACAAGCATTTCAACACGATTATATTGCAAAAACTTAATTCATGTACTTTTTACATAGATAATTTTCCAACAGGTCCATTGTAATGCCTATTTAGACCCGCTCGTCCGAAACCTCTGCAAAACGGACCACAAAACAAGTTTTAATCAAATTTTAGGAGTCCATATTCTTCATTACAAGCATTTCAACACGATTATATTGCAAAAACTCAATTCATGTACTTTTTACTTAGTTAAAATTCCGACCGGTGCATTTTAAGGTCTATTTAGACTCGCTCGTCCGAAACCTCTACAAAATGAACAACGAAAGAAGTTTTCATCAAACTTTAGGAATTCATAGACTTGATTACGAGCATTTCAACACGATTATATTGCAAAAACTCAATTTATGTACTTTTTACTTAGTTAAAATTCCAACAGGTCCATTGTAATGCCTATTTAGACCCGCTCGTCCGAAACCTCTACAAAACGGATCGCACAACAAGGTTTAATCAAATCTTAGGAGTTCATATTCTTGATTTCGAGCATTTCAACACAATTATATTGAAAAAACTCAATTTCTATACGGTTTACTTAAGTAAAATTCCAACAAGTCCATTGTAAGGCCTATTTAGACCCGTTCGTTAGAAACCTCTACAAAACGAACCGCACAACAAGTTTTAATCAAATTTTAGGAGTTCATATTCTTGAATTCGAGCATTTCAACAGGATTATATTAAAAAAACTATATTTCTGTACTTTTTACTCAAGTAAAATTCCAACGGGTCCATTGTAAGGCCAATTTAGAACCGCTCGTCTGAAACGCCTACAAAACGGACCGCGAAACAAGTTTTAATCAAATTCTAGGAGTTCATAAACTTGATTATGAGCATTTCAACAAAATTATATTGTAAAAACTCAATTTCTGTACTTTTTACTCAAGTAAAATTCCAACGGGTCCTTTGTAATGCCTATTTAGAGTCGCTCGTCTGAAACCTATAACAAAAGGACCACAAAACAAGGTTTTATCAAATTTTAGGAGTTCATATACTTGATTACGAGTATTTCAACACGATTATATTGCAAAAACCCAATTTCTATACTTTTTACCCAGTTAAAATTCCCACGGGTCCATTGTAAGGCCTATTTAGAACTGCTCGTCCGAAACCTATAACAAACGGACCGCAAAACAAGTTTTAATCAAACTTTAGGAGTTCATATACTTGATTACGAGCATTTCAACACGATTATATTACAAAAACTCAATTTCTGTATTTTTTACTCAAGTAAAATTCCAACGGCTCCATTGTAAAGCCTATTTAGACCCGCTCGTCCGAAACCTCTACAAAACGGACCGCAAAACAAGTTTTAATCAAACTTTAGGAGTTCATATACATGATTACGAGCATTTCAACACGATTATATTGTAAAAACTCAATTTATGTACTTTTTACTCAGTTAAAATTCCAACAGGTCGAAAGTAATGCCTATATAGACCCGCTCGTCCGAAACCTATAACAAACGGACCGCAAAAAAAGGTTCTATCAAATTTTTAGGAGTTCATATACTTGATTACGAGCATTTGAACACAATTATATTGCAAAAACTCAATTTCTGTACTTTTTACTCAGTTAAAATTCCCACGGGTCCATTGTAAGGCCTATTTAGAACTGCTTATCCGAAACCTATAACAAACGGACCGAAAACATTGTTTATTAAAATTTAGAGGTTCATATACTTGATTACGAGCATTTCAACACGATTATATTGCAAAAACTTAATTTCTGTATTTTTTACTCAGTTAAAATTCTAACGGGTCCATTATAAAGCTTATTTAGACTCGCTTGTCTGAAACCTATACAAAACGGACCGCGAAACAAGTTTTAATCACATTTTAGGAGTTTATATTCTTGATTACGAGCATTTCAACACGGTTATATTAAAAAAAGTCAATTTATGCACTTTTTACTCAAGTAAAATTCCAATGGTTCTAGTATAAGGCCTATTTAGACCCGCTCCTCTTAAACTTCTACAAAACAGACACGAAACAAGTTTTAATCAAATCTTAGGAGTTCATATGCTTGATTATCAGCATTTCAACACGATTATATTTCAAAAACTCAATTTCTGTACTTTTTAGTCAGTTAAAACTCCAACGGTTCCTTCGTAATGCCTATTTAAACCCGCTCGTCCGTAACCTCTACAAAACAGACCGCAAAACAGGTTTTAATCAAATCTTAGGAGTTCATATACTTGATTACGAGCATTTCAACTTGATTATATTGCAAAAACTCAATTTTCTGTACTATTTACTTAGTTAAAATTCCAACGGGTTCATTGTAATGCCTATTTAAACTCGCTCGTCTGAAACCTCTCAAGAACGGATCGCAAAATAGGTTTTAATCAAATTTTACGAGTTCACATTCTTGATTACAAGCATTTCAACACGATTATATTGCAAAAACTCAATTTATGTACTTTTTACTCAGTTAAAATTCTAACAGGTCCATTGTAAGGACTATTTAGACCCGCTCGTCAGAAACCTCTATAAAACGGACCGTAAAATAAGTTTTAATCAAACTTTAGGAGTTCATATACTTGATTACGAGCATTTCAACACGATTATATTGTAAAAACTCAATTTCTGTACTTTTTACTCAGTTAAAATTCCAACGGGTCCATTGTAATGCCTATTTAGACCCGCTTGTCCGAAACTTATAACAAACGGACCGCAAAACAAGGTTTTATCAAATTTTTGGAGTTCATATACTTGATTACGAGCATTTCAACACGATTATATTGCAAAAACTCAATTTTCTGTACTTTTCACTCAGTTAAAATTCCCACGGGTCCATTGTAAGGTTTATTTAGGCCTACTCGTCCGAAACCTATAACAAACTAACCGCAAAACATTGTTTTATCAAAATTTAGAGGTTCATATACTTTATTACGAGCATTTCAACACGATTATATTGTAAAAACTCAATTTATGTACTTTTTACTTAGTTAAAATTCCAACGGGTTCATTGTAATGCCTATTTAGACCACTTCGTCCGAAACCTATAACAAACAGACCGCAAAACAAGGTTTTATCAAATTTTAGGAGTTCATATACTTGATTACGATCATTTCAACCCGATTTTATTGCAAAAACTCAATTTCTGTATTTTTTACTCAGTTAAAATTCCCACGGGTCCATTGTAAGGCCTATTCAGACTCGTTCGTGAGAAACCTCTACAAATCGGACCGCGAAACAAGTTTTAATCAAATCTTAGGAGTTCATATTTTTTATTATGAGCAATTCAGTAAGATTATATTGCAAAAACTCAATGCCTATTTAGACCCTCTCATCCGAAACCTCTACAAAACGGATCGCAAAACAAGTTTTAATCAAATTTAAGGAGTTTATATACTTTATTACGAGCATTTCAACAAGATTATATTGCAAAAACTCAATTTTGTACTTTTAACACAGTTAAAATTCCAACGAGTCTATTGTAATTCCTATTTAGACCCGCTCGTCCGAAACCTATACAAAACGGACCACAAAACTGGTTTTAATCAAATTTTAGGAGTTCATGTTTTTCATTACAAGCATTTCAACACGATTATATTGCAAAAACTCAATTTCTATACTTTTTACTCAGTTAAAATTCCGACGGGTCCATTTTAAGGCCTATTTAGACTCGCTCATCCGAAACCTCTACAAAACGGACCGCGAAAAGAGTTGTAATCAAACTTTAGGAGTTCATAGACATGGTTACGAGCATTTTAACACGATTATATTGAAAAAACTCAATTTTTGTACTTTTTACTCAAGTAAAACTCCAACGGGTCCATTGTAAGGCCAATTTAGACCCGCTCGTACAAATCCTCTACAAAACGTACCGCAAAACAATGTTTTATGAAATTTTAGGAGTTCATATACTTGATTACGAGCATTTCAACACGATTATATTGCAAAAACTCAATTTCTATACTTTTTACTCACTTAAAATTCCAACGGGTCCATTGTAATGCCTATTTAGACCCGCTCGTCCGAAACCTCTACAAAACGAACTGCAAAACATGTTTTAATCAAATTTTATGAGTTCACATTCTTGAATTCGAGCATTTTAACAAGATTATATTGAAAGAACTCAATTTCTGTACTTTTTACTCAAGTAAAATTCCAACAGGTCCTTTGTAAGGCCTATTTAGACCCGCTCGTCGGAAACCCCTAAAAAACGGATCGTGAAACAAGTTTTAATCAAATTCTAGGAGTTCATATACTTGATTATGAGCATTTCAACACGATTATATTGCAAAAACTCACTTTCTGTACTTTTTACTCAGTTAAAATTCCAACGTGTCCATTGTAAAGCCTTTTTAGATCCGCTCATCCGAAACCTCTTCAAAACGGGCCGCAAAACAAGTTTTAATCAACTCTTAGGAGTTCTTATACTTGATTACGAGCATTTCAACATGATTATATTGCAAAAACTCAATTTCTGTACTTTTTACTTAGTTATAATTCCAACGGGTTCATTGTAATGCTTATTTAAACCCGCTTGTCTGAAACCTCTACAAAACGGACCGCGAAACAAGTTTTAATCAAATTTTAGGAGTTCATATACTTGATTACGAGCATTTTAACACGATTATATTGCAAAAACTCAATTTCTTTACTTTTTACTCAGTTAAAATTCCAACGGGACCATTGTAATGCCTATTTAGACCCGCTTGTCCGAAACTTATAACAAACGGACCGCAAAATAAGGTTTTATCAAATTTTAGGAGTTCATATACTTGATTACGAGCATTTCAACACGATTATATTGCAGAAACTCAATTTCTGTACTTTTCACTTAGTTAAAATTTCCACGGGTCCATTGTAAGGTCTATTTAGACCTGCTCATCCGAAACCTATAACAAACTGACTGCAAAACATTGTTTTATCAAAATTTTGAGGTTCATATACTTTATTACGAGCATTTCAACACGATTATATTGTAAAAACTCAATTTATGTACTTTTTCCTCAGTTAAAATTCCAACAGGTCCATTGTAATGTTTTTTTAGACCCGCTTGTCCGAAACCTCTTCGAAACGGACCACAAAACAAGTTTGAATAAAATTTTAGGAGTTCATATTTTTTATTACGAGCATTTCAACATGATTTAATTGCAAAAAAGCAATTTCTGTACTTTTTACTCAGTTAAAATTCCAACGGGTCCATTGTAAGGCCTATTTAAACACGCTTGTTCGAAACCTCTACAAAACGGACCACACAACTAGTTTTAATCAAATTTTAGGAGTTCATATTCTTGATTTCGAGAATTTCAGCACGATTATATTGAAAAAACTAAATTTCTATAATTTTCACTCAAGTAAAATTCTAACGGGTCCATTGTAAGGTCTATTTAGACCCGCTCGTCCGAAACCTCTACAAAACGGACCGCGCAACAAGTTTTAATCAAATCTTAGGAGTTCATATACTTGATTAAGAGCATTTCAACATGATTATATTGCAAAAACTCAATTTCTGTACTTTTTACTTAGTTAAAATTCCAACAGGTCCATTGTAATGCCTATTTAGACCCGCTCGTCCAAAACCTCTACAAAACGGACCGCAAAACAAGTTTTAATCAAATCTTAGGAGTTCATATACTTGATTACGAGCATTTCAACATGATTATATTGTAAAAACTCAATTTCTATACTTTTTACTTAGTTAAAATTCCAACGGGTCCGTTGTAATGCCTATTTAGACCCGCTCGTACGAAACCACTGCAAAACGTACCGCAAAACAAGTTTTAACCAATTTTTAGGAGTTCATATGCTTGATTACGACCATTTCAACACGATTATATTGCAAAAACTCAATTTCTGTACTTTTTACTCAGTTAAAATTCCAACGGGTCAATTGTAATGCCTATTAAGACTCGCTCGTCCGAAACCTCTACAAGACGGACTGCTAAAATAGTTTTAATCAAATCTTAGGAGTTCATATACTTGATTATGAGCATTTCAACATGTTTATATTGCAAAAACTCAATTTCTATACTTTTTATTTAGTTAAAATTCCAACAGGTTCATTGTAATGCCTATTTAAACCCGCTCGTCCGAAACCTCTCAAAAACTGATCGCAAAACAAGTTTTAATCAAATTTTACGAGTTTATATTCTTGATTACATGGATTTCAACTCGATTATATTGCAAAAAATCAATTTCTGTACTTTTTACTCAGTTAAAATTCCAACGGGTACTCTGTTAAAATTCCAACGGGTACGGGTGTGGGATGACTCTCAATTCTCTCTCAAATTTTCCGGGTTCCTTTTTGGGTTTTGGCTTGTTCTTCTCGTTTTCCCTTTTTTTCTGGTCATTGTTTCCCCTCTCTCTCTTCCACTTCCCTCCCCCCACACGACATCTTTTTGCTTTCTGCCGAATTTGCCAACATTTCAAGGAGATAGCCATCAAGATTTGGTTTCCTTGGAAATCGGTAAGAGAATGTCAAGGGTCATCCCACCCCGTCCCATTTTTCTATTTGTTTTATTTTTTTATGTTTTTTCTCTGTTTTCATTCTTTCTGGCTTTTCCCCCTAATATGTTTCATTTTTGCGAGATCTGGCCACTTTTATCATTCCACAAAACCCCCACCAAATTTGATTCATCTGTTGAAGGGTCGTTCTTCTTTATCTTTTATCCCACCATTTTCCCTCTTTGGGCGGTTTCGACGAGACCCAACCGGAGATCTCCAGGTTTGGACGGTAAGTTTCGTCGGATCTCTCTCCTCTATGCTTTTCTTTTCAATATTTTCCTTTTAATTGCTTTTGATCTATTTCTTGGTTTATTTTTTTCTTTGTTTATGGATCTGGTTCTTCTGTTGATTCGGAGGGCTTCTCCCCCTGTTGCGACTCACGGCGGATGTACAAAATCCATCCGATTGGATTTGTGCCTCTATCCTCTCCCTTTAATTTCTTTGCGTTTGGTTAACTTTTCATCTTTGTTATCTTTTTTTCCCATGGCTATTTCCCCCTTCTTTCTCTGTTCTGAGACTTTTCAATCTCCCCCGTTTTATCTTAGGGTTTGTCCCCTTTTCGTTTCTTTGGTTTCTTTTTCTGACTTCTGTATTACTTTTGCAGATGATGGGTTTTTTATCTGTTGACGAACGACCATTTTCATCCCTCTCCGGAGTGTCGGTTCATCTTCTAGATTCTACCTTCCCTTATTTTTTATATTTCTTTAACCCATTTTCATCTCCTTTGTTTTCTTTTTTTCTAATTTCTTTTATTGTGCACCATATCCTCTCAAATGCTAACTTCCTTTTTTCACAGCTTCAATGGGGCTCAGACCTGTCATTTCTGAATCCTCTGGCTGCAAATCGGGTACTTTCGTCTCTCCCAACCCATCTTTTTCTCCTGGGCTTCTGGTTTTTTATTTATTCTTGCATTATCATCATCCTCCCTTTCCTTGTTTATGTCATTCTATCTTCGTGTCTTTTTGGTAATCCTATCAGTTTTTCATCATTATATTTTCCCTTTGTTCTTTATCATCTTGGCTTGTTAACAGTATTTAATTTATCTGATATCAATCACATTTTTTTATGTGGGCATGTTTACAATTTTTTGTGAATTTCTTATTCGATTTCTCCTTTATATTTCCCTTTATCCCTAGATCTTAAATTCCATTTACCATGTTATATCATCTGTATTAAAGAAAATCATTCTGTTCTTGTTAAAGTTTGGTCAGCCTCTACCAAATTTTTTAAATCCAATCTTATTATACCACTTTTTACCACTATTCGAGCCCTTTCAAGGAATCTTCTATCAACCCACTCTGTGGGAACTTTAAACTTTAATTGTGTTAAATTCAATAATTCGTACCCGATTCTTTTAATAAGGTATAGGCCTACTCTTTCAATTCTGCTCTCTTTGTTTTCAATGTTGCGGACTATGCTTTCTATTATTTTGTATATTACTCTTAGGTTTTAAAATGTTTCTTATATTTCTTTCCCTTCTATTACTTCTTTAAGACAGCTTACTATGCATATTAATTTTCATCAACACATCATTTTGTATACCACTTCCTTGGTTGTTGCTATGACAGTCATCCTTCATCCCTTCATTTCCTTTAGGATTATGTTTTTTCACTCCGTGCATCCTCATGCTCTAATATATAATATGCCCATTCATCTCTATAATTACTATCTCGTATTCATCAATATATGTTCTATCTTATCTCTTTTCACTTCATTATTTGATGCTTTTTGTACTTTTTATAACTTTCATTTGGATACGTCTTGTACATTTTATGTTATGTTAATGTTCCCCCCTTTAATATTACATTACCATTACTTTTTACCTGCTATCTTATTATTTTTTCCCTCTTTGTATAATTTCATCACTAATAGGTCTATCTCACTCTCCGAGTTGATGATGGGGAACAAATTGGTTGTTGTCTATTTATCTTACTAGCATATATCTTGTTTATGTTATTACTTACTTTTCCCTTTTTCTCTTAGGATTTCCTCACTAGTTTATCTGATTTACCTTGTTTATTCTATGTCTCTGCTTATATTCTTGGTTATTTCCTCTGCTCGATCTTTTTTCTCTCTTTACTTGTCTTTACAAATTACTAATTTTATTTTTTCCTCTCCCAATTTTGATCCAGATCGAATTAGAAATCACTCTCTCAATATTCCCATAAACAAAATGGCTTGGTGCACCGAGCCCATCTTCTGGTATCATTTATACTATTTTATTTTTAAAGGTGCATGTAATTTTTATTTATTAGCCTTTAATTACCCCCCCCCCCCACTTTTTTCTCTTTTGGTATGTAAATTATTTCTTATCCCCGTTTCCTTCTATCCATGGGTTTGTAATTTTTATTATTTTCTGCTCTATTTTTTCGTTTTTCTTTTTTGCTTGTTTTTATCTGCTAAGTTTATCTCCCTATAGCTTGCTCTTATCGCATGCAATTTACTATTTTTCCTTTAACCATGCGTTAGATAAATTTTTTTAGCAATTCCTCAATCGTTAAAACTTTCAGCCATTTGAGTTTCCCCTTTTCTAATCCTTCCTTATTTATAAAAATCTATCTCAACACCTCATTAGGCGCCTTAAATCTAGCTCTTTTATGGGAATACAATACGACCATCTTTATGATGGAAAACAAATTTCACTCCTCATTATCAGTGCTTAGACTTTCAAAATCTATTAATTGTCTATTGATTACTTTATTCATTATTGTAATTAATCCCTACACGGTTTTTGCGCAATTTAATGGAATTACTATCTTACTGAAGGAAAATTCCAATTCTCTCATATCCTTCCCTTACTTTATGGGACCACTCTTAATTTCCTCTTTCCCACTCAATACCTATTTTTATTACTATTCTATCTTTATTACTTTTCCTGATTTTATTCATAAATTTTTTAAGGAATCTTACTTATTACAATCAAATTTTTTAATTCTGTTTCCATTTTTAATCATTCTAATTCTATACTATACCCTTGAATTTCAAACTATCCTTTATAACATTAAATTAACCCAAATTTTAAGGACTCTAATTCTTAACCTCTTTCCTTTTATTACCACTTAACATAGAATAGCTAACACAAACAATTCTTATTTATACGGTCAACATACAAACACGGTACCACAAACCTCTCCCCACACTTCTATTCTCCTTAATCTCTACCATTCATCTATGGCATCCTCCTCTATCCCCCAACTCAGTTCCATCGACCTTACTAATGAGGAAGCAGAACTCCTTTATACCCCAAATTTCGGTTGGGATTTTGTTAAGGAGGATCCCAAGCTATTCCTTATTGGCTGCTTTATCTCGTCCAAACCTATTGACATATATGTCGTCATTAACGCTTTTGAAGGCATCTAGAAGCCTAACAATGTGGTGTCTATTACTGTCATCCAAGATAATTTTCTCAAGATCAAATTCAAGGAGGTCAAGCCCTGTTATGAAGTCCTTAACCATGGTCCTTGGCTGTATAAGGACGAATGGTTAGCCCTTACCGAGTACAACCCTGCTAAATCTATTGGAGAATATTCTTTCAACGTTATGAGGATCTGGATCCGGATTTTCGCCCTTCCCTCCTCACTCTTTGAGGACATTGATCGATCACACCTAGTGGGACATGCTCTAGGGTCTATGGTAGGCAACGTCGTACGTACTGATACTCGAGAGCTTGAAGGAAATATGAAAGAATTCCTGCGTGTGGAAATTTTGCTGGATATCACCAGACCGGTCACTCGTTTCGTCTTCATTAGATCTGGGGCCAACAAAACTATGTGTCGTCTTCAATACGAACGCCTTCCTACCTTATGTCCTGGCTGTGGTATAATTAGCCACACAATTGAAAACTGTCCCATTCGATCTTCTCTAGATCTAAACAAGCTGCAATACAGGGAGTGGCTCCGCTACCTTCCTCCAAGACGTCGCCCAGTTGGTACCCGTGGGCGTATCCGCAACGTTGAGCCTGATCTTAACTAAAACAACCCTCTACCGATTGGTACTCTTTCTTCTCCTATCTCCAATATTTTATCTTCTTTACGGTCTAGATGTAAACTTACTTTATCTTTTTTGCTATCTTTATTCCTGATTCTATCTTTATTACTATTCTTCTTCATAGTTCTTCCTGTTCAAGCTGCTTCTGCTAATACTAATGTTTCTACCAATGATCCGAATGTTATGGGTAATTCTCCCTATCCCTCTCTTATCACTAAACCCTTTTTTAATAAGCTTTCAATATCTAAACTTGTTTCTTACTCCAAACAATCCACAGGCTCTCTAAACGAGGGTGATGCTGCGTCCTTCTCGGAATAACCCACTGAGGAAGCACCCAACACTGATACGGCTATGGGTGATGTCCCCCCTTCCAAAGATCCATCTGCCTCGGAATCGAAATAGAAAGCCCCTCTCGAGCCTCAACCCCTAAATACCATCTATCTTATCCCTGAAGATGTATCAGATGATGATTGGGATGCCACGAATGATGGTGTTCCCAGCCCAACTGCTCAGCAAATTAAGAAGATTGAAGTTGAATTGCGTAAGCCCCCTGTTTCTACCGATTCAAATTTCAATGAATTTAACCAATAGCTATTAAAAACTTACCCAAATGATGCAGCTCCTGCCCCTGCTCCAGCCCCACCGAACCGTGGCACAAAACGTCGTTCTCCCATCCAACTGTCGCTCCCACCAAAGAAATCCAAAACCCCCAGATCCACTCCTAAGGCTGGGATGAGCAGCTCAAAAAACTCTCCGGCGGCGGCTGACTCCCAGCATCGCCGAGCAAAATGAGGATCCTTTGCTGGAACTGCCAGGGTTTAGGACAAGCCCCGGTAGTTCAACATTTTCGTAACTATGTCCAACAATCCAACCCGGATGTTATCTTCTTATGCAAAACTAAAATTAATAATGCGGCATGTAGCCGACTTTGTCTTTCTCTAGGCATGTTAGAAGTTATTGCTATTCCCCCAACGGATGGATGTTCTGGTATTGCGCTTTTCATCTCGAACAATATTAATATTACTTTGATTTCGTATTCGTCTCGTTATATACATACTCAAATCATATTGAATGATCGTACTTTGTATTTTACTGGCATGCATGGCTATTTCGACACCAGTCAAAAATATAAAACATGGGAAATTATTGATTCCTAACATATAAATAATAATAATATTCCCTGGCTTCTAGGAGGGGATTTTAATGAAATTTTATCTGACTCTGAAAAACAAGGTGGTAGCCGAAGGGCTAGATCACAAATAAATAATTTTCATCATTGTCTCTCACGCAACAATCTCTTTGATTGTAAACCAACATCTAGGTGGTTTACTTGGACAAAAGTTGGGCCCTTAACTCCAACAATACATGAAAGATTAGACCGGTTCATTGCTAACTCTGCCTGGCAGGATCTTTTTCCTTCATATCGTATCACAACGGACTATGTGGCCAAGTCCGATCACTGCTTCCTGCTTCTTGATACATCCCCCGCGGCTGCTACTCCCCCTCAGCGATCCCCCAACACGTTTCGTTTCGAAAACTGTTGGCCGAATAATGAGAACAACATATCCACTATTAAACACACTTGGGTCAATACCTCTGGAACAACCATTGAAAAAATAAAAGCTGTTGGTACATGCATGGAGGAATGGCAGAATCAACAAAGACTAAAAACCACCGGTCGTATTAATTTCCTTACAAAAAAAATAAATAAATTTTTATGCCGCCCTTTAAATGCCACAACTGAAGAAATTTATATAAAACACAGAACTGAACTTAATAAACTTCTAATGGAACAAGAAATTTATTGGGCTCAAAGATCTCGAACGCTTTGGCTCTCTCAAGGGGATAAAAATACGAGGTTCTTCCATGCCCGTGCAAACAATAGAAGGAAAAAAAATTCGATCACATGTCTATTTGATTCTAATTCGAATTGGTGTACGACTGAGTCAGACTTAATGACTATTGCTTCTAGCTATTTCCAAAACCTTTTTACATCCTCCAACCCACAAATTTCCGATAATATACTCGATAAAATTTTGCCTTCTATCACTCAATCTATGAATGATCCTCTCTTAAGGACATTCACAAAAGAAGAAATACTCCATGCCTTCCGGGACATTGTTCCAAGGAAAGCGCCTGGTATTAATGGATTACAAAGTAGTTTTTTTCGACAACACTGGGACATTGTTGGCGAAGATGTTATTAATCTATGCCTCAACTTACTAAATGGCACTGCCGATATGTCCTTGGTCAATAAAACTATACTGATACTAATCCCTAAAATCCAGGACCCAACTACTATGAAACAATTAAGACCTATCAGTCTATGCACTGTTCTTTATAAAATAGTTGCTAAAACCATTGTCAACGGGATGAAACAAACAATTCCCCTTTGTATTAGCCCTAATCAAGCAGCCTTCGTTCAAGGACGTAACATCTCTGACAACATCCTAGTTGCCCATGAAATTATTCACAATATCAATTATGGGGCAACAAAATCCTCCCAAGGAGCTGCTCTTAAACTAGATATGGAAAAAGCTTTTGATAGAGTTGAATGGTCTTTTCTAGCAAATGTTATGGAACGTGTGGGCTTTGCATCTGATTGGATCTCTCTTATAATGCGATGCATTACCACAGTTTCTTTTTCAGTCAAAATTAATAACTCTTTCTCTCCCTTTTTTCAACCTCAACATGGGTTACGTCAAGGTGACCCCCTATCACCTTTCCTTTTCCTCTTTTGTACACAAGGGCTCTCTGCTTACCTAACTGCTGCCCAACAAACAAGCATTCTACCGGGGCTTGGTGCCTGCAAATACGGCCCCAGAATCAACCATCTACTCTTTGCTGATGACTATATGGTTTTCATTAATAATACTCTAGCCGAAGCTACTCATCTCAAAAGAGCCCTGCAAACATATGCTGCTGCTTCTGGTCAAGCGGTTAATTTTGAGAAATCGACAATTTTTTATAATCCACGAACCCTATCCTCAACAAGAATCGCGATCAATAGTCTATTGCAAGTACGTGAGGTATCTAACCCCGGTGTATACCTAGGTGTTCCACTTCTCATTGGTAAGAACAAAACTGAGTCATTAGGCTTTGTGCGTGAAAAAGTTCATGATCGTCTTTCTAGCTGGGATAAACAACTCCTTTCTTTTAGTGGTCGGGAGATTTTCATTAAAGCAGTTCTACAATCTCTACCTCAATATGTTATGTCTTGTTATCTTCTTCCACAAAACATTATTGACGATATGACCTCAGCAATTCGAAAATATTGGTGGACTGGCAAATCCAATAAAAAAGGATGGCATATGCTTCCATGGAATCATGTTTGTCTACCTAAGGCCGCTGGAGGTATGGGGTTTAAGGATTTACATGACTTCAATGTTGCTCTCTTGGGTAAACAATTATGGAGACTCATTTGCGAACCAGATTCTTTATTGGGCCAAATATATCGAGCTAAATACTTTCCTTCTGGGAATATCCTCGATGCCTCTCGACCCAATCGAGGCTCCTTTGCATGGCAAGGAATGTATAATGCTCTACAACGTATCTTTCCAGGCGTCTTATATCGTCCAGGTATTAATAGTAATATCAGAGTGCACAAAGACATCTGGGGCGGTCCTTCCCCTATTACCCTTACTGGGGATTACGAAATCTCGGATGAAGTCCATATTCGATGCTGCAATTTCATGCTTCGTAATCAAACTGCTTGGGATCCTGAAAAGGTCCGACGTTATTCTAACCCAACTAATGCCACTGCCATTCTCCGTATACCAATCATAAATGATCATCGTGATTCTATTCTTTGGTCTCCTAATGATTCGGGTATTTACTCGGTCCGCTCTGGTTATCTTTTTTTACAACGTTCTACGTACCCACATACGTCACCTACACGCTTTTGGAAATTTCTATCCAAAGTCAAGGCCTTACCTAAGGTCAAAACTTTTGGATGGCGTATGGCGTCTGTTGCTCTACCAGTTGATGCCAAAATGCAAGTTTTTTCACCAAATTCGGGGCCTTGTCCTATCTGTGGAGCCCACTCGGAGTCCATTCTCCATGCTCTTCGTGATTGTGTAGGGGCTTCTGAAGCCCTTCAGCTCCCCGGTATTCCCGTAACTCTTTCTAGGAGTTTGGCTATTACCCCATTACAATGGTTGGAGGAAGCTGCCCTCCTCCTATCCTCTGACAAGTTTGGCCTTTTTCTCACAACTATATGGAACGTCTGGAATAGACGTAACGATTGGGTTCATAATCATCATCTACAACCATCATGGCTTACTGTTGTTAACTCCATTAGTTTACATGACGACTTCTGTAATGCCTCTTCTTCTTCCACCCCAACACCCTCTATCCTATCTCCTCCATGCTGGAACCCTCCTCCACCTGATCATATAAAAATAAACGTGGATGGGGCTTTTAATCCATCAACTCGTGCAGTGGCTGTTGGCGTCGTGGCACGTGATTCTACAGGTGTAGTGGTTGGTGGCCTGGCGTTTCCGCTTGGTAGCTGTTTGGATGCAGTTACTTGTGAAGGTGAAAGCCTTCTTGCAGGGATCACCTTCGCCCGATCTCGAGGATGGAATCGAATCTTGCTTGAAACTGATTGTGCTTCTCTTGCAAATAGGATCAACAATCCAGGACTGGACCTTTCAACTCTGGGACCTCTTCTTCACCATATTCGAGAGGCTCTCCATGCTTTTGCTTCAGCTTCTGTTTATTTTGTACGTCGTGAGGCAAACCATGTGGCCCATACTTTGGCTACTTATTCGTTGAGTTCTATGTCTTCCATGTCTTTTAATTCTGATGTTCCTACATGTATCAATCATCTTGTAACGAATTCCTCTATGATATAATAAAATTTAGGCACTATTTTCCCCTTTTTAGGGTCCTCTAGCTCTGCTTGAAGGACATTAGTAGGGGTTTTTAATGAGGCATTTTCTTCAAAAAAATTCCAACGGGTCCATTGTAATGCCTATTTAGTCCCTCTCGTCCGAAACCTCTATCAAATGGACCGCAAATCAAGTTTTAATCAAATTTTAGGAGTTCATATTCTTTATTACGAGCATTTCAACATGATTATATTGAAAAAACTCAATTTATGTACTTTTTACTCAAGTAAAATTCCAACAGGTCCATTGTAAGGCCAATTTAGACCCGGTCGTACAAATCCTCTGCAAAACGGACCGCGATACAATGTTTTATCAAATTTTAGGAGTTCATATACTTGATTACGAGCATTTCAACACGATTATATTGCAAAAACTCAATTTCTATACTTTTTCCTCAATTAAAATTCCAACGGGTCCATTGTAATGCAAATTTAGACTCGCTCGTCCGAAACCTCTACAAAACGGACCGCAAAACAAGTTTCAATCAAATTTTAGGAGTTCATATTTTTTATTTCGAGCATTTCATTACGAATTTATTGCAAAAACTCAATTTCTGTACTTTTTACTAAGTTAAAATTCCAACGGGTCCATTGTAAGGCCTATTCAGACTCGTTCGTCTGAAACCTCTACAAAACGGACCGCGAAACAAGTTTTAATCAAACTTTAGGAGTTCATATTTTTTATTACGAGCATTTCAGCACGATTATATTGCAAAAACTCAATTTCTGTACTTTTTACTCAGTTAAAATTCCAACGGGTCTATTGTAATGCCTATTTAGTCCCTCTCGTCCGAAACCTCTACAAAATGGACCGCAAAACAAGTTTTAATCAAATCTTAGGAGTTCATATACTTTATTACGAGCATTTAAACATGATTATATTGCAAAAACTCAATTTTTGTACTTTTTACACAGTAAAAATTCCAACGAGACCATTGTAATGCCTATTTAGACCCGCTCGTTCGAAACCTATATAAAACAGACCGCAATACAGGTTTTAATCAAATTTTAGGAGTTCATATACTTGAATACGTGCATTTCAACACGATTATATTTCAAAAACTCAATTTATGTACATTTTACTCAGTTAAAATTTTGACGGGTCCATTTTAAGACCTATTTTGACTCGCTCGTCCGAAATCTCTACAAAACGGACCGCGAAACAAGTTTTAATCAAACCTTAGGAGTTCATATTCTTGAATTCCAGTATTTCAACAGGATTATATTGAAAAAACTCAATTTTTGTACTTTTTACTCAAGTAAAATTCCAACGGGTCCATTGTAAGGCCTATTTAGACCCGCTCGTCCGAAACCCCTACAAAATGGACCGCGAAACAAGTTTTAATCAAATTCTAGGAGTTCATATACTTGATTATGAGCATTTCAACACGATTATATTGCAAAAACTCAATTTATGTACTTTTTACTCAGATAAAATTCCAACGTGTCCATTGTAAAGACTATTTAGACCCGCTCGTCCGAAACCTCTACAAAACGGACCGCAAAACAAGTTTTAATCAAATTTTAAGAGTCCATATTCTTCATTACGAGGATTTCAACACAATTATATTGCAAAACCTCAATTTCTATACTTTTTACTTAGTTAAAATTCTGACTGGTCCATTTTAAGGCCTATTTAGACTTGATCGTCCGAAACCTCTACAAAACGAACCGCGAAACAAGTTTTAATCAAACTTTAAGTGTTCATAGTATTGATTACGAGCATTTCAACACGATTATATTGCAAAAACTTAATATCTGTACTTTTTACTCAGTTAAAATTCCAACGGGTTCATTGTAATGCCTATTTAAACCTGCTCGTCCGAAACCTCTACATAACGAATCGCGATACAAGTTTTAATAAAATTTTAGGAGTTCATATACTTGATTACGAGCATTTTAACACGATTATATTGCAAAAACTGAATTTATGTACTTTTTCCTCAGTTAAAACTCCAACGGGTCCATTGTAATGCCTTTTTGAACCACTTGTCTGAAACCTCTTCGAAACGGACCACAAAACAAGTTTTAATAAAATTTTAGGAGTTCATATTTATTATTACGAGCATTTCAACACGATTTAATTGCAAAAAAGTAATTCATGTACTTTTTACTCTGTTAAAATTCCAACAGGTTCATTGTAAGGCCAATTTAGACCCGCTCGTACAAATCCTCTGCAAAACGTACCGCAAAACAATATTTTATCAAATTTTAGGAGTTCATATACTTGATTACGAGCATTTCAACACGATTATATTGCAAAAACTCAATTTCTGTACTTTTTACTCAGTTAAAATTCCAACGTGTCCATTGTAAAGCCTATTTAGATCCGCTCATCCGAAACCTCTTCAAAACGGGCCGCAAAACAAGTTTTAAGCAATTCTTAGGAGTTCATATACTTGATGACGAGCATTTCAGCATGATTATATTGCAAAAACTCAATTTATGTACTTTTTACTTAGTTATAATTCCAACGGGTTCTTTGTAATGCCTATTAAAACCCGCTCGTCCGAAACCTCTACAAAACGGACCACGAAACAAGTTTTAATAAAATTTTAGGAGTTCATATACTTGATTACGAGCATTTCAACACGATTATATTGTAAAAACTCAATTTATGTACTTTTTCCTCAGTTAAAATTCCAACATATCCATTGTAATGCTTTTTTAGACCCACTTGTCCGAAACCTCTTCGAAACAGACCACAAAACAAGTTTGAATAAAATTTTAGGAGTTCATGTTTTTTATTACGAGCATTTCAACACGATTTAATTGCAAAAAATCAATTTATGTACTTTTTACTCAGTTAAAATTCCAACGGGTCCATTGTAAGGCCTATTTAAACACGCTTGTTCGAAACCTCTACAAAACAGACCGCGCAACTAGTTTTAATCAAATTTTAGGAGTTCATACTCTTGATTTCGAGAATTTCAACACGATTATATTGAAAAAACTCAATTTCTATATTTTTCACTCAAGTAAAATTCTAACGGGTCCATTGTAAGGCCTATTTAGACCCGCTCGTCCGAAACCTCTACAAAACGGACCGCGAAACAAGTTTTAATCAAATATTAGGAGTTCATATACTTGATTAAGAGAATTTCAACACAACTATATTGCAAAAACTCAATTTCCTTACTTTTTACTTAGTTAAAATTCCAACGGGTCCATTGTAATGCCTATTTAGACCCGCTCGTCCAAAACCTCTACAAAACGGACCGCAAAACAAGTTTTAATCAAATCTTAGGAGTTCATATACTTGATTACGAGCATTTCAACACGATTATATTGCAAAAACTCAATTTCTGTACTTTTTACTTAGTAAAAATTCCAACGGGTCCATTGTAATGCCTATTTAGACCTGCTCGTACGAAACCACTGCAAAACGGACCGCAAAACAAGTTTTAACCAAATTTTAGGAGTTCATATGCTTGATTACGACCATTTCAACACGATTATATTGCAAAAACTCAATTTCTGTACTTTTTACTCAGTTAAAATTCCAACGGGTCAATTGTAATGCCTATTAAGACTCGCTCGTCCGAAACCTCTACAAAATGTATCGCAAAAATAGTTTAAATCAAATCTTAGGAGTTCATATACTTTATTACGAGCATTTCAACATGTTTATATTGCAAAAACTCAATTTCTATACTTTTTATTTAGTTAAAATTCCAACGGGTTCATTGTAATGCCTATTTAAACCGCTCGTCCGAAACCTCTCGAAAACTGATCGCAAAACAGGTTTTAATCAAATTTTACGAGTTCATATTCTTGATTACATGCATTTCAACTCGATTATATTGCAAAATGTCAATTTCTGTACTTTTTACTCAGTTAAAATTCCAACGGGTCCATTGTAATGCCTATTTAGTCCCTCTCGTCCGAAACCTCTACAAAATGGACCGCAAATCAAGTTTTGATCAAAATTTAGGAGTTCATATTCTTTATTACGAGCATTTCAACACGATTATATTGAAAAAACTCAATTTCTGTACTTTTTACTCAAGTAAAATTCCAACGGGTCCATTGTAAGGCCAATTTAGACCCAGTCGTACAAATCCTCTACAAAACTGACCGCGAAACAAGTTTTAATCAAATATTAGGAGTTCATATACTTGATTAAGAGAATTTCAACACAACTATATTGCAAAAACTCAATTTCCTTACTTTTTACTTAGTTAAAATTCCAACGGGTCCATTGTAATGCCTATTTAGACCCGCTCGTCCAAAACCTCTACAAAACGGACCGCAAAACAAGTTTTAATCAAATCTTAGGAGTTCATATACTTGATTACGAGCATTTCAACACGGTTATATTGCAAAAACTCAATTTCTGTACTTTTTACTTAGTTAAAATTCCAACGGGTCCATTGTAATGCCTATTTAGACCCGCTCGTACGAAACCACTGCAAAATGGACCGCAAAAAAAGTTTTAACCAAATTTTAGGAGTTCATATGCTTGATTACGACCATTTCAACACGATTATATTGCAAAAACTCAATTTTTGTACTTTTTACTCAGTTAAAATTCCAACGGGTCAATTGTAATGCCTACTAAGACTCGCTCGTCCGAAACCTCTACAAAACGGACCGCAAAAATAGTTTTAATCAAATCTTAGGAGTTCATATACTTTATTACGAGCATTTCAACATGTTTATATTGCAAAAACTCAATTTCTATACTTTTTATTTAGTTAAAATTCCAACGGGTTCATTGCAATGCATATTTAAACCCGCTCGTTTGAAACCTCTTGAAAACGGAAGGCAAAATAGGTTTTAATCAAATTTTACGAGTTCAGATTCTTGATTACAAGCATTGCAACACGATTATATTGCAAAAACTCAATTTCTGTACTTTTCACTCAGTTAAAATTCCAACGGGTCTGTTGCAGTGCCTATTTAGACCCGCTCGTCCGAAACCTCTACATAACGGACCGAAAAAAAGTTTTAATCTAATATTAAGAGTTCATATTCTTTATTACGAGCATTTCAACATGATTATATTGAACAAACTCAATTTCTGAACTTTTTACTCAAGTAAAATTCCAACGGGTCCATTGTAAGGCCAATTTAGACCCTCTCGTACGAAACCTCTACAAAAGGACCGCAAAACAATATTTTATCAAATTTTAGGAGTTCATATGCTTGATTACGACCATTTCAACACGATTATATTGCAAAAACTCAATTTTTGTACTTTTTACTCAGTTAAAATTCCAACGGGTCAATTGTAATGCCTACTAAGACTCGCTCGTCCGAAACCTCTACAAAACGGACCGCAAAAATAGTTTTAATCAAATCTTAGGAGTTCATATACTTTATTACGAGCATTTCAACATGTTTATATTGCAAAAACTCAATTTCTATACTTTTTATTTAGTTAAAATTCCAACGGGTTCATTGTAATGCCTATTTAAACCCGCTCGTCCGAAACCTCTCGAAAACATATCGCAAAACAGGTTTTGATCAAATTTTACGAGATCATATTCTTGATTACATGCATTTCAGCTCGATTATATTGCAAAAAGTAAATTTTTGTAATTTTTACTCGGTTAAAATTCCAACGGGTCCATTGTAATGCGTATTTAGTCCTTATCGTCCGAAACCTCTACAAAATGGACCACAAATCAAGTTTTAATCAAATTTTAGGAGTTCATATTCTTTATTACGAGCATTTCAACATGATTATATTGAAAAAACTCAATTTCTGTACTTTTTACTCAAGTAAAATTCCAACGGGTCCATTGTAAGGCCAATTTAGACCCGGTCGTACAAATCCTCTGCAAAATGGACCGCGATACAATGTTTTATCAAATTTTAGGAGTTCATATACTTGATTACGAGCATTTCAACACGATTATATTGCAAAAACTCATTTTCTATACTTTTTCCTCAATTAAAATTCCAACGGGTCCATAGTAATGCCAATTTAGACCCGCTCGTGCGAAACCTCCACAAAACGGACCCCAAAACAAGTTTTAATCAAATTTTAGGAGTTCATATTTTTTATTTCAAGCATTTCATTACGAATTTATTGCAAAAACTCAATTTCTGTACTTTTTACAATGTTAAAATTCCAACGGGTCCATTGTAAGGCCTATTCAAACTCGTTCGTCTGAAACCTCTACAAAACGGACAGCGAAACAAGTTTTAATCAAACTTTAGGAGTTCATATTTTTTATTACGAGCATTCAGCACGATTATATTGCAAAACTTCAATTTTTGTACTTTTTACTCAGTTAAAATTCCAACGGGTCCATTGTAATGCCTATTTAGTCCCTCTCGTCCGAAACCTCTTCAAAATGGACCACAAAACAAGTTTTAATCAAATCTTAGGAGTTCATATACTTTATTACGAGCATTTATACATGATTATATTGCTAAAACTCAATTTTTGTACTTTTTACACAGTTAAAATTCAAACGAGTCCATTGTAATGCCTATTTAGACCCGCTCGTCCGAAACCTATATAAAACGGACCGCAAAACAGGTTTTAATCAAATTTTAGGAGTTCATATACTTGAATACGAGCATTTCAACATGATTATATTGCAAAAACTCAATTTCTATACTTTTTACTCAGTTAAAATTTTGACGGGTCCATTTTAAGGCCTATTTTGACTCGCTCGTCCAAAATCTCTACAAAACGGACCGTGAAACAAGTTTTAATCAAACCTTAGGAGTTGATATTCTTGATTTCGAGCATTTCAACACTATTATATTAAAAAACTCAATTTCTGTACTTTTTACTCAAGTAAAATTCCAATGGGTCCATTATATGGCCTATTTAGACTCGCTCGTCTGAAACCTCTACAAAACGGACCGCAAAACAAGTTTTAATCAAATCTTAGGAGTTCATATACTTGATTACGAGCATTTCAACACGATTATATTTCAAAAAATAAAATTTTGTACTTTTTACTCAGTTAAAATTCCAACGTGTCCATTGTAGTGCCTATTTAGACCCGCTCGTCCGAAACCTCTACAAAACGGACCGCACAACAAGTTTTAATCAAATTTTATGAGTTCATAATCTTGAATTCCAGTATTTCAACATGATTATATTGAAAAAACTCAATTTTTGTACTTTTTACTCAAGTAAAATTCCAACGGGTCCATTGTAAGGCCTATTTAGACCCGCTCGTCCGAAACCCCTACAAAACGGACCGCGAAAAAAGTTTTAATCAAATTCTAGGAGTTCATATACTTGATTATGAGCATTTCAACACGATAATATTGCAAAAACTCAATTTATGTACTTTTTACTCAGATAAAATTCCAACGTGTCCACTGTAAAGACTATTTAGACCCGCTCGTCCGAAACCTCTACAAAACGGACCGCAAAACAAGTTTTCATCAAATTTTAGGAGTCCATATTCTTCATTACGAGGATTTCAACACAATTATATTGCAAAAACTCAATTTCTATACTTTTTACTTAGTTAAAATTCTCTCTCAATTCTTTCAGGGGTTTCCTTTGGGTTTTTGGCTTGTTCTTTCTTTTTTCCTTTTTCTCCGGTGGGATTTTCCTTTGTTTTTTCCACCAATTCCCCTCCCCCACACGGCGCTACCCTCTTCTGCCGCATTTACAAGTCAATTGAGAACGGTTCATTGTTTATCCCCTTGGAATTCGGGACGAGAAGTTTGAGAGTCACTCCACTCTCCCACCATTTCACCGAAACGGTTTGTATTTCTATCTATTGTTTTCATTCTTTTCTCTGTTTTATGATATCTTTTCTCCTTCTTTTTCATTTTTTAGAGCAGTATATTATTTCACACAATACACTATTTTTTCAGTCTAAATCGTTTTCATGGTTTTTTCCTCCTTTGATTATTATCATCTTTTCACCGGTTGTTTATGATCTGGTCTTTGTCCTTCCTTTGGCTGCGATCTTATGGTGTCTCTCTGATCCTGGGCATCCTGCGATTCTGGAGGATTGGGCGTTTCAGATAAGCTCCTCCTTCTCCAGTCATAGATCTATATCTCTATTCTCTTTCTCCTTTTATTTATTAAATTTCTATTCTCTTTTCTGCAGATCCTTTATGTCCATAGCGGTGGTTTCCAGATCTGGGCAACCCAAGGGTTGTTCTTTAAACGGTTTCTGGGCTGATTCCAGTCCTTACCCCATTCTATTTTTCATCCAAATCTCTATTTTCTTCTCTTACTTCTCTTGCATGTTCTCTCCGTTTACACCTAATTTTTTTTTCATCGTTGGATTTTATCTCAGTTTAGTCATGGAGCGGGTTAGAATCTCCCATCGATGGATGACGGCCGTTCTACCCCTTCTCCACGTTTTACATAAACCCAAACCTGAATCTGTGGTGGTTATCCTCCTCATTTCAAGAAGAGTCTTAAGGATTTCCCACCCTTTAACCCCTTTCCTATCCCTCCTTTTCTCCCATATTTTTTCCAGATCTAACCCTCTATTCTACCAATCTATTTCAGGTTACTCAGAAATGCTTTTCCTGCCATGGACGATGTTGCTTCTCCATCCGATTAGGGGTGGTTCTCAGCGGAGTCCCAACGACGGCTAGGGTTTCCATTTTCCTTCTCTGTTATTTCATTTAATTTTTATTACTTACTGCTATTTCTTTCTTTTATTTCCTTCCATCAGATAATCATATACGATTCATCTCTATCTCTTAACTCGGTAAGTTTCTTTTCACCCATTAATATTTTTTTACTCAAATTGATGTATTTCTCTCTAAGAATTTACGGTCTATACATGTTAAGGTTTCTTTCACCTTCTCTAATTCACTGGAACCTAACTATAAATTTACTATTATATATCTTCTGTGAATATATTATTTTGTACACAAATTCATTCTTAGCCTTAATATGGTTACATTTTATGATAATAATCTTGTTATATATCTCCTTCTTTGTTAAATCATCTCGTTATCAAGCCCTAAAAGGGATTCAACCTCAAGCCCAGATTCTGGGAAATTCCAGCTTCAACTATTTTTGTTTTATAGCAGATTCTCTTTTCATTCATCTGGTTTTCCCTTTACATGCCTTTCAATGGTGGGATTGGAATCCTTCAGTTAATAAGATTGTCACACAGTCCTATATCTATCATAACCACTCCATCATTAAAGTACACTTTACACATACTTTTCTGAATTTCATATTATATACCATCTACATTCTATTCTACTCCCTTAAGAGAATAAACATTAATTTTTGTCCAGCCAACCCCTTCACTAAATTGTATTTACTTTCTTCTATATCTTTGAAGCATGCTGAAACCTTGCAATCCAAGATTAGATCAACAGGCTTGTTTATATTGTTTCTTCATAATATTCATTTCACAATGTTGCATACATACACAGAGCATCAATCTAACTTGACAATACTATATTCTAAGTTCATTAGTATTATCTATGTCTACTATATTGCTATCAAAATCATCTTATTGCATCGATTCGCTTTAAAACTCTCCTTTCCTTTATATATTTCTACTGTCACTGCTACTTTTATAACGACTATGTTTCTATTACGCTACCTGTACACTAACACTACCTATACCATGCAGATTCGAAGAAACTATATCAACCCCTGGTGGCCCTTTCAATGTTTATGTAATTATGTTTTTAATTTCTGGTTAATTCATTTTCCCCCTATTATTTGTTTGCTCTTTTGGTCTGTATCTAATTTCTCTGCCCCGCTTCTCTCTCTCCTTGGGTCTGTAATTTTATTTTCTTGCTCCCCTCTTACGTTTTCATTCTCTGTGTTTTTTATATGTTTGCTTTCTATTTCTAGATGTATGGTTCTAGGTTTAATGCCTTTTTCTAGATGTATAAATCTAGGTCTGCTCTCTATCTTTAGATGCATGATTATAGGGTATTACACTGCTTTATCTGCTTCATCCCTAGTATGCTACCTCAACATCTTTCACTGCTTACCCCACTACACCTTTCTAGGTGAATACTATCGAGCCCTCTCAAGGGATTTTCAAATTTACCTATTTTATAGGCCATATATATTTCCTAACTACGAAGCTTTTAATCCCCGGTTTTTACCATATGCAATAATCAAGGCCTTATCACTTAATTTCATATTTTTAACATTTATTATCAATTACTTTCTTCAAATATTCCATCTAATAACGGTTTTAATTACTATTATTTATTTTTATAACCCCCCCGTCTTTACTCCGGTTTTACTACTATCTTAAAATTTATAAATTAATTGAATGCCATTTATTACAGTCTATTTATTCCCAAAAAGCATTTATCTTAATTTTTGCCTTTTCTTCCGTTACATCTATTTTACAAAACTATTCATTCTTTTGTATGACAATACATTATTTTCCTCTTCCCATCCAAACAATAAATACATATTCGAAAGTAATATCTAGTCATACTTCTACAAAAATAAATTTAAACGTTAACCATATTCTTTTACTTCAGTCTCATCCCAATTGTCTTACCTCTCTCTTAATATATTCAAATGTAAAAAAATTTCAAAATTTTTACCAGTTACGGAAAATAATTTACTCAATTTTCTTCAATCACTTTCCTGTCTTCAAGCCTTTTAAAATTATTCTCTGTATTAAATACTTGAATATTAAATGTCTTTCTTTTTTTACCAAAACCTCATGGATCTTTCTATTCTCACACCCCTTTTACACCCAAAACCTTAAACAAATCTCTTTTACGTCACTATTAAAATTTATCCATAATTATTATAATAACAAAAGATTCTTTCTTTTAATAATTTATAATCATAAATCAATTAAGGAAAGTACTCTAAATAAGCTTCCCCAACATAATAGTACTTTCCATCTTTCACAACCGATATTTATTTTCCAATATATTAACCAATTCACCTTCCATATTTCACCATTAGGTATTTGCTCTTTCGTTATATACTCGCAGTATTCCCCTACTACCTCACAACAACAACTATCTATATCGTACTTCTCACACATTCTAATTCTTCCAATGGCTTCCTCCTCCTCCATCCCCCTACTCAACTCGATCAACCTTACCAATGAAGAATCAGAACTACTGTACACTCCTGATTTCGATTTTATCAAAGAAGATCCCAAGCTCATTGTAATTGGCCGATTTATCTCATCCAAGGTTATCGATATCTCTGCTGTGATCAACGCCTTCGAAGGTATTTGGAAACCTAATGATGTGGTATCCATTAAAGCGATACAAGACAACTTTATCAAGATCAAGTTCAAGGAAATCAAGAACTGCTACGAGATCATTAATCGTGGTCCTTGGCTTTATAAGGATGAATGGCTAGCAGTCACTGAATACGATCCGGCCAAATCGTTAAACGACTACAACTTCAACACCATGAGAATCTGGATCCGAATTTTCTCTCTTCCAGACCCACTCTTTGCTGATATTGATCGTTCCCATCTGGTGGGTCATGCTCTAGGTTCAATGGTTGGTCAAGTACTCCGTACGGACACCCGCCAAATTGATGGGAATATGCAAGAATTCCTTCGTGTTGAAATCATTCTCAACATTATCCGACCTGTCACCCGATTTGTGTTCATTGGTTCTGGTGAAAACAAACTCATGTGCAGACTCCAGTATGAAAGGCTCCCAACTCTATGTCCTGGATGCGGCATTATCAGTCATACCCTAGAAAATTGTCCAATCCGTTCATCTCTCGATCTATCCAAGTTACAGTACGGAGAATGGCTCCACTACCTTCCACCTAGACGTCGCCCAACTGGCCTTCGGGGACGTATCCGCAATGTGGAACCAAATCAGATTCCAATCATCCCTCCAACAAATGGTAACCCTATCTTCATATTTACAATAACCACTTTTTTAATCAGCTTTCTCAACTCTTTTTTTCTATCAATATTCCTAACTATAGTTCTATTTACAGTGGCCCCAACAAATATCCCAGCAGCTTCTGCCAATCCCACTGCTCCCAATAACGAACAGAATAATTTGGGTAAAACATTTTATTCTCTCTTCTTACTTAACGCAAAAATCTTTAAGGTGCTAATTACAATTTTCCTACGCTGCATAGGTTCTCTAAATGATGGCGATGCAGCCTCATTCACGGAACAAGCTACTGATGATGGCCAAAATGCCGACATGACTATTGATGATGACCCCAACTCTGCTAAAGCCCCCCCTAATGCTGATTTGAAGCAAAAGGCTCCCCTTGAGGCCCAACCCCTTAACACCATCTATCCCATCCCGGAAGATGGTTCTGATGATAATTGGGAAACCAATGAAGATTATGGTGTTCCCAGCCCTACTTCCGAACAGATTAAGAAATTTGATGCCGAATCGAGTAAGCCTTCTAAACCCACTGATACATTGTTCAATGATTTTAATCAGTGGTTACTTAAAACTTACCCGAATGATGCAGCCCCTGCTCCTGTTCCAGCACCCGCACCTGCACCTGCACCAACCCAAACTAACCGAGGCATGAAACGCCGCTCCCCATTACAAGTATCGCTCCCGCCGAAAAAATCCAAACAGTCCGGATCTACCCCAAAAGCTGGGATGAGCAGCTCTAAAAACTCTCCGGCGGCGGCTGACTCCCAGCCCCGCCGAGCAAAATGAGAATCCTTTGCTGGAACTGTCAGGGCCTTGGACAAGCCCCGACGGTCCAACATCTCCGAGCCTATGTCCAACGTTCCAGCCCCGATATTATTTTTTTATGTGAAACTAAGCTAAATAATGCGGAATGTAACCGCTTATGTCTCTCATTAGGTATGGTAGACATAATTTCCATTCCCCCCTCGGAAGGGTGTTCCGGAATTTCTTTATTTGCTGCAAAAGATATTAATATAAGTTTAATTTCCTATTCACTGCGTTATATTCACATTCAAATTACAAATAGTAATAGCACTATGTTTTTCACTGGAATGCATGGATTTTCGGAAACTAGCCAAAAATATAAAACATGGGAATTAATTGATTCCTTATACTCTACTACAAAAGATAAACCATGGCTTATCGGAGGAGATCTCAATGAGATTCTAACAGACTCGGAAAAACAAGGAGGTCCTCGGAGAGCTAGATCCCAAATTAAGAATTTTCGGAATTGTTTAATTCGAAACAACCTATATGATTGTAAACCTACTTCGGGATGGTTCACATAGACAAAAGTAGGTCCTTTAACCCCGGTCATTCATGAACGAATTGATCGTTTTATTGCTAATTACGCTTGGAAAGATCTTTTCCCTATTCATCGCATATCTACGAAATTTGTCGCCAAATCAGACCACTGTTTCCTCCTTATTGAATTTGATAAACCAATAACTACATCCAAAGCACAAATCCCTAAAAATTTTAGATTTGAAAGTTGCTGGGCTAATAATAAAGACAACATCCAAACAATCAAAAGGGCATGGGTTGATACCCCAGGAACAGCCATCAATAAAATCAAAGCGGTAGGAACATATCTAGATGATTGGCAAAACCAACAACGCTTTAAAACAACAGGACGCATTAAATTCCTTACCAAAAAAATTAACAAACTTCTTTATCGTCCCTTAACAGCCACTAATAAACAAACTTATTTAAACTATAGAACGGAATTAAATAAACTATTAACTGAACAAGAAGCTTATTGGGCTCAAAGGTCACGAACTCTTTGGCTATCCCAAGGAGACAAAAATACCAAATTTTCCCATGCCAGAGCTACTAATCGTAATAAGAAAAATTCCATCGTTGGTCTCTATGATGCCAACTCCAATTGGTGCACCTCTGAATCTGAAATAATGGATATTGCTTCGAATTACTTCCAAAATCTATTTACAACCTCTAATCCCAAACTCTCAGAAAATATTCTTGACAAAATCCACCCCTCTATCAATTCTTCAATGAACGACAACCTTATCAAACCATTTACCAAAGAAGAAATACTTCATGCCTTTAAAGATATTGACCCTAGGAAGGCCCCTGGTGCTGACGGCCTTCCTAGTAGTTTCTTTCGTCAACACTGGGATACAGTCGGCGATGATGTCCTTAATCTCTGTATGGACCTATTAAATGGAAAAACAGACATGGCCTTAGTTAACAAAACCATTCTGGTGTTAATACCCAAAGTTAAGGATCCAACATCCATGAAACAACTCCGACCAATTAGTCTATGTACTGTTCTCTATAAAATTGTTGCCAAAACAATTGTAAATAGAATGAAACAGGTTATACCGCTTTGTATTAGCCCTAATCAAGCTGCCTTTGTTCAGGGACGTAACATTTCTGATAATATCCTAGTAGCGCATGAAATTATTCACAATATCAATTCCGGGGCGAATAAATCCTCGCAAGGAGCTGCTCTCAAGCTTGACATGGAAAAAGCTTTCGATAGAGTTGAATGGTCTTTCCTTGCTAACGTTATGACACGTATGGGCTTTGCATCCGATTGGATTGATCTTATAATGCGTTGTATATCCACTGTCTCTTTCTCAATTAAAATTAACAATTCCTTTTCACCGACTTTTCAACCTCAACGTGGTCTCCGTCAAGGGGATCCACTATCCCCTTTTCTATTCCTATTCTGCACTCAGGGTCTATCGGCCTATCTAGCTGCCGCACAACAAACTAATATTCTTCCCGGCCTAGGAGCATGTAAGCATGGGCCCAAAGTTAACCATCTACTTTTTGCTGATGACTGTATGGTATTTATAAACTCCAATCAATCTGAAGCATCCCTTCTGAAAAATGCTCTTCAAGTCTATGCTAATGCATCTGGTCAAGCTATAAATTTCGAGAAATCAACAATTTTCTATAACCCACGTACACCCTCTGCAACAAGAAATGTTATCAATAGCCTTTTACAAGTACGTGAAGTTTCTAACCCCGGAGTATACCTAGGCATCCCGCTCCTAATAAGGAAAAATAAAACTGAATCATTAGGCTTTGTACGTGACAAAGTACATGATCGTCTCTCTAGCTGGGACAAACACCTCCTATCCTTTAGTGGTAGAGAAATTTTTATCAAAGCTGTTCTACAATCTCTCCCACAATATGTGATGTCTTGCTATCTTCTACCACACAATATCATCGACGATATGACTTCATCAATCCGCCAATACTGGTGGACTGGTAAATCCAACAAAAAAGGTTGGCACATGTTACCATGGAATCGGATATGTTTACCCAAATCTGCTGGTGGCATGGGCTTCAAAGACCTACATGACTTCAACATCGCTCTTTTGGGTAAACAAATTTGGAAACTAATTTGCGAACCAGACTCTTTATTAGGACAAATTTACCGTTCTAAATATTTCCCTTCAGGCAATATCCTGGATGCGGCGAAACCTAGTAGGGGCTCCTTTGCTTGGCAAGGTATATATAACGCGCTTCAGCGCCTCTTCCCTGGCTTTCTTCATCGCCCAGGTATAAACAGTAAGATCAAAATACACAAAGATATATGGGGCGGGTCTTCCCCAATTGAGCTAACTGGGGATTATGAAATTTCTGATGAATTTCACATTCGTTGTCGGGACTTCATGATCCGCAATCAAACTGCCTGGGATACGGTAAAGTTGAACAATTATTTCAATCTAATTGATGCGGATGCCATTCTCCGTATCCCCATCATAAATGATCACCGGGATTCAATTTTATGGTCCCCCAATGATTCGGGTATCTATTCAGTTCGCTCTGGATATATTTTCCTACAACGTTCCTCTTCTCAACCTTTGCCACCTAATCGGTTTTGGAAATTTTTATCCAAAATAAAAGCTTTACCCAAAATTAAAACTTTTGGCTGGCGTGTGGCATCTGATGCCCTACCAGTTGGTTCTAAAATGGAAGTTTTTCCCCTAGCTCGGGGCTATGCTCTATCTGTGGTAACAATTCGGAATCTATTCTACATGCGATTCGTGACTGTCCTGGGGCAGCTGAAGCCCTCCAAATATGTGGTATTCCTATCTCTGTTTATAAGAGCTTAGCTCCTTCACCATTACAATGGCTAGAGGAAGCTGCCACTATACTTTCCCATGATAAATTTGGCTTGTTCCTTACAGTTTTATGGAATATCTGGAACAGACGTAATGATTGGGTTCACAACAACCATCTACAACCCTCATGGCTAATTGCAGTCAACTCAATTAGCTTACATGATGAATTTTGTAAATCCTCAATTTCATCTGATTTACCTCCTTCCAAAATTACTAATCTCACCCGTTCTCCTCCACTTAATTATATCAAAATTAATGTGGATGGAGCTTTTAACCCTTCTACTCGTGCAGCAGCCGTCGGCGTTGTTGCTTGTGACTCTGCCGGAGCAGTTGTGGGTGGTCTTGCTTTCCCTCTTGGTAGCCGTCAAGACGCTATCACCAGTGAGGGGGAAAGCATCCTTGCCAGTCTTACCTTTGCCCGCTCTCAAGGATGGAATCATATAATGATCGAAACGGATTGTGCCTCCCTCGCGAATAGGATCAACAATCCTGCTCAAGATCTATCTACTATGGGACCAACTATTATTCAGATACAAGATGCTCTTCAGGACTTCGTCTTTTCTTCCATTTCTTTTGTACGCCGTGAGGCAAATGTTATAGCCCATACGTTGGCTTCCTTTTCTCTGAATTCTATGACTTCTATGTCATTTGAATCAGATATTCCCCATTGTATTCATCATCTTGTAACAAATACCTTTTGATTAATAATATTTGGGCACTCTTTTCCCCTTTTTAGGGTCCTCTAGCTTTGCTTGAAGGACAGTAGTAGGGGTTTTTAATGAGGCCTTTTCTTTAAAAAAAAAAATTCTGATTGGTCCATTTTAAGGCCTATTTAGACTTGATCGTCCGAAACTTCTACAAAACGAACCGCGAAACAAGTTTTAATCAAACTTTAGGAGTTCATAGTATTGATTACGAGCATTTCAACACGATTATATTGCAAAAACTCAATTTTTGTACTTTTTTACTCAGTTAAAATTCCAACGGGTCCATTGTAAAGTCTATTTAGACCGGCTCGTCCAAAACCTCTACAAAACGGACTGCAAAACAAGTTTTAATCAAATCTTAGGAGTTCATATACTTGATTATGAGCATTTCAACATGATTATATTGCAAAAACTCAATTTCTGTACTTTTTACTTAGTTAAAATTCCAAAGGGTTCATTGTAATGCCTATTTAAACATGCTCGTCCGAAACCTCTACAAAATGGACCACGATACAAGTTTTAATCAAATTTTAGGAGTTCATATACTTAATTACGAGCATTTCAACACGATTATATTGCAAAAACTCAATTTCTGCACTTTTTACTTAGTTAAAATTCCAAAGGGTCCATTGTAATGCTTTTTTAGACCCACTTGTCCGAAACCTCTTCGAAACGGACCACAAAACAAGTTTTAATAAAATTTTAGGAGTTCATATTTTTTATTACGAGCATTTCAACACGATTTAATTGCAAAAAGCAATTTCTGTACTTTTTACTCTGTTAAAATTCCAACGGGTCCATTGTAAGGCCAATTTAAACCCGCTCGTACAAATTCTCTGCAAAACGTACCGCAAAACAATGTTTTATCAAATTTTAGGAGTTCATATACTTGATTACGAGCATTTCAACACGATTATATTGAAAAAACTCAATTTCTATACTTTTTACTCACTTAAAATTCCAACGGGTCCATTGTAATGCCTATTTAGACCCTCTCGTCCGAAACCTCTACAAAACGAACCGCACAACAAGTTTTAATCAAACTTTATGAGTTCATAATCTTGAATTCGAGCATTTCAACAGGATTATATTGAAAAAACTCAATTTATGTACTTTTTACTCAAGTAAAATTCCAACGGGTCCATTGTAAGGCCTATTTAGACCCGCTCGTCCGAAACCCCTACAAAACGGATCGTGAAACAAGTTTTAATCAAATTCCAGGAGTTCATATACTTGATTACGAGCATTTCAACATGATTATATTGCAAAAACTCAATTTCTGTACTTTTTACTTAGTTAAAATTCCAACGGGTCCATTGTAATGCTCTTTTAGACCCACTTGTCTGAAACCTCTTCGAAACGGACCGCGAAACAAGTTTTAATAAAATTTTAGGAGTTCATATACTTGATTACGAGCATTTCAACACGATCATATTGCAAAAACAAAATTTATGTACTTTTTCCTCAGTTAAAATTCCAATGGGTCCATTGTAATGCTTTTTTGACCCGCTTGTCCGAAACCTCTTCGAAACGGACCACAAAACAAGTTTGAATAAAATTTTAGGAGTTCATATTTTTTTACGAGCATTTCAACACTATTTAATTGCAAAAAAGCAATTTCTATACTTTTTACTCAGTAAAAATTCCAACGGGTCCATTGTAATGCCTATTTAGACCCGCTCGTACGAAACATCTACAAAACGGACCGCAAAATAAGTTTTAATCAAATCTTAGGAGTTCATATGCTTGATTACAAGCATTTCAACACGATTATATTGCAAAAACTCAATTTCTGTACTTTTTACTCAGTTAAAATTCTAACGGTTCTATTGTAATGCCTATTTAGACCCGCTCGTACGAAACCTCTACAAAACGGACCGCAAAATAAGTTTTAATCAAATCATAGGAGTTCATATGCTTGATTACGAGCATTTCAACACGATAATATTGCACAAACTCAATTTATGTACTTTTTACTTAGTTAAAATTCCAATGGGTCAATTGTAATGCCTATTAAGACTCGCTCGTCCGAAACCTCTACAAAACGAACCGCAAAAATAGTTATAATCAAATCATAGGAGTTCATATACTTGATTACGAGCATATCAACATGATTATATTACAAAAACTCAATTTCTGTACTTTTTACTCAGTTAAAATTCCAACTGGTCCATTGTAATGCCTACTTAGACCCTCTCGTCCGAAACCTCTACAAAACGGACCGCAAAACAAGTTTTAATCAAATCTTAGGAGTTCATACACTTTATTACAAGCATTTAAACATGATTATATTGCAAAAACTCAATTTTTGTACTTTTTACACAGTTAAAATTCCAACGAGTCCATTATAATGCCTATTTAGACCCGCTCGTCCGAAACCTATACAAAACCGACCGCAAAACAGGTTTTAATCAAATTTTCGGAGTTCATATTTTTCATTACGAGTATTCCAACATGATTATATTGCAAAAACTCAATTTATGTACATTTTACTTAGTTAAAATTCTGACGGGTCCATTGTAAGGCCTATTTAGACCCGCTCGTCCAAAACCCCTACAAAACGGACAGTGAAACGAGTTTTAATCAAATCTTAGGAGTTCATATACTTGATTATGAGCATTTCAACATGATTATATTGCAAAAACTAAATTTTTGTACTTTTTACTCAGTTAAAATTCCAACGAGTCCATTATAGTGCCTATTTAGACCCGCTCGTCCGAAACCTCTACAAACCGGACCACACAACAAGTTTTAATCAAATCTTATGAGTTCATATTCTTGAGTTCCAGTATTTCAACAAGATTATATTGAAAAAACTCAATTTTAGTACTTTTTACTCAAGTAAAATTCCAACGGGTCCATTGTAAGGCCTATTTAGACCCGCTCGTCCGAAACCCCTACAAAACGGACCGCAAAACAAGTTTTAATCAAATTCTAGGAGTTCATATACTTGATTATGAGCATTTCAACACGATTATATTGCAAAAACTCAATTTATGTATTTTTTACTCAGATAAAATTCCAACGTGTCCATTGTAAAGACTATTTAGACTCGCTCGTCCGAAACCTCTACAAAACGGACCGCAAAAAAAGTTTTAATCAAATTTTAGGAGTCCATATTCTTCATTGCGAGCATTTCAACACGATTATATTGCAAAAACTCAATTTATGTAGTTTTTACTTAGTTAAAATTCCGACTGGTCCATTTTAAGGCCTATTTAGACTTGATCGTCCGAAACCTCTACAAAACGAACCGCGAAACAAGTTTTAATCAAACTTTAGGAGTTCATAGACTTAATTACGAGCATTTCAACACGATTATATTGCAAAAACTCAATTTCTGTACTTTTTTACTCAGTTAAAATTCCAACGGGTCCATTGTAAAGCCTATTTAGACCGGCTCGTCCAAAACCTCTACAAAACGGACTGCAAAACAAGTTTTAATCATATATTAGGAGTTCATATACTTGATTATGAGCATTTCAACATGATTATATTGCAAAAACTCAATTTATGTACTTTTCACTTAGTTAGAATTCCAACGTGTTCATTGTAATGCCTATTTAAACCTGCTCGTCCGAAACCTCTACAAAACGGACCGCGATACAAGTTTTAATAAAATTTTAGGAGTTCATATACTTGATTACGAGCATTTCAATACGATTATATTGCAAAAACTCAATTTCTGTACTTTTTACTAAGTTAAAATTCCGACGAGTCCATTTTAAGGCCTATTTAGACTCGCTCGTCCGAAATCTCTACAAAATGGACCGCGAAACAAGTTTTAATCAAACCTCAGGAGTTCATATTCTTGATTTCGAGCATTTCAACACGATTATATTGAAAAAACTCAATTTCTGTACTTTTTACTCAAGTAAAATTCCAATGGGTCCATTATAAGTCCTATTTAGACTCGCTCCTCTGAAACATCTACAAAACGGACCGCAAAACAAGTTTTAATCAAATCTTAGGAGTTCATATACTTGATTACGAGCATTTAAACATGATTATATTGCAAAAACTAAATTTTTTTTACTTAGTTAAAATTCCAACGGGTCCATTGTAGTGCCTATTTAGACCCGCTCGTCCTAAACCTCTACAAAACGTACCGCACAACAAGTTTTAATCAAATTTTAGGAGTTCATATTCTTGAATTCGAGCATTTCAACAGGATTATATGGAAAAAACTCAATTTCTGTACTTTTTACTCAAGTAAAATTCCAACGGGTCCATTGTAAGGCCTATTTAGACCCGCTCGTCCGAAACCCCTACAAAACGGACCGTGAAACAAGTTTTAATCAAATTCTAGGAGTTCATGTACTTGATTATATGCATTTCAACACGATTATATTGCAAAAACTCAATTTCTGTACTTTTTACTCAGTTAAAATTCCAACGTGGCCATTGTAAAGCCTATTTAGATCCGCTCATCCGAAACCTCTTCAAAACGGGCCGCAAAACAAGTTTTAATCAATTCTTAGGAGTTCATATACTTGATTACGAGCATTTCAGCATGATCATATTGCAAAAACTCAATTTCTGTACTTTTTACATAGTTATAATTCCAACGAGTTTATTGTATTGCCTATTTAAACCCGTTCGTCCGAAACCTCTACAAAACGGACCGCGAAACAAGTTTTAATCAAATTTTAGGAGTTCATATACTTGGTTACGAGCATTTCAACACGATTATATTGTAAAAACAAAATTTTTGTACTTTTTCCTCAGTTAAAATTCCAACAGGTCCATTGTAATGCTTTTTTAGACCCGCTTGTCCGAAACCTCTTCAAAACGGACCACAAAACAAGTTTGAATAAAATTTTAGGAGTTCATATTTTTTATTACGAGCATTTCAACACGATTTAATTACAAAAAAGCAATTTCTGTACTTTTTACTCAGTTAAAATTCCAACGGGTACATTGTAAGGCCTATTTAAACACGCTCGTTCGAAACCTCTACAAAACGGACTGCATAACTAGTTTTAATCAAATTTTAGGAGTTCATATTCTTGATTTCGAGAATTTCAACATGATTATATTGAAAAAACTCAATTTATGTACTTTTTCTTCAAGTAAAATTCTAACGGGTCCATTGTAAGGCCTATTTAGACCCGCTCATCCGAAACCTTTACAAAACGGACCGCGAAACAAGTTTTAATCAAATCTTAGGAGTTAATATACTTGATTAAGAGCATTTCAACACGATTATATTGCAAAAAGTCAATTTCTGTACTTTTTACTTAGTTAAAATTCCAACAGGTCCATTGTAATGCTTTTTTAGACCCGCTAGTCTGAAACCTCTTCGAAACGGACCACAAAACAAGTTTGAATAAAATTTTTGGAGTTCATATTTTTTATTACGAGCATTTCAACACGATTATATTGCAAAAAGTCAATTTCTATACTTTTTCCTCAATTAAAATTCCAACGGGTCCATTGTAATGCCAATTTAGACCCGCTCGTCCGAAACCTCTACAAAACGGACCGCAAAACAAGGTTTAATCAAATTTTAGGAGTTCATATTTTTTATTTCGAGCATTTCATTACGATTTTATTGCAAAAACTCAATTTTTGTACTTTTTACTAAGTTAAAATTCCAACGGGTCCATTGTAAGGCCTATTCAGACTCGTTCGTCTGAAACCTCTATAAAACGGACCGCGAAACAGTTTTAATCAAATTTTAGGAGTTCATATTTTTTATTACGAGCATTCCAGCACGATTATATTGCAAAAACTCAATTTCTGTACTTTGTACTCAGTTAAAATTCCAACGGGTCCATTGTAATGCCTATTTAGTCCCTCTCGTCCGAAACCTCTACAAAATGGACCGCAAAACAAGTTTTAATCAAATCGTAGGAGTTCATATACTTTATTACGAGCATTTAAACATGATTATATTGCAAAAACTCAATTTTTGTACTTTTTACACAGTTAAAATTCCAACGAGTCCATTGTTATGCCTATTTAGACCCGCTCGTCCGAAACCTATACTAAACGGACCGCAAAACAGGTTTTAATCAAATTTTAGGAGTTCATATACTTGAATACGAGCATTTCAACACGATTATATTGCAATGTAACCCCCTTAACCCGGCCTAGACGGTCGACCCGAATTAAGAAGATCACACGGGGAAAACCAAAGTCAACCCGAAAGTCAACCTTGATTAACGACCCTTTTTTTTTCATTTTACTCTTGTCTAGATGCACGTTAACCCTAGATATGTTCACAACTTCATCATACTCAAAGATCATAACAATCAGAGAACATTCAGGGACTCAAATCCAAAAATTAAACTTTAGGGACCAAATTGTAAATTCTGAAAATATAAGGACTTAACCCAAATTAAAGTTACCAATGTGAAATTAATCATCTTTCATGCTTCACTGCCAAAATTCAGCACAAACGGACATCTCAAACTCATCCAATTGCATAAACAAGATTCAGGACCAAAATGCAAAGGTTTCAAAACATTTAACCAACAATTTCAGTGCCCAACGGTCGAGTGTTTCGGAACAGGGAAGACCCGTTCCGAAACGCGGGACTGTTCCGAAACTGGTACCGAAACAAGACCTGGCAGTGGCCAAACCGTTCCGGAACAGTGCCTTCCGTTTCGGAACGCCCAGGCCATTTCAGGCCCCTGTTCCGATACGCTAACACCTGTTCCGAAACAGGTTGCCCAGATTGCAGAAAAATTGCTGGTTCATCATACAATTGACCCATCAAACATGCTACAAATGCAACCAAACTTTACCAGCAAGTCATTCAACATACAAGGAACATAATTGCATCAACCAAACATCAACATGGCATCAATTATGAAAAACCCCAATTCTATAGGCATGCTTCCTACTTAGCAAACCATTCAAGCATCAACATGCCAAAACCACCTCATAAGGCCAATTACATGTTCCAACCTTATTAACAACATAAAACCAAACTTGTCCAACATACACAATCCCATTAAACATCAACATAAGAAATTCTTTCCCCATTGCCTTTATTATCTATAGCTATTACCGAGACATACATCTCAAGTGGAGCTCTCCTTGAATCCCTTGCTTCTCGCTGTTCCAACTTCAATTATCTGCATTGATGGACAAAAAGGAGCGTAAGCACATAATGCTTAGTGAGGAATGCTCAAAACCAAAACACCATCAATGCAACGAATCATAAAACCACTTTCAAAAGCATCATAATTTGATAAACCAAAGCAATGTTTGAAAACCCTTTTGACAACATGCTTAACCTCATGCATTTTTCAAACATGAAAACCAACCCTTAGCTTAGAAAGCTAAGTAATCCTTTTCAAAGCACAATCTTGCAAAACCATCTATTTAACCAATCCATGCATGAACATAATCATATGCAAGATTAAATACAAGATCCTTAAAAAGCATTTCCACATCACATCATACTTTTCTCATTCTTGAAAATCAATTCAAAACAAGAAACCTTTTAAACATCACTTGCTCATTCGATTAACTACATGCATTAAACAAATGCAACATATGAACCATAAACTCAACACTTGCATTACATGCCTTTTAAACAAGCCTTCACAAGACTTCAATGTACTAAAGAGATTTCATGCACACATGCACCATTCTCAATAGATCATAAACACTTGTACATGCTAACAAGTAAAACATGCATTCATTAAGCATTATTCACTTCTCATGCAACCATGCATCATTTCAAGCATCTCATGCTTCATTACATTCAAGAACATTATATTGGCTTCCAAGTGATAAACCATATCCACTTTTCAACTCAACAACAAATCGGATACGCGGATCACAAGCGTTGTCCCCACGCTTCATACACACTACCAATCTCAAGGTCCCCAAATGGAATTCTAACCACCATTTGACCTTACCATACACAAGGCTCGCATATGGAATTTTAACCACCATATAGCCTTAACATTCACAAGGTTCTCATATGGAATTTTAACCACCATATAACCTTAACACTCACAAGATCCTCATATGGAATTTTACCCACCATATGACCTTAACATGCACAAGGTCCCCCATATGGAATTTTAACCACCATATGACCTTAGCATCAACCATTGGTAGTTGTATAACATCACTAACGAGATCCGGGACATACTTCACAAGATCCACACATGGACTTTACACCACCATTGTGATCTTAACAAGCACAAGGTCCTCAAATGGAATTTTAACCACCATTATAACCTTTGCTTACCAAGGTCCTCAAATGGAATTTTAACCACCATTATGACCTTAAAACCCACCCATGGAATTTTAACCACCATGGTGTACTTAACCATCTCGTTAGTGTACTTGGATGGTGTTACTGGTTCACACTTAACCACTCCACATCCAAGGCGACTTTATTCACGGTGCACCCAATCCTATAGCCGGCTAACTATATCCGATTTAAGTAACCAAGAACCACTTACATCACTTGCCAATATAACCATCTTACCACATTAATCCAATGTTTTACAAGCATAACCCAAATGCTAAAACCAACATTTACCATCATCAATCCACTGTTTTTGAAGCATTACACAAAGCCATTAAACAACATGCAACACTATGCATCAATTCCACAATTTCAATGTACAAAACCAAGGATCTCTTACCTTAAGCATCCTTCACATTTGGCTTTCAAAACCAGCATTAAACCATGCTAAAATATGCTTTCAAAACAGAATCTAAAACATGCAAATCACATGCATTGCATACAACAATCACAATTGCTTTAAGAACCAATTCACAACACAAGCCAAGAGGGAAAATCCATTTACTTACTCTTGAGCTTAGCAAAGTTATTTAGACTTAAACTAAGCTCCCAAAACCTTCAAACCTTGGTTTTAAAGCTGAAAACCCAACTTCACTCACCGATACACAAAACAAGGCTAGCCAACAAGCCTTCCAAGCATCCGAAACCTTCCACACCACCTCTAATGCTCACGGATCAATCTCCCCTGTTTCAAGCACATAACAGCAGAGGATTAATGCATCATAATGCATTAAAAACACCAGCAACATAACTCAACTCGCTGCTCTACACAAATCCAACATTTCGGCTACCAAACACAACCGAAATCACCCCCAAACACCTCCAAAACTTAACCCAGCCAAGATCCATCACTTCTAACCATTTATAAACATCAATTAACATCCAAAGAGAATCTAACCACGTCCTTATACCTCCAGCTATAACAGATCATCAAGATCACTCCAAAAACAACCAAAAACTCAAGCAAAACTTAGGAAAATCAACTTATTCGGGATTGCATTGATTAAATCTCAATTCCTCATCAATTTAACATTCATTTATCATCAAAAAGACACCTCAAATCACTGCTTAAACAGATCATACGAATTTTAACCAAAATCAACCAAATCTTGCATTTAAAAGCCACGATCAAAAACACAACCTTAAAACCTTTTATAAAACACAAATTAAGGATTGAGAACTTAGGAATTTCAGTAAAGAACTGAGAGTTTAGAGGAGAAGGACGTTCTTACCTCCAAACTTGAGTTTCTCCCTTTTTGGAACCAAAATCTTGAAAATCCAATTAGCAAATGGTGAGGTTTTGTTGAAGAGATGATTAGAGATCAAATGAGGATTAAAATCTCATGTTTAGACATCAAAATCAGAAGGAAATGCTCTGGAGAAAATGTGTTTGGTTTGAGAGAAAGATGAGAGAAAAAAAAAATGGAAATGAAACTTTAGGAAAAGTTAGTTAAATGGCTAAAATATCTTTCCCTCCTTTTTACCTTTATTTTAAACTATTAATAAATCATTTAATATTTAAGAAAAATCTGGAGAAACTCCTATTGGGTAAATACCTCCTTAAAGATTCAAAGTTTCAATCCTTTTAAAATAGTCACCCAGTTTTCAAAAATTACATTTTGGTCACTAACCCAAAATGTCACTCTTCCAAGCCTTATTTTGCAAAATTGATTCCACCATTCTCTTATGTATAATAAAAGAGGATTTTAAGACATTTTTCCATATTTTTAATGCAACCCGAACTAGGCTTTCCTAAAAATCACCTTTTATATTAGAACCGCACTTTGACCGAACCGGTCCAAACCCAAAACTTCTAAGCCCAAAATTGGGGTGTTACATGCAAAAACTCAATTTCTGTACTTTTTACTTAGTTAAAATTCCGACGTCCATTTTAAGGCCTATTTTGACTCGCTCGTCCGAAATCTCTACAAAACGGACCGCGAAACAAGTTTTAAACAAACATTAGGAGTTCATATTCTTGATTTCGAGCATTTCAACACGATTACATTGAAAAAACTCAATTTCTGTACTTTTTACTCAAGTAAATTCCAATGGGTCCATTATAAGACCTATTTAGACTCGCTCGTCTGAAACCTCTACAAAACGGACCGCAAAACATGTTTTAATCAAATCTTAGGAGTTCATATACTTGATTTTGAGCATTGTAACCCCCTCGTCCCGGTCTGGTCGGATGACCGATCCGAGTGGGCCACACGAGGAAAACCGAAGCGAAACCCGTTAAGGTTCCCCCTCGGTTAATGACCCAGAAAATTTCCTTTTTACTTTATCTTGTCTATATGCATAGTTAAATCATATGTGAAGCACAACAGCGGAAAATGCAAACAATTTAACATCGACCAAACGAACGATACAATAAACAGCTCATTTTAGCCCTTTACAGCAGGCCGTATCGAAACGCCCTTAGGGTGTTCCGATACGCCTTGACTTAGTCAACAGGCCAGGGTCAACCATAGGGTGACCGTTTCGAAACAGGGATCACCCGTATCGAAACGACCCTAACGGTCAACTTCTTGTGGTCAACGAGATTTGACCGTTTCGAAACATCAAAGGCCCGTTTCGGAACGCCTTTATCTCGCCAATTTCTCAGAATTCCAGTAGCAAAAATGTTCCGAAACGACCCCCATCTATTTCGAAACGGCAGGCCAACTGCAAAGGGACCGTATCGAAACAGGGTGACCCGTTTCGATACGCCCCTGTCTGCAGACTCCCTTTTTACTGTTTTGAGGCACAAGGGTGCCCCAAAACACCACCAAATCACCCTTCATCACTATAACATATAAACCTAAGGCAACCCAACTATAAAAGCATGCTTTAACATTATTAAGACGAGTCTAAACACTAAGGCAAGACATCCCAAGTCATGCATTCATACAACCACATTCAAACATAAAGGCAACCACTAAGGCACATGGCTAACATTCATAATAAGCAATTTAGGCATGGGTTACAATTCAACGTGGCAACAGAAACCATACAAAGAAAGATAACAAGGAGTCTAAACGAGCTCCTACACAACCAACAATCATCCATCAAAATGACACATGTCCCATTGCTTAACTAATACATGTTCAACATTAAAAACTCATACTTGAAGTACTCAAGGCTAACAACCACACTTGGAGGCCCTCCACTTGCTCGAGCAACCCGCGAACTAAGGATCTGCAATGTTGAACAAAGAGAGCGTAAGCAATGATGCTTAGTGAGGGTAAGCTCTAAAAACAAACCTCAACATCGCAGGGTCCGAGCACGATCTAGCCAAGGTAAAACACAAATATACCAAGGATCCATAAGAGCCACAAGATAAAGATGCATGAGCAATATACAATATAAATGCCATGATCATAAGCTCAACTCCACAATACATGTAATCACATTCAAGCATCCCATTAAAGATCATAAACCTTAACACATTGATATACTTATCAATCAACATTGGCACCTAGCTATGACCCGAATACGCGGACAGACATGTTGGAACTCACATCCAACAACCACATTACCTCACGGTGGGATTACACTCATCACCTGTCTCGCGGAGGGGATTCCACTCATCCTCACGCCCCGTCGATGGGATTCCACTCATCACTGACTATATTTAAATACAATTTCCGGGCGAACCCGTACTCCTCCTTGGTGACTCAACGCCACAAAGGCCACGCGCGACTTTTGACTCATGTGTACACACTAACATCCTAATGATCAATCATTTGTACTCAAGCATACTAGTGCCAACATTTTACTCATTTCACATTACCCATTTCACATCAATTCCGTGCTTAGCACGTACTCACCAACAACCATCATCATGCATGTCTCAAGCATCACAAGCCATATCTCATTTCACATGTATAACACAATATACATAAGCATTCCTATCACATTTCATACGAGACATACACAACCGCATATATGAGTTCATCCAAAGGCTCTAGATCAAGCTTAGGATTAGGCTACCACCCTAATCCTAACTCTAGGCGGGTCTACCAAGCCCGACCTAGTCTATATACTCGAACCATTCATTTTAAAACCAAGTAAAACAATTAACCACTCACCTAAGCTGTAACCCCTTTAACCCAGCCTAGACGGTCGACCCGATTTAAGAAGATCACACGGGGAAAACCAAAGTCAACCCGAAAGTCAACCTTGATTAACGACCCTTTTTTTTCTTTTTACTCTTGTCTAGATGCACGTTAACCCTAGATATGTTCACAAGATAAACATATTCAAACATCATAACAATCAGAGAACATTCAGGGACTCAATTGCACAAATTACAACTTTAGGGACCAAATTGTAAATTCAGAAGATTATAAGGACTTAATCCAAATTAAAGTTACCAATATGAAATTAGTCAGGTTTCATACTTCTCTGCCAAATTTCAGCTCAATTGGACATCTCAAACTCATACAATTGCATAAACAAGTTTCAGGACCAAAACGCAAACATTGCAAAACATATAACCATCAATTTCAGTGCCCAACGGTCGAGTGTTTCGGAACAGGGAAGACCCGTTCCGAAACGCGGGACCGTTCCGAAACTGGTACCGAAACATGGCCTGGCAGTGGCCAAACTGTTCCGAAACAGTGCCTCCCGTTTCGGAACGCCCAGGCCATTTCAGGCCCCCGTTCCGATACGGTCGCACCTGTTCCGAAACAGGCTGCCCAGATTCCAGAAATTTTGCTGGTTTATCACGCAATTGACCTATCAAACATGCTCCAAATGCAACCAAACTTTACCAGCAATTCATTCAACATACAAGGAACATAATTGCATCAACCAAACATCGATATGGCATCAATTATGAAAAGCCCCAATTCTATAGGCATGCATCCTACTTAACAAACCATTCATGCATCAAATCACCAAACCAACCACATAAAGGCCAATTACAAGTACCAACATTAACAACAACATAAATCCAACTTAGGGAGTACAAAACATCTCCCAAAACAACAACATAAGTTCCCCATTGCCAAATGCTAAAAGCTAATAGTGTTTAAGAAACCATCACCATACTTGAGCTTAGTTCACCACTTGGATTCTTCACCACCTTGCTGCCCTCAATGCACTTTAATGCTCTGCATTATTGGTTTAAGAAAAAGAGAGAGAGCGTAAGCAAAAGCTTAGTGAGGGATGCTCATTAAAACCACACAATAATGCATTTACAAAACACATTTATGAACCTTAAATCCAATCATCCTTTATACATGCTCATAAGCATTTAAAACAAGCAATTCATGCTTCAAGTTCATAACATGTCATATTGGCAACAAGTGATACATTTCACATAAGATCCACACATGGACTTTTAAACACCATTGTGATCTTATAATAACCAAGGACCACACATGGACTTTTAAACACCATTGTGTCCTTAACCCCATGGACTTTTAAACACCATGGCAAGGACCACACAAGGACTTTTAAACACCTTTGTGTCCTTAACAAGAATCATCCAAGGACTTTTAAACACCTTGATGTTCTTAAATAACAAGGCTTACACAAGGACTTTTAAACACCTTTGTAACCTTAACCAAGAATCTCCCAAGGACTTTTAAACACCTTGGAGTTCTTAAATTCACAAGACTCATCCAAGGAATTTTAACCACCTTGATGATCTTAACCAAGAACCAACCATGGACTTTTAACCACCATGTTGTTCTTAAATAAACAAGGCTCACACAAGGACTTTTAAACACCTTTGTGACCTTAACATCACTTGCCAATATGCATCATTAATCAACAATATTCCATTGTTTTAAAGCATTTAATCAAGCCATAACATCATGCATCTTTAAGCATCAAACCACATTATAACAATGTTCAAAAACAAGGATCTCTTACCTTGAGCATCCTTCAACACATGGCTTATAATCTCAGCAACTAACATGCTAAAATATGCTTTCAAAACAGAATTTAAAACATACAAACAACCACATTGCATACAACCAATCCATGGTTCATCATCAAGAGAGTTTTTCCGAAAAGTTACTCTTGAGCTTAGCTAAGTTTCTTAGACTTAAACTAAGCTCCAAAACCTTCAAATCAATGGTTTCAAAGCTGGAAACCAAAATCCACTCACCAATTCCGTTTCGCCTCTTGCCGAAACACCAATCAAGCTTCCGGATCACCACCACTTGGATCCAAAGATGACTCCCCTGTTTTCAACACATCAAAGCAGAGGATTAATGCATCATCATGCATTAATAGCTTCAATGAAAGCACCTAAACCCGCTGCTCTCATCCACACTCCATTTTCGGCCACTAAACACAACCGAAAATGCATCCAAACAACTCCACAACATTACCCAGCCATGATCCATCAAAACTAAACCTCCTTAAACATCAATTAACATCCAAAATGGATCTCAACACATCCTTATACCTCCAGCTATAACAGATCAACAAGATCACTCCAAAAACCATCAAAAACACAAGCTAAACTTAGGAAATTCAACCTATCCGGGATTGCATTGATTAAACCTCAATTCCTTATCAATTTAACATTCATTTAACATCAAAAATACACCTCAAAACACTGCTTAAACAGATCATACGAATTTTCATCAAAATCAATCAAATCTTGCATTTAAAAGCCAAGATCAAGATCACATCTATAAAACCTTTTATAAAACAAAATTTAAGGATTGAGAACTTAGGAATTTCAGTAAAGAACTGAGAGTTTAGAGGAGAAGGACGTTCTTACCTCCAAACTTGAGTTTTCTCCCTTTTTGGAACCAAATTCTTGAAAAACCACTTAGCAAATGGTGAGGTTTTGTTGATGAGATGATTAGCAATCAAAAGAGAATTGAAAAGAGATATTTAGGTAGCAAAATCAAAGGAAAAAGCTCTGGAGAAAGATGTTTGGTTTGAGAGAAAATGAGAGAAAAGGGGAAATAGAAAATATGGAAAGTTAGTTGGAAATGACAAAATATCTTCCCTCCACTTTTTATTTTATTTAAAAACCTTTAATAAATCATTTAATATCTTAGAAAAATCTGGAGAAACTCTCTTTGGGTAAATAGGTCCTTAAAGATTCAAAGTTTCAATCCTTTTTAAAACAGTCACACAGTTTTCAAAAATTACATTTTGGTCACCAGCCAAAATGTCACCCTTCCAAACCTCATTTTGTAAAATTGATTTCACAGTTCACTTATATATATTAAAAGAGGAGTTTAGAACATTTTTCCATATTTTTAATGCAACCCGAACTAGGCTTTCCTAATTTCACCTTTTTATATTCGAACCGCACTTTGACCAAACCGGTCCAAACCCAAAACGTCTAAGCCCAAAACCGGGGCGTTACAACTCTCCCCCCCTTAAGAAATTTCGTCCTCGAAATTTACCTGAAGGAAAGAGGTACGGAAACTGCTTTAGCATGTCATCCTTCCGTTCCCACGTGGCTTCCTCAACACCACGGTGCTTCCACAACACCTTCACCAACTCAATGGTCTTGCCACGAAGAACCTTGCTGTCCGAATCCAGAATCTTCACCGGTTCCTTATCATAGGTCAAATCCGGATTCAATTCCACTTCCTCCACAAGCATCACATGCGAAGGATCTGATCTATACTTCCGGAGCATAGAAACATGAAACACATCATGAATCTTCTCCAACTCTTGAGGTAGCCTCAACTTGTACGCAACAAGACCCACACGCTCAATCACCTCGTATGGTCCAATGTACCTAGGGCTCAACTTACCCTTACGGCCAAACCTCATCACCTTCTTCCAAGGCGAAACCTTCAAAAACACACGGTCACCCACCGCATACTCTATCTCCTTACGCTTCAAATCCGCGTAAGACTTTTGCCGATCAGAAGCTGCCTTCAAACGCTCGCAAATGAGCTTCACCTTCTCGGTGGTTCCCTTTAACAAAGCCGGCATCGAAACCAACTTCTGACCCGTTTCAGCCCAACACAAAGGAGTCCTACACTTCCTCCCGTACAAAGACTCATAAGGTGCCATTTGAATACTTGCTTGATAACTATTGTTATAAGCAAACTCCACCAAAGGCAAATGTTTCTCCCAAGAGCCTTGGAACTCAATCACACAGCACCTCAACATATCCTCCAAAATCTGGATAACACGCTCGGATTGACCATCCGACTGAGGATGATAAGATGTACTGAAATTCAACCTTGTACCCAAAGCTTGATGCAAACACTGCCAGAAACGTGATGTAAACCTCGGATCCCTATCCGACACAATCGACTTAGGCACACCATGCAGCCGCACAATCTCAGCAATGTACAACTCCGCAAGCTTATCCAAAGAAAACGTAGTATGCACAGGCAAGAAATGCGCACACTTCGTCAGGCGATCCACAATCACCCACACCGAATTCTTCTTCGATGGCGACAAAGGTAAACCAGATACGAAATCCATGGTAATCCTTTCCCACTTCCATTCAGGGATTCTCAACGGTTGCAACAACCCTGAAGGGACCTGATGCTCAGCTTTAACTCGCTGACACACCATGCACTTGCTCACAAACTCAGCAACATCCTTCTTTAAACCCACCCAATAGTACTCATCACGAAGATCACGATACATCTTAGTACTACCAGGGTGCATAGCAAAAGGACTACTATGACCTTCAGTCAGAATAGCACGCCTCAACTCAGCATCATTGGGCACTACTATTCGACTCCCAAAACACAACACTCCATCATCATTAAAGCAGAAATCCAAAGGCCTACCCTCCGCGATATCCTGAACATGCGGTACCAAGGAATCATCCAACAACTGCTTTTCCTTGATCATCTGAACCAAAGATGGCTTCACTTGCAACTCAGCCACAAGACCACCATCACGCGAAATACTCAAACTGGCAAACATAGCCCTTAGCTCCACAGCTACCTTCCTACTCAAGGCATCCGCAACAACATTAGCCTTCCCAGGGTGATACTCAATCGTCAAATCATAATCCTTGAGCAACTCCACCCAACGTCGTTGCCTAAGATTCAACTCCTTCTGAGACATCAGATACTTCAAACTCTTGTGATCCGTGTACACAATACACTTCTCACCATACAGATAATGTCTCTAGATCTTTAAAGCAAAAACCACCGCAGCCAACTCAATGTCATGCGTAGGATAATTGCGCTCATGCACCTTCAACTGTCGCGATGCATAAGCCACCACCTTACCCTCTTGCATCAACACACATCCCAAACCAACATAGGACGCATCACTATAAACCACAAACTCTTTCCCTGATTCAGGTTGAACCAAGATAGGAGCTTGCGTCAAAGCTGCCTTAAGCTTCTCAAAAGCCTGTTGTCTCGCTTCCGTCCATTCATACTTAACATCTTTCTGCAACAACTTCGTCAAAGGTGCAGCAATCTTAGAAAACCCATCCAAAAACCTCCGGTAGTATCCCGCCAAACCGATGAAACTACGAACCTCATGAACAGACTTAGGAACCTTCCAATTCATCACCGCCTCAATCTTCTGAGGATCAACACGAATCCCCTCAGCAGAAACCACATGCCCAAGAAACACCACTTCACTTAACCAGAACTCACACTTGCTCAGCTTAGCATAAAACTGATTCTCCAACAAAGCTTGCAGCACAATCCTCAAATGCTCTTCATGTTCCACCTCAGTACGCGAGTACACGAGGATATCATCGATGAACACCACAACGAACTTGTCCAGGTATTCATGAAACACACGATTCATCATGTCCATGAAAGCTGCAGGAGCATTTGTCAAACCAAACGGCATCACAAGGAACTCATAATGCCCATACCTCGTCCTGAAAGCTGTCTTAGGCACATCCTCAAGTCAATCTTAGAGAACACCGCCGCTCCCCGAAATTGATCAATGAGATCATCAATTCTCGGCAAAGGATATCGATTCTTGATAGTCAACTTGTTCAGCTGACGATAATCAATGCACATTCTCATAGTGCCATCCTTCTTCTTTACAAACAAGACCGGTGCACCCCAAGGTGACACACTCGGCCGAATGAAACCACGATCAAGCAATTCCTACAATTGCGTCTTCAGCTCCTTCAACTCTTTAGGTGCCATTCTATAAGGGGTAATGGACACAGGAGTTGTATTCTCATACAGCTCAATCCCAAACTCCACCTCGCGATTAGGAGGTAAACCAGGCAACTCCTCAGGGAACACACCAGGAAACTCCTTTACAATCCTGATATCTTGCACACGCAACTACTTAGAGCTAGGATTCATCACAAAAGCTAGGTAAGCTTCACAGCCTTGCCTCAGCATCCGGCTCGCCTCCAATGTAGATACCACATTGGCAAGAAACTTCACATTCTCTCCAACCACAACCACCTCATAATCATCCGCAAGCTTCAACGAAACTCGCTTATTTTCACAATCCACAACAGCACGATGCTCAGCAAGCCAATCCATACCAAGGATCACATCAAAACCATAGAAAGGCAACTCCATAAGGTCAACATGAAAAACATGATCTTGAACAACCAAAGGACACCTTCTATACAGCTTTCGAGTCACAACAGTCTCACCAAAAGAACTAGTGACACGCACACCAACATCCAAAGACTCAACAGGCAAACCAAGCAATTCAGCATGCTCACGCAAAATGTATGAGTGCGTAGATCCAAAATCAATCAAGGAAAGTAATGACAAGGATTGCAAAGTAAAGGTACCTGCGATCACATCCGCGTCATTCCTTCCCTCCCGCTGAGCATACACCCTGGCTTGGCCGCCACCTTCAGGCTGAATAGCCACAACATGGGCCACTCCCCGACCACCTTCCTCTCTCCGCTGAAAGTTACCACGGCTGCGCCCACGACCTCTCTGTGGTGCAGTAACGACAGGAGCACGCACTTGGCCACCAGCCAACATAGGACACTCTCGCCTCATATGATCCGCAGATCCACAGTTCCAGCACCCATTACCAGCTGCCACTACAGGAGCTTGCACCTCCCTCACAGCACGAGGACAATCACGTTTCATATGACCACGTGAACAACATGTCCAACATGCACTCGGATCAACTCTAGCATTGCCTCCCCGAGCAGGTGCACCACCACCTCGCTTAGCCGAGGACTGATACTTTTGATCATGTCCCCTTTTGTTCCGTCCACCACCAGAACTATATTCAACGGCTCGCTTTCCAGCACTAGAACCAGCACTCTTAGCAGATAAACCTAAGTTCATCTCAATATCCTTTGCTCGGCCCACCAGCACATCAAAATCACTATACTCGGTAGCCAGCACATACATCTTCACCTCCGTCACTAAACCATAACGGAACCTTTCACACCTCTCCCGCTCATCCGGGACAAGCTCAGGTGCGTATTGACTGAGTCGAACAAACTGTACTTCATACTCAGCTACAGACATGCTCCCCTGGGTAAGAGACATGAACTCCCTCTTCTTTTCATCTAGGTACCTCACACCTAGATACCTTCTCTTGAACATATTCTGAAAGAATGTCCAAGTTACATCAGCTTCCGCCATCCCAGAGATTGTGGTTGTCCACCACGTGTAAGCATCGTCCTATAGCAATGATACTACACAGCCCAGCTTTTGCACATCAGTGCAACTCATCTGACCCAAGATTCTCTTGGTACTCTCTAACCAAGATTCCGAACCTTCAGCTGACAAACCCCTGAACTCAGTCCCTCCCAGACTGCGCAGACGCTCCAAGGGTAGTCTAACTCCAGCATCTCCCTGATGCCCAGCTCCTCGAGCTCCAGCTACTGCGGCTTGAAAAGCACCAGCAATAGCTTGTATCAGCACTGACATGTCAGGAACAGCTTGCCTCTGACCAGCCTCAGGTCCAGCGACCCCAGCATCAGCTGCAGCTCCAGCTCCTTCACCCCCAGCACCACCACCACCAGGTGGATGAGGTAACACCGCGCTTTCAACATTCTCTTCATTCTCATTCTCATTTTGAGCCGCAGCTCGCACATTACTCCTTAACTCTCTACGAGGTGCCATACTCTAATAATGCAATCACAATGCAAATAAACAAAGTCAGGCCCAGCAAGGTAAGTAATCCAAGTACTCAAGCTCATTTCCACTTTAAAAACAACACCATTTCATTAGCTTTGATTTGGAAATGGGTACCCACAACATGCTTCACCACAGCATACACCACAATTGCATCACATATACAATTCAGTCAACATGCTTTCACTCAACAAGCATACAACGCATACATACTTTAATCAACCACACAATCCTTCCCAATTACTCGAGAACTCAGCTTTGAATCCACCAAATGTAACCCCCTTAACCCGGCCTAGACGGTCGACCCGAATTAAGAAGATCACACGGGGAAAACCAAAGTCAACCCGAAAGTCAACCTTGATTAACGACCCTTTTTTTTTCTTTTTACTCTTTTCTAGATGCACGTTAACCCTAGATATGTTCACAAGATAAACATATTCAAACATCATAACAATCAGAGAACATTCAGGGACTCAATTGCACAAATTACAACTTTAGGGACCAAATTGTAAATTCAGAAGATTATAAGGACTTAATCCAAATTAAAGTTACCAATATGAAATTAGTCAGGTTTCATACTTCTCTGCCAAATTTCAGCTCAATTGGACATCCCAAACTCATACAATTGCATAAACAAGTTTCAGGACCAAAACGCAAACATTGCAAAACATATAACCATCAATTTCAGTGCCCAACGGTCGAGTGTTTCGGAACAGGGAAGACCCATTCCGAAACGCGGGACCGTTCCGAAACTGGTACCGAAACATGGCCTGGCAGTGGCCAAACTGTTCCGAAACAGTGCCTCCCGTTTCGGAACGCCCAGGCCATTTCAGGCCCCCGTTCCGATACGATCGCACCTGTTCCGAAACAGGCTGCCCAGATTGCAGAAATTTTGCTGGTTTATCACGCAATTGACCTATCAAACATGCTCCAAATGCAACTAAACTTTACCAGCAATTCATTCAACATACAAGGAACATAATTGCATCAACCAAACATCGATATGGCATCAATTATGAAAAGCCCCAATTCTATAGGCATGCATCCTACTTAACAAACCATTCATGCATCAAATCACCAAACCAACCACATAAAGGCCAATTACAAGTACAAACATTAACAACAACATAAATCCAACTTAGGGAGTACAAAACATCTCCCAAAACAACAACATAAGTTCCCCATTGCCAAATGCTAAAAGCTAATAGTGTTTAAGAAACCATCACCATACTTGAGCTTTGTTCACCACTTGGATTCTTCACCACCTTGCTGCCCTCAATGCACTTTAATGCTCTGCATTATTGGTTTAAGAAAAAGAGAGAGAGCGTAAGCAAAAGCTTAGTGAGGAATGCTCATTAAAACCACACAATAATGCATTTACAAAACACATTTATGAACCTTAAATCCAATCATCCTTTATACATGCTCATAAGCATTTAAAACAAGCAATTCATGCTTCAAGTTCATAACATGTCATATTGGCAACAAGTGATACATTTCACATAAGATCCACACATGGACTTTTAAACACCATTGTGATCTTACAATAACCAAGGACCACACATGGACTTTTAAACACCATTGTGTCCTTAACCCCATGGACTTTTAAACACCATGGCAAGGAACACACAAGGACTTTTAAACACCTTTGTGTCCTTAACAAGTATCATCCAAGGACTTTTAAACACCTTGATGTTCTTAAATAACAAGGCTTACACAAGGACTTTTAAACACCTTTGTAACCTTAACCAAGAATCTCCCAAGGACATTTAAACACCTTGGAGTTCTTAAATTCACAAGACTCATCCAAGGAATTTTAACCACCTTGATGATCTTAACCAAGAACCAACCATGGACTTTTAACCACCATGTTGTTCTTAAATAAACAAGGCTCACACAAGGACTTTTAAACACCTTTGTGACCTTAACATCACTTTCCAATATGCATCATTAATCAACAATATTCCACTGTTTTAAAGCATTTAATCAAGCCATAACATCATGCATCTTTAAGCATCAAACCACATTATAACAATGTTCAAAAACAAGGATCTCTTACCTTGAGCATCCTTCAACACATGGCTTATAATCTCAGCAACTAACAAGCTAAAATATGCTTTCAAAACAGAATTTAAAACATGCAAACAACCACATTGCATACAACCAATCCATGGTTCATCATCAAGAGAGTTTTTCCGAAAACTTACTCTTGAGCTTAGCTAAGTTGCTTAGACTTAAACTAAGCTCCCAAACCTTCAAATCAATGGTTTCAAAGCTGGAAACCAAAATCCACTCACCAATTCCGTTTCGCCTCTTGCCGAAACACCAATCAAGCTTCCAGATCACCACCACTTGGATCCAAAGATGACTCCCCTGTTTTCAACACATCAAAGCAGAGGATTAATGCATCATCATGCATTAATAGCTTCAATGAAATCACCTAAACCCGCTGCTCTCATCCACACTCCATTTTCGGCCACTAAACACAACCGAAAATGCATCCAAACAACTCCACAACATTACCCAGCCATGATCCATCAAAACTAAACCTCCTTAAACATCAATTAACATCCAAAATGGATCTCAACACATCCTTATACCTCCAGCTATAACAGATCAACAAGATCACTCCAAAAACCATCAAAAACACAAGCTAAACTTAGGAAATTCAACCTATCCGGGATTGCATTGATTAAATCTCAATTCCTTATCAATTTAACATTCATTTAACATCAAAAATACACCTCAAAACACTGCTTAAACAGATCATACGAATTTTCATCAAAATCAATCAAATCTTGCATTTAAAAGCCAAGATCAAGATCACATCTATAAAACCTTTTATAAAACACAATTTAAGGATTGAGAACTTAGGAATTTCAGTAAAGAACTGAGAGTTTAGAGGAGAAGGACGTTCTTACCTCCAAACTTGAGTTTTCTCCCTTTTTGGAACCAAATTCTTGAAAAACCACTTAGCAAATGGTGAGATTTTGTTGATGAGATGATTAGCAATCAAAAGAGAATTGAAAAGAGATATTTAGGTAGCAAAATCAGAGGAAAAAGATCTGGAGAAAGATGTTTGGTTTGAGAGAAAATGAGAGAAAAGGGGAAATAGAAAATATGGAAAGTTAGTTGGAAATGACAAAATATCTTCCCTCCACTTTTTATTTTATTTAAAAACCTTTAATAAATCATTTAATATCTTAGAAAAATCTGGAGAAACTCCCTTTGGGTAAATAGCTCCTTAAAGATTCAAAGTTTCAATCCTTTTTAAAACAGTCACACAGTTTTCAAAAATTACATTTTGGTCACCAGCCAAAATGTCACCCTTCCAAACCTCATTTTGTAAAATTGATTTCACAGTTCACTTATATATATATTAAAAGAGGATTTTAGAACATTTTTCCATATTTTTAATGCAACCCGAACTAGGCTTTCCTAATTTCACCTTTTTATATTCGAACCGCACTTTGACCAAACCGGTCCAAACCCAAAACGTCTAAGCCCAAAACCGGGGCGTTACATAAGCTTCCAAGCTCAAAGACCAAGCAAGCAGTCGTCTTCAAATTCCCGGATTCACTTCCGATGCTTCACCGATGTCCGATCTCGATTCTAATCAATCTCAAACACAAACAAAAAATTCACAATCAATATCCCATCATCGGAACTAACCCGGATCAACATTTTCAAGCATCCAATACTCAAAAACAAGTCCAAAACAGAATTCCCGAGCAGCCCCTAAAACCCACTGAAATCTTCCATTTCAAGCATCCAAACAACCATCAAATACACCCAAAGTGACCCTCATATATCATGCTACCAACTGCCCCCAAAATCCAACATTAAACAACCCCAAAAACCACTTTAAAACCCTCCAAAAACCCCCTTGTAACCCAATTCCGAAAATTGCCCAAAATCATTTGAAATTCACATATGATATACCATTTGACATCTATATATCATAACTAAGCATATTAAATCAAAACATTTCACTTAACAACATAAAGATCTTATTTTTAATCAAAATATTCAAAACTTCCATTTTCTAAAACCTTCATGAAAATGAAAATAAAAGGTACTTTCATGGAGAGGGAGGTAAGGGGAAGTCAAAAATGCCATTACCTTTCAATTTGGAGTTGAAATGAGATAGCTTTGAAATGGAATAGTACCAAGGGGAGAGGGGTCTTGTTTGTCGTTGAAATGAGGGGGGTAGAGAGAGGTAGAAGATGAGCTAAAATCTTTCTTTATGTTTGTTTAAAATTGGGGGGCTAAAGACCACTTTGCCCTTAATGAATTGGGCTATTCACAAGGAAGGGAAATCCATTGTTAATTGGAGTTTTAATCTTAAAACATGGTCAACCCAAAATTAATTAATTTTGAAAACAAAACTCGAAATATTATTTAGAGTATAAAACTGAGCCCAAATAATATTAAAATATTATTTCCACCTAACCCCTAAACCCGGGTGTTACAACTCTCCCCCACTTAAGGAATTTCGTCCCCGAAATTACCTGGTGGAAACAAATACGGAAACTGCTCAACCATATCTGTTTTCCTTTCCCACGTGGCCTCTTCCACACCTCTATGTCTCCACAACACTTTGACCAACTCTATGGTCTTGCCACGCAACACCTTGCTATCAGAAGCAAGTATCTCAACAGGCTCTTCGTTATAGGACAAATCCGAATTTAACTCTATCTCCTCAACGGGCATCACATGAGAAGGATCCGATCTATATCTCCTAAGCATAGACATATGGAAGACATCATGGATCTTCTCTAACTCGGAAGGTAACCTCAAACGATAAGCTACAGGCCCAATCCGCTCAACTATCTCATACGGACCAATGAACCTCGGACTCAACTTGCCCTTTAGGCCTATAACACCCCCTTCCCGGCCTGGTAGAGAACCGGGTCGGACAGTGTTATCGGAAAACATATTTAGAGATCAAAACTTATTTCAGAGTTCAAAAATCATTTCGGGGTATTTTATTAATCTCTTTTAAGACTTATCACATTGACTTATTAACAGTTTACTCAAATTGGGGTTAATTTTAAACTTTTTCGAACTAAGAGATTAAATCGTAAAATTTATAGACGACGGATCCTTGAAGTTATTATTATTACCGACAACTAGAATTAAACTTGTTATACCTAACCCGAAGAACATCATTGTAAATCAAGGTTATTCACCTATTTATTTAGACTGCATAACCGCTTAGTAACCATTTCATAAATTGTTCAAATCTATTTCTATTTGGATTATCATACTAAAAATTCCTTACGTATTTAAATGAGCCTAACAACTCACATAAATCTTGGAGTCCTTACTAATTCTTTTTACCAGATTATTACTCATATTCATATCTATCATTTTTATTATTCTAACATTTAATTTATTCGACTTATCTAGATTACTACAACAAAACCACCTTAATAAATATTGGTACCATTGGATACGCGGATTCCCTGTACACCATATCATGAATCATAAATGAGCCGTAGCCCTGAGCTGTAGCTCCATGTATCCCTTACACTGCCATCCTTTTATCTCCCACATATAGGCCGTAGCCCTGGACCGTAGTCCTCCCTTACATGGTGAGCTCGAATAATCCTATGGCATGCCAATTGTATCCAATGTCCATAAATACACAAATTCACATATATCCATAACTTTCATATCATACCAATTATCAAATGAGCCGTAGCTCCATGTCAAGTAATATATTATTTTCATATATGTACACAGACAACATATCATAGCACATCCAACTAATGCAGAGTACTTACCAGATGCAGATAAATTCATAATTAATGCAACGGGGCAGCACCGAGCCTACCCCTGACACGACTACACTCACCTTGACAGACCGGTGCTTTATTTTTATTTCTTGGGCTTGACGGTTGTTCCGAATCGACCTCGTGTACTATGATAGTTAATAAAAACTAATTAAAATCGACAAGACAATATCGAGTAAATACAGAGATACTAATTAAATTCGATACCGAAACTTTGACCAACTAAGGATTTGAGCTTACCCCGACGTCCGCAGAGATTCGATATTATTATATCGAAAATATCATACCACCAATCTAACACTGAACCGTAATTATTTTCTCGTACCACTCTTCTCACCTAATTTTCTTCCTATTTTCGCACAAACTCCCCCTTATTTATACACAATTGCCGGCTCTCTTCATTTCCATTTACCATGTCAAATGGTGGTAAATTTATAAGGACACTTGTCCTTGGGGAAAAGTCCACGTAATGGACTATTTTGCCACATTTTGTGGCCTTTTGCCGTGTGTCCCCTTATGTGGGAGTTCATGGCTAAATTCCTTCATTTTGAAGGAATTTGGTCGTGGATCCCACAACACTATTATCTTTTTTTAATAATAATAATAATAATAATAATAATAATAAATAATAATAATAATAATAATAAAACTCAGATGTCCTAATAAGATCGGATAATTGATTCGATAAAAACACTCGGTTGTCGAAGTTTAACTTTGACTAGGTCGATTTTTGAGGTGTTACAGTCTCAGACTGCTCATTAGTACATTCTTCGGGATCAGAATCTTCAGGAGACGAAGAATTCGAATATCCTAACCCTTCTGGCCAAGTCCGTTTTGCACTTACTCGACGGGTCTTCAGATGAAATTTCTTAGGACAATCTTGAACAAGGTGGTCTGTCCTCCCACATAGGAAACAAACTCCAGTCCTTCTAGGGCACTGTTCTGAGGGATGCGGGCCTTGACAAAATCTACAAGGAGGTCTTTCTTGCTCTGGTCCGGACATTATTTGAGAACTGTGGATTCTTGAATTTCTCAAAAGGATGCTAGTATAGAATTTTATTGGATTGAAAACAAAGGTAAAGAATTCACTTATTAATAGAAAATTTGAAACTTTGTCCTATAGCTACCTTATCAATCTGCCGTCCATTGCCACCATTCCAATATTCCACCTAATGAGAATTGGTGTCACCAAATTGGATATAAAAGCCACGTGTGGCTTTAACCTTTTACTGTGGCAATTTTAAATGCCACTTTCAATTGTTCTTGGACCGAGTGGCCTTAGAACGTAGCAGTCCTTCTTTTCTTTTTAACATTAGCTAAACCGTTTAATCTATTTTGGGTTCCAAATCGAACCAATCTATAATCGAAACGAAAAAATATTCGATCATTGGAACTTAACCTCGATTCATAAATTATCCGAATAACCTTTTTATAATACCGCATAATTTCTACATCAACAAAATATTTGGTCATCGAATTTTTAATCCCATCCGAACCATTTTTCGGGATGTGACAACTCACCCCCCCTTAAGAAAATTCGTCCTCGAATTTTTCTTCTTTTTTTGTCTTCAAACAAATAAGTGAGGGTATTGCTTCTGCATAGTTTCTTCAGGTTCCCATGTCGCTTCTTCGGTGGTATGGCTTCGCCACAAAACTTTTACTAAGGGCACCGTCTTGTTACGAAGTCTTTTGGTTTCTCGTGCAAGGATTTGGACAGGTTCTTCTTCGTACGTCAAATTAGATTGAATTTCTATAGATTCTGGTTTGATCACATGAGAGGGGTCGGATCGATACTTGCGTAGCATAGATACATGAAAGACATTGTGAATCCAACTTAACTCTTCGGGAAGGGCTAACCGGTAGGCAACAGGTCCAACCTTCTCGATTACTTCGAATGGACCGATGAAGCGAGGGCTTAGCTTCCCTCTTTTTCCAAAACGGAGAATTTTCTTCCATGGAGATACCTTAAGGAAGGCTTTCTCACCAATTTCGTATTGAATATCCCTTCGATGTAAGTCAGCATAAGATTTATGTCGATCGAAGGCGGCTTTAAGTCGATCGCGAATAATGATAATCCTTTCTTCACTTTCCCGAAGTAAGTCAGGGCCTAATATTTTTCCTTCACCAAGCTCAGTCCAACAAAGAGGGGTTTTGCATCTTCTTCCATAAAGGGCTTCATATGGGGCCATTTGAATCGATGCCTGATAGCTGTTATTATACGCAAATTCTACCAAGGGTAAGGATTTCTCCCACGTATTTCCAAAGTCAATGATACAGGCTCGGAGCATATCTTCCAGGATCTGAATAACCCTTTCAGATTGGCCATCGGTTTGGGGATGGAAGGCAGTACTGAGATGTACTCTAGTTCCCAATGCCTCCTGCAAGGTTCTCCAAAATCGAGACGCAAACCGTGGGTCTCGATCAGAAATAATTGATATTGGAACTCCGTGCAAGCGTATAACTTCACGAATATACAACTCTGCTAGCTTGGATAAGCTAAAGTCCATTCTTACAGGAAGAAAGTGAGCTGACTTAGTAAATCGATCTACGATGACCCAAATTGCGTCGTTTTTCCTTGGGGTCGGAGGTAATCCGCTTACAAAATCCATAGTGATACGTTCCCACTTCCACTGTGGCAGCTCAATGGGTTGAAGGAGTCCCGTAGGCACTTTATGTTCGGCTTTGACCCGTTGACAAGTCAAACACCTTGCTACATAATCCGTGATTTCACTTTTCATACCAGACCACCAGTAGATCTCTTTTAGATCCTTGTACATCTTAACAGCTCCGGGGTGAATAGAAAAAGGGCTAGCATGTGCTTCACACAGGATCTGGTTCCGAAGATCATCATTGTCTGGAACACATATACGATTACGAAAGCATAACAAGCCTTCAGAATTTATGGCAAAATTAGGATCTGGTTCATCCTTGATTCGGGCTAAAATAGGTTGCAACTCCTCATCATTTTCTTGGAGTGCTTTAATCCGGGACACAACGGTCGATTGTATCCTTAGCTCGGCTAACAACTTGCCACGCTTCTTGAGCCGGAAGTGAGCGTTTAAACATCTAAGAGAAGAAGTGGGCTTCCGGCTAAGGGTGTCAGCCACCACATTGGCTTTACCGGGATGGTAATCAATTACCAAATCATAATCTTTCAAAAGCTCCATCCAACGGCGTTGACGAAGGTTTAGTTCTTTTTGAGTCAAAAGGTATTTTAGGCTTTTGTGGTCAGTATAAAGATAACACTTTTCACCATAGAGGTAATGTCGCTAGATCTTTAGTGCGAACACAACCGCAGCTAGCTCAAGGTCATGAGTTGGATAATTACGCTCATGCGGTTTGAGTTGACGCGAGGCATAGGCTATAACTTTATCTTCTTGCATCAAGACACAGCCCAGTCCTTGATGGGATGCATCACTGTATACTGTGAAATCTTTTCCTGGCTCCGGCTGTACTAGGACAGGAGCGTGGGTGAGGACTTGTTTAAGCTGATCAAAACTCCGTTGTTGGTCCACTGTCCACACGAAAGGAATGTCTTTACGGAGAAGCTTCGTTAAGGGTGCAGCAATCAAGGAAAACCCCTTAACGAACCTACGGTAGTATCCTGCAAGACCCAGGAAACTACGCATTTCTCCCATGTTCTTCGGGGGTATCCATTCGAGAATGGCTTGAATCTTCTTTGGGTTCACCTGAATTCCCGCGGAAGATATCACATGACCGAGAAAAGATACTTCGGTCAGCCAAAACTCGCATTTACTAAGTTTGGCATAGAGCTGTTTTTCACGGAGGGTTTGGAGTACAATCTGAAGATGTTCTTCGTGAGTAACAGAATCTTTCGAATAGATCAAAATGTCGTCTATGAAGACAACGACAAATTTATCAAGATAAGGTCGAAATATTCGGTTCATCAAATCCATAAAGGCTACAGGAGCATTTGTGAGCCCAAAAGGCATCACCAAGAATTCATAACGACCATATCTGGTTCGGAAGGCTGTTTTTGAAACATCTGATTCCTTCACGAGCATTTGATAATAACCAGATCGGAGGTCTATCTTAGAAAAGACAGAAGCACCTTTTAGTTGATCAAATAGGTCGTCTATTCTGGGAAGCGGGTACTTATTTTTTATTGTTACTTTATTCAGTTGTCGATAGTCGATGCATAAGCGCATCGATCCATCTTTTTTCTTCACAAATAAAACCGGTGCTCCCCAGGGTGAGGAACCCGGTCGAATAAACCCCTTACTTTCAAGGTCTTGGATTTGGGCCTTTAATTCCTTTAACTCCATTGGAGCCATCCTGTATGGAGCGATAGAAACTGGAGTAGTTCCGGGTTGAACTTCTATCCCAAACTCAACTTCACGTGTAGGAGGGAGTCCCGGAAGTTCTTCGGGGAATACGTCAGGAAAATCTCTTACTATGGGCATATCTTCAGGCTTCAGTTCCTTCGTAGATTCTAAGGCACACATAAGACTACTCTGACATTTAGTTTTCATTAAGGTAATGCTTTCTCTACCTAGTCCACGGAGATATAATTTCTTTTTAGAACAATCTACCCATGCTTGATGTTCAGCTAGCCAATCTAGGCCAAGGATGAGGTCGAACTCATTAAAGGGTAAGGCCATCAAATTGGCCAGAAAAGGAATTCCTTGGATCTTTAGGGGACAAGATCTACAGATCTTTTGGATTGTTACACTATCTCCTAATGGGTTTGACACAAGTACTTCGGAGGCAACATGTTCACATTTTAAGGCATATTTTTCAATCAAAAGTTTACTAATAAAGGAATGCGTGGAGCCTGGATCTATCAAAGCATAAACAAATTCAGAACATAACTCCACCATACCTGCAACAACATCAGGGTCGTCTTCTTGTTCGCGACCTCGAACGTGGTACATCTGGGCTGAGGTCTTTGGATTTCGGCTAGCTGAAGGAGCATTATTGTTACGGGGCCTTCCAGAAGAACCAGACGGTGCTTGATTTATTCCCCTCCCTTTTACTGGAACGTTCTGGGAGGCTATAGAGGTAGAGGCTTGTGGATTTTGGGGGCATTGTCGGAGGAAATGACCAGATTTTCCACACAGGTAACAGGAACCTGTCTGCTTACGGCACTGTCCCGAATGTCTCTTTTGACAAAAATTACACTGAGGATTCTGAGGACCTTTGGCAGAGCCTCCTGTACTGTCTATTGAGGTTGTATGCGTAACAGTGGTCCCACCAGACGGAAATTGAGATACATAATTAGAGCGAGGAAGCTGTTGATTGGCAGATGACCTTTGGTCCCACTGTCTTCCTCTTTTTTGAGATATAGGAGGTTAGGAATCTTCCTGGAATCTTTTATCAGGTCGAGCTTGGTTTCCCTTCCTTCTTTCCGAGGCTCTCTGAGAAGCTTCGGTTGCAACGGCTCGATTCACCAGAGTTTGAAAATCCTCGATCTCCAGAGCAACAAAAAGAGGACGTAATTCATCGCAGAGGCCATCTATGAACATCCTACATTTTTCTTTTTCAGTGTGGATAATATAAGCACCATATCTAGCGTACTTGCAGAAGTCATGAATGTACTGCTCCACTGGCCTTCCTCCTTGCTTCAAATGGAGGAACTTTTTACGTCTTTCAGCGAGGTAATGCTCACTAATATACTTTTTACGAAACTCCTGGAGGAAGAAGTCCCAGGTTACTTTATGTTCGGGTACAGTGAGAGTTACAGTGTTCCACCAGCTTTGTGCTTCATCTGCAATCAGGGCTAAGGCACACTCTAACTTATGCTCCTCGGGGCACTTTAGTTGCTTGTTGATTACTTTCAAAGTATTTTCTAGCCAATATTCTGCGATTTCAGGATTATCCAGATCTTGGCCAGTAAATGTATAAACTTGATAACGTTTGAGCTTATCTATAGGAGCTCGAGAGATCTGCTGAGCAGCTTCAGCAGATGAGGAAGGTGCTTCTTGTCGAAGAGACACCACTACTTGTTTTATCATGTCGGCCATAGACATGAAATATTCTTGTTGAGCTGGTAACATAGGCGGAAGATGGGGTGGATCATTCTGAGCCACTTGTGGTGGATCATTCTGAGCCACTTGTTCGGCCCTTGGCTCCGGCCTTACATTTTCCCCTCGAGTGGAGGAGGAACCATGATCGGGCTCATCTGTTTCTTTCCTATTGGTGGGAGCGGTCATTTTGGGTCTAGTTACACATAAGAATTAAATCGTGTAAGTTGCAAGTCACAAAATACATATTTAATCAACTCTTAAGTGGCATATGAGACATAGACTCGTTAACGAATGCCTGGTTAGTCCTAGAATCGACTAAACCTAGGCTCTGATACCACAATTGTAACACCCCCTTCCCGGCCTGGTAGAGAACCGGGTCGGACAGTGTTATCGGAAAACATATTTAGAGATCAAAACTTATTTCAGAGTTCAAAAATCATTTCGGGGTATTTTATTAATCTCTTTTAAGACTTATCACATTGACTTATTAACAGTTTACTTAAATTGGGGTTAATTTTAAACTTTTTCGAACTAAGAGATTAAATCGTAAAATTTATAGACGACGGATCCTTGAAGTTATTATTATTACCGACAACTAGAATTAAACTTGTTATACCTAACCCGAAGAACATCATTGTAAATCAAGGTTATTCACCTATTTATTTAGACTGCATAACCGCTTAGTAACCATTTCATAAATTGTTCAAATCTATTTCTATTTGGATTATCATACTAAAAATTCCTTACGTATTTAAATGAGCCTAACAACTCACATAAATCTTGGAGTCCTTACTAATTCTTTTTACCAGATTATTACTCATATTCATATCTATCATTTTTATTATTCTAACATTTAATTTATTCGACTTATCTAGATTACTACAACGAAACCACCTTACTAAGTTACAAAACACGATTTATACAAAAGTTGGGTCATATGCCACTTTACTAGGAGTTCGCAAAAGATAACGTACATATAAGGTAGAGACGTGACTTGCAACTGCACCACACGATCAGAGGTTGAAAATTCTATCAGGGTCCTGAAAATGCATGAGACACACGAATATTAGGCTTACAAGGCCTAGTGAGGTAGTCATAACAATGAATTCGCAAAAATATGAATGTCATGGACAAATAAATATTAATCTAACTTATTCACATGTTTCTATAACAGTATAAGCATAACATGATTAGATATTCATATCACATGCATATCATAATATAACCATAGATCTTATCATAAGCATAGCATGACATATCGTATAGAACACATATTATATTGGTACCATTGGATACGCGGATTCCCTGTACACCATATCATGAATCATAAATGAGCCGTAGCCCTGAGCTGTAGCTCCATGTATCCCTTACACTGCCATCCTTTTATCTCCCACATATAGGCCGTAGCCCTGGACCGTAGTCCTCCCTTACATGGTGAGCTCGAATAATCCTATGGCATGCCAATTGTATCAAATGTCCATAAATACACAAATTCACATATATCCATAACTTTCATATCATACCAATTATCAAATGAGTCGTAGCTCCATGTCAAGTAATATATTATTTTCATATATGTACACAGACAACATATCATAGCACATCCAACTAATGCAGAGTACTTACCAGATGCAGATAAATTCATAATTAATGCAACGGGGCAGCACCGAGCCTACCCCTGACACGACTACACTCACCTTGACAGACCGGTGCTTTATTTTTATTTCTTGGGCTTGACAGTTGTTCCGAATCGACCTCGTGTACTACGATAATTAATAAAAACTAATTAAAATCGACAAGACAGTATCGAATAAATACAGAGATACTAATTAAATTCGATACCGAAACTTTGACCAACTAAGGATTTGAGCTTACCCCGACGTCCGCAGAGATTCGATATTATTATATCGAAAATATCATACCACCAATCTAACACTGAACCGTAATTATTTTCTCGTACCACTCTTCTCACCTAATTTTCTTCCTATTTTCGCACAAACTCCCCCTTATTTATACACAATTGCCGGCTCTCTTCATTTCCATTTACCATGTCAAATGGTGGTAAATTTATAAGGACACTTGTCCTTGGGGAAAAGTCCACGTAATGGACTATTTTGCCACACTTTGTGGCCTTTTGCCGTGTGTCCCCTTATGTGGGAGTTCATGGCTAAATTCCTTCATTTTGAAGGAATTTGGTCGTGGATCCCACAACACTATTATCTTTTTTTTAATAATAATAATAATAATAATAATAATAATAATAAAATAATAATAATAAAACTCAGATGTCCTAAGAAGATCGGATAATTGATTCGATAAAAACACTCGGTTGTCGAAGTTTAACTTTGACTAGGTCGATTTTTGAGGTGTTACAGTCTCAGACTGCTCATTAGTACATTCTTCGGGATCAGAATCTTCAGGAGACGAAGAATTCGAATATCCTAACCCTTCTGGCCAAGTCCGTTTTGCACTTACTCGACGGGTGTTCAGATGAAATTTCTTAGGACAATCTTGAACAAGGTGGTCTGTCCTCCCACATAGGAAACAAACTCCAGTCCTTCTAGGGCACTGTTCTGAGGGATGCGGGCCTTGACAAAATCTACAAGGAGGTCTTTCTTGCTCTGGTCCAGACATTATTTGAGAACTGTGGATTCTTGAATTTCTCAAAAGGATGCTAGTATAGAATTTTATTGGATTGAAAACAAAGGTAAAGAATTCACTTATTAATAGAAAATTTGAAACTTTGTCCTATAGCTACCTTATCAATCTGTTGTCCATTGCCACCATTCCAATATTCCACCTAATGAGAATTGGTGTCACCCAATTGGGATATAAAAGCCACGTGTGGCTTTAACCTTTTACTGTGGCAATTTTAAATGCCACTTTCAATTGTTCTTGGACCGAGTGGCCTTAGAACGTAGCAGTCCTTCTTTTCTTTTTAACATTAGCTAAACTGTTTAATCTATTTTGGGTTCCAAATCGAACCAATCTATAATCGAAACGAAAAAATATTCGATCATTGGAACTTAACCTCGATTCATAAATTATTCGAATAACCTTTTTATAATACCGCATAATTTCTATATCAACAAAATATTTGGTCATCGAATTTTTAATCCCATCTGAACCATTTTTCGGGATGTGACAAGGCCAAATCTCATAACCTTCTTCCACGGAGATACTTTCAGAAACACTTTCTCACTCACTGAGTACTCAATCTCTTTCCTCTTCAAGTCTGCATAAGACTTCTGACGATCGGAAGCTACTTTCAAACGGTCACAAATCAACTTTACTTTGTCGGTAGTCCCTTTAAGCAAGTCTTGCATAGGTAACAATCTTTGACCTGTTTCAGCCCAACAAATCGGAGTCCTACATCGTCTACCATACAAAGCCTCATAAGGTGCCATCTGAATACTAGACTGATAACTGTTGTTGTAAGCAAACTCAACCAACGGTAAGTGCTTCTCCCAAGAACCCTGGAAGTCAATCACACAACAACGAAGCATATCCTCCAAAATCTGTATCACTCACTCTGACTGCCCATCGGACTGCGGATGATAAGACGTGCTGAAATGCAAACGGCTACCTAAAGCACTATGCAAGTAACCCCAGAACCTTGAAGTAAATCTAGGATCTCTATCTGAAACAATAGACTTCGGAACCCCATGAAGTCTCACAATCTCACGGATGTACAAGTTTGCCAACTTGTCTAAGGAATCCGTAGTGTTCACTGCTAAGAAGTGAGCACACTTAGTGAACCTATCAACAATCACCCAAACGGAGTTCTTCTTCGAAGGAGACAAAGGCAACGCCAGTACAAAATCCATGGTGATTCTCTCCCATTTCCATTCCGGAATCTTCAAAGGCTGTAGCAAACCCGAAGGAACCTGATGTTCTACCTTCACTCTCTGACAAACCATACAACGGCTCACATACTCAGCTACATCTCGCTTCAAACCAACCCAGAAGTAATCATTCTTCAAATCTCAGTACATTTTGGTACTACCCGGATGCATGGAAAAGGGACTCGAATGTGCTTCACTCAAAATCTGACGTCTCAACTCAACATCTTCTGGTACAACAATTCTATCTCTAAAGCACAATAAGCTCTCACCACTGAAACTATACTCGGTCGGTCTTCCTTCGGCTATGTCCTGAACATGAGGAACTAAACTCGCATCTTGCAACTGCTTCTCTCTAATCAACTGAATCAAAGAAGGCTTCACTTGCAACTCGGTGATCAGACCACCATCATCGGACACACTCAATCTAGCAAACATAGCTCTCAACTCAACAGCCACTTTTCTACTCAAGGCATCGGCTACTACATTTGCTTTACCCAGATGGTACTCAATGGTCAAATCATAATCTTTTAGCAACTCTAACCATCTTCTCTGTCTCAAGTTCAACTCTTTCTGTGTCATCAGATACTTCAAGCTCTTGTGATCGGTGTAAACAATACACTTCTCACCATACAAGTAATGACGCCAAATCTTCAATGCAAACACAACTGCGGCTAGCTCTATAACATGAGTAGGATAGTTCTTCTCATGGATCTTCAACTGTCTAGAAGCATAAGCAACAACTCTCCTATCTTGCATCAAAACACATCCTAGGCCTACGTAGGAAGCATCACAGTAGATTACAAACTCCTTACCGGAAACAGGTTGCACTAACACTAGAGCATTCGTCAAAGCTTCTTTTAATTTCTCAAAGGCCTTCTGTCTTGCATCTGACCATTCAAACTTGACCCCTTTTTGCAACAATTTAGTCAAAGGAGCAGCTACCCTAAAGAAACCATCAACAAATCTCCTATAGTAACTGGCTAACCCTAGGAAACTCCTAATCTCGGTCACGGACCTAGGCTGTTTCCACTCAACAATAGCCTCAATCTTCGATGGATGAACTCGGATACCTTCGGCCGAAACAACATGGCCAAGAAATACAACCTCTCGAATCCAGAACTCACATTTACTAAGCTTCGCATATAACTGATTGCTCAACAATCTCTGTAAAACAAATCTCAAGTGCTCATCATGCTCTTCTTCTGTCTTCGAGTACAAAAGTATATCATCAATGAAAACAACTACAAATCGGTCTAGATAGTCTCTAAAAATTCTGTTCATCATGTCCATGAAGGCTGAAGGTGCATTCGTGAGCCCAAATGGCACCACAAGAAACTCATAGTGACCATATCTAGTCCTAAAAGCTGTCTTCGGAACATCACATTCTTTCACCTTCAACTGATAGTACCCGGATCTCAAATCTATCTTCGAGAACACTGAAGCACCTCTCAACTTATCAAACAAATCATCTATACGAGGCAACGGATACTTGTTCTTCACAGTTAACTGATTCAACTGTCTATAGTCAATACACATGCGCATGCTACCATCTTTCTTTTTCACAAACAACACGGGAGCACCCCACGGAGAACTACTGGGCCTAATGAAACCACGTTCTAATAATTCTTGCAACTGACTCTTCAATTCTTTCAATTCTTTCGGAGCCATACGATACGGAGCTATCGAAACTGGATTAGATCCTGAAACTGTCTCAGTCACAAACTCAACATCTCTGTCAGGAGGCAAACCCGGCAACTCTTCAGGAAACACATCTGGAAAGTCACACACTGTTCTGATATCTTTCGGTCTAGCTTCACTCATATCTGGATTCATAACATAAGCTAAATAAGCCCCACATTCAGAGTCCATCAACCTATGAGCCTCTAAAGCTGACACCACATTAGACAAGAACTTAATGTTCTCGCCTACTACTACTACCTCGTAGTCATCAGAAAGCATCAAAGAAATTCTCTTTGTTTCAAAATCCACACTAGCCCAATGCTCAACCAACTAGTCCATACCCAAAATTATGTCGAAACCATAGAAAGGAAGTTCCATCATATCAACTGAAAACACATGACCCTGAATCTTCAGTGGACGCCTCCTATACATACGCCTAACCACAACTGTCTCACCAAAAGAACTAGTGACATGCATACCTACATCTAAGATCTCAACAGGGATATCTAATTTCTGTGCATGCTCACTCAAAATATAGGAATGCGTAGAACCCGAATCAACCAAAGAAAGCAAAGACATAGACTGTAACTCGAAATTACCTGCTATCACATCAGTGTCGTTCCCGGCCTCTCTCTGTGCATAGACCCTCGCTTGTCCTCCCGTCTCTGGCTGCACCGCCACAACATGAGCAAGATTCCTCTCAGCATCTACCCTAGGTGCATCAGTCCTAGGCTAGAAGTAGCCACGACCGCGCCCACGGCCTCTCTGAAAATCATTCGCTCTCGCAGGAGCCTGAGCAATGTTCGGTGCCTGAGCTGCCTGATGCGGACAATCCCTCCTAAAGTGGTCCCTCGAACCACAGTTCCAACAAGCATGGAAATTTCCCCAACACTCACCAGCATGTTGTCTCCCACAACGGGTACACTCGGGCAAACGCCCTCCTCCTCTATGGCCCTGATGGCCCCTACCATGGTGGCCACCGCCACGTCTATGGTCAAGCTATTGTCCGCCACCCCTATGCCTCTTGGCATCTCTACCATCAAAGTGGTTATGCCTCTTGCCAGAACTAGAACCACCAGATTGTTTGGCCGAACCCAAACTATGCTCTAAATCCTTGGCCCTCGCGACCAAGACATCAAAGTCTGAGTAGTCAGAAGCTAACGTGTACCTCTTAATCTCTTCATTCAACCCATAACGGAAATGGTTGCAGCGTTCCACTTCAGTAGGAACCAACTCTGGAGCATACTGACTCAAGCGAACAAAGCGGATCTCATAATCAGTCAATAAAGCATCTCCCTGAGTAAGAGCCATAAACTCTCGCTTCTTCTCATCTAAGTACCTCGGTCCCAAGTACCTCTTCCTGAAAGCGGTCTCAAAGAAGTCCCAATCAATCTCTGTCTCTGGAACCCCAGTAGTAATGGTGACCCACCAGGTGTAGGCATCACCCTGAAGTAACGAGATTACACAACCCAATCTACGTGCGCCCGCACAACCCATCTGAGCCAAGATACGAACTGTCTTCTCCAACCATAACTCCGATCTCTCTAGAGTAGATCCTCTAAACTCCTCGGCCCCCAAGCTACGGAGCCTCTCCAAAGGTAGACTGGCATCGTCACACCTAGGCTGAGCTGTAGCCTGAGCTCCCGCAACTACGGCCTGAAATGCTCCCGCTATCGCTTGCACTAGCGGAGTCATATCAATTCCAGCTGGACCTTGGCCACCTTGGCCACCTTGAGGTCCATCTCCTCCGGCTCCATCCTCGCCCACTACTCCAGGTGGAGGAGGTGGTGGTGGTGGAGGTGGTGGAGGAGCGCCAACTCCTGCGGCCACTGGCCCTTCTATGTGAGCCTCCACACCAATTGCCGGCTCAATAGGAGCCGTAACTCGTGGTTCTTGACGAACCACCCTCGACCTACCTCTCGGTCTAGACATCGCTCTCACAGATATCAACTACAACCACAACAACAAAACATACAAGCTGGGTTAGCAAGGCAAGGCTTCCTAGTGTTCAAGTACGTTCCCTCACTTAAAAATCATTTTTCCAATGTAATAGTAGCAATGGGACTCTTACACACATGCTTCGAAATAAAACAATTCAACATACTTGTCACACAAGCAATCATTCTCGCAAAGCAAGCAAACACCGTGCAACTCAATCAAAAACTTGAACTTACCTCACTTACCTGCCCAAGGTCTCGGTAACCTTAGGCTCTGATACCAACAAGTGTAACCCCCTCGTCCCGGTCTAGTCGGATGACCGATCCGAGTGGGCCACACGGGGAAAACCGAAGCGAAACCCGTTAAGGTTCCCCCTCGGTTAACGACCCAGAAAATTTCCTGTTTACTTTATCTTGTCTATAGGCATAATTAAATCCTATGTGAAGCACAACAGCGGAAAATGCAAACAATTTAACATCGACCAAACAAACGATACAATAAACAGCTCATTTTAGCCCTTAACAGCAGGCCGTATCGAAACGCCCTTAGGGTGTTCCGATACGCCTTGACTTAGTCAACGGGCTAGGGTCAACCATAGGGTGACCGTTTCGAAACAGGGATGACCCGTATCGAAACGGCCCTAACGGTCAACTTTGATACCAACAAGTGTACCCCCTCGTCCCGGTCTGGTCGGATGACCGATCCGAGTGGGCCACACGGGGAAAACCGAAGCGAAACCCGTTAAGGTTCCCCCTCGGTTAACGACCCAGAAAATTTCCTTTTTACTTTATCTTGTCTATAGGCATAATTAAATCCTATGTGAAGCACAACAGCGGAAAATGCAAACAATTTAATATCGACCAAACAAACGATACAATAAACAGCTCATTTTAGCCCTTTACAGCAGGCCCTATCGAAACGCCCTTAGGGTGTTCTGATACGCCTTGACTTAGTCAACAGGCCAGGGTCAACCATAGGGTGACCGTTTTGAAACAGGGATGACCCGTATCGAAACGACCCTAACGGTCAACTTCTCGTGGTCAACGAGATTTGACCGTTTCGAAACATCAAAGGCCCGTTTCGGAACGCCTTTATCTCGCCAATTTCTCAGAATTCCAGTAGCAAAAATGTTTCGAAACGACCCTCATCTGTTTCGAAACGGCAGGCCAACTGCAAAGGGACCGTATCGAAACAGGGTGACCCGTTTCGATACGCCCCTGTCTGCAGACTCCCTTTTTACTGTTTTGTGGCACAAGGGTGCCCCAAAACACCACCAAATCACCCTTCATCACTATAACAAATAAACCTAAGGCAACCCAACTATAATAGCATGCTTTAACATTATTAAGACGAGTCTAAACACTAAGGCAAGACATCCCAAGTCATGCATTCATACAACCACATTCAAACATAAAGGCAACCACTAAGGCACATGGCTAACATTCATAATAAGCAATTTAGGCATGGGTTACAATTCAACGAGGCAACAGAAACCATACAAAGCAAGATAACAAGGAGTCTAAACGAGCTCCTACACAACCAACAATCATCCATCAAAATGACACATGTCCCATTGCTTAACTAATACATGTTCAACATTAAAAACTCATACTTGAAGTACTCAAGGCTAACAACCACACTTGGAGGCCCTCCACTTGCTCGAGCAACCCGCGAACTAAGGATCTGCAATGTTGAACAAAGAGAGGGTAAGAAATGATGCTTAGTGAGGGTAAGCTCTAAAAACAAACCTCAACATCGCAGGGTCCGAGCACGATCTAGCCAAGGTAAAACACAAATATACCAAGGATCCATAAGAGCCACAAGATAAAGATGCATGAGCAATATACAATATAAATGCCATGATCATAAGCTCAACTCCACAATACATGTAATCACATTCAAGCATCCCATACATGTTGGAACTCACATCCAACAACCACATTACCTCACGGTGGGATTACACTCATCACCGGTCTCGCGGAGGGGATTCCACTCATCCTCACGCCCCGTCGATGGGATTCTACTCATCACCGACTATATTTAAATACAATTTTCGGGCGAACCCGTACTCCTCCTTGGTGACTCAACGCCACCAAGGCCACGCGCGACTTTTGACTCATGTGTACACACTAACATCCTAATGATCGATCATTTGTACTCAAGCATACTAGTGCCAACATTTTACTCATTTCACATTACCCATTTCACATCAATTTCGTGCTTAGCACGTAATATACATAAGCATTCCTATCACATTTCATACGAGACATACACAACCGCATATATGAGTTCATCCAAAGGCTCTAGATCAAGCTTAGGATTAGGCTACCACCCTAATCCTAACTCTAGGCGGGTCTACCAAGCCCGACCTAGTCTATATACTCGAACCATTCATTTTAAAACCAAGTAAAACAATTAACCACTCACCTAAGCTTCCAAGCTCAAAGACCAAGCAATCAACCATCTTCAAATTACCGGATTCACTTCCGATGCTTCACCGATGTCCGATCTCGATTCTAATCAATCTCAAACACAAACAAAACATTCACAATCAATATCCCATCATCGGAACTAACCCGGATCAACATTTTCAAGCATCCAATACTCAAAAACAAGCCCAAAATAGAATTCCCGAGCAGCCCCTAAAACCCACTGAAATCTTCCATTTCAAGCATCCAAACAACCATCAAATACACCCAAAGTGACCCTCATATATCATGCTACCAACAGCCCCCAAAATCCAACATTAAACAACCCCAAAAACCACTTTAAAACCCTCCAAAACCCCCCTTGTAACCCAATTCCGAAAATTGCCCAAAATCATTTGAAATTCACATATGATATACCATTTGACCTCTATATACCATAACTAAGCATATTAAATCAAAACATTTCACTTAACAACATAAAGATCTAATTTTTAATCAAAATATTCAAAACTTCCATTTTCTAAAACCTTCATGAAAATGAAAATAAAAGGTACTTTTATGGAGATGGAGGTAAGGGGAAGTCAAAAATGCCATTACCTTTCAATTTGGAGTTGAAATGAGATAGCTTTGAAATGGAATAGTACCAAGGGGAGAGGGGTCTTGTTTGTCGTTGAAATGAGGGGGGGTGGAGAGAGGTAGAAGATGAGCTAAAATCTTTCTTTATGTTTGTTTAAAATTGGGGGGCTAAAGACCACTTTGCCCTTAATGAATTGGGTTATTCACAAGGAAGGGAAATCCATGGTTAATTGGAGTTTTAATCTTAAAACATGGTCAACCAAAAATTAATTAATTTTGAAAACAAAACTCGAAATATTATTTAGAGTATAAAACCGAGCCTAAATAATATTAAAATATTATTTCCACCTAACCCCTAAACCCGAGTGTTACAAGTATTTCAACACGATTATATTGCAAAAACTAAAATTTTTTTTACTCAGTTAAAATTCCAACGGGTCCATTATAGTGCCTATTTAGACTCGTTCGTCCGAAACCTCTACAAAACGAACCGCACAACAAGTTTTTATCAAATTTTATGAGTTCATATTCTTGAATTCCAGTATTTCAACAGGATTATATTGAAAAAACTCAATTTTAGTACTTTTTACTCAAGTAAAATTCCAACGGGTCCATTGTAAGGCCTATTTAGACCCGCTCGTCCGAAACCCCTACAAAACAGACCGCGAAACAAGTTCTAATCAAGTTCTAGGAGTTCATAAACCTGATTATGAGCATTTCAACACGATTATATTGCAAAAACTCAATTTATATTGTAAAGACTATTTAGACTCGCTCGTCCAAAACCTCTACAAAACGGACCGCAAAACAAGTTTTAATCAAATTTTAGGAGTCCATATTCTTCATTGCGAGCATTTCAACACGATTATATTGCAAAAACTCAATTTCTGTACTTTTTACTTAGTTAAAATTCTGACTGGTCCATTTTAAGGCCTATTTAGACTTGATCGTCCGAAACCTCTATAAAACAAACCGCGAAACAAGTTTAAATCAAACTTTAGGAGTTCTTAGACTTGATTACGAGCATTTGAACACGATTATATTGCAAAAACTCAATTTCTGTACTTTTTTACTCAGTTAAAATTCCAACGGGTCCATTGTAAAGCCTATTTAGACCGACTCGTCAAAAACCTCTACAAAACGGACTGCAGAACAAGTTTTAATCAAATCTTAGGAGTTCATATACTTGATTATGAGCATTTCAACATGATTATATTGCAAAAACTCAATTTATGTACTTTTTACTTAGTTAAAATTCCAACTAGTTCATTGAAATGTCTATTTAAACCTGCTCGTCCGAAACCTCTACAAAACGGACCGCGATACAAGTTTTAATCAAATTTTAGGAGTTCATATACTTGATTACGAGCATTTCAACACGATTATATTGCAAAAACTCAATTTTTGTACTTTTTACTAAGTTAAAATTCCGACGAGTCCATTTTAAGGCCAATTTAGACTCGTTCGTCCGAAATCTCTACAAAATGGACCGCGAAGCAAGTTTTAATCAAACCACAGGAGTTCATATTCTTGATTTCGAGCATTTCAACACGATTATATTGAAAAAACTCAATTTCTGTACTTTTTACTCAAGTAAAATTCCAATGGGTCCATTATAAGGCCTATTTAGACTCGCTCATCTGAAACCTCTACAAAACGGACCGCAAAACAAGTTTTAATCAAATCTTAGGAGTTCATATACTTGATTACGAGCATTTAAACATGATTATATTGAAAAAAACTAATTTTTTGTACTTTTTACTCAGTTAAAATTTCAACGGGTCCATTGTAGTGCGTATTTAGACCCGCTCGTTCGAAACCTCTACAAAACGTACCGCACAACAAGTTTTAATCAAATCTTAGGAGTTCATATTCTTGAATTCGAGCATTTCAACATGATTATATTTAAAAAAACTCAATTTCTGTACTTTTTACTTAGTTAAAATTCTGACTGGTCCATTTTAAGGCCTATTTAGACTTGATCGTCCGAAACCTCTATAAAACGAACCGCGAAACAAGTTTAAATCAAACTTTAGGAGTTCTTAGACTTGATTACGAGCATTTGAACACGATTATATTGCAAAAACTCAATTTCTGTACTTTTTTACTCAGTTAAAATTCCAACGGGTCCATTGTAAAGCCTATTTAGACCGGCTCGTCAAAAACCTCTACAAAACGGACTGCAGAACAAGTTTTAATCAAATCTTAGGAGTTCATATACTTGATTATGAGCATTTCAACATGATTATATTGCAAAAACTCAATTTATGTACTTTTTACTTAGTTAAAATTCCAACTAGTTCATTGAAATGTCTATTTAAACCTGCTCGTCCGAAACCTCTACAAAACGGACCGCGATACAAGTTTTAATCAAATTTTAGGAGTTCATATACTTGATTACGAGCATTTCAACACGATTATATTGCAAAAACTCAATTTTTGTACTTTTTACTAAGTTAAAATTCTGACGAGTCCATTTTAAGGCCAATTTAGACTCGTTCGTCCGAAATCTCTACAAAATGGACCGCGAAGCAAGTTTTAATCAAACCACAGGAGTTCATATTCTTGATTTCGAGCATTTCAACACGATTATATTGAAAAAACTCAATTTCTGTACTTTTTACTCAAGTAAAACTCCAATGGGTCCATTATAAGGCCTATTTAGACTCGCTCGTCTGAAACCTCTACAAAACGGACCGCAAAACAAGTTTTAATCAAATCTTAGGAGTTCATATACTTGATTACGAGCATTTAAACATGATTATATTGAAAAAAACTATTTTTTGTACTTTTTACTCAGTTAAAATTTCAACGGGTCCATTGTAGTCCGTATTTAGACCCGCTCGTTCGAAACCTCTACAAAACGTACCGCACAACAAGTTTTAATCAAATCTTAGGAGTTCATATTCTTGAATTCGAGCATTTCAACATGATTATATTTAAAAAAACTCAATTTCTGTACTTTTTACTCAAGTAAAATTCCAACGGGTCCATTGTAAGGCCTATTTAGACCCGCTCGTCTGAAACCCCTACATAACGGACCGCAAAACAAGTTTTAATCAAATTCTAGGAGTTCATATTCTTGTTTATGAGCATTTCAACACGATTATATTGCAAAAACTCAATTTTTGTACTTTTTACTCAGATAAAATTCCAACGTGTCCATTGTAAAGCTTATTTAGACCCGCTCATCCGAAACCTCTACAAAACGGACCGCAAAACAAGTTTTAATCAAGTCTTAGGAGTCCATATTCTTCATTACGAGCATTTCAATACGATTATATTGCAAAAACTCAATTTCTGTACTTTTACTTAGTTAAAGTTTCGACTGGTCCATTTTAAGGCCTATTTAGACTTGATCGTCCGAAACCTCTACAAAACGAACCGCAAAACAAGATTTAATCAAATTTTATGAGTTCATAGACTTGATTACGAGCATTTCAACACGATTATATTGCAAAAACTCAATTTCTGTACTTTTTACTTAGTTAAAATTCCAACGAGTTCATTGTAATACCTATTTAAACCTGCTCGTCCGAAACGTCTACAAAACGGACCGCGATACAAGTTTTAATCAAATTTTAGGAGTTCAACACGATTATATTGCAAAATCTTAATTTCTATACTTTTTCCTCAGTTAAAATTCCAATGGGTCCATTACAATGCTTTTTTATACCCGCTTGTCCGAAACCTCTTCGAAACGGACCACAAAACAAGTTTAAATAAAATTTTAGGAGTTCATATTTATTATTACGAGCATTTCAACACGATTTAACTGCTAAAAAGCAATTTTTGTACTTTTTAAGGCCTATTTAAAAACGCTCGTCTGAAACCTCTACAAAACGGATCGCACAACTAGTTTTATTCAAATTTTAGGAGTTCATATTCTTGATTTCGAGAATTTCAACACGATTATATTGAATAAACTCAATTTCTGTAGTTTTTACTCAAGTAAAATTCCAACGGGTCCATTGTAAGGCCTATTTAGACCCGCTCGTCCGAAACCTCTACAGAACGGACCTCGAAACAAGTTTTAATCAAATTTTAGGAGTTCATATACTTGGTCAAGAGCATTTCAACACGATTATATTGCAAAAACTCAATTTCTATACTTTTTACTTAGTTAAAATTCCAACGGGTCCATTGTAATGCATATTTAGACCCGCTCGTCCGAAATCTCTACAAAACGGACTGCAAAACAAGTTTTAATCAAATCTTAGGAGTTCATATACTTGAGTACGAGCATTTCAACACGATTATATTGCAAAAACTCAATTTCTGTACTTTTTACATAGTTAAAATTCCAACGGGTCTATTGTAATGCATATTTAGACCCGCTCGTACGAAACCTCTACAAAACGGACCGCAAAATAAATTTTAATCAAATCTTAGGAGTTCATATGCTTGATTACGAGCATTTCAACACGATTATATTGCAAAAACTCAATTTATGTACTTTTTACTCAGTTAAAATTCCAACGGGTCCATTGTAATGCCTATTTAGACCCGCTCGTCCGAAACCCCTACATAACGGACCGCGAAACAAGTTTTAATCAAATTCTAGGAGTTCATATTCTTGTTTATGAGCATTTCAACACGATTATATTGCAAAAACTCAATTTTTGTACTTTTTACTCAGATAAAATTCCAACGTGTCCATTGTAAAGCCTATTTAGACCCGCTCATACGAAACCTCTACAAAACGGACCGCAAAACAAGTTTAATCAAGTTTTAGGAGTTCATATTCTTGATTTCGAGAATTTCAACACGATTATGTTGAATAAACTCAATTTCTGTAGTTTTTACTCAAGTAAAATTCCAACGGGTCCATTGTAAGGCCTATTTAGACCCGCTCGTCCGAAACCTCTACAGAACGGACCTCGAAACAAGTTTTAATCAAATTCTAGGAGTTCATATACTTGGTCAAGAGCATTTCCACACGATTATATTGCAAAAACTCAATTTCTATACTTTTTACTTAGTTAAAATTCCAACGGGTCCATTGTAATGCATATTTAGACCCGCTCGTCCGAAATCTCTACAAAACGGACTACAAAACAAGTTTTAATCAAATCTTAGGAGTTCATATACTTGAGTACGAGCATTTCAACACGATTATATTGCAAAAACTCAATTTCTGTACTTTTTACTTAGTTAAAATTCCTACGGGTCTATTGTAATGCATATTTAGACCCGCTCGTACGAAACCTCTACAAAACGGACCGCAAAATAAATTTTAATCAAATCTTAGGAGTTCATATGCTTGATTACGAGCATTTCAACACGATTATATTGCAAAAACTCAATTTCTGTACTTTTTACTCAGTTAAAATTCCAACGGGTCCATTGTAATGCCTATTTAGACCCGCTCGTCCGAAACCCCTACATAACGGACCACGAAACAAGCTTTAATCAAATTCTAGGAGTTCATATTCTTGTTTATGAGCATTTCAACACGATTATATTGCAAAACCTCAATTTTTGTACTTTTTACTCAGATAAAATTCCAACGTGTCCATTGTAAAGCCTATTTAGACCCGCTCATACGAAACCTCTACAAAACGGACCGCAAAACAAGTTTAATCAAGTTTTAGGAGTTCATATTCTTGATTTCGAGAATTTCAACACGATTATATTGAATAAACTCAATTTCTGTAGTTTTTACTCAAGTAAAATTCCAACGGGTCCATTGTAAGGCCTATTTAGACCCGCTCGTCCGAAACCTCTACAAAACGGACCTCGAAACAAGTTTTAATCAAATTTTAGGAGTTCATATACTTGGTCAAGAGCATTTCCACACGATTATATTGCAAAAACTCAATTTCTATACTTTTTACTTAGTTAAAATTCCAACGGGTCCATTGTAATGCATATTTAGACCCGCTCGTCCGAAATCTCTACAAAACGGACTACAAAACAAGTTTTAATCAAATCTTAGGAGTTCATATACTTGAGTACGAGCATTTCAACACGATTATATTGCAAAAACTCAATTTCTGTACTTTTTACTTAGTTAAAATTCCAACGGGTCTATTGTAATGCATATTTAGACCCGCTCGTACGAAACCTCTACAAAACGGACCGCAAAATAAATTTTAATCAAATCTTAGGAGTTCATATGCTTGATTACGAGCATTTCAACACGATTATATTGCAAAAACTCAATTTATGTACTTTTTACTCAGTTAAAATTCCAACGGGTCCATTGTAATGCCTATTTAGACCCGCCCGTACGAAACCTCTACAAAACGGACCTTAAAATAAGTTTTAATCAAATCTTAGGAGTTCATATGCTTGATTTCGAGCATTTCAACACGATTATATTGCAAAAACTCAATTTCTGTACTTTTTACTTAGTTAAAATTCCAACGGGTAAATTGTAATGCCTATTAAGACTCGCTCGTCCGAAACCTCTACAAAACGGACCGCAAAATAGTTTTATTCAAATCTTAGTAGTTCATATACTTGATTACGAGCATTTCAACATGATTATATAGAAAAAACTCAATTTCTGTACTTTTTACTCAGTTAAAATTCCAACCGGTCCATTGTAATGCCTATTTAGACCCTCTCGTCCGAAACCTCTACAAAACGGACCGCAAAAAAAGTTTTAATCAAATCTTAGGAGATCATACACTTTATTACGAGCATTTAAACATGATTATATTGCAAAAACACAATTTATGTACTTTTTACACAGTTAAAATTCCAACGAGTCCATTGTAATTCTTATTTAGACCCGCTCGTCCGAAACCTATACAGAACGGACCGCAAAACAGGTTTTAATAAAATTTTCGGAGTTCATATTTTTCATTACGAGTATTTCAACACGATTATATTGCAAAAACTCAATTTCTATACTTTTTACTTAATTAAAATTCCGACGGGTCCATTTTAAGGCCTATTTAGACTCGCTCATCCGAAACCTTTACAAAACGGTCCGCGAAACAAGTTTAAATCAAACTTTAGGAGTTCATAGACTTGATTACGAGCATTTCAACACGATTATATTGCAAAAACTAAATTTCTTTAATTTTTACTCAGTTAAAATTCCAACGGGTCTATTGTAATGCCTATTTAGACACGCTTGTCCGAAACCTCTACAAAACGGACCGCACAACAAGTTTTAATAAAATTTTATGAGTTCATATTCTTGAATTCGATCATTTCAACAGGATTATATTGAAAAAACTCAATTTCTGAACTTTTTACTCATGTAAAATTCCAAAAGGTCCATTATAAGGCCTATTTATACCCGCTCGTCCGAAACCCCTACAAAACGGTCTGCAAAACAAGTTTTAATCAAATTCTAGGAGTTCATATACTTGATTATGACCATTACAACACGATTATATTGCAAAAACTGAATTTCTTTACTTTTCTTCAGTTAAAACTCCAACGGGTCCATTGTAAAGCTTTTTTAGACCCACTTGACCGAAACCTCTTCGAAACGGACCACAAAATAGGTTATAATAAAATTTTAGGAGTTCATAATTTTTATAACGAGCATTTCAACACGATTTAATTGCAAAAAAGCAATTTTTGTACTTTTTACTATGTTAAAATTCCAACGGGTCCATTGCAAGGACAATTTAGACCCGCTTGTAGAAATCCTCTACAAAACGTACCGCAAAACAATGTTTTATCAAATTTTAGGAGTTCATATACTTGATTACGAGCATTTCAACACGATTATATTGCAAAAATTCAATTTCTATACTTTTTACTCACTTAAAATTCCAACGGGTCCATTGTAATGCCTATTTAGACCCGCTCGTCCGAAACCTCTACAAAACGAACCGCACAACAAGTTTAAATCAAATCTTAGGAGTTCATATACTTGATTACGAGCATTTCAACAAGATTATATAGCAAAAACTCAATTTATGTACTTTTTACTTAGTTAAAATTCCAATGGGTCCATTGTAATGCATATTTAAACCTGCTCATCTGAAACCTCTACAAAACGGACCGCAAAATAAGTTTTAATCAAAATTTAGGAGTTCATATTCTTGATTACGAGCATTTCAACACGATTATATTGCAAAAACTAAATTTCTTTACTTTTTACTCAGTTAAAATTCCAACGGGTCCATTGTAATGCCTATTTAGACACGCTTGTCCGAAACCTCTACAAAACGGACCACACAACAAGTTTTAATAAAATTTTATGAGTTCATATTCTTGAATTCGAGCATTTCAACAGGATTATATTGAAAAAACTCAATTTCTGTACTTTTTACTCATGAAAAATTCCAAGGGGTCCATTGTAAGGCCTATTTATACCCGCTCATCCGAAACCGCTACAAAACGGTCCTCGAAACAAGTTTTAATCAAATACTAGGAGTTTATATATTTGATTATGACCATTTCAACACGATTATATTGCAAAAACTCAATTTTTGTACTTTTTACTCAGTTAAAATTCCAACGTGTCCATTGTAAAGCCTATTTAGACCCGCTCGTCCGAAACCTCTACAAAACGGACCACAAAACAAGTTTTAATCAAATCTTAGGAGTTCATATACTTGATTACGAGCATTTCAACATTATTATATTGCAAAAACTCAATTTCTGTACTTTTTACTTAGTTAAAATTCTGACTGGTCCATTCTAAGGCCTATTTAGACTTGATCGTCCGAAACCTCTACAAAACGAACCGCGAAACAAGTTTTAATCAAACTTTAGGAGTTCATAGACTTGATTACGAGCATTTCAACACGATTATATTGCAAAAACTGAAATTCTGTACTTTTTCCTCAGTTAAAACTCCAACGGGTCCATTGTAATGCTTTTTTAGACCCACTTGTCCGAAACCTCTTCGAAACGGACCACAAAACAAGTTTTAATAAAATTTTAGGAGTTCATATTTTTTATTACGAGCATTTCAACACGATTTAATTGCAAAAAAGCAATTTCTGTACTTTTTACTCTTTTAAAAATCCAACAGGTCCATTGTAAGGCCAATTTAGACCCGCTCGTACAAATCCTCTGCAAAACGTACCGCAAAACAATGTTTTATCAAATTTTAGGAGTTCATATACTTGATTACGAGCATTTCAACACGATTATATTGCAAAAACTCATTTTCTATACTTTTTACTCACTTAAAATTCCAACGGGTCCATTGTAATGCCTATTTAGACCCGCTCGTCCGAAACCTCTACAAAACGAACCGCACAACAAGTTTAAATCAAATCTTAGGAGTTCATATACTTGATTACGAGCATTTCAACAAGATTATATAGCAAAAACTCAATTTATGTACTTTTTACTTAGTTAAAATTCCAATGGGTCCATTGTAATGCATATTTAAACCTGCTCATCTGAAACCTCTACAAAACGGACCGCAAAATAAGTTTTAATCAAAATTTAGGAGTTCATATTCTTGATTACGAGCATTTCAACACGATTATATTGCAAAAACTAAATTTCTTTACTTTTTACTCAGTTAAAATCCCAACGGGTCCATTGTAATGCCTATTTAGACACGCTTGTCCGAAACCTCTACAAAACGGACCACACAACAAGTTTTAATAAAATTTTATGAGTTCATATTCTTGAATTCGAGCATTTCAACAGGATTATATTGAAAAAACTCAATTTCTGTACTTTTTACTCATGAAAAATTCCAAGGGGTCCATTGTAAGGCCTATTTATACCCGCTCATCCGAAACCGCTACAAAACGGTCCTCGAAACAAGTTTTAATCAAATACTAGGAGTTTATATATTTGATTATGACCATTTCAACACGATTATATTGCAAAAACTCAATTTTTGTACTTTTTACTCAGTTAAAATTCCAACGTGTCCATTGTAAAGCCTATTTAGACCCGCTCGTCCGAAACCTCTACAAAACGGACCACAAAACAAGTTTTAATCAAATCTTAGGAGTTCATATACTTGATTACGAGCATTTCAACATTATTATATTGCAAAAACTCAATTTCTGTACTTTTTACTTAGTTAAAATTCTGACTGGTCCATTCTAAGGCCTATTTAGACTTGATCGTCCGAAACCTCTACAAAACGAACCGCGAAACAAGTTTTAATCAAACTTTAGGAGTTCATAGACTTGATTACGAGCATTTCAACACGATTATATTGCAAAAACTGAAATTCTGTACTTTTTCCTCAGTTAAAACTCCAACGGGTCCATTGTAATGCTTTTTTAGACCCACTTGTCCGAAACCTCTTCGAAACGGACCACAAAACAAGTTTTAATAAAATTTTAGGAGTTCATATTTTTTATTACGAGCATTTCAACACGATTTAATTGCAAAAAAGCAATTTCTGTACTTTTTACTCTTTTAAAAATCCAACAGGTCCATTGTAAGGCCAATTTAGACCCGCTCGTACAAATCCTCTGCAAAACGTACCGCAAAACAATGTTTTATCAAATTTTAGGAGTTCATATACTTGATTACGAGCATTTCAACACGATTATATTGCAAAAACTCATTTTCTATACTTTTTACTCACTTAAAATTCCAACGGGTCCATTGTAATGCCTATTTAGACCCGCTCGTCCGAAACCTCTACAAAACGAACCACACAATTTTAAATCAAATCATAGGAGTTCATATACTTGATTACGAGCATTTCAACACGATTATATTTCAAAAAGTCAATTTCTGTACTTTTTACTTAGTTAAAATTCCAACGGGTCCATTGTAATGCATATTTAAACCCGCTCATCTGAAACCTCTACAAAACGGACCGCAAAATAAGTTTTAATCAAAATTTAGGAGTTCATATTCTTGATTACGAGCATTTCAACACGATTATATTGCAAAAACTCAATTTCATTACTTTTTACTAAGTTAAAATTCAAACGGGTCCATTCTAATGCCTATTTAGACTCGCTCGTCTGAAACCTCTACAAAACGGTCCGCAAAACAAGTTTTAATCAAATCTTAGGAGTTCATATACTTGATTACGAGCATTTCAACACGATTATATTGCAAAACTCAATTTTTATACTTTTTACTTAGTTAAAATTCCAACGGGTTCATTTTAAGGCCTATTTAGACTCGCTCATCCGAAACCTTTACAAAACGGTCCGCGAAACAAGTTTTAATCAAACTTTAGGAGTTCATAGACTTGGTTACGAGCATTTAAACATGATTATATTGCAAAACTAAATTTCTTTACTTTTTACTCAGTTAAAATTCCACCGGGTCCTTTGTAATGCCTATTTAGACACGCTCGTCCGAAACCTCTATAAAACGGACCGCACAACAAGTTTTAATAAAAATTTATGAGTTCATATTCTTGAATTCCAGCATTTCAGCAGGATTATATTGAAAAAACTCAATTACTGTACTTTTTACTCATGTAAAATTCAAACGGATCCATTGTAAGGCCTATTTATACTCGCTCGCCCGAAACCCCTACAAAACGGTCCGCGAAACAAGTTTTAATCAAATTCTAGGAGTTCATATACTTGATTACGACCATTTTAACATGATTATATTGCAAAAACTCAATTTCTGTACTTTTTACTTTGTTAAAATTCCAACGTGTCCATTGTAATGCCTATTTAGACCCGCCCGTCCGAAACCTCTACAAAACGGACCGCAAAACAAGTTTTAATCAAATCTTAGGAGTTCATATACTTGATTACGAGCATTTCAACACGATTATATTGCAAAAACACAATTTCTGTACTTTTTACTCAGTTAAAATTCCAACGGGCCCATTGTAATGCCTATTTAGACCCGCTCGTCCGAAACCTCTACAAAACGGACCGCACAACAAGTTTTAATCAAATTCTATTAGTTCATATTCTTGAATTCGAGCATTTCAACAGAATTATATTGAAAAAACTCAATTTTTGTACTTTTTACTCAGGTAAAATTCCAACGGGTCCAGTGTAAGGCCTATTTAGACCCGCTCGTCCGAAACTTCTACAAAACGGACCGCGAAACAAGTTTTAATCAAACCTTAGGAGTTCATATGCTTGATTACATGCATTTCAACACGATTATATTTCAAAAACTAAATTTTTGTACTTTTTACTCAGTTAAAATTCCAACGGGTCCATTGTAATGTCTATTTAGACTCGCTCTTCCGAAATCTCTACAAAACGGACCGCAAAACAAGTTTTAATCAAATCTCAGGAGTTCATATACTTGATTACGAGCATTTCAACATGATTATATTGCAAAAACTCAATGTCTGTACTTTATACTTAGTTAAAATTCCAACAGGTTCATTGTAATGCCTATTTAAACCCGCTCATCTGAAACCTCACGAAAATGGATCGCAAAACAGGTTTTAATCAAATTTTACGAGTTCATATTCTTGATTATAAGCATTTCAACACGATTATATTGCAAAAAACTCAATTTCTATACTTTTTACCCAGTTAAAATTCCCACGGGTCCATTGTAAGGCCCTTTTAGACCTGCTCGTCCGGAACCTTTAACAAACAGACTGCAAAACAAGTTTTAATCAAACTTTAGGTGTTCATATACTTGATTACGAGCATTTTAACACAATTATATTGCAAAAACTCAATTTATGTACTTTTTACTTAGTTAAAATTCCAACGGGTCCATTGTAATGCATATATAGACGCGCTTGTCCGAAACCTATAACAAACGGACCGCAAAACAAGGTTTTATCAAATTTTAGGAGTTCATATACTTGATTAGGAGCATTTCAACACGATTATATTGCAAAACTCAATTTCTGTACTTTTTACTCATTTAAAATTCCCACGGGTCCATTGTAAGGCCTATTTAGACCCGCTTGTCCGAAACCTATAACAAACGAACCGAAAAGATTGTTTTATCAAAATTTAGATGTTCATATACTTGATTACGAGAATTTCAAAACGATTATATTGCAAAATTCAATTTTTGTACTTTTTACTCAGTTAAAATTCTAACGGGTCCATTATAAAGCTTATTTGAACTCGCTCGTCTGAAACCTCTACAAAACGGACCGCGAAACAAGTTTTAATCACATTTTAGGAGTTTATATTCTTGATTGCGAGCATTTCAACACGATTATATTAAAAAAACTCAATTTCTGTACTTTTTACTTAGTTAAAATTCCAACGGGTCCATTGTAATGCCTGTTTAGACCCGCTCGTCCGAAACCTCTGCAAAACGGACCGCACAACAAGTCTTAATCAAATTTTATTAGTTCATATTCTTGAATTCGAGCATTTCAACAGGATTATATTGAAAAAAACTCAATTTTTGTACTTTTTACTCAAGTAAAATTCCAACGGGTCTAGTGTAAGGCCTATTTAGACTCGCTCGTCCGAAACCTCTACAAAACGGACCGCAAAACAAGTTTTAATCAAATCTCAGGATTTCATATACTTGATTACGAGCATTTCAACATGATTATATTGCAAAAACTTAATGTATGTATTTTTTACTTAGTTAAAATTCCAACGGGTTCATTGTAATGCCTATTTAAACCCGCTCGTCTGAAACCTCTCGAAAATGGATCGCAAAACAGGTTTTAATCAAACTTTAGGAGTTCATATACTGATTACAAGCATTTCAACACGATTATATTGCAAAAACACAATTTCTGTACTTTTTACTCATTTAAAATTCCAACGGGTCCGTTGTAATGCCTATTTAGACATGCTCGTCCGAAACCTCTACAAAACGGAACGCTAAAAAGAGTTTTAATCAAATTTTAGGATTTCATATTCTTTATTACGAGCATTTCAACACGATTATATTAAAAAAAAACTCAATTTCTGTAGTTTTTACTGAAGTAAAATTCCAACGGGTCCATTGTAAGGCCAATTTAGACCCGCTCGTACGAAACCTCTGCAAAACAGGCCGCAAAAAAATGTTTGATCAAATTTTAGGAGTTCATATACTTTATTGCGAGCATTTCAACATGATTATCTTGTAAAAATTAAATTTTTGTACTTTTTACACAGTTAAAATTACAACGGGTCCATTGTAATGCCTATTTAGACTCGCTCGTCCGAAATCTTTACAAAACGGACCGCAAAACAAGTTTTAATCAATTTCTGTACTTCATTACGAGCATTTCAACCCGATTATATTGCAAAAACTCAATTTCTGTACTTTTTACTTAGTTAAAATTCCAACGGGTCTGTTGTAATGCCTATTTAGACCCGCTCGTCCGAGACCTCTACAAAACGGACCGCAAAAAAAGTTTTAATCAAATCTTAGGAGTTCATATTCTTTATTACGAGAATTTCAACATGATTATATTGAAAAAACTCAATTTCTGTACTTTTTACTCAAGTAAAATTTGAACGGGTCCATTGTAAGGACAATTTATACCCGCTCGTACGAATCCTCTACAAAACCGAACGTAAAACAATGTTTTATCAATTTTTAGGAGTTCATATACTTGATCATGATCATTTCAACACGATTATATTGCAAAAACTCAATTTCTATACTTTTTCCTCAGTTAAAACTCCAACGGGTCCATTGTAATGCCAATTTAGACCTGCTCGTCTGAAACCTCTACAAAACGGACCGCAAAACAGATTTTAATGAAATTTTAGGAGTTCATATTTTTTATTATCAGCATTTCAATATGATTTTATTGCAAAAACTCAATTTTTGTACTTTTTACTAAGTTAAAATTCCAACGGGTCCATTGAAAGGCCAATTCAGATTCGCTCGACTGAAACCTCTACAAAACGGACAATGAAACAAGTTTTAATCAAATTTTAGGAGTTCATATTTTTTATTACGAGCATTTCAGCACGATTATATTACAAAAACTCAATTTCTGTACGTTTTACTCAGTTAAAATTCCAACGGGTCCATTGTAATGCCTATTTAGACCCTCTCATCCGAAACCTCTACAGAATGGACAGCAAAACAAGTTTTAATCAAATCTTAGGAGTTCATATACTTTATTACGAACATTTAAATATGATTATATTGCAAAAACTCAATTTTTGTACTTTTTACATAGTTAAAATTCCAACGAGTCTATTGTAATGCCTATTTAGACCCGCTCGTCCGAAACCTCTACAAAAAGGACCGCGAAACAGGTTTTAATCAAATTTTAGGAGTTCATATTTTTCATTATGGGCATTTCAACATGATTATATTGCAAAAACTCAATTTTTGTACTTTTTACTTAGTTAAAATTCTGACGGGTCCATTTTAAGGCCTATTTAGACTCGCTCGTCCGAAACTTCTACAAAACGGACCGCGAAACAAGTTTTAATCAAATTTTAGGAGTTCACAGACTTGATTACGAATATTTCGACACGATTATAATGCAAAAACTCAATTTCTGTACTTTTTACTCAGTTAAAATTCCAACGGGTCCATTGTAATGCCTATTTAGACCCGCTCGTCATAAACCTCTACAAAACGGACCGCACAACAAGTTTTAATCAAATTTTATGAGTTCATATTCTTGAATTCGAGCATTTCAACAGGATTATATTGAAAAAACTCAATTTTTGTACTTTAAACTCAAGTAAAATTCCAACGGGTCCATTGTAAGGCCTATTTAGACCCGTTGGTCCGAAACCCCTACAAAACGGACCACGAAACAAGTTTTAATCAAATTCTAGGAGTTCATATACTTGATTACGACAATTTCAACTTGATTATATTGCAAAAACTCAATTTCTGTACTTTTTACTTAGTTAAAATTCCAACGTGTCCATTGTAATGCCTATTAAGACCCGCCCGTCTAAAACCTCTATAAAACGGACCGCAAAACAAGTTTTAATCAAATCTTAGGAGTTCATATACTTGATTACGAGCATTTCAACACGATTATATTGCAAAAACTCAATTTTTGTACTGTTTACTCAGTTAAAATTCCAACGGGCCCATTATAATGCCTATTTAGACCCCCTCGTCCAAAACCTCTACAAAACGGACCGCACAACAAGTTTTAATCAAATTTTATTAGTTCATATTCTTGAATTCGAGCATTTCAATAGAATTATATTGAAAAAACTCAATTTTTGTACTTTTTACTCAAGTAAAATTCCAACGGGTCCATTGTAAGGCCTCTTTAGACCCGCTCGTCCGAAACTTCTACAAAACGGACCGCGAAACAAGTTTTAACCAAACCTTAGGAGTTCATATGCTTGATTACATGCATTTCAACACGATTATATTTCAAAAACTAAATTTTTGTACTTTTTACTCAGTTAAAATTCCAACGGGTCCATTGTAATGTCTATTTAGACTCGCTCGTCCGAAACCTCAACAAAACGGACCGCAAAACAAGTTTTAATCAAATCTCAGGAGTTCATATACTTGATTACGAGCATTTCAACATGATTATATTGCAAAAACTCAATGTCTGTACTTTATACTTAGTTAAAATTCCAACGGGTTCATTGTAATGCCTATTTAAACCCGCTCGTCTGAAACCTCACGAAAATGGATCGCAAAACAGGTTTTAATCAAATTTTACGAGTTCATATTCTTGATTATAAGCATTTCAACACGATTATTTTGCAAAAAACTCAATTTCTGTACTTTTTACCCAGTTAAAATTCCCACGGGTCCATTGTAAGGCCCATTTAGACCTGCTCGTCTGGAACCTTTAACAAACGGACCGCAAAACAAGTTTTAATCAAACTTTAGGTGTTCATATACTTGATTACGAGCATTTTAACACTTTTATATTGCAAAAACTCAATTTATGTACTTTTTACTTAGTTAAAATTCCAACGGGTCCATTGTAATGCCTATATAGACCCGCTTGTCCGAAACCTATAACAAACGGACCGCAATACAAGGTTTTATCAAATTTTAGGAGTTCATATACTTGATTAGGAGCATTTCAACACGATTATATTGCAAAACTCAATTTCTGTACTTTTTACTCATTTAAAATTCCCACGGGTCCATTGTAAGGCCTATTTAGACCCGCTTGTCCGAAACCTATAACAAACGAACCGAAAAGATTGTTTTATCAAAATTTAGAGGTTCATATACTTGATTACGAGCATTTCAAAACGATTATATTGCAAAACTCAATTTTTGTACTTTTTACTTAGTTAAAATTCTAACGGGTCCATTATAAAGCTTATTTGAACTCGCTCGTCTGAAACCTCTACAAAACGGACCGCGAAACAAGTTTTAATCACATTTTAGGAGTTTATATTCTTGATTGCGAGCATTTCAACACGATTATATTAAAAAAACTCAATTTCTGTACTTTTTACTTAGTTAAAATTCCAACGGGTCCATTGTAATGCCTGTTTAGACCCGCTCGTCCGAAACCTCTACAAAACGGACCGCACAACAAGTCTTAATCAAATTTTATTAGTTCATATTCTTGAATTCGAGCATTTCAACAGGATTATATTGAAAAAAACTCAATTTCTGTACTTTTTACTCAAGTAAAATTCCAACGGGTCCAGTGTAAGGCCTATTTAGACTCGCTCATCCGAAACCTCTACAAAACGGACCGCAAAACAAGTTTTAATCAAATCTCAGGAGTTCATATACTTGATTACGAGCATTTCAACATGATTATATTGCAAAAACTTAATGTATGTATTTTTTTACTTAGTTATAATTCCAACGGGTTCATTGTAATGCCTATTTAAACCCGCTCGTCTGAAACCTCTCGAAAATGGATCGCAAAACAGGTTTTAATCAAACTTTAGGAGTTCATATACCTGATTACAAGCATTTCAACACGATTATATTGCAAAAACACAATTTTGTACTTTTTACTCATTTAAAATTCCAACAGGTCCGTTGTAATGCCTATTTAGACATGCTCGTCCGAAACCTCTACAAAACGGAACGCTAAAAAAAGTTTTAATCAAATTTTAGGAGTTCATATTCTTTATTACGAGCATTTCAACACGATTATATTGAAAAAACTCAATTTCTGTAGTTTTTACTGAAGTAAAATTCCAACGGGTCCATTGTAAGGCCAATTTAGACCCGCTCGTACGAAACCTCTGCAAAACAGACCGCAAAATAATGTTTGATCAAATTTTAGGAGTTCATATACTTTATTACGAGCATTTCAACATGATTATCTTGCAAAATTAAATTTTTGTACTTTTTACACAGTTAAAATTACAACGGGTTCATTGTAATGCCTATTTAGACCCGCTCGTCCGAAATCTTTACAAAACGGACCGCAAAACAAGTTTTAATCAATTTCTGTACTTCATTACGAGCATTTCAACCCGATTATATTGCAAAAACTCAATTTCTGTACTTTTTACTTAGTTCAAATTCCGACGGGTCCATTTTACGGCCTATTTAGACCCGCTCTTCCGAGACATCTACAAAATGGACCGCGAAACAAGATTTAATTAAATTTTAGGAGTTCATATACTTGATTACGAGCATTTCAACACGATTATATTGCAAAAACTCAATTTCTATACTTTTTACCCAGTTAAAATTCCAACGGGTCCTTTGTAATGCCTATTTAGACCCGCTCGTCCGAAACCCATAACAAACGGACCGCACACAAGGTTTTATCAAATTTTAGGAGTTCTTATACTTGATTACGAGCATTTCAACACGGTTATATTGAAAAAATACAATTTCTGTAGTTTTTACTTAGTTAAAATTCCCACGGGCCATTGTAAAGCCTATTTAGACATGCTCGTCTGAAACCTATAACAAACGGACCACAAAACAAGTTTTAATCAAACTTTAGGAGTTCATATTTTTTATTACGAGCATTTCAACACGATTATATTACAAAAACTCAATTTCTGTACTTTTTACTCAATTAAAATTCCAACGGGTCCATTGTAAGGCCTATTTAGACCCGCTCGTCCGAAACCTCTACAAAACGGACCGCAAAACAAGTTTTAATCAAACATTAGGAGTTCATATACTTGATTACGAGCATTTCAACATGATTATATTGCAAAAACTCAATTTCTGTACTTTTTACTCATATAAAATTCAAACGGGTCAATTGTAATGCCTATTTAGAACTGCTCGTCTGAAACCTCTAAAAAACAGGCCGCAAAAAAAGTTTTAATCAAATCTTACGAGTTCATATTCTTGATTACAAGCATTTCAACACGATTATATTGCAAAAACTCAATTTCTGTACTTTTTACTCAGTTAAAATTCCAACGGGTCCATTGTAATGCCCATATAGACTCGCTCGTCCGAAACCTATAACAAATGGACTGCAAAACAAGGTTTTATCAAATTTTAGGAGGTCATATACTTGATTACGAGCATTTCAACACGATTATATTGCAAAAACTCAGTTTATGTACTTTTTACTCAGTTAAAATTCCTACGGGTCCATTGTAAGGCCTATTTAGACCTGCACGTCTGAAACCTATAACAAACGGATCGCAAAACATTATTTTATCAAAATTTAGAGGTTCATATACTTGATTACGAGCATTTCAACACGATTATTGTAACACCCCAATTTAGGGCTTAGAAGTTTAGGGTCTGAATCGGATCGGTCTGATAGGCGGTTCGAATATAAAAGGAGGTTTTAGGGAAAGCCTAGTTCGGGATGCTTTAATAATATTTAGAAATATTTAAAAATCCTCATTTAATATATATAAGAGAGTGGTGAAATCAATTTTACAAAATTAGGTTTGGAAATACTACATTTCGGTGTAGTGACCAAAATGCGATTTTTGCAAAATTTAGTAGTGACTGTTTTGTAAAGGATTGAAACTTTGAATCTTTAAGGAGCTAATTTACCCAAAATGTTTTCTCCAGATTCTTCCTTAATTTGGGTGATTTAATTAATGTTTTAATTAAATAAAAGAAAAGAAAAATTACTTTTTGGATTTTCATAACTACCTTTTCCTAATTTTCTCTCAATATCCCATCATCCAAACACATTTTCTCCAGGAAAATTCACATTGATCTTCACTTCAATTGATGAGATTTCTATCATCTATTGGTTCCTAATCAATCTTGCATCAAATCCTTTTGATTTCCACATTGAATTTTCATGGAATTTGGCCCAAATCAAGGAGAAATCATCATTTAGAGGTAAGATTGTTCTTCTCCTCTAAATACTCAGTTTTTTACTGAAATTCCCAAGTTTTCAATCTTTTATTAAAGTTTTATAAATGGTTTTAATATTAGAAACAAGATTTTGGCTTAAAACTCAAGATTTTGGAAGAGACCTTGAAGATTTTCGTTGTAATTGATTGGGCTTTGTTTTGAGATAGCTCTCTAATGTATTTTGGAAGTTAAATGATGTTAGGAACGAGTTTTTGATTATGAAAATGGTGGTTTTTGGGGTGATTTTGGTGGTTTGCTATGGCTGGAGGTATAAGGTTGAGGTTAGGGTTGTTTTTTATGTTGATTGATGTTTAGAAATGGTTAGAAGTGATGGATCTTGGCTGGGTTATGTTTTGGAAGAGTTTGGAGGTGATTTCGGTTGTGTTTGGTAGCCGAAATGTTGGGTTTAGGTAGAGCAGCGAGTTTTAGAGTGTTGGCTGAAGATTTCAATCCATGATGATGCATTAATCCTCTGCTTTGATGTGTCTAAAACAGGGCAGACATCTTCGGACACTTTTGGAGTTGATCCAGAAGCTTAATTGGCGTTTCGGCAAGCAAGCGAAACGAAATTGGTGAGTGGAGATGGTTTTCCAGCTTTGAAACGATTATTTGGAGGTTTTGGGAGCTTAGTTTAAGTCTAAACAACTTAGCTAAGCTCAAGAGTAAGTTTTTTGGAAAACTCCCTCGGATGTGCTATGTTATGGTTTGATGCATTGGTTATGAAATGCATGTTTAATTATTGTTTTGAAAGCATATTTTATCATGATTAATGCTGGTTTTGAAAGCCATGTATTGAAGGATGCTCAAGGTAAGAGATCCTTGGTTTGACATGTTGTTAATAAGGTTATGATGCATGGAAACGCATGATGATAAGTGGCTTTGATTAATGCTTTAAAACAGTGAATTGATGATGGTATTTGATATATATTGGCAAGTGATGAAATGGTTTAAAAGTACTTGAATCGGATATAGTTAGCCGGCTATAGGATTGAGTGCACCGTAAGTAAAGTCACCTTGGATGTTGAGGGGTTGTGATTGTACCGTAAACTCCATCCAAGTACCCTAACGATTGAGGTAAGATCACAACGGTGGTTGTAAATTCCGTGTGTGGATCTTGTATTATGTGTCCCTTACTCTCGTTAGTGGAATTATACAACTACCGATGAGTGGTGTTGAGGGGTTGAGATTGTACCGTTATACTCCACCACGGGTGTCAGATCAATGGAGGGATTTCTCTTAAGTGTGAGCCTTGTGTAGTCCGATAATGTGTATGAAGCATGTGGGACAACGCTTGTAATCCGCGTATCTGATTGTGTTTTGTGTTGAAATGGTTATGAACTATCACTTGAAAGCCAATATAATATATTTGAATGTAACGAAGCATGAGATGCTTGAAAAGGATGTAAGGTAGCATGAGAAAGAGATGAGCATGTGGTTTTAAAAGCTTTGTTGAAAGTGTTTTCTAAAAATGCATTGTTGTATTGGTTTTATTTAGAGCATGCCTCACTAAGCATTTGTGCTTACGGTCTCTTTTACCAATAATGCAGATAACTGAGGTACTTTGGACATCAAGGAAGCTAAGTTCATCCAAGGAAGTCCAAGCTCACGTATGGTGAAGTTTTCATACATTATTAGTTTTGATAAATTGGCAATGGGAGTCTAAGTTTTGTTTTGGGAGAGGTGTTGAACTCCTTAAGGTTGTGGCATGTTTGCCTTTGTTGGTTTGATTTGTAAATGGCCTTAAATGTTTGCTTATTTGGCTTTGATAATAGGAAGCATGCCTCCAGACTTGTGAGATTTCACGATTGATGATGTGAATGTGTTTGGGAGTTCTATATACGTACCTTGTATATTAGATGACTTGTGGACATGATTAAGGAGTCATTAGATTATGTTTGATTGAGTTTATGCATGAAAAACCAGTCTTTGCTGCTGAATCTAGGCAAACCGTATCGAAACACCCTCCAGTGTTTCGAAACGGGGGCCTGAAATGGCCTTCGTGTTTCGAAACGCTAAGGGATGTTTCGAAACGATTTGGCTACTAGAAGGCCTCGTTTCGGAACCGGTCTCGGAACCAACCCGCGTATCGAAACGGTCAACTCCATTTCGATCCTCGTTTCGATACAGCTGGTGGGAGTTCCGAAACAGGTGACCGTTGGGCACTGATTTGAATGGTGCTGAAGTTTGCAAGCTTTACATTTTAGTCCCGATTGTTGAAGTTGCAATTGCTTGAGTTTGAGATGTCCTTTTAAGATGAAATTTGACAGAGAAGCTTGTAATATGACTAATTTCATATTGGTAACATTAAAATCAGTAAAGACCCTCTAATTTATAGAATTTACATTTTGGTCCCTTGAATTTATATTACGTGCAATTGAGTCCCTGTTTGTTATCCAATCGCTATGCCTTTCTTAAATAAGTCTTATGGGAACTCACTTAGGGTTAATGTGCATCTAGACAAGTTTAAAAAGAAAAAAAAGGTTGTGAATCAAGGTTGACTTCCGGGTTGACTTTGGTATTCCAGTGTAATCTTCGTAGTTCGGGTCAACCGTCTAGGCCGGGCTAAGGGGGTTCATTTATTGGTATCAGAGCTTGGTTCTCGTGTAATTGGGAATTGTTATGTGGGGGATGTATGTGTAATTGCATGATGAGTCTTTTGGGTGAAAAGATGTTGTGTGCATCGTGATGCATGGTTCCAATTGTGATAGTATGCTATGTTGGAGTGTGTTAGGGGATCCCATTACCAAGTCAAAACTAATGAAAGGAATTTGTTTTCGAAAAAGAGCTTGAGTATTTGGATTACTTACCTTATTGAGCCTAATTATGTTTATTGCTTTTGTGTCAGTGCATTGTTTTCTTGTATATGGGGCCACGTAGGGAGATGAGAATGAATACAAGAGCTATGGCTCAAAAGGAGAATGAGGAGAATGCTGAGAATGTCGTAGATTTACCTCCTCCACTTGGTGGTGGACCACCCGATGGTGAGGGTGCTGGAGCTGGTAATGCTGGTGCTGATGCTGAGGTCGCTGGACCTGAAGGTGTGCAGGGGCATGCTGCTCCTGATATGACTGTGTTGATTTAGGCTATTGCCGGAGCCTTTCAGGCAGCGGTAGCTGGAGCTCGTGGAGCTGTGCATCAGGATGATGCTAATGTGATATTGCGTTTGGAACGTCTTCGCTGTCTGGGAGGGACTGAGTTCAGAGGCTTGTCTCCGGAGGGATCTGAGTCTTGGTTGGAGAGCACCAAGAGGATTTTGGGGCAAATGAACTGCAATAATGTGCAGAAGTTGGGTTGCATGTTGTCGCTGCTGCATGATGATGCTTATAAGTGGTGGACGACCACTATCTCTGGAATGGAGGACAATGATGTAACTTGGACGTTTTTCCTGAATGAATTCAAGCGGAAGTATCTGGTTGTGCGATACCTAGATGAGAAGAAAAGAGAATTTATGTCTCTTGTGCAAGGCAACATGACGGTAGCTGAGTATGAGATCTAGTTTGTCCGCCTTAGTCAGTATGCGCCTGAGCTAATCCCTGATGAGCGGGAGAGGTGTGAACGTTTCCGTTATGGATTGGTAGCGGATGTGAAGACTTTTATGCTTGCGGCTGAATATACAGATTTTGATGTGCTTGTGTGTCGAGCGAAGGACATCGAGCAGAACTTGGGTTTGTCTTCCAGAGGCGTTAGTTCTAGCTCGGGAAAATGAGCTGCTGATCATAGTTCTGGTGGTGGACGGAACAAGAGAGGACAAGATAGGAGGTATCAGTCTACTGCTAGGCGTGGTAATGGAGGACATGATACGCCTGTTCAGGGAGAGAGGATGAGGGCTGATCAGAACACGTGCTGGACATGTGGATCGCGTGGCCATTTGAGGCGAGATTGTCCTCGAGCAGCGAGGGAGGTTCAGGCTCCTGTTGTAGTGACAGGTAACTCATGTTGGAATTGTGGTTCGGTAGACCACGTGAGGAGGGAGTGTCCTTTGTTGGCCGGTGGTGGTCAGGGACATGTTCATGGGGTAGTTGCACCTCAGAAATGTTGTGGGCGTGGCCGAGGGAATTTCCAGAGAAGGGAGGAAGGACAACGGGGTATTGCTCACGTGGTAGTTGTTCGACCTGAGGGTGGAGGACCCGCGAGGGTGTATGCTCAGCGCGAGGAGCGCAATGACACCAATGTGATCGCATGTACTTTTTCTCTTCAGTCTTTATCCTTGCTGGCTTTGATTGATTCTGGATCCACGCATTCTTATATTTTGAGTGAGCATGCACATTTGCTTGATATACCTATGGAGATGCTTGGAATAGGAATGCAAGTGACTAGTTCTTTTGGTGAGACCGTGGTGACACGGAGGTTGTATAGGAGGTTTCGTTTAAAAGTGCAAAATCATGTCTTTCTTGTTGATCTCATAGAATTGCCATTCTATGGCTTTGATGTAAACCTTGGTATGGATTGGCTTGTTGAGCATCGAGCTGTAGTGGATTTTGAGAACAAGCGAGTTTCGTTGAAACTTGCGGATGATTATGAGGTAGTGGTGGTGGGTGAAAATGTAATGTTTCTTAGTAATGTGGTGTCTACCATGGAAGCAAGTCTGATGTTGCAGCAAGGTTGCGAGGCTTATCTAGCCTTTGTTATGAATCCAAGTTTGAAGCTGCGTTCAAGATATAAGAACTGTGCGGGAGTTTCCTGGAGTGTTTCCAGAGGAGTTACCTGGATTGCTGTAACCCCCGTAGCCCGGCCTAGACGGTTGACCCGAACTACGAAGATTACACGGGGAAAACCAAAGTCAACCCGAAAGTCAACCTTGATTAACGACCCTTTTTTTTTCTTTTTAATCTTGTCTAGATGCACATTAACCTTAGATGTGATCACACAAACACCATGCTCAAAGATCACAATCATCAGAGATCAAACAGGGACCCAATTGAACAAATTACGACTTTAGGGACCAAATTGTAATTTCTGAAAACTTTAAGGACTTAACCAGATTTTAAGTTACCAACTTAAAATTAATCAGGTTTCATGCTTCTCTGTCAAATTTCAGCTCAAACGGACATCCCGAACTCATACAATTGCACAAACAAGATTCAGGACCAAAATGCAAACATTTTGAAACATTTAACCGCCCATGTCAGCCCCCAACGGTCACCCGTTCCGAAACAGGCCAAGCCCGTTTCGAAACACGGGGCCGTTCCGCAACACGTTCCGCAACGGGGGTCTGGCAGAATGCATTCCGTTTCGGAACGGTGGCACCCGTTTCGGACGCCTGGGTTTATGCAGGGCACCCGTTCCGAAACGGTGTTACCTGTTCCGAAACGCCTAGCCCAGAATGTTGCATTTTGCTCACTCAAACACACAATTGATCATTCAAACATGCTCCAAAAGCCACCAAACTTTACCAACATGCAATTCAACAAAAAGGAGACATACTTGCAACAACAATTCAACAGAAACACAACATAAATGAAAAGCCCCAAATCTATAGGCATGCTTCCTACACAAGCAACCATTTAGGCACAAACCTTCCAAAGCAACCTCAATTAAGCCAATTCGTGTTTCAACAACATTAACAACAGCATTTAAACATTCATGATCAACATATACGATCACATACACATAAACCCGAAAGATTCTACCCCATTGCCCTTATTAACTATAGCTATTCACCGAGACATACATCTCCATTGGAGTCCACCTTGAATCCCTTGCTCCTTGCTGCCCAAACTTCAAGAATCTGCATTGATGGACAAAAAGGAGCGTAAGCACATAATGCTTAGTGAGGAATGCTCAAAACCAAAACACCATCAATGCAGCGGGTCTTTAAAACACTTTAAAACAAACCCGATTTGCTTTCCAAAACCATGTTTGAAAACTCTTTCAACATCAAGCTCAAATCATGCAATAACACCATATGCAAAGCTTAATCAAAACCATGGAAAACACATCCTTTTCACAACATACCTTTCTTTAACTTGAAAACCACATCAAGCAAGAAACCATTTAAAACCATAGTTCCATCAATCCATTTCATGCATTTAACCAAGGCAACATAAAACCATAACATCATCACCACATGCCTTTAACAACAAGTCATACATGACTCCAATGCAACATAAGTAATTCATGCTCACATGCATCATTAATCAAATGATATCCAACACTTGTTCAACATATAAGTATCATGCTTTCACTAGCATCATAAACTATTCATGCAACAATGCATCTTACCAAGCATCTCATGCTTCACATGCAAACATGCATCTACTCAAGCATCTCATGCTTCACATGCAACCATGCACCAATTCAAGCATCTCATGCTTCACATGCAACCATGCATCAATTCAAGCATCTCATGCTTCACATGCAACCATGCATCAATTCAAGCATCTCATGCTTCACATGATCAAGAACATTATATTGGCTTCCAAGAGATCAACCATATTCACTTTCCAACTTTTCAACCCGATCGGATACGCGGATTCCGAGCGTGTCTCAACGCTCCCTACACACTACCTAATCCAAGGTCTCCCCGTGGGCAACAACCTCCACTGACCTCAACCTCCTAAGGTTCCCATGTATGGACTTTTAAACACCATACAACCTTAGCTTTTCCTCAAGGTTACCATGTATGGACTTCCAACCGCCATACACCCTTGACATGCACAAGGTCTTCCCGTATGGACTTTCAACACCATACAACCTTTGCATAATTGATTGGTAGTTGTAGACATCATCTAACGAGATCCGGGACATCACACACAAGATCCACACATGGACTTAACCATTGCCATTGTGATCTCAACAAGTACAAGGTTCTCACATAAGGACTTTTAACCACCTTATAACCTTTACTCAACCAAGGTCTTCCCGTGGGCAACAACCTGCACTGACCTTAAGCAACCGAGGTCCTCCCGTGGGCACACCCTCCACTGACCTCATCTCGTTAGGAATACTTGAGGGGAGTTTACCCGGTCCACACTTGACCACTCCGCCATCAAGGCGACTTTATTCACGGTGCACCCAATCCTATAGCCGGCTAACTATATCCGATCAACGAACCAAGAACCACTTACAACACTTGCCAATATAACCATCTTACCATAATATCCAATGTTCCACATGCATAACATAGTGCAAGGCCATCACATCATTAGCTCAATGAATCTCATGCATACACATAATGCAAAGCCATCACATCATTAGCTCAATGATTCACATGCATAAACAATATGCAAAAGGTAACAATTATCATCATTAATCATCATCAACTCACTGTTTTTAAGCATCACATAAAGCCATTGATCAACATGCAACACTATGCATCAAAACCACATCTCAATGTATAAAACTAAGGATCTCTTACCTTGAGCATCCCTTTCAAATGACTTTCAAAACCAGCATTAAACCATGCTAAGAACATGCTTACAAAACAGAATTAAACCATGCATAACACATGCATATCAATTAACAACCACATTTGATTTTAAAAACCAAATCACACACAATTCAAAGGCAAAAACCCCTTCACTTACTCTTGAGCTTAGCAAAGTTGTTTAGACTTAAACTAAGCTCCCAAAAACCTTCAAACCTTGTTTCAAAAGCTGAAATTCCAACTTCACTCACCGATTACCAAACAAAGCTAGCCCACAAGCTTTCCAAGCTTCCGAAACCTTCCGAAAACACCTCCAAAGCTCAAGGATCAACCTCCCCTGTTTCAAGCACATAAAAACAGAACATTAATGCATCCTTATGCATTAAAACACCAGCAACAACAACACAACTCGCTGCTCATCACAAATCTAACAATTTGGCTACCAAACACAACCGAAATCACCTCCAAACACTTCCAAAACTTAACCCAGCCAAGATCCATCACTCCTAACCATTTTTATACATCAAATAACATGCAAAATGATCACAACCACGTCCTTAAACCTCCAGGTATAACAGATCACCAAAAACACTCCAAAAACAACCAAAAACTCAAGCCAAACTTAGGAAATTCAACCTATCCGGGATTGCATTGATTAAACCTCAACTTCTAATCATTTTAGCATTCATTTAACATCAATTTAACACCTCAAAACCCTGCTTAAACAGATCACACGAAATTTTCACCAAAATCACCAAATCTTGCATTTTAGCCAAAAATCAAGATCTCAATTGAAAAGCCATTAATAAAACATAAATCAAGGATTGAGAACTTAGGAATTTCAGTAAAGAACTGATAGTTTAGAGGAGGACGTTCTTACCTCCAAACTTAAATTTCTCCATTTTAGAGCCAAAAAGCTTGATGAATCAACTTGTAAATTGAGAGGTTTTGATGATGAGATGATTAGGAATCAAATGAGAATTGAAATGAGAGATTAAGATGTCAAAATCAGAGAAAGAAATCTGGAGAATCTTGTTTGGGTTGAGAGAAAATGAGAGAAAAGAGAATTTGAGAGAAAATGGAAAGTTAGTTAAGATTTTGGTTAAAAAATGATTTTTCCCTCCTTTTCTAAATCTTTAAAATCAGATTTGAGCCTTAAAATATCTTAGAAAAATCTGGAGAAATCCTTTTTGGAATAATAGCTCCTTAAAGATTCAAAGTTTCAATCCTTTATAAAACTGTCCCGCAACTTTCAAAAATTACATTTTGGTCACTAGCCAAAATGTCAACCTTCCGAACCTCATTTTCCAAAATTGATTTCACAGTTCACTTTTATATATTAAAAAACGATTTTAGAACATTTTTCCATATTTTTAATGCAACCCGAACTAGGCTTTCCTAAATTCACTCTTATATATTCGATCAGCACTTTGACCGAACCGGTCAACACCAAAACTTCCGAGCCCAAAACCGGGGCGTTACAATTGCCGCCTAGTCGAGAGGTGGAGTTTGGAACTGAGCTGTACGAAAACACAACTCCAGTGCCCATTGCTCCCTATCGCATCGCACCTAAGGAGTTGAAGGAGTTGAAGACGCAGCTTCAGGAGTTGCTTGACCGTGGTTTTATTCGGCCTAGTGTGTCACCGTGGGGTGCGTCTGTTTTGTTCGTGAAGAAGAAGGATGGCACTATGAGAAGGCGCATTGATTATCGTCAGTTGAAAAAGTTGACTATCAAGAATCGGTATCCTTTGCCGAGGATTGATGATCTTTTTGATCAATTTCGGGGAGCAGCTGTGTTCTCCAAGATTGACTTAAGGTCAGGGTACTACCAACTTAAGGTGAAAGATGTGGATGTGCCAAAAACAGCCTTTAGAACGAGGTATGGGCATTGTGAGTTCCTTGTAATGCCGTTTGGCTCGACGAATGCTCCTGCAGCTTTTATGGACATGATGAATAGAGTGTTCCATGAATACTTTGACAAGTTTGTTGTAGTGTTCAATGACGATATCCCTGTGTACTCTCGTACTGAGGAGGAGCATGAGGAGCATTTGAGGATTGTGTTACAGGCGCTGTTGGAAAATCAGCTTTATGCTAAGCTGAGCAAGTGTGAGTTCTGGCTTACGGAAGTTGTTTTCCTTGGTCATGTGGTTTCTGCTGAGGGGATTCGTGTTCATGAAGTTCGTAGTTTCCTTGGGGTGGCAGGATATTACCGAAGGTTTGTGGATGGATTCTCAAAGATTGCTGCCCCTTTGACAAAGTTGTTGCAAAAGGATGTTAAATATGAGTGGACGGAAGTGAGACAACAAGCTTTTGAGAAGCTTAAGACAACTTGACGCAAGCTCCTATTTTGGTTCAACCAGAATCAGGAAAATAGTTTGTGGTGTACAGTGACGCATCCTATGTTGGTTTGGGGTGTGTGTTAATGCAAGAGGGTAAGGTGGTGGCTTATGCATCGCGTCAGTTGAAGGTGCATGAACGCAATTATCCTACGCATGATATTGAGTTAGCTGCGGTGGTTTTTGCTTTGAAGATTTGGAGACATTATCTGTATGGTGAGAAGTGTACTGTGTACACGAATCATAAAAGTTTGAAGTATCTGATGTCTCAGAAGGAATTGAATCTTAGGCAACGACGTTGGGTGGAGTTGCTTAAGGATTATGATCTGACGATCGAGTACCATCCGGGGAAAGCTAATGTTGTAGCGGATGCTTTGAGCAGGAAGGTGGCAGTGGAGTTAAGGGCCATGTTTTTCAGTTTGAGTATTTCGCGGGATGGAGGTCTTGTGGCTGAACTACAAGTGAAACCATCTCTGGTTCAGTTGATAAAAGATAATCAGTTGTTAGATGATTCCTTGGTGCCACATGTTCAGGATATTGCTGAGGATAGACCATCAGATTTCTATTTTAATGATGATGGAGTTTTGTGTTTCAGAAGGCGGATAGTAGTGCCGAATGATGCGGAGTTGAGGCGTACCATTCTAGCTGAAGCTCGTAGTAGTCCTTTTGCTATGCATCCTGGTAGTACAAAGATGTATCGTGATTTAAAGGAGGAGTACTATTGGGTGGGTTTGAAGAAAGATGTTGCGGAATATATGAGTAAATGTATGGTTTGTCAGCGGGTTAAGGCTGAGCATCAGTTTCCTTCAGGGTTGTTGCAACTGTTGAGGATTCCTGAATGGAAGTGGGAAAGAATTACCATGGACTTTGTGTCCGATTTACCTTTGTCACCATCGAAGAAGAATTCGGTGTGGGTGATTGTGGATCGCCTTACGAAGTGTGCGCATTTCTTACCTGTGCACACTACGTATACCTTGGACAAGCTTGCAGAGTTGTATATTGCTGAGATTGTGCGACTGCATGGTGTGCCAAAGTCTATAGTGTCGTATAGAGATCCGAGGTTCACATCGCGTTTTTGGGAGTGTTTGCATCAAGCTTTGGGTACGCGACTGAATTTCAGTACTTCTTATCATCCACAATCGGATGGTCAGTCTGAGTGTGTTATCCAAGTGCTTGAGGATATGTTGAGGTGTTGTGTGATTGAGTTTTAAGGCTCTTGGGAGAAGCATTTTCCTTTGGTGGAGTTTGCTTATAACAATAGCTACCAGTCAAGTATTCAAATGGCACCTTATGAAGCCTTGTATGGGAGGAAGTGCAGAACTCCTCTTTGCTGGGCTAAAACAGGTCAGAAGTTGGTTTCGATGTCGGCTTTGCTGAAGGGAACCACCAAGAAGGTGAAGCTCATTTGTGAGCGGTTGAAGGCAGCTTCTGATCGACATAAGTTTTACGCGGATTTGAAGCGTAAGGATATTGAGTTTGCGGTGGGTGACCGTGTTTTTTTTAAGGTTTCGCCTTGGAAGAAGGTGATGAGGTTTGGCCGGAAGGGTAAGTTGAGCCCTAGGTATATTGGGCCATACAAGGTGATTGAACGTATGGGTCCTGTTGCTTATAAGCTGAGGTTACCACAAGAGTTGGAAAAGATACATGATGTGTTCCAAGTCTCTATGCTTCGGAGGTATAGATCGGATCCTTCGCATGTTATGCCTGTGGAGGAAGTGGAGTTGAGTCCAGATTTGACCTATGATGAGGAACCGGTTGAGATTCTGGATTCAGATAGTAAAGTTCTTCGAGGTAAGACCATTAAGTTAGTTAAGGTGTTGTGGAGGCATCGTGGTGTTGAGGAAGCCACGTGGGAAAGGAAAGATGACATGATGAAGCAGTTTCCTTATCTTTTTCCTCCAGGTAAATTTCGAGGACGAAATTTCTAAAGAGGGGGATAGTTGTAACACCCCAATTTTGGGCTTAGAAGTTTAGGGTCTGAACCGGATCGGTCTAATAGGCGGTTCGAATATAAAAGGAGGTTTTAGGGAAAGCCTAGTTCGGGATGCTTTAAAAATATAGAAAAATATTTAAAAATCCTCATTTAATATATATAAGAGAGTGGTGAAATCAATTTTACAAAATTAGGTTTGGAAATACTACATTTGGGTGTAGTGACCAAAATGCGATTTTTGCAAAGTTTAGTAGTGATTGTTTTGTAAAGGATTGAAACTTTGAATCTTTAAGGAGATAATTTACCCAAAAGGTTTTCTCCAGATTTTTCCTTAATTTGGGTGATTTAATTAATGTTTTAATTATATAAAAGAAAAGGAAAACTACTTTTTGGATTTTCATAACTACCTTTTCCTAATTTTCTCTCATTCCTTTTTCTCTCAAAATCCCATCATCCAAACACATTTTCTCCAGCAAAATTCACATTGATCTTCACTTCAATTGATGAGATTTCTATCATCTATTGGTTCCTAATCAATCTTGCATCAAATCTTTTTGATTTCCACATTGAATTTTCATGGAATTTGGCCCAAATCAAGGAGAAATCATCATTTAGAGGTAAGATAGTTCTTCTCCTCTAAATACTCAGTTCTTTACTTAAATTCCCAAGTTGTCAATCCTTTATTAAAGTTTTATAAATGGTTTTAATATTAGAAACAAGATTTTGGCTTAAAACTCAAGATTTTGGAAGAGATCTTGAAGATTTTCGTTGTAATTGATTGGGCTTTGTTTTGAGATAGCTCTCTAATGTATTTTGGATGTTAAATGATGTTAGGAATGAGGTTTTATCAATCAAATCTTACGAGTTCATATTCTTGATTACAAGCATTTCAACACGATTATATTGCAAAAACTCAATTTCTGTACTTTTTACTCAGTTAAAATTCCAACGGGTCCATTATAATGCCCATATAGACCCGCTCGTCCGAAACCTAAAACAAATGGACTGCAAAACAAGGTTTTATCAAATTTTAGGAGGTCATATACTTGATTACGAGCATTTCAACACGATTATATTGCAAAAACTCAGTTTATGTACTTTTTACTCAGTTAAAATTCCCACGAGTCCATTGTAAGGCCTATTTAGACCTGCACGTCTGAAACCTATAACAAACGGATCGCAAAACATTGTTTTATCAAAATTTAGAGGTTCATATACTTGATTACGAGCATTTCAACACGATTATTGTAACACCCCAATTTAGGGCTTAGAAGTTTAGGGTCTGAATCAGATCGGTCTAATAGGCGGTTCGAATATAAAAGGAGGTTTTAGGGAAAGCCTAGTTCGGGATGCTTTAATAATATATAGAAATATTTAAAAATCCTCATTTAATATATATAAGAGAGTGGTGAAATCAATTTTACAAAATTAGGTTTGGAAATACTACATTTCGGTGTAGTGACCAAAATGCGATTTTTGCAAAATTTAGTAGTGACTGTTTTGTAAAGGATTGATACTTTGAATCTTTAAGGAGCTAATTTACCGAAAATGTTTTCTCCAGATTCTTCCTTAATTTGGGTGATTTAATTAATGTTTTAATTAAATAAAAGAAAAGGAAAATTACTTTTTGGATTTTCATAACTACCTTTTCCTAATTTTCTCTCAATATCCCATCATCCAAACACATTTTCTCCAGGAAAATTCACATTGATCTTCACTTCAATTGATGAGATTTCTATCATCTATTGGTTCCTAATCAATCTTGCATCAAATCCTTTTGATTTCCACATTGAATTTTCATGGAATTTGGCCCAAATCAAGGAGAAATCATCATTTAGAGGTAAGATTGTTCTTCTCCTATAAATACTCAGTTTTTTACTGAAATTCCCAAGTTTTCAATCTTTTATTAAAGTTTTATAAATGGTTTTAATATTAGAAACAAGATTTTGGCTTAAAACTCAAGATTTTGGAAGAGACCTTGAAGATTTTCGTTGTAATTGATTGGGCTTTATTTTGAGATAGCTCTCTAATGTATTTTGGAAGTTAAATGATGTTAGGAACGAGGTTTTATCAATCCAATCCCGAATAGGTTGTATTGCCTAAGTTTTTGCTTATGAAAATGGTGGTTTTTGGGGTGATTTTGGTGGTCTGCTATGGCTGGAGGTATAAGGTTGAGGTTAGGGTTGTTTTTTATGTTGATTGATGTTTAGAAATGGTTAGAAGTGATGGATCTTGGCTAGGTTATGTTTTGGAAGAGTTTGGAGGTGATTTCGGTTGTGTTTAGTAGCCAAAATATTGGGTTTAGGTAGAGCAACGAGTTTTAGAGTGTTGGCTGAAGATTTCAATGCATGATGATGCATTAATCCTCTGCTTTGATGTGTCTAAAACAGGGGAGACATCTTTGGACACTTTTGGAGTTAACACAGAAGCTTAATTGGCGTTTCGGCAAGCAAGCGAAACGAAATTGGTGAGTGGAGATGGTTTTCCAGCTTTGAAACGATTATTTGGAGGTTTTGGGAGCTTAGTTTAAGTCTAAACAACTTAGCTAAGCTCAAGAGTAAGTTTTCGAGAAAACTCCATCGGATGTGCTATGTTATGGTTTGATGCATTGGTTATGAAATGCATGTTTAATTACTGTTTTGAAAGCATGTTTTATCATGATTAATGCTGGTTTTGAAAGCCATGTATTGAAGGATGCTCAAGGTAAGAGATCCTTGGTTTGACATGTTGTAAATAAGGTTATGATGCATGGAAACGCATGATGATAAGTGGCTTTGATTAATGCTTTAAAACAATGAATTGATGATGGTATTTGATGTATATTGGCAAGTGATGAAATGGTTTTATAGTACTTGAATCGGATATAGTTAGCCGACTATAGGATTGGGTGCACAGTAAGTAAAGTCACCTTGGATGTTCAGGGGTTGTGATTGTACCGTAAACTCCATCCAAGTACCCTAACGATTGAGGTAAGATCACAACGGTGGTTGTAAATTCCGTGTGTGGATCTTGTATTATCTATCACTTACTCTCGTTAGTGGAATTATACAACTACCGATGAGTGGTGTTGAGGGGTTGAGATTGTACCGTTATACTCCACCACGGGTGTCACATCAATGGAGGGATTGCTCTTGAGTGTGAGCCTTGTGTAGTCCGGTAATGTGTATGAAGCGTGTGGGACAACGCTTGTAATCCGCGTATCCGATTGTGTTTTGTGTTGAAATGGTTATAGACTATCACTTGAAAGCCAATATAATGTATTTAAATGTAACGAAGCATGAGATGCTTGAAAAGGATGTAAGGTAGCATGAGAAAGAGATGAGCATGTGGTTTTAAAAGCTTTGTTGAAAGTGTTTTCTAAAAATGCATTGTTGTATTGGTTTTATTTAGAGCATGCCTCACTAAGCATTTGTGCTTACGCTCTCTTTTACCAATAATGCAGATAACTGAGGTACTTTGGCATCAAGGAAGCTAAGTTCATCCAAGGAAGTCCAAGCTCACGTATGGTGAAGTTTTCATACACTATTAGTTTTGATAAATTGGCAATGGGAATCTAAGTTTTGTTTTGGAAGATGTGTTGAACTCCTTAAGGTTGTGGCATGTTTGCCTTTGTTGGTTTGATTTGTAAATGGCCTTAAATGTTTGCTTTGAAGTTTGTTTGCTTATTTGGCTTTGATAATAGGAAGCATGCCTCTAGACTTGTGAGATTTCACGATTGATGATGTGAATGTGTTTGGGAGTTCTAAATACGTACCTTGTATATTAGATGACTTGTGGACATGATTAGGGAGTCATTAGATTGTGTTTGATTGAGTTTATGCATGAAAAACCTGTCTTTGCTGCTGAATCTAGGCAAACCATTTCAAAACACCCTCTAGTGTTTCGAAACGGGGGCCTGAAATGGCCTTTGTGTTTCGAAACGCTAAGGGATGTTACGAAACGATTTGGCTACTGGAAGGCCTCGTTTCGGAACCGGTCTCAGAACCAACTCGCGTATCGAAACGATCAATGTTGTTTCGATACAACTGGTGGGAGTTTCAAATAGGTGACCGTTGGGCACTGATTTGAATGGTGCTGAAGTTTGCAAGCTTTACATTTTAGTCCCGATTGTTGAAGTTGCAATTGCTTGAGTTTGAGAAGTCCTTTTAAGATGAATTTTGACAGAGAAGCTTCTAATATGACTAATTTCATATTGGTAACATTAAAATCAGTAAAGACCCTCTAATTTATAGAATTTACATTTTGGTCCCTTGAATTTATATTACGTGCAATTGAGTCCCTGTTTGTTATCCAATCGCTGTGCCTTTCTTAAATAAGTCTTATGGGAACTCACTTAGGGTTAATGTACATCTAGACAAGTTTAAAAAGAAAAAAAGGGTTGTGAATCACGGTTGACTTCTGGGTTGACTTTGGTTTACCCCGTGTAATTTTCGTAGTTCGGGTCAACCATCTAGGTCGGGCTAAGGGGGTTACAATTATATTGCAAAAACTCAATTTATGTACTTTTTACTTTGTTAAAATTCCCACGGATCCATTGTAAGGTCTATTTAGACCTGCTCGTCCGAAACCTATAACAAACGGACCGCTCGTCCGAAACCTCTACAAAACGGACTGCAAAACAAGTTTTAATCAAACTTTAGGAGTTCATATACTTGATTACGAGCATTTTAACACGATTATATTGCAAAAACTCAATTTATGTACTTTTCACTTAGTTAAAATTCCAACGGGTCCATTGTAATGCCTATATAGACCCCCTCGTCCGAAACTTATAACAAACGGACCGTAAAACAAGGTTTTATCAAATTTTAGGAGTTAATATACTTGATTACGAGCATTTTAACATGATTATATTGAAAATACTTAATTTTTGTAGTTTTTACTCAGTTAAAATTCCCACGGGTCTATTGTAAGGCCTATTTAGACCTGCACATCTTAAACCTATAACAAACGGACCGCAAAACATTGTTTTATCAAAATTTAGAGGTTCATATACTTGATTACGAGCATTTCAACACGATTATATTGCAAAAACTCAATTTCTGTACTTTTTACTCTGTTAAAATTCCCACGGGTCCATTGTAAGGTCTATTTAAACCTGCTCGTCCGAAACCTATAACAAACGGACCGCAAAACATTGTTTTATCAAAATTTAGAGTTTCGTATACTTGATTACGAGCATTTCAAAACAATTATATTGCAAAAACTCAGTTTCTGTACTTTTTACTCAGTTAAAATTCCAACGGGTCCATTATAAAGCTTATTTAGACTCGCTCGTCTGAAACCTCTACAAAACGGACCGCGAAACACGTTTTAATCACATTTTAGGAGTTTATATTCTTGATTACGAGCATTTCAACACGATTATATTTAAAAAAAAACTCAATTTCTGTACTTTTTACTCGAGTAAAATTCCAACGGGTCTAGTGTAAGGCCTATTTAGACCCGCTCTTCCGAAACCTCTACAAAACGGACCGCAAAACAAGTTTTAATCAAATCTTAGGAGTTCATATACTTGATTACGAGCATTTCAACACGATTATATTGCAAAAACTGAATTTCTTTACTTTTTTAGACCCGCTTGTCCGAAACCTCTACGAAACTGACCACAAAACAAGTTTTAATAAAATTTTAGGAGTTCATATTTTTTATTACGAGCATTTCAACACGATTTAAATTCAAAAAAGCAATTTTAGTACTTTTTACTCAGTTAAAATTCCAACGAGTTCATTGTATGGCCTATTTAAACACGCTCGTCCGAAACCTCTACAAAACGGACCACACAACAAGTTTTAATCAAATTTTAGGAGTTCATATTCTTGATTTCGAGAATTTCAACACGATTATATTGAGAAAAACTCAATTTCTATAATTTTACTCAAGTAAAATTCCAACCGGTCCATTGTAAGGCCTATTTAGACCCGCTCGTCCGAAACCTCTACAAAACGGACCGCAAAATAAGTTTTAATAAAATCTGAGGAGTTCATATACTTGATTACGAGCATTTCAACACGATTATGTTGCAAAAACTCAATTTCTATACTTTTTACTAAGTTAAAATTCCAACGGGTCCATTGTAATGTCTATTTAGACCCGCTCGTACGAAACCTCTAAAAAACGGACCGCAAAACAAGTTTTAATCAAAATTTAGGTGTTCATATGCTTGATTACGAGCATTTCAACACGATTATATTGCAAAAACTCAATTTCTGTACTTTTTATTCAGTTAAAATTCCAACGGGTCAATTGTAATGCCTATTTAGACTCGCTCGTCCAAAACCTCTACAAAACGGACCGCAAAAATAGTTTTAATCAAATCTTAGTAGTTCATATACTTGATTACGAGCATTCCAACATGATTATATTGCAAAAACTCAATTTCTGTACTTTTTACTTGGTTAAAATTCCAACGGGTTCATTGTAATGCCTATTTAAACCCGCTCGTCTGAAACCTCTCGAAAACTGATAGCAAAACAGGTTTTAATCAAATTTTACGAGTTCATATTCTTAATTACATGCATTTCAACAATATTATATTGCAAAAACTCAATTTCTTTACTTTCAACTCAGTTAAAATTCCAACGAGTCCATTGGAATGCCTATTTAGACCCGCTCGTCCGAAACCTCTACAAAACGTACCGCAAAAAAAGTTTTAAGCAAATCTTAGGAGTTCATATTCTTTATTACGAGCATTTCAATAAGATTATATTGAAAAAACTTAATTTCTGTACTGTTTACTCAAGTAAAATTCCAACGATTCCATTGTAATGCCAATTTAGACCCGCTTGTACGAATCCTCTGTAAATTGGACCGCAAAACAATGTTTTATCAAATTTTAGGAGTTCATATACTTGATTACGAGCATTTCAACACGATTATATTGCAAAAACTCAATTTCTATACTTTTTCCTCAGTTAAAATTCTAACGGGTCCATTATAATGCCAATTTAGACCCGCTCATCTGAAAACCTCTACAAAACGGACCACAAAACAATTTTAATCAAATTGTATGAGTTCATATTTTTTATTACGAGTATTTCAATACGATTTTATTGCAAAAACTCAATTTATGTACTTTTTACTCAGTTAAAATTCCAACGGGTCCATTGTAAGGCCTATTTAGACCCCCTCGTCCGAAACCTCTACAAAACGGACCGCAAAACAAGTTTTCATCAAATTTTAGGAGTTCATATAATTTATTACGAGCATTTCAATATGATTATATTGCAAAAACTCAATTTTTGTACTTTTTACACAGTTAAAATTCCAACAGGTCGATTATAATGCCTATTTAGACCCGCTCTTCCGAAACCACTAGAAAACGGACCGCAAAAAGAGTTTTAATCAAATTTTAGGAGTCCATATTCATCATTACGAGCATTTCAACACAATTATATTGCAAAAACTCAATTTCTGTACTTTTTACTTAGTTAAAATTCCGACGGGTCCATTTTAAGGCCTATTTAGACTCGCTCGTCCGAAACCTCTACAAAACGGACCGCGAAACAAGTTTTAATCAAACCTTAGGAGTCTATATTATTCATTACGAGTATTTCAACACGATCATATTGCAAAAACTCAATTTCTCTACTTTTTACTCAACTAATATTCTGACGGGTCCATTTTAAGGCCTATTTATACTCGCTCGTCCGAAACCTCTACAAACCGGACCGCGAAACAAGTTTAATCAAACTTTAGGTGTTCATAAACTTGATTACGAACATTTCAACACGATTGTATTGCAAAAACTCAATTTCTGTACTTTTTACTCAGTTAAAATTCCAACCGGAACATTGTAATGCCTATTTAGACCCGCTCGTCTGAAACCTCTACAAAACGGACCGCACAACAAGTTTTAATCAAATCCTAGGAGTTCATATTCTTGATTTCGATAATTTCATAATGATTATATTGAAAAAACTCAATTTCTTTACTTTTTACTCAAGTAAAATAACAAAACGGGTCCATTCTAAGGCATATGTAGACCCGCTCGTCCGAAACCTCTACAAAACGGACCGCGAAACAAGTTTTAATCAAATATCAGGAGTTCATATACTTGATTAAGAGCATTTCAACACGATTATATTGCAAAAACACAATTTTTGTACTTTTTACTTAGTTAAAATTCCAACGGGTCAATTGTAATGCCTATTTAGGACCGCTCGTCTGAAACCTTTACAAAACGGACCGCAAAACAAGTTTTAATCAAATCTTAGGAGTTCATATTTTTTATTACGAGCCTTTCAGCACGATTATATTTCAAAAACTCAATTTTTGTACTTTTTACTCAGTTAAAATTCCCACGAGTCCACTATAATGCCTATTTAGTCCCGCTCGTCCGAAACCTCTACAAAACGAACCGGAAGACAAGTTTTCATCAAATTTTAGGAGTTCATATACTTTATTACGAGCATTTCAACAGGATTATATTGCAAAAACACAATTTTTGTACTTTTTACACAGTTAAAATTACAACAGGTCCATTGTAATGCATATTTAGACCCGCTCATCCGAAACCTCTAGAAAACGGACCGCAAAAAGAGTTTTAATCAAATTTTAGGCGTCCATGTTCTTCATTACGAGCATTTTAACACGATTATATTGCAAAAACTCAATTTCTGTACTTTTTACTTAGTTAAAATTCCGACTGGTCCATTTTAAGGCCTATTTAGACTTGATCGTCCGAAAACTCTACAAAACGCACCGCGATACAAGTTTTAATCAAACTCTAGGAGTTCATAGACTTGATTACGAGCATTTCAACACGATTATATTGCAAAAACTCAATTTCTGTACTTTTTACTCAGTTAAAATTCCAACGGGTCCATTGTAATGCATATTTAGACCCGCTCGTCCGAAACCTCTACAAAACGGACCGCTCAGCAAGTTTTAATCAAATTATAGGAGTTTATATTCTTAATTTTGAGAATCTCAACACGATTATATTGAAAAAAAACTCAATTTCTGTACTTTTTACTCAAGTAAGATTCCAACGGGTCCATTGTATGGCCTATGTAGACCCGCTCGTCCGAAACCTTTACAAAACGGACCGCAAAACAAGTTTTAATCAAATTTTAGGAGTTCATATACTTGATTAAGAGCATTTCAACATGATTATATTGCAAAAACTCAATTTCTGTACTTTTTACTTAGTTAAAATTCCAACGGGTCCATTGTAATGCCTATTTAGACCCGCTCGTCCGAAACCTCTACAAAACGAACTGCAAAACAAGTTTTAATCAAATCTTAGGAGTTCATATACTTGATTACAATCATTTCAGCAAGATTATATGGCAAAAACTCATTTTTTTGTACGATTTACTCAGTTAAAATTCCAACGGGTCCATTATAATGCATATTTGGACCCGCTCGTACGAATCCTCTACAAAACAGACCGCAAAACAAGTTTTAATCAAATTTCAGGAGTTCATATGCTTGATTATGATCATTTCAACACGATTATATTGCAAAAACTAAATTTCTGTACTTTTTACTCTGTTAAAATTCCCACGGGTCCATTGTAAGATCTATTTAGACCTGCTCGTCCTAAACTTATAACAAACGGACCGCAAAACAATTTTTTTATCAAAATTTAGAGTTTAATATACTTGATTACGAGCATTTCAACACAATTATATTGCAAAAACACAGTTTCTATACTTTTTACTCAATTAAAATTCCAACGGGTCCATTATAAAGCTTATTTAGACTCGCTCGTCTGAAACCTCTACAAAACGGACAATGAAACAAGTTTTAATCACATTTTAGGAGTTTATATTCTTGATTACGAGCATTTCAACACGATTATATTTAAAAAAAAACTCAATTTCTGTACTTTTTACTCAAGTAAAATTCCAACGGGTTTAGTGTAAGGCCTATTTAGACCCGCTCGTCCGAAACCTCTACAAAACGGACCGCGAAACAAGTTTTAATCAAACTTTAGGACTTCATATACTTCATTTCGAGAATTTCAACATGATTATATTGAAATAACTGAATTTCTTTACTTTTTACTTAGTTAAAATTCCGACGGGTCCATTTTAACGCATATTTAGACTCGCTCGTCCGAAACCTCTACAAAGCGGATCGCGAAACAAGTTTTAATCAAACTTTCGGAGTCCATATTATTCATTACGAGCATTTCAATACGATTATATTGCAAAAACTCAATTTCTCTACTTTTTACTCAGTTAATATTCTGACGGGTCCATTTTAAGGCCTATTTATACTCGCTCGTTCGAAACCTCTACAAAACGGACCGCGAAACATGTATTGATCAAACTTTAGGTGTTCATAGACTTGATTACGAGCATTTCAGCATGATTATATTGCAAAAACTCAATTTATGTACTTTTTACTTAGTTAAAATTCCAACGGGACCATTGTAATGCCTATTTAGACCCGCTCGTCCGAAACCTCTACAAAACAGGCCGTAAAAGAGTTTTAATAAAATTTTAGGAGTCCATATTCTTCATTACGAGCATTTCAACACGATTATATTGCAAAAACTCAATTTCTGTACTTTTTACTTAGTTAAAATTACGACGGGTCCATTTTAAGGCATATTTAGACTCGCTCGTCCGAAACCTCTACAAAACGGACCGCGAAACAAGTTTTACTCAAACTTCAGGAGTCCATATTATTCATTACGAGCATTTCAACATGATTATATTGCAAAAACTCAATTTCTGTACTTTTTACTTAGTTAAAATTCTGACGGGTCCATTTTAAGGCCTATTTATACTCGCTCGTCCGAAACCTCTACAAAACGGACCGCGAAACAAGTTTTAATCTAACTTTAGGTGTTTATAGACTTGGTTACGAGCATTTCAACACGATTGTATTGCAAAAACTCAATTTCTGTACTTTTTACTCAGTTAAAATTCCAACGGGACCATTGTAATGCCTATTTAGACCCGCTCGTCCGAAACCTCTACAAAACGGACCACACAACAAGTTTTAATCAAATCTTAGGAGTTCAGATTCTTGATTTCGAGAATTTCAACATGATTATATTGAAAAAACACAATTTCTTTACTTTTTACTCAAGTAAAATTCAAACGGGTCCATTGTAAGGCCTATGTACACTCGCTCGTCCGAAACCTCTTCAAAACGGACTGCGAAACAAGATTTAATCAAATTTTAGGAGTTCATATACTTGATTAAGAGAATTTCAACAGGATTATATTGCAAAAGCACAATTTGTGTACTTTTTACTTAGTTAAAATTCCAACGGGTCCATTGTAATGCCTATTTAGAACCGCTCGTCCGAAACCTATACAAAACGAACCGCAAAACAAGTTTATCAAATTTTAGGAGTTCATATACTTTATTACGAGCATTTCAACAGGATTATATTGCAAAAACTCAATTTTTGTACTTTTTACATAGTTAAAATTCCAACAGGTCCATTGTAATGCCTATTTAGACCCGCTCGTCCGAAACCTCTAGAAAACGGACCGCAAAAGAGTTTTAATCAAATTTTAGGAGTCCATATTCTTCATTACGAGCATTTCAACACGATTATGTTGCAAAAACTCAATTTCTATACTTTTTACTTAGTTAAAATTCCGACTGGTCCATTTTAAGGCGTATTTAGATTTGATCGTCCGAAACCTCTACAAAACGCACCGCGAAACAAGTTTTGATCAAACTCTAGGAGTTCATAGACTTGATTACGAGCATTTTAACACGATTATATTTAAAAAACTCAATTTCTGTACTTTTTACTCAAGTAAAATTCCAACAGGTCTAGTGTAAGGCCTATTTAGACCCGCTCGTCAGAAACCTCTACAAAACGGACCGCGAAACAAGTTTTAATCAAATATTAGGAGTTCATATACTTGATTACGAGCATTTCAACACGATTATATTGCAAAAACTGAATTTCTTTACTTTTTTAGACCCGCTTGTCCGAAAGCTCTACGAAACAGACCACAAAACAAGTTTTAATAAGATTTTAGGAGTTCATATTTTTTATTACGAGCATTTCAACACGATTTAATTGCAAAAAAGAAATTGCTGTACTTTTTACTCAGTTAAAATTCCAACGACTTCATTGTATGGCCTATTTAAACACGCTCGTCTGAAGCCTCTACAAAACGGACCGCAAAACAAGTTTTAATCAAATTTTAGGAGTTCATATTCTTGATTTCGAGAATTTCAACACGATTATATCGAAAAAACACAATTTCTATAATTTTTACTCAAGTAAAATTCCAACGGGTCCATTGCAAGGCCTATTTAGAACCGCTCGTCCGAAACCTCTACAAAACGGACCGCAAAATAAGTTTTAATCAAATCTGAGGAGTTCATATACTTGATTACGAGCATTTCAACACGATTATGTTGCAAAAACTCAATTTCTGTACTTTTTACTAAGTTAAAATTCCAACGTGTCCATTGTAATGCCTATTTAGACCCGCTCGTACGAAACCTCTAAAAAACGGACCGCAGAACAAGTTTTAATCAAAACTTAGGTGTTCATATGCTTGATTACGAGCATTTCAACACGATTATATTGCACAAACTTAATTTCTGTACTTTTTACTCAGTTAAAATTCCAACGGGTCAATTGTAATGCCTATTTAGACTCGCTCGTCCGAAACCTCTACAAAAACGGACCGCAAAAATAGTTTTAATCAAATCTTAGTAGTTCATATACTTGATTACGAGCATTTCAACATGATTATATTGCAAAAACACAATTTCTGTACTTTTTACTTAGTTAAAATTGCAACGGGTTCATTGTAATGCCAATTTAAACCCGCTCGTCTGAAACCTCTCGAAAATTGATAACAAAACAAGTTTTAATCAAATTTTACGAGTTCATATTCTTAATTACATGCATTTCAACAAGATTATATTGCAAAAACTCAATTTCTTTACTTTTTACCCAGTTAAAATTCCAACGGGTCCGTTGAAATGCCTATTTAGACCCGCTCGTCCGAAACCTCTACAAAACGGACCGCAAAAAAAGTTTGAATCAAATCTTAGGAGTTCATATTCTTTATTACGAGCATTTAAATACGATTATATTGAAAAAACTTAATTTCTGTACTTTTTACTCAAGTAAAATTCCAACGGGTCCATTGTAAGGTCAATTTAGACCTGCTTGTACGAATCCTCTGTAAAATGGACCGCAAAACAATGTTTTATCAAATTTTAGGAGTTCATATACTTGATTACGAGCATTTCAACACGATTATATTGCAAAACTCAATTTCTATACTTTTTCCTCAGTTAAAATTCTAACGGGTCCATTGTAATGCCAATTTAGACCCGCTCGCTGAAAACCTCTACAAAACGGACCGCAAAACAAGTTTTAATCAAATTTTAGGAGTTCATATTTTTTATTACGAGTATTTCAATACGATTTTATTGCAAAAACTCAATTTCTGTACTTTTTACTAAGTTAAAATTCCAACGGGTCCATTGTAAGGCCTATTCATACCCGCTCGTCTGAAACCTCTAAAAAAGGACCGCGTAACAAATTTTAATCAAATTTTGGGAGTTCATATTTTTTATTACGAGCATTTCAGCACGATTATATTGCAAAAACTCAATTTCTGTACTTTTTACTCAGTTAAAATTCTAACGGGTCCATTATAAGGCCTATTTAGACCCCCTCGTTCGAAACCTCTACAAAACGGACCGCAAAACAAGCTTTCATCAAATTTTAGGAGTTCATATACTTTATTACGAGCATTTCAGTAGGATTATATTGCAAAAACTCAATTTTAGTACTTTTTACACAGTTAAAATTCGAACAGGTCGATTATAATGCCTATTTTGACACGCTCGTCCGAGACCACTAGAAAACAGACCGCAAATAGAGTTTTAATCAAATTTTAGGAGTCCATATTCTTCATTACGAGCATTTCAACACGTTTATATTGCAAAAACACAATTTCTGTACTTTTACTTAGTTAAAATTCCGACGGGTCCATTTTAAGGCCTATTTAGACTCGCTCGTCCGAAACCTCTACCAAACGGACCGCGAAACAAGTTTTAATCAAACCTTAGAATTCCATATTATTCATTACAAGCATTTCAACACGATTATATTGCAAAAACTCAATTTCTCAACTTTTTACTCAGTTAATATTCCGACGGGTCCATTTTAAGGCCTATTTATACTCGCTCGTCCGAAATCTCTACAAAACGGACCGCGAAACAAGTTTTAATCAAACTTTAGGTGCTCATAGACTTGATTACGAGCATTTCAACACGATTGTATTGCAAAAACACAATTTCTGTACTTTTTACTCAGTTAAAATTTTAACGGGACCATTGTAAGGCCTAGGTAGACCCGCTCGTCCGAAACCTCTACAAAACGGACCGCGAAACAAGTTTTAATAAAATTTCAGGAGTTCATATACTTAATTAAGAGCATTTCAACACGATTATATTGCAAAAGCACAATTTCGGTACTTTTTACTTAGTTAAAATTCCAACGGGTCCATTGTAATGCTTATTTAGAACCGCTCGTCCGAAATCTTTACAAAATAGACCGCAAAACAAGTTTTAATTAAATCTTAGGAGTTCATATTTTTTATTACGAGCATTTAAGCATGATTATATTGCAAAAACTCAATTTATGTACTTTTTACTAAGTTAAAATTCCAACGGGTCCACTATAATGCCTATTTAGACCCGCTCGTCCGAAACCTCTACAAAACGAACCGCAAAACAAGTTTGCATCAAATTTTAGGAGTTCATATGCTTTATTACGAGCATTTCAACAGGATTATATTGCAAAAACTCAATTTTTGTACTCTTTACACAGTTAAAATTCCAGCAGGTCCATTGTAATGCCTATTTAGACCCGCTCGTCCGAAACCTCTAGAAAACGGACCGCAAAAAGAGTTTTAATCAAATTTTAGGAGTCCATATTCTTCATTACGAGCATTTCAACACGATTATATTGCAAAAACTCAATTTCTGTACTTTTTACTTAGTTAAAATTCCGACTGCTCCATTTTAAGGCCTATTTAGACTTGATCGTCCGAAACCTCTACAAAACGCACCACGAAACAAGTTTTAATCAAACTCTAGGAGTTCATAGACTTTATTACAAGCATTTTAACACGATTATATTGCAAAAACTCATTTTATGTACTTTTTACTCAGTTAAAATTCCAACGGGTCCATTGTAATGCCTATTTAGACCCGCTCGTCCGGAACCTGTACAAAACGGACCGCACAACAAGTTTTAATCAAATTTTAGGAGTTCAAATTCTTGATTTCGAGAACTTCAACATGATTATATTGAAAAAACTCAATTTCTTTACTTTATACACAAGTAAAATTCCAACGGATCCATTGTAAGGCCTATGTACACCCGCTCGTCCGAAACCTCTACAAAACGGATCGCGAAACAAGTTTTAATCAAATTTCAGGAGTTCATATATTTGATTAAGAGCATTTCAACACGATTATATTGCAAAAACACAATTTCTGTACTTTTTACTTAGTTAAAATTCCAACGGGTCCATTGTAATGCCTATTTAGAACCACTCGTCCGAAACCTTTACAAAACGGACCACAAAACACGTTTTAATCAAATCTTAGGAGTTCATATTTTTTATTACGAGCCTTTCAGCACGATTATATTGCAAAAACTCAGTTTCTTTACTTTTTACCCAGTTAAAATTCCAACGGGTCCACTATAATGCCTATTTAGACCCGCTCGTCCGAAACCTCTACAAAACGAACCGCAAAACAAGTTTTCATCAAACTTTTGGAGTTCATATACTTTATTACGAGCATTTCAACAGGATAATATTGCAAAAACACAATTTTTGTACTTTTTACACAGTTAAAATTCCAACAGGTCCATTGTAATGCCTATTTAGACCCGCTCGTCCGAAACCTCTAGAAAACGGACCGAAAAAGAGTTTTAATCAAATTTTAGTAGTCTATATTCTTCATTACGAGCATTTCAACACGATTATATTGCAAAAACTCAATTTATGTACTTTTTACTCAGTTAAAATTCTGACTGGTCCATTTTAAGGCCTATTTAGACTTGATCGTCCGAAACCTCTACAAAACGCACCGCGAAACAAGTTTTAATCAAACTCTAGGAGTTCATAGACTTGATTACGAGCTTTTCAACACGATTATATTGCAAAAATCAATTTCTGTACTTTTTACTCAGTTAAAATTCCAATGGGTCCATTGTAATGCCTATTTAGACCCGCTCGTCCGAAACCTCTACAAAACGGACCGCACAACAAGTTTTAATCAAATTTTAGGAGTTTATATTCTTGATTTCGAGAATTTCAACATGATTATATTGAAAAAACTCAATTTCTGTACTTTTTACTCAAGTAAGATTCCAACGGGTCCATTGTAGGGCCTATGTAGACCCGCTCGTTCGAAACCTCTACAAAACGGACCGCAAAACAAGTTTTAATCAAATTTTGGGAGTTCATATACTTGATTAAGAGCATTTCAACAGGATTATATTGCAAAAACTCAATTTATGTACTTTTTACTTAGTTAAAATTCCAACGGTCCATTGTAATGCCTATTTAGACCCGCTCGTCTGAAACCTCTACAAAACGAACTGCAAAACAAGTTTTAATCAAACCCTAGGAGTTCATATACTTGATTACGAGCATTTCAGCAAGATTATATTGCACAAACTCATTTTTTGTACTTTTTACTCAGTTAAAATTCCAACGGGTCCATTATAATACATATTTGGACCCGCTCGTACGAAACCTCTACAAAACAGACCGCAAAACAAGTTTTAATCAAATTTTAAGAGTTCATATGCTTGATTACGAGCATTTCAACACGATTATATTGCAAAAACTCAATTTATGTACTTTTAACTGAGTTAAAATTCCAACGAGTCAATTCTAATGCCTATTTAGACTCGCTCGTCCGAAACCTCTACAAAACGGACCGCAAAAATAGTTTTAATCAAATCTTAGGAGTTCATATACTTGATTATGAGCATTTCAACATGATTACATTGCAAAAACTCAATTCCTGTACTTTTTACATAGTTAAAATTCCAACGGGTTCATTGTAATGCCTATTTAAACCCGTTCGTCTGAAACCTCTCGAAAGTTGATCGCAAAACAAGTTTTCATCAAATTTTACGAGTTCATATTCTTGATTACATGCATTTCAGCACGATTATATTGCAAAAAATCAATTTCTGTATTTTTTACTCAGTTAAAATTCCAACGGGTCCATTATAATGCCTATTTAGACCCGCTCGTCCGAAACCTCTACAAAACGGACCGCAAAAAAAGTTTTAATCAAACCCTAGGAGTTCATATTCTTCATTACAAGCATTTCATCAAGATTATATTGCAACAACTCAATTTTTGTACTTTTTACTCAGTTAAAATTCCAATGGGTCAACTGTAATGCCTATTAAGACTCGCTCGTCCGAAACCTCTACAAAACAGACCGCAAAAATAGTTTTAATAAAATCTTAGGAGTTCATATACTTGATTACGAGCATTTCAACATGATTATATTGCAAAAACTTAATTTCTATACTTTTTACTCACTTAAAATTCCAACGGGTCCATTGTAAGGCCAATTTACACCCGCTCGTACGAATCCTCTACAAAACGGACCGCAAAAAATGTTTTTATCAAATTTTAGGAGTTCATATATTTGATTAAGAGCATTTCAACACGATTATATTGCAAAAACTCAATTTCTGTTCTTTTTACTCAGTTAAAATTCCAACGGGTCCATTGTAATGCCTATTTAGACCCGCTCGTCCGAAACCTCTACAAAACGGACCGCACAACAAGTTTTAATGAATTTTTAGGAGTTTATATTCTTGATTTCGAGAATTTCAACATGATTAAATTGAAAAAACTTAATTTCTGTACTTTTTACTCAAGTAAGATTCCAACGGGTCCATTTTAAGGTCTATGTAGACCGGCTCGTCTGAAACCTGTATAAAACGGATCGCAAAAAAAGTTTTAATCCAATTTTAGGAGTTCAAATACTTTATTACGAGCATTTCAACAGGATTATATTGAAAAACTTAATTTTTGTACTTTTTACACATTTAAAATTCCAACAGGTCCATTCTAATGCCTATTTAGACCCGCTCGTTTGAAACCTCTAGAAAACAGACCGCGAAAAATGTTTTAATCAAATTTTACGAGTCCATATTCTTCATTACGAGCATTTCAACATGATTATATTGCAAAAACTCAATTTCTATACTTTTTACTCAGTTAAAATTTCAACGGGTCCATTGTAATGCATATTTAGACCCGCTCGTCGGAAACCTCTACAAAACGGACCGCACAACATGTTTTAATCAAATTTAATGAGTTCATATTCTTGAATTCAAGCATTTCAACAGGATTATATTGAAAAAACTCAATTTTTGTACTTTTTACTCAAGTAAAATTCCAACGGGTCCATTGTAAGGCCAATTTAGACCCGCTCGTAAGAAACCTCTGCAAAACGGACCGCAAAACAACGTTTTATCAAATTTTAGGAGTTCATATACTTGATTACGAGCATTTCAACATGATAATATTGTGAAAACTCAATTTCTATACTTTTTCCTTAGTTAAAATTCCAACGTGTCCATTGTAATGCCTATTTAGACCCGCTCGTACGAAACCTCTACAAAACGGACCACAAAACAAGTTTTTATCAAATTTTAGGAGTTCATGTGCTTGATTACAAGCATTTCAACACGATTATATTGCAAAAATCCAATTTTTGTACTTTTTACTCAAGTAAAATTCCAACGGGTCAATTGTAATGCCTATTTAGACCCGCTCGTCCGAAACCTCTACAAAACGGACCGCACAACAAGTTTTAATCAAATTTTATGATTTTTATATTCTTGATTTCGAGAATTTCAACATGATTATATTGAAAGAACTCAATTTCTGTACTTTTTACTCAAGTAACATTCCAACGGGTCCAGTGTAAGGCCTATGTAGACCCGCTCGTCCGAAACCTCTACATAACGGACCGTAAAACAAGTTTTAATCAAAGTTTAGGAGTTCATATACTTGATTACGAGCATTTCAACAAGATTATATTACAAAAACTCAATTTCTGTACTTTTTACTCTAGTAAAATTCCAACGGGTCCTTTGTAAGGCCTATTTAGACCCGCTCGTCCGAAACCTCTACAAAACGGACCGCAAAACAAGTTTTAATCAAACTCTAGGAGTTCATATACTTGATTACGAGCATTTCAACACGATTATATTGCAAAAACTCAATTTATGTACTTTTTACTCAGTTAAAATTCCAACGGGTCCATTGTAATGCCTATATAGACCCGCTCGTCCGAAACCTATAACAAACAGACCGCAAAACAAGGTTTTATCAAATTTTAGGAGTTCATCTACTTGATTACGAGCATTTTAACACGATTATGTTGCAAAAACTCAATTTCTGTACTTTTTACTAAGTTAAAATTCCCACGGGTCTATTGTAAGGCCTATTTAGACCTGCTCGTCTGAAACCTAAAACAAACGGACCGCAGAACATTGTTTTATCAAAATTTAGAGGTTCATATACTTGATTACGAGCATTTCAACACGATTATATTACAAAAACTCAATTTATGTACTTTTTGTTAGTTAAAATTCTAACGAGTGCATTGTAAAGCTTATTTAGACTCGCTCGTCTGAAATCTCTACAAAACGGACCGCGAAACAAGTTTTAATCACATTTTAGGAGTTTATATTCTTGATTACGAGCATTTCAACACGATAATATTAAAAAAACTAAATTTTTGTACTTTTTACTCAAGTAAAATTCCAACGGGTCTAGTGTAAGGCCTATTTAGACCCGCTCGTCCAAAAATTCTACAAAACGGACCGCGAAACAAGTTTTAATCAAACCTTAGGAGTTCATATCCTTGATTACGAGCATTTCAACACGATTATATTTCAAAAACTCAATTTTTGTACTTTTAACTCATTTAAAATTCCAACGGGTCCATTGTAATGTCTATTTAGACTAGCTCGTCCGAAACCTCTACAAAACGGACCGCAAAACAAGTTTTAATCAAATATTAGGAGGTCATATACTTGATTACGAGCATTTCAACATGATTATATTGGAAAAACTCAATTTATGTACTTTTTACTTAGTTAAAATTCTAACGGGTCCATTGTAATGCCTATTTAAACCCGCTCTACTGAACCCTTTACAAAACAGATCGAAAAACATGTTTTAATCAAATTTTACGAGTTCATATTCTTGATTACAAGCATTTCAACACGATTATATTGCAAAATCTCAATTTCTGTATTTTTACTCAGTTAAAATTCCAACGGGTCCATTGTAAAGCCTATATAGACCCGCTCGTCCGAAACCTATAACAAACGGACTGCAAAACAAGGTTTTATCAAATTTTAGGAGTTCATATACTTGATTACGAGCATTTCAACACAATTATATCGCAATAACTCAATTTCTGTACTTTTTACCCTGTTAAAATTCCCACGGGTCCATTGTAAGGCCTATTTAGACCTGCTCGTCCGAAACCTATAACAAACGGAACGCAAAACAAGTTTTAATAACACTTTATGAGTTCATATACTTGATTAGGAGCATTTCAACACAATTATATTACAAAAAACTCAATTTCTGTACTTTTTACTCAAGTAAAATTCCAACGGGTCCATTGTAAGGCCTATTTAGACCCGCTCGTCCGAAACCTCTACAAAACGGACCGCAAAACAAGTTTTAATCAAACATTAGGAGTTCATATACTTGATTACGAGCATTTCTACATGATTATATTGCAAAAACTCAATTTATGTACTTTTTACTCAGTTAAAATTCCAACTGGTCCATTGTAATGCCTATATAGACCCGCTCGTCCGAAACCTATAACAAACGGACCGCAAAGAAAGCTTTTATCAAATTTTAGGAGTTCATATACTTGATTACGAGCATTTTAACATAATTATATTGCAAAAACTCAATTTATGTACTTTTACTCAGTTAAAATTCCCACGGGTCCATTGTAAGGTGTATTTAGACCTGCTCGTCCGAAACCTATAACAAACGGGCCGTAAAACATTGTTTATCAAAATTTAGAGATTCATATACTTGATTACGAGCATTTCAACACGATTATATTGCAAAAACTCAGTTTCTTTACTTTTTACTCAGTTAAAATTCCAACGGGTCCATTATAAAGCTTATTTAGACTCGCTCGTCTGAAACCTCTACAAAACGGACCGCGAAATAAGTTTTAATCACATTTTAGGAGTTTATATTCTTTATTACGAGCATTTCAATACGATTATATTTAAAAAAAACTTAATTTCTGTACTTTTTACTCAAGTAAAATTCCAACGGGTCAATGTAAGGCCTATTTAGACCCGCTCGTCCGAAACCTCTACAAAACGGACCGCGAATCAAGTTTTAATAAAATTTTAGGAGTTCATATACTTGATTACGAGCATTTCAACACGATTATATTGCAAAAACTGAATTTCTATACTTTTTCCTCAGTTAAAAATCCAACAGGTTCATTGTAATGCTTTTTTAGAACCGCTTGTCCGAAACGTCTACGAAACGGACCACAAAACAAGTTTTAATAAAATTTTAGCAGTTCATATTTTTTATTACGAGCATTTCAACACGATTTAATTGCAAAAAAGCAATTTCTGTACTTTTTACTCAGTTAAAATTCCAACGTGTGCATTGTATGGCCTATTTAAACACGCTCGTTCGAAACCTCTACAAAACGGACCGCACAACAAGGTTTAATCAAATTTTAGGAGTTCATATTCTTGATTTCGAGAAATTCAACACGATTATATTGAAAAACTAATTTCTATAATTTTTACTCAAGTAAAATTCCAACGGGTCCATTGTAAGGTCTATTTAGACCCGCTCGTCCGAAACCTCTACAAAACGGACCGCAAAAATAATTTTAATCAAATTTGAGGAGTTCATATACTTGATTACAAGTATTTCAACACGATTATATTGCAAAAACTCAATTTCTATACTTTTTCCTTAGTTAAAATTCCAACGGGTCCATTGTAATGCCTATTTAGACCCGCTCGTACGAAACCTCTACAAAACGGACCGCAAAACAAGTTTTAATCAAATCTTAGGAGTTAATATGCTTGATTACGAGCATTTCAACACGATTATATTTCAAAAACTCAATTTCTGTACTTTTTACTCAGTTAAAATTCCAACGGGTCTATTATAGTGCCTATTTAGACCCTCTCGTCCGAAACCTCTACAAAACGGACCGCAAAACAAGTTTTAATCATATCTTAGGAGTTCATATACTTTATTACGAGCATTTAAACATGATTATATTGCAAAAACTCAATTTTTGTACTTTTTACATAGTTAAAATTCCAACGAGTCCATTGTATTGCCTATTTAGACCCGCTCGTCCGAAACCTCTACAAAACGGACCGCAAAACAGGTTTGAATCAAATTTTAGGAGTTCATATTTTTCATTACGAGCATTTCAACACGATTATATCGCAAAAACTCAATTTTCGTACTTCTTACTCAGTTAAAATTCCGACGGGTCCATTTTAAGGCCTGTTTAGACCCGCTCGTCCGAAACTTCTACAAAACGTACTGCGAAACAAGTTTTAATCAAACTTTAGGAGTTCATAGACTTGATTACGAACATTTCAACACGATTATATTGCAAAAACTCAATTTCTGTACTTTTTACTCAGTTAAAAATCCTATTTAGACCCGCTCGTCTGAAACCTCTACAAAACAGACCGCACAACAAGTTTTAATCAAATTTTATGAGTTCATATTCTTAAATTCGAGCATTTCAATAGGATTATATTGAAAAAACTCAATTTTTGTACTTTTATCTCATGTAAAATTCCAACGGGTCCATTGTAAGGCCTATTTAGACCCGCTCGTCCGAAACCCCTACAAAACGGACCGCGAAACAAGTTTTAATCAAATTCTAGGAGTTCATATACTTGATTACGAGCATTTCAACACGATTATATTGCAAAAACTCAATTTCTGTACTTTTTACTCAGTTAAAATTCCTACGTAACCATTGTAATGCATATTTAGACCCGCTCGTCCGAAACCTCTACAAAACGGTCCGCAAAACAAGTTTTAATCAAATCTTAGGAGATCATATAATTGATTACGAGCATTTCAACATGATTATATTGCAAAAACTCAATTTTCTGTACTGTTTATTTAGTTAAAATTCCAACAGGTTCATTGTAATGCCTATTTAAACCCGCTCGTCTGAAACCTCTCGAAAATGGATCACAAAACATGTTTTAATCAAATTTTACGAGTTCATATTCTTGATTACAAGCATTTCAACACGATTATATATCAAAAGCTCAATTTCTGTACTTTTTACTCGGTTAAAATTCCAACGGGTCCGTTGTAATGCATGCCTATTTATACCCGCTCGTCCGAAACCTTTACAAAACGGACCGCAAAAGAATTTTAATCAAATTTTAGGAGTTCATATTCTTTATTATGAGCATTTCAACATGATTATATTGAAAAAAATCAGTTTCTGTACGTTTTACTCAAGTAAAATTCCAACATGTCTATTGTAAGGCCAATTTAGACCCGCTCGTACGAAACCTCTGCAAAACAGACCGCAAAACAATGTTTTATCAAATTTTAGGAGTTCATATAATTTATTACGAGCATTTCAACATGATTATATTGCAAAAACTCAAATTTTGTACTTTTTACATTGTTAAAATTTTAACGGGTCCATTGTAATGGCTATTTAGACCCGCTCGTCCGAAACCTCTACAAAACGGACCATAAAACAAGTTTTAATCAAATTTTAGGAGTCTATATTCTTCATTACGGGCATTTCAACATGATTATATTGCAAAAACTCAATTTCTGTACTTTTTACATAGTTAAAATTCCGACGGGTGAGTGGGATGGCTCTCGTTTCTCTTCCTCTCTCCGTGTTTCTCTGATTTTGGTTTTTGCCTTTTCTTTCTCCCCCCCCTTTCGGTGCTTTTCACCGGTTTTCCCCTTCTCCACTTCCCCTCCCCCATACGGCTCTTCATTTTCCTCTACCGCTCAACCGCTAATCTACACAAGGCAAAAAACAAATGGTGAAATGTGGAAGTATGGGTAAGAAACTTCAGAGAGTCATCCCACCCCGAACACGACTCTCCATTTTTTCGTTTTTTTACATTTTTTTACTCATTTCTTATTTACTCTTCATTTTCCTCTGTTTCCATTGTTTTTTCCCTAACTCGGCTCTCTTGTCATCAAAAAACCCCTTTGTACATTTTTCCCATCGTGTGATTCTGGCCGCCGCGAGGAGAACCGACCGCCATATGCTTCAGCAAGCCTTATCGGACCCCTCGATGGAATCTCCTATCTCTTCCTTTTATTTATTTTTTTTCTTTTCCTTTTAATCTTTTCTCCATTTTTTAACACTGGGGTTCTCTTTTTTGGTAGATTTTCTCGTATAAGATTTCTCTTCACACGATCTTTCCAGATCTGGTTCCTCCTCCACCTGGATAACGCATGCTATCTGTATTTTTCACTTCCGTTACTTCTCCCCTTTGGGATCTCCATCGTTTCTATTATTCATTTTATTTCATCTTTACTCGTCTCAGATCTGGGTTTTTCAAAATTGGATCTGCCTTCCCTCTTATATTTATCAATGGATTTTGCGTTAATAGAAATTTTCTTTCTTCTGTTAGCAGGCTGCTACTGGATCTCTCTTCTACTCTTTGCCCACCGCCTCTACGATCGTCCGCTGTCAGAACTCTGGGATCTCACTTTGACAATTGGTATTCTCTTTTTCGAACTCTTTATTTATCTTTTATATTTTTTTATCACCTTTTATTTTTCCCTCTGGAATTTTCCTTTTCTTTTATGACTCTGGTGATCATATTATTGTTCTGCTTTTTCCTTCTTTGATGTTGTTTATTCTTCTTTGGGTTTTTGTTACATGCTTATCCCCTTTCGTATTATCTACTATTTTCTTCCTTCTTATTTTCATCCACTTATCAAATTATCCCTTGACCCATAAGTTCAACTTGATTGCCCACTTTGTGTACACATCCCTAATCTGCCGACTGCATCTCTGCCTAGTGCTTTGTTTTAATAATCATCTTGCATTCATATACTCTTATCTCCTATGCGTGGTTATTCTTTTAAAGGTATCAATTACTATATGCAACTTTATACGATCCCTTTTAGGGAAAATAAACTCGACCCACCCTGTGGGATTAAATTCTATGTTCACTATGAGCTCATCTTTGTGTCTAGAATTCTGGTTACCCCTCAATTTCTTTTATTTGATATGGACCTTTTATCTCATTCCTTGGTTCATTATTTTTTCTCATTGATGTTTAGCATTAATCTACATTTACTTAGCTTTATCATTTTTATTAGCTTCCTCCTAGCTTTTTCTAATGTAACACGTTCTATTCTGCTGCAAGGAGATCCTCCCTCTCATCCTTTTTGCATAGTGCCCTATCTGCTACAGATGTCTAACCCCTTTCTAACATGGGCTTTGCTGATGTTGTCTCGACTCCTGGATGCACCCCATGTTCGATCACACTGCCCATTCTCAGATGTTTTGCTGTTCAAACTCCGGATAGGTACTATTCCAACACACTTCTCCCCTTTATCCTTCCTATGTACAATTAAGCCTTTTGCTGTTGCTTCTTGTTATAGTCAATTGCTATCTTGCTTTTCCATTTTATTACAACCTTCAATTTTTGTTTACCATGACTGTAATGTATCCCTGTTTTATCTCTATATACTCCTTCAATCTCATGAGTATTCTGTTTTCTCTTATTTCTGTTCACCTCTTCTGGATTTGTTTATTGATTTGCTCAATTACCAACTTTCCCAATTTATTGGTTATATTTCTATCTTTACTAAAAAATTTCCCTATTCTCATTTCATCTCTGCTTTATTTCTTCCTACTCTTGTTATTGTTTTTTATACCTTAGAAACCCCAAACTTTTATGTGATTCCTGTTTGACATTTCTATCTCTTATTTCCTTATATCTTTAACCAATCCCTCTCTAGGGAAAATTTAACGACCTACTTGGTTGGAACCTTCTATAACCAACATCATTTTTATCAACTTATAAACTACTCTCCTTCTTCTTACTTCTTGTTTATGTATATGGCACTTTCTTATTACTTTACAAACATAAAAATCCACAGATTTAGCTATCATGTTCCTGTCATTTTCACTTTTAGCCCTGTCAATGTCCAGCTTTTTTATTTTATGTCTCTTATTTTAATATATCGGCTTCTAGTCAATTTGTGGGTTTTCTTATCCTTTTTTGTTCGAACTATAAGTATCTTATACCCTTTCTTATTGTCCCTTATATTCTTATACATCTCTCTGGTACACTTTGTAGAGTCTGCCTTCGATATGAGGTTGGAGTACAATTTTATGCTTTTATGCACTCCTTATTGGCATCCTTGGTTCTTATTTTCTTGCATACCTTTTCCATTCTACATTCCACAATATACATTCTCTATTGCTTGCAATTCTTCAGTCTACCTCTCTTCTTTACACATTTTTTGCATTGTTTCTAACCTACATCCTGTGGTTTTTTGTACCTATCGTCTCCAAACTGCTTGTACTCTCTTGTTCCTCCCTCTGATTGCAATTTGTCTGTGGATCTCATCTTACGTTTCCTCTTGCTACATTTTGATTTTGTTAATGCTATTCTTTGCTTTTCTTATGTTTATACTTGATCTTAGCTGGCCTCTACTTTTCTCTGATATTCATTTTTTGTCTCTCAACACGGGTTCTGCTAATTTCTGGGAGCTCCCTTTTCACCATGCTGATTCAACATACATGGAAGCATGGGGTTCTGCTCATCTGCTTCGAAGTAGCTCCCCCTGGTATATTATTGTTTGGGCATGTAATTATTCTTTTGTGGTTATTTTTTTCTTTTTCTACCCCCATTATTTGCTCTTTTGATATGTATTTATTTTCTTGGCCCCGCTCCTTCCTGTCCCTTGGTTTGTAATATTTTTTTCCTGCTTTTCTTTTATGCTTTTATTTTCTGTATGCTTTTCTTTTCTGCTTTTATTTTCTGTATGGTTTTATCTGTTTGTATGCTTTTCTTTTATCTCTTTCCATACTTACTTCACTAATTTTAAATATTTTTTTTATCTCGTACGAATATCCTTAAAGTATTTCTACCCTAATTACAAAGGGATTTCCTCTACACTACGCCTTCTCAGGTGTTCCCACTCTAGCCCTTCTCAGGGATTTCAATACAACCATTATGCTAATGGAAAACAGCTTTTTCTAACATGACATTTTCTTCCTATATTAATCTCTCAACTCTTACTCTTCCTTTACATTCAGGCAGACACATATCATTAATTCTATTTAATACCTTAATTACGAATTTTATTTTATGTCTCCCTAATTACCTCCATTTATGTTCCATTATTACCATATCTATTATATTTTTATCTTTCTCAGCAAATTTAATTTTTACGCATTATTTGGAAATTTCCTCTCTCATTCTCTCTTTTCGAACTTTACTTGCCTTATACAACTCTCTTTCCATGAACCTCCTCGTACCATATCAAACCTGTGTCTCTGCACATTTATCCTTCCCTTTACTATTCTATGCCTTTATTATTCTTTCCTTTTTTCTATCTATTTTGTTCCTGGAAATCTTCCTTTTTACTTTGGGTACTCTGTTCTATTAATCAATTCTCCCTTCTTATTAGGGATATGCTTTCAATTACATTCTTCCAAAATCAAATTTTCTTCCCTTTTTTACGTACTTCCTATAACCTTAATCTAATTACCATTAATATCTATTCCCCAGCTATTTATTACAACCATTACTGCCCAACAACCAACATTGACCTACAACCCTTCTTTCTGTCCCTTTGCTTCATTGGCCTTCTCTCTTTCCTTATGACATCCGCTTCCGTTCCCCAGCTTAACTCAATTGCTCTCACAAACAAAGAAGCTGAACTTCTCTATACCCCGGATTTTGGATGGGATTTTGCAAAGGAAGACCCCAAACTGTTCCTTATAGGCTGCTTCATATCATCCATACCAATCGACATATATGCTGTTCTTAGTGCTTTCGAAGGAATTTGGAAGCCTAGTAATCTGGTATCTATATCTGTCCTTCAGGATAATTTCCTCAAGATCAAATTCAAGGAGGTCAAATCTTGCTATAAAGTTCTCAATCGTGGTCCCTGGTTGTATAAGGACGAATGGTTAGCTCTTACCGAATACAACCCCTCAAAACCATCGGTGAATATTCTTTTAATATCATGCGCATCTGGATCCGTATTTTTGGTCTGCCTACCTCACTTTTTGAAGATGTCGATCGATCCCACCTCGTGGGCCATGCTCTAGGCTCTATGGTAGGCAATGTCCTGCGCACCGATACTCGAGAACTTGAAGGTAATATGTCAGAATTTCTGCGTGTGGATATCATGCTCAATGTCACCCGACCGGTCACCCAATTTCTTTTTATTAGGAATTTCTCTGATAAGACCATGTGCCGATTACAGTATGAACGTCTACCTATATTATGCCCTGGCTGTGGTATAGTAAGCCATACCCTTGAAAACTGCCCAACTCGTTCATCTCTTGACTTAAGCAAGCTGCAATATAGGGTGTGGCTCCGTTACCTCCCCCCAAGACGTCGTCCTATTGGCACTCGTGGTCGAATCTGCAATGTTGAACCTGAATGCAACCAAGCTAATCATATACCCCATGGTAGATTTTTTCTATCTCTCACATTTGATTTATATAATCTTTCTTATAATCTTCTTTTGGTCTATTTTTTACTTTATCTGATTCTATCACTAATTATTCCTCTATTTTTCAAAGTCCCTAACGCTAATGCCCCTGTGGCCACTGATCCGAACAATATAGGTTATTTCCTGAACTCCATTCTCAATTTAAATTCCTACCTTTTTAGATTTTCAATCTTAGTATTGCTTCCTTACTCTCAACTACTCACAGGCTCCCTGCATGAGGGTGATGCTGCATCCTTTTCTGAAAAACCTGCTGAGGAAGCCCCTAACGCCGACACCAATATGGATGATGCATCTCTTCCAAAGGAACCTAATGCTTCGGGGTCAAAGCAAAAAAACCCCCAAAATCCTCCAAGGACCTTTGAGCCTCAACCGTTGAATACAATCTACCCAATCCCGGAGGATGCTTTGGACGATGATTGGGATGCCAATGATGACAGTATTCCTAGCCCCATTGCTCAACAACTCAAGAAGATTGAAGTTGATTTACGTAAGCCTCATGTTAATACCGAATACACTTTCCATGATTTTAACCTTTGGCTATTAAAAACTTACCTGAATGATGCAGCTAACACCCCTGCTCCTGCCCCCCCCCCCAAATCGAGGTACTAAACGTCGTTCACCCATCCAAGTGGTTCTCCAACCCATGAAGGCCAAACCCTCCGGTTCCAATCCTAAGGCTGGGATGAGCAACTCAAAAAACTCTCCGGCGGCGGCTGACTCTCAGCCCCGCCGAGCCAAATGAGGATCCTTTGTTGGAACGGCCAGGGTTTAGGACAAGTCCAGGCAGTTCAACACCTTCAGAACTATGTCCAACAATCCTCCCGAGATATTTTATTTCTTTGCGAAACTAAGTTAAATAATGCGGCATGTAGCCGACTTTGTCTCTCTCTTGGCATGTTAGAAATTATATCTATTTCCCCAAACGATAGTTGTTCTGAAATGGCCCTTTTTACATCTAATAATATTAATCTTAGGTTGCTTTCGTATTCGAATCGCTTTATACATACTCAAATTCAATTTGATTCGTGTACTATGTATTTCACTAGCATGCATGGTTATTCTGAAACTAGTCAGAAATATAAAACTCGGGATATTATTGATTCTTTAAACACAAATAATAATATTCCTTAGCTCCTTGGCGGGGATTTTAATGAAATATTATCCGATTGTGAAAAACAGGGAGGTAGCCGTCGTGCTAGATCACAAATTAACAACTTTCGTCAATGCCTCTCACACAACAATCTCTATGATTGCAAACCCACATCTGGTTGGTTTACTTGGACGAAAGTTGGGCTTTTAACCCCAACTATCCATGAGCGTTTAGACCGTTTCATTGCCAACCCGGCCCGGAAAGCCCTATACCCCTCTCATCAAATTTCCTCGGATTACGTTGCCAAATCAGACCATTGCTTTCTACTCCTTGATACATCCCCTAATTCTCCAACTCCCATTCGACGCTTTCCCAATAATTTTCGCTTTGAAAGTTGTTGGGAAGCCCGCGATGACAACATCTCCCTTATCCAAAGCACATGGGCTAACACTAATGGGAAAACCCTAAAGAAAATACAAGCAATTGGTGTACCCCTGGGTGATTGGCAATCCCAACAAAGAATTAAAACCTCTGGACGCATCACTTTTCTAACCAATAAAATTAATAAATTCTTGCGTCGACCATTAACGCCAACAAATGAAGATTCCTATCTCAAATGCAGAGCCGAACTTAATAAGCTTCTTCTGGAACAAGAAATGTATTGGGCGCAAAGATCAAGAAACTTATGGCTCTCTCACGGAGATAAAAACACAAGATTCTTTCATGCCCGTGCGAATAATAGAAAGAGAAAAAACACAATCATTGGTCTTTTTGACTCTAACTCTACATGGTGTACTGGCGAAAATGATATTATGTCAATCGCTTCTGATTATTTTCAAAACCTTTTTAAGTCTTCAAACCCACAACTCTCCGAACAAATATTAGCTAAAATTTCCCCTTCTATAACACAATCAATGAATGATTCTCTCACGAAGGCTTTCACAAAGGAGGAAATTATTCATGCTTTACGTGATATTGACCCACAGAAGGCACATGGTATCGATGGTTTGCCAAGCAGTTTTTTTAGACAACATTGGGACACTGTGGGCGATGATGTCACTGCCCTCTGCCTTAGCCTCCTCAATGGTACTATAGATATGGCCTCGCTTAACAAAACTATTTTAGTACTTATTCCTAAAATCAAAGATCCAACTACCATGAGACACTTGAGACCAATTAGTTTGTGCACTGTTATTTATAAAATTGTAGCTAAAGTTCTAGTTAATAGAATGAAACAAACAATACCTTTTTGTATTAGCTCTAATCAGGCAACCTTTGTTCAGGGCCATAATATATCGGATAACATTCTTGTCGCCCATGAAATTATACATAATATCAACTCTGGGTTTACAAAATCTGCACAAGGTGCTGCTCTAAAACTAGACATGGAAAAAGCTTTTGACAGAGTCAAATGGTCTTTTCTGGCTAATGTAATGAACCAAATGGGCTTTGTACCTGCATGGGTTTCCCTTATCATGCGGTGCATTTCCTCATTTTCTTTCTCTATTAAAATTAACAACTCCTTCTCGCCATCTTTTCAACCACAATGAGGCCTTCGACAAGGAGATCCCCTATCGCCTTTTCTATTCCTCTTTTGTACGCAAGGTCTCTCAGCCTATCTAGCTGATGCCCAACAGACTAACGTCCTACCTGGGCTTGGGGCGTGCAGATACGGACCTAAAGTCAACCATCTCCTCTTTGCAGATGACTGTATGGTTTTCATTAATACTAATCCTGAGGAAGCAACCTAACTCAAAAGGGCCCTACAAACCTATGCCTCTGCTTCCGGACAAGCCGTGAACTTTGAGAAATTGACTATCTTCTATAACCCACGCACCCCTCTCAACAAGAGCTGCGATTAATAGTCTCCTGCAAGTACGTGAGGTTTCCAATCTTGGTGTCTACCTAGGTGTTCCGCTACTCATTGGAAAAAACAAAACTGAATCCTTAGGTTTCGTTCGTGATAAAGTCCATGATAGTCTATCTACTTGGGATAAACAACTCCTCTCCTTTAGTGGTCGTGAAATTTTCATTAAAGTTGTTCTACAATCACTACCTCAATATGTCATGTCCTGTTATCTACTGCCGCAAAACATTATTGTTGACATGACTTCTACCATTCGTCAATATTGGTGGTCTGGCAAGTCTAACAAAAAGGGTTGGCACATGCTTCCTTGGAATCGTGTTTGTGTACCTAAAACGGCAGGGGGCATTGGATTCAAAGACCTGAATGATTTCAACATTGCCCTCCTTGGTAAGCAACTATGGCAACTCATTTGTGAACCAGACTCCTTATTGGGTCAAATCTACCTATCCAAGTATTTCCCTTATGGTAATATTCTAGACGCTACCCGACCAACCAGAGGCTCTTTTGCCTGCCAAGGTCTCTATACTGCTTTACAACGCCTTTTCCAGGGCTTTTTATACCGACCGGGTATTAATAGTAACATACGTTTTCTTAAAGACAACTGGGGAGGCTCCTCTCATGTCAATCTCTCTGGGGACATGAAGTCTCGGAAGAAGTACATGTTCGATGTCGTAACTTCATGCTTCAAAATTAGACTGCTTGGGACCCTGCAAAGGTCCGAAGCTATTTTAAACCTATTGATGCAGATGCTATCCTTCATATTCCTATAATTAATGACAACCGTGATTCTATCATATGGGCTCCTAATGATTCCGGAGTTTACTCAGTACTCTCTGGCTAATTATTTCTAAAACGATCACCGGAACCCCGAAACTATCCGACGGATTTGGAAGTTCCTTTCAAAAATCAAGGCTCTCCCGAAGGTCAAAACTTTTGGATGGCGCATGGCATCTGAAGCCCTACCTGTTGGTTCCAGATTGCGGGCTTTCTCCCCTAATTCCGAACCTTGTCCAATTTGTGGGTTCTCCTCGGAATCCACCCTTCATGCACTTCGCGACTGTTCTGGGGCCTTTAAAGCCCTACATCTCTCTAGAGTTCCTGCTATTCTCTCTAGAATTTCGGCTGTTACCACTATTCAATGGTTAGAGGAGGCTGCTCACCTCTTATCTGCCGATCAATTTGGTCTATTCCTTACAACCATATGGAATATTTGGAATAGACGTAATGACTGGGTTCATAACCGCCATCTGCAACCCCCGTGGCTTACTGCTATTAACTCGATTAGCTTACATAATGATTTCTGCAATGCTACATCTTCACCCCACCCCCTAACCGACTACATCTATTCTTTCACCTCCATGTTGGAGGCCTCCCCCACATGATCATATTAAGATAAATGTGAATGGGGCTTTTGACCCAGCCACTCGTGCAGCGGCTATTGGTGTTGTGGCACGTGATGCTACAGGTGCGGTCATTGGGGGCCTTGCTTACCCTTTAGGGCAGCTGTTTGGATGTTGTCACTTCTTAAGGTGTGGGCATTCTTGCAGGTGTTACCTTTGCAAAAACTAAATTTCTATACTTTATGAGCATTTGAACACGATTCTATTGCAAAAACTCAATTTCTGTACTTTTTACTCAGTTAAAATTCCCACGGGTCTATTGTAAGGCCTATTTAGACTCGCTCGTGTGAAACCTTTAAAAAATGGACCGCGAAAGAAGTTTTAATCAAACTTTAGGAGTTCATATACTTGATTACGAGCATTTCAACACGATTATATTGCAAAAACTCAATTTCAGTACTTTTTACTTAGTTACAATTCCAACGGGTTCATTGTAATGCCTATTTAAACCCGCTCGTCTGAAACCTCTCGAAAACAGAACGCAAAACAGGTTTTAATCAAATTTTACGAGTTCATATTCGTGATTACAAGAATTTTAACATGATTATATTGCAAAAACTCAATTTATGTACTTTTTACTTAGTTAAAATTCCAACGGGTCCGTTGCAATGCCTATTTAGACCCGCTCGTTCGAAACCTCTACAAAACGGACCGCAAAAAAAGTTTTAATCAAATATTAGGAGTTCATATTCTTTATTACGAGCATTTCAAAATGATTACATTGAACAAACTCAATTTTTGTACTTTTTACTCAAGTAAAATTCCAACGGGTCCATTGTAAGGCCAATTTAGACCCGCTCGTGCGAAACCTTTGCAAAACGGACCACAAAACAATGTTTTATCAAATTTTAGGAGTTCATATTCTTGATTACGAGCATTTCGACACGATTATATTGCAAAAACTCAATTTCTGTACTTTTTCCTCAGTTAAAATCCCCATGGGTCCATTGTAAGGCCTATTTAGACTCGCTCATCTAAAACCTCTACAAAGCGGACTGAGAAACAAGTTTTAATCAAATTTTAGAAGTTTATATACTTGATTTTGAGCATTTGAACACGATTCTACTACAAAAAAACAATTTCTGTACTTTTTACTCAGTTAAAATTCCCACGGGTCTATTGAAAGGCCTATTTAGACTCGCTCATCTGAAACCTTTCCAAAACGGACCGTGAAAGAAGTTTTAATCAAACTTTAGGAGTTCATATACTTGATTACGATCATTTCAACACGATTATATTGCAAAAACTCAATTTCTGTACTTTTTACTTAGTTAAAATTCCAACGGGTTCATTGTAATGCCTATTTAAACCCGCTCGTCTGAAACCTGTCGAAAACAGAACGCAAAACAAGTTTTAATCAAATTTTACGAGTTCATATTCTTGATTACAAGAATTTTAACATGATTATATTGCAAAAACTCAATTTCTGTACTTTTTACTCAGTTAAAATTCCAACGGGTCCGTGGCAATGCCTATTTATACCCGCTCGTCCGAAACCTCTACAAAACGGACCGCAAAAAAAGTTTTAATCAATTATTAGGAGTTCATATTCTTTATTACGAGCATTTCAACATGATTATATTGAACAAACTCAATTTCTGTACTTTTTACTCAAGTAAAATTCCAACGGGTCCATTGTAAGGCTAATTTAGACCCGCTCGTACGAAACCTCTAGAAAAAGGACCGCAAAACAATATTTTTTCAAATTTTAAGAGTTCATATACTTGATTACGAGCATTTCAACATGATTATATTGCAAAAACTCAATTTCTATACTTTTTCCTTAGTTAAAATTCCAACGGGTCCATTGTAATGCCAATTTAGACCAGATCGTCGGAAACCTCTACAAAACTGACCGCAAAACAAGTTTTAATCAAATTTTAGGAGTTCATGTTTTTTTATACGAGTATTTCAGCACGATCAATTTGGTCTATTCCTTACAACCATATGGAATATTTGGAATAGACGTAATGACTGGGTTCATAACCGCCATCTACAACCCCCGTGGCTTACTGCTATTAACTCGATTAGCTTACATAATGATTTCTACAATGCTACATCTTCACCCCACCCCCAACCGACTACATCTATTCTTTCACCTCCATGTTGGAGGCCTCCCCCACATGATCATATTAAGATAAATGTGGATGGGGCATTTGACCCAGCCACTCGTGCAGCGGCTGTTGGTGTTGTGGCACGTGGTGCTACAGGTGCGGTCATTGGGGGCCTTGCTTACCCTTTAGGCAGTTGTTTGGATGATGTCACTTGTGAAGGTGTGGGCCTTCTTGCGGGTGTTACCTTTGCTCAAGCCCAGGACTGGCAACGACTTTTGTTTGAAACGGACTGTGCCTCTCTTACAAATAGGCTCAACAATCCGAGTCCAGATCTCTCCACTTTGGAGCCTCTACTCCTCCAAGTTCGAGATGCTCTTCACACTTTACCTTTTTCTCTTGTCACTTATGTACGCCGTGAGGCATATTCTGTGGCCCATGTTTTGGCCGCTCATGCTCTAGGGACTATGTCTTCTATGTCTTTTAGCTCTGACATTCACCCTTGTATTAATCACCTTGTAATGAGCAACTCTTCAAATTAATAAAACATAAGGCACTCTTTTCCCCTCTTTAGGCTCCTCTGGCCTATGCCCAAAGGACATTAGTAGGGGTTTTTAATGAGGCCTTTTTCTTCAAAATAAATCTGACGGGTCCACTTTAAGGACTATTTAGAACCGCTCGTTTGAAACCTCTACAAAACGGACCGCGAAACAAGTTTTAATCAAATTTTAGGAGTTCATATACTTGATTACGAGCATTTCAACATGATTATATTGCAAAAACTGCATTTCTGAACTTTTTACTCAGTTAAAATTCCAACGGGTCAATTGTAATGCCTATTTAGACCCGCTCGTTCTAAACCTCTACAAAACGGACCGCAAAACAAGTTTTAATCAAATCTCAGGAGTTCATATACTTGATTACGAGCATTTCAACATGATTATATTGCAAAAACTCATATTCTGTACCTTTTACTTAGTTAAAATTTCAACGGGTTCATTGTAATGCCTATTTAAACCCGCTCGTCTGAAACCTCTCGAAAACGGATCACAAAACAGGTTTTAATCACATTTTACGAGTTTATATTCTTGATTACATGCATTTCAACACGATTATATTGCAAAAAATCAATTTCTGCACTTTTTACTCAGTTAAAATTCCAACGTGTCCATTGTAATGCCTATTTAGACCTGCTCGTACGAAACCTTTACAAAATGGACCGCAAAACAAGTTTAATCAAGTTTTAGGAGTCCATATTCTTCATTACGAGCATTTCAACAGGATTATATTGAAAAAACTCAATTTATGTACTTTTTACTTAAGTAAAATTCCAACGGGTCCACTGTAAGGCCAATTTAGACTCGCTCGCACAAAACCTCTGCAAAACGGACCGCAAAACAATGTTTTATCAAATTTTAGGAGTTCATATACTTGATTACGAGCATTTTGACACGATTATATTGCAAAAACTCAATTTTTGTACATTTTACTCAGTTAAAATTTCCACGGGTCCATTGTAAGGCCTATTTAGACTCGCTCGTCTGAAACCTTTACAAAACGGTCTGCGAAAGAAGTTTTAATCAAACTTTAGTAGTGCATATACTTGATTATGAGCATTTCAACACGATTATATTGTAAAAACTCAATTTATGTACTTTTTACTTAGTTAAAATTCCAACGGGTTCATTGCAATGCATATTTAAACCCGCTCGTTTGAAACCTCTTGAAAACGGAAGGCAAAATAGGTTTTAATCAAATTTTACGAGTTCAGATTCTTGATTACAAGCATTGCAACACGATTATATTGCAAAAACTCAATTTCTGTACTTTTCACTCAGTTAAAATTCCAACGGGTCTGTTGCAGTGCCTATTTAGACCCGCTCATCCGAAACCTCTACATAACGGACCGAAAAAAAGTTTTAATCTAATATTAAGAGTTCATATTCTTTATTACGAGCATTTCAACATGATTATATTGAACAAACTCAATTTCTGAACTTTTTACTCAAGTAAAATTCCAACGGGTCCATTGTAAGGCCAATTTAGACCCTCTCGTACGAAACCTCTACAAAAGGACCGCAAAACAATATTTTATCAAATTTTAGGAGTTCACATACTTGATTACGAGCATTTCAACACGATTATATTGCAAAACTCAATTTTTATACTTTTTCCTTTAAAATTCCAACGGGTCCATTATAATGCCAATTTAGACCAGATCGTCCGAAACCTTTACAAAACAGACCGTAAAACAAGTTTTAATCAAATTTTAGGAGATCATATTTTTGTATACGAGTATTTCAACACGATTTTATTGCAAAAACTCAGTTTCTGTACTTTTTACTCAGTTAAAATTCCAACATGTCCATTGTAAGACCTATTCAGACTCGCTCGTTTGAAACCTCTACAAAACGGACCACGAAACAAGTTTTAATCAAATTTTAGGAGTTCATATTTTTTATTATGAACATTCCAGCACGATTATATTGCAAAAACTCAATTTCTGTACTTTTTACTCAGTTAAAATTCCAACAGGTCCATTGTAAGGCCTATTTAGACCTGCTCGTCCGAAACCTCTACGAAACGGACCGCAAAACAAGTTTTAATCAAATTTTAGGAGTTCATATACTTTATTACGAGCATTTCAGCAGGATTATATTGCAAAAACTCAATTTTCGTACTTTTTACACAGTTAAAATTCCAACATGTCCATTGTAATGCCTATTTAGACCCGCTCATCCGAAACCTCTAGAAAACGGACAACAAAAAAGTTTTAATCAAATTTTAGGAGTCCATATTCTTCATTACGAGCATTTCAACACGATTATATTGTAAAAACTCAATTTTTGTACTTTTTACTCAGTTAAAATTCCGACGGGTCCATTTTAAGGCCTATTTAGAATCGCTCGTCCAAAACCTCTACAAAACGGACCGCAAAACAAGTTTTACTCACATTTTAGGAGTTTATATTCTTGATTACGAGCATTTCAACACGATTATATTGCAAAAACTCAATTTCTGTACTTTTTACTAAGTTAAAATTCCAACGGGTCCATTCTAATGCCTATTTAGACCCGCTCGTCCGAAACCTCTACAAAACGGACCACACAACAAGTTTTAATCAAATTTTAGGAGTTCATATTCTTGATTTCGAGCATTTCAACACGATTATATTGAAAAAAACTCAATTTTTGTACTTTTTACTCAAGTAAAATTCCAACGGGTCCATTGTAAGGCCTATTTAGACCCGCTCGTCCGAAACCTCTACAAAACGGACCGCGAAACAAGTTTTAATCAAATTTTCGGAGTTCATATACTTGATTAATAGCATTTCAACACGATTATATTGCAAAAACTCAATTTCTGTACTTTTTTCTTAGTTAAAATTCCAACGGGTCCATTGTTAGGCTTATTTAGACCCACTCGTCCGAAACCTCTACAAAACGGTCCGCGAAACAAGTTTTAATCAAACTTTAGGAGTTCAGATACTTGATTATGAGAATTTCAACACGATTATATTGCAAGAACTCAATTTCTGTACTTTTTACTTAGTTAAAATTCCAATAGTCCATTGTAATGCCTATTTAGACCCGCTCGTCCGAAACCTCTACAAAACGGACCGCAAAACAAACTTTAATCAAATTTTAGGAGTTCATATACTTTATTACGAGCATTTCAACATGATTATATTGCAAAAACTCAATTTTTCGTACTTTTTACACAATTAAAATTCCAACAGGTCCATTGTAATGCTTATTTAGACCCGCTCGTCCGAAACCTCTCGAAAACGGATCGCAAAAAAGTTTAATCAAATTTTAGGATTCCATATTCTTCATTATGAGCATTTCAACACGATTATATTGCAAAAACTCAATTTTTGAACCTTTTACCTAGTTAAAATTTCGATGGGTCCATTTTAAGGCCTATTTAGACTCGCTCGTCTGAAACCTCTATAAAACGAACCGCAAAACAAGTTTTAATCAAACTTTTGGAGTTCATAGACTTGATTACGAGCATTTCAACACGATTATATTGCAAAAACTCAATTTCTGTACTTTTTACTTAGATAAATTCCAACGGGTCCATTGTAATGCCTATTTAGACCCGCTCGTCCGAAACCTCTCCAAAACGGACCACACAACAAGTTTTAATCAAATTTTAGGAGTCCATATTCTTCATTACGAGCATTTCAACACGATTATATTGTAAAAACTCAATTTTTGTACTTTTTACTCAGTTAAAATTCCGACGGGTCCATTTTAAGGCCTATTTAGAATCGCTCGTCCAAAACCTCTACAAAACGGACCGCAAAACAAGTTTTACTCACATTTTAGGAGTTTATATTCTTGATTACGAGCATTTCAACACGATTATATTGCAAAAACTCAATTTCTGTACTTTTTACTAAGTTAAAATTCCAACGGGTCCATTCTAATGCCTATTTAGACCCGCTCGTCCGAAACCTCTACAAAACGGACCACACAACAAGTTTTAATCAAATTTTAGGAGTTCATATTCTTGATTTCGAGCATTTCAACACGATTATATTGAAAAAAACTCAATTTTTGTACTTTTTACTCAAGTAAAATTCCAACGGGTCCATTGTAAGGCCTATTTAGACCCGCTCGTCCGAAACCTCTACAAAACGGACCGCGAAACAAGTTTTAATCAAATTTTCGGAGTTCATATACTTGATTAATAGCATTTCAACACGATTATATTCCAAAAACTCAATTTCTGTACTTTTTTCTTAGTTAAAATTCCAACGGGTCCATTGTTAGGCTTATTTAGACCCACTCGTCCGAAACCTCTACAAAACGGTCCGCGAAACAAGTTTTAATCAAACTTTAGGAGTTCAGATACTTGATTATGAGAATTTCAACACGATTATATTGCAAGAACTCAATTTCTGTACTTTTTACTTAGTTAAAATTCCAATAGTCCATTGTAATGCCTATTTAGACCCGCTCGTCCGAAACCTCTACAAAACGGACCGCAAAACAAGCTTTAATCAAATTTTAGGAGTTCATATACTTTATTACGAGCATTTCAACATGATTATATTGCAAAAACTCAATTTTTCGTACTTTTTACACAATTAAAATTCCAACAGGTCCATTGTAATGCTTATTTAGACCCGCTCGTCCGAAACCTCTCGAAAACGGATCGCAAAAAAGTTTAATCAAATTTTAGGATTCCATATTCTTCATTATGAGCATTTCAACACGATTATATTGCAAAAACTCAATTTTTGAACCTTTTACCTAGTTAAAATTTTGATGGGTCCATTTTAAGGCCTATTTAGACTCGCTCGTCCGAAACCTCTATAAAACGAACCGCAAAACAAGTTTTAATCAAACTTTTGGAGTTCATAGACTTGATTACGAGCATTTCAACACGATTATATTGCAAAAACTCAATTTCTGTACTTTTTACTTAGATAAATTCCAACGGGTCCATTGTAATGCCTATTTAGACCCGCTCGTCCGAAACCTCTCCAAAACGGACCACACAACAAGTTTTAATCAAATTTTAGGAGTTCATATTCTTGATTTCGAGCATCTCAGCATGATTATATTGAAAAAACTCAATTTATGTACTTTTTACTCAATTAAAATTCCAATGGGTCCATTGTAAGGCCTATTTAGACCCGCTCGTCCGAAACCTTTACAAAACGGACCGCGAAACAAGTTTTAATCTAAAAATAGGAGTTCATATACTTAATTAAGTGCATTTCAACACGTTTATATTGCAAAAACACAATTTCTGTACTTTTTACTCAGTTAAGATTCCAACAGGTCCATTGTAATGCCCATTTAGACCCGCTCGTCCGAAACCTTTACAAAACGGACCGCAAAACAAGTTTTAATCAAATCTTAGGAGTTCATATAGTTGATTACGAGCATTTCAACACGATTATATTGCAAAAACTCAATTTCTGTACTTTTTACTTAGTTAAAATTCTAGCGGGTTCATTGTAATGCCTATTTAGACCCGCTCGTCCGAAACCTATAACAAATAGATCGCAAAACAAGGTTTTATCAAATTTTAGGAGTTCATATACTTGATTACGAGCATTTCAACACGATTTTTTTTGCAAAAACACAATTTCTGTACTTTTTACTCAGTTAAAATTCCCACGGGTCCATTGTAAGGCCTATTTAGACCTCCTCGTCCGAAACCTATAACAAACGGACCGTAAAACAAGTTTTAATCAAACTTTAGGAGTTCATATACTTGATTACGAGCATTTCAACACAATTATATTATGAAAACTCAATTTCTGTACTTTTTACTAAAGTAAAATTCTAATGGGTCCATTGTAAGGCCTATTCAGACTCGCTCGTCTGAAACCTCTACAAAACGGACCGTGAAACAAGTTTTAATCAAAATTTAGGAGTTCATATTTTTTATTACGAGCATTTCAGCACGATTATATTGGAAAAACACAATTTCTGTGGTTTTTATTCAGTTAAAATTCCAACGAGTCCATTGTAAGGCCTATTTAGACCTGCTCGTCTGAAACCTCTACAAAACGGACCGCAAAACAAGTTTTAATCAAACTTTAGGAGTTCACATACTTTATTACGAGCATTTCAACATGATTATATTGCAAAAACTCAATTTTCGTACTTTTTAGACAATTAAAATTCCAACAGGTCCATTGTAATACCTATTTAGACCCGCTCGTCCGAAACCTCTAGAAAACGGATCACAAAAACGTTTTAATCAAATTTTAGGATTCCATATTCTTCATTATGAGCATTTCAACACGATTATATTGCAGAAACTAAATTTCTGTACTTTTTACCTAGTTAAAATTCCGATGGGTCCATTTTAAGGCCTATTTAGACTCGCTCGTTCGAAACCTCTACAAAACGAACCGCGAGACAAGTTTTAATCAAACTTTAGGAGTTCATAGACTTGATTACGAGCATTTCAACATGATTATATTGCAAAAACTCAGTTTCTCTAATTTTTACTCAAGTAAAATTCCAACGGGTCCATTGTAAGGCCTATTTAGACCCGCTCGTCCGAAACCTCTACAAAACAGACCGTGAAACAAGATTTAATCAAATTTTAGGAGTTCATATACTTGATTAAGAGCATTTCAACACGATTATATTGCAAAAACTCAATTTATGTACTTTTTACTTAGTTAAAATTCCAACGGGTCCATTGTAATCCCTATTTAGACCCATTCGTCCGAAACCTCTACAAAACGGACCACAAAATAAGTTTTAATCAAATCTTAGGAGTCCATATACTTGATTACGAGCATTTCAACATGATTATATTGCAAAAACTCAATTTCTGTAATTTTTACTTAGTTAAAATTCCAACGGGTTCATTGTAATGCCTATTTAAACCCGCTCGACTGAAAACCTCTCGAAAATGGATCACAAAACAGGTTTTAATCAAATTTTACGAGTTCATATTCTTGATTACAAGCATTTCAACACGATTATATTGCAAAAACTCAATTTCTGTACTTTTTACTCAGTTAAAATTCCAATAGGTCCGTTGTAATGCTTATTTACACCCGCTCGTCTAAAACCTCTACAAAACGGACCGCAAAAAAAGTTTTAACCAAACTCTAGGAGTTCATATTCTTTATTACGAGCATTTCAACAACGTGTCCATTGTAAGGCCAATTTAGACCCCCTCGTACGAAACCTCTGCAATACAGACCGCAAAACAATGTTTTATCAAATTTTAGGAGTTAATGTAATTTATTACGAGCATTTCAACATGATTATATTGCAAAAACTCAATTTTTGTACTTTTTTACAAAGTTAAAATTGCAACGGGTCAATTGTAATGCCTATTTAGACCCGTTCGTCCGAAACCTCTACAAAACGGACCGCAAAACAAGTTTTAATTAAATTTTAGGAGTACATATACTTGATTACGAGCATTTCAACACGATTATATTGCAAAAACTCAATTTCTGTACTTTTTACTCAGTTAAAATTCCAACAGGTCCATTATTAAGCTTATTTAGACTCGCTCAACTGAAACATCTACAAAACGGACCGCGAAACAAGTTTTACTCACATTTTAGGAGTTTATATTCTTGATTACGAGCATTTCAACATGGTTATATTGCAAAAACTCAATTTATGTACTTTTTACCTAGTTAAAATTCCAACGGGTCCATTGTAATGCCTATTTAGACCCGCTCGTCCGAAACCTCTACAAAACGGACCGCCCAACAAGTTTTAATTAAATTTTATGAGTTCATATTCTTGATTTCGAGCATCTCAACACGATTATATTGAAAAAACTCAATTTTTGTACTTTTACTCAAGTAAAATTACAACGGGTCCATTGTAAGGCCTACTTAGACCCGCTTGTCCGAAACCCCTACAAAACGGACCGCGAAACAAGTTTTAATCAAATTCTAGGAGTTCATATACTTGATTACGAGCATTTCAACACGATTATATTGCAAAAACTCAATTTCTGTACTTTTTATTTAGTTAAAATTCCAACGTAACCATTGTAATGCCTATTTAGACCCGCTCGTCCGAAACCTCTACAAAACGGACCGCAAAACAAGTTTTAATCAAATCTTAGGAGTTCATATACTTGATTACGAACATTTCAACACGATTATATTACAAAAACTCAATTTTTGTACTTTTTACTTAGTTAAAATTCCAACGGATTCATTGTAATGCATATTTAAACCCGCTCGTCTGAAACCTCTCGAAAACGGAAGGAAAAACAAGTTTTAATCAAATTTTACGAGTTCATATTATTGATTACTAGCATTTCAACACGATTATATTGCAAAAACTCAATTTTTGTACTTTTTACTCAGTTAAAATTCCAACGGGTCAGTTGCAATGCCTATTTAGACCCGCTCGTTCGAAACCTCTACATAACGGACCGCAAAAAAAGTTTTAATCTAATATTAGGAGTTCATATTCTTTATTACGAGCATTTCAACACGATTATATTGAACAAACTCAATTTCTGTACTTTTTACTCAAGTAAAATTCCAACAGGTCCATTGTAAGGCCAATTTAGACACGCTCGTACGAAACCTCTACAAAAGGACCGCAAAACAATATTTTATCAAATTTTAGGAGTTCATATACTTGATTACAAGCATTTCAACATGATTATATTGCAAAAACACAATTTCTATGCTTTTTCCTTAGTTAAAATTCCAGCGGGTCCATTGTAATGCCAATTTAGACCAGATCGTCCGAAACCTCTATAAAACTGACCGCAAAACAGGTTCTAATCAAATTTTAGGAGATCATATTTTTATACGAGTATTTCAACACGATTTTATTGCAAAAACTCCATTTCTGTACTTTTTACTCGGTTAAAATTCCAACAGGTCCATTGTAAGGCCTATTCAGACTCGCTCGTCTGAAACCTCTACAAAACGGACCGCGAAACCAGTTTTAATCAAATTTTAGGAGTTCATATTTTTATATGAACATTTCAGCACGATTATATTGCAAAATCTTAATTTCTGTACATTTTATTCAGTTAAAATTCCAACAGGTCCATTGTAAGGCCTATTTAGACTCGCTCGTCCGAAACCTCTACAAAACGGACCGCAAAACAAGTTTTAATCAAATTTTAGGAGTTCATATACTTTATTACGAGCATTTCAACAGGATTATATTGCAAAATCTCTATTTTCGTACTTTTTACACAGTTAAAACTCCAACAGGTCCATTGTAATCCCTATTTAGACCCGCTCATCCGAAACCTCTAGAAAACGGACAACAAAAAAGTTTTAATCAAATTTTAGGAGTCCATATTCTTCATTACGAGCATTTCAACACGATTATATTGCAAAAACTCAATTTTTGTACTTTCTACTCAGTTAAAATTCTGACGGGTCCATTTGTAAGGCCTATTTAGAATCGCTCGTCCAAAACCTCTACAAAACGAACCGCGAAACAAGTTTTAATCAAACTTTAGGAGTTAATAGACTTGATTACGAGCATTTCAACACGATTATATGGAAAAAACCTAATTTCTGTACTTTTTACTCAATTAAAATTCCAACGGGTCCATTCTAATGCCTATTTAGACCCGCTCGTCCGAAACCTCTACAAAACGGACCGCACAAAAAGTTTTAATCAAATTTTAGGAATTCATATTCTTGATTTCTATCATTTCAACATGATTATATTGAAAAAAACTCAATTTTTGTACTTCTTACTCAAGTAAAATTCCAACGGATCCATTGTAAGGCCTATTTCGACCCGCTCGTCCGAAACCTCTACAAAATAGACCGTGAAACAAGTTTTAATCAAATTTTCGGAGTTCATATACTTGATTAAGAGCATTTTAACACGATTATATTGCAAAAACTCAATTTCTGTACTTTTTTACTTAGTTAAAATTCCAACGGGTCCATTGTTAGGCCTATTTAGACCCACTCGTCCGAAACCTCTACAAAACGGACCGCGAAACAAGTTTTAATCAAATTTTAGGAGCTCAGATACTTGATTAAGAGAATTTCAACATGATTATATTGCAAAAACTCAATTTCTGTACTTTTTACTTAGTTAAAATTCCAACAGTCCATTGTAATGCCTATTTAGACCCGCTCGTCCGAAACCTCTACAAAACGGACCGCAAAACAAGCTTTAATCGAATTTTAGGGGTTCATATACTTTATTACGAGCATTTCAACATGATTATATTGCAAAAACTCAATTTTCATACTTCTTACACAGTAAAAATTCCAACAGGTCCATTGTAATGCCTATTTAGACCCGCTCCTCCGAAACCTCTAGAAAACGGATCGCAAATAACTTTTAATCAAATTTTAGGATTCCATATTCTTCATTATGAGCATTTCAACATGATTATATTGCAAAAACACAATTTCTGTACTTTTTACATAGTAAAAATTCCGATGGGTCCATTTTAATGCCTATTTAGATTCGCTCGTCCGAAACCTCTACAAAACGAACCGCAAAACAAGTTTTAATCAAACTTTAGGAGTTCATAGACTTGATTACGAGCATTTCAACACGATTATATTGCAACAACTCAATTTTTGTACTTTTTACTTAGATAAATTCCAACGGGTCCATTGTAATGCCTATTTAGACCCACTTGTCCGAAACCTCTACAAAACAGACCGCACAACAAGTTTTAATCAAATTTTAGAGTTCATATTCTTGTTTTCGAGCATTTCAACATGATTATATTGAAAAAAACTCAATTTCTCTAATTTTTACTCAAGTAAAATTCCAACGGGTCCATTGTAAGGCCTATTTAGACCCGCTCGTCCGAAACCTCTACAAAACGGACCATGAAACAAGATTTAATCTAATTTTAAGAGTTCATATACTTGATTAAGAGCATTTCAACACGATTATATTGCAAAAACTCAATTTATGTACTTTTTACTTAGTTAAAATTCCAACGGGTCCATTGTAATCCCTATTTAGACCCACTCGTCCGAAATCTCTACAAAACGGACCACAAAACAAGTTTTAATCAATTCCTAGGAGTTCATATACTTGATTACGAGCATTTCAACACGATTATATTGCAAAAACTCAACTTCTGTACTTTTTAATTAGTAAAAATACCAACGGGTTCATTGTAATGCCTATTTAAACCCGCTCGTCTGAAAACCTCTCGAAAATGGATCGCAAAAAAGGTTTTTATCAAATTTTACTTGTTCATATTCTTGATTACAAGCATTTCAACACGATTATATTGCCAAAACTCAATTTCTGTAATTTTTACTCAGTTAAAATTCCCACGGGTCCGTTGTAATGCTTATTTAGACCCGCTCGTCTAAAACCTCTACAAAACGGACCGCAAAAAAAGTTTTAATCAAACTATAGGAGTTCATATTCTTTATTATGAGGATTTCAACAACGGGTCCATTATAAGGCCAATTTAGACCCCCTCGTATGAAACCTCTGCAAAACAGACCATAAAACAATGTTTTATCAAATTTTAGGAGTTCATATAATTTATTACGAGCATTTCAACATGATTATATTGCAAAAACTCAAATTTTGTACTTTTTACAGAGTTAAAATTCCAGCGGGTCCATTGTAATGCCTATTTAGACCCGCTCGTCCGAAACCTCTACAAAACGGACCGCAAAACAAGTTTTAATCAAATTTTAGGAGTACATATACTTGATTACGAGCATTTCAACACGATTATATTGCAAAAACTCAATTTCTGTACTTCTTACTCAGTTAAAATTCCAACAGGTCCATTATTAAGCTTATTTAGTGTAACCCCCTTAACCCGGCCTAGACGGTTGACCCGAATTAAGAAAGTCACACGGGGAAAACCAAAGTCAACCCAAAAGTCAACCTTGATTAACGACCCTTTTTTTTTCTTTTTAATCTTATCTAGATGCACATTAACCCTAATTGTGATCACACAAACATCATACTCAAAGATCACAAACATCAGAGATCAAACAGGGATCCAATAGAACAAATTACAACTTTAGGGACCAAATTGTAATTTCTGATAAATTAAATGACTTAACCCAAATTAATCTTACCAACTTGAAATTAGTCAGGTTTCATGCTTCTCTGTGAAATTTCAGCTCAAAAGGACATCCCAAACTCGTACAATTGAACAAACAAGATTCAGGACCAAAATGCAAACAATTCAAAACATATAACTGCCCATGTCAGCCCCCAACGGTCGACCGTTCCGAAACAGGTTGACCCTGTTCCGAAACACGGTCCGTTCCGCAACCAGTTCCGCAACGGGGGTCTGGCAGAGACCAAACCGTTTCGAAACGGTGCATACCGTTTCGGACCCCTGGGTTCATTCCAGGCACCCGTTCCGAAACGGTGCACACTGTTCCGAAACGCCTGCACAAATTTCAGCAAACTAGCATACCAAAACATGCAATTGATCATTCAAACATGCTCCAAATGCTACCAAACTTTACCAGCATGCAATTCAACATATATAGGACATACTTGCATCACCAATTCATCAAAACAACATCACATGCAAAAAGCCCCAATTCTATAGGCATGCTTCCTACACAAGCTAGCTATTCAAGCACTAACTTTTAAAACAAGCATATAAAGATCCAATCCAAAAACCAGCATTCATAACAACATTCAACATACTTAGGGAGTTTAAAACCTCTCCCAAAACATACACATTGGTCCCCCATTGCCAAATTACCCAAAAGCTAAAAAGTGCTTATAAAACCTTCCATACATTGAGCTTTACTTGAACTAGAATGCTTGCCTTCCTTGCTGCCCTTCAAGGTTCTTTAATGCTCTGCATTATTGAATTAAGAAAACGAGAGAGCGTAAGCAAAAGCTTAGTGAGGAATGCTCTTAAAAACCATTCAATAATGCAATTAAAAACATTTTCAAATCATGCTTATAATCAACCTTTGCACATGCTCAAAAGCATATTTTAAAACAAGCAATCTCATGCTTCAACATAATCATTAAAACAAGCATCTCATGCTTCACAATATTCTTAACATGTCATATTGGCTCAAGTGATACATTTCATTTATTAAAACAAGTTCAACAACTTTCCCAAGGACTTTTAAACACCTTGGTCCCAAGGACTTTTAACCACCTTGGCCATGGACTTTTAAACACCATGAATGAGGACCACACAAGGACTTTTAACCACCTTTGTGTCCATAGCTTGAATCACTCCAAGGACTTTTAACCACCTTGGCCCCAAGGACTTTTAAACACCTTGGCCATGGACTTTTAACCACCATGGAAAGGATCACCTAAGGACTTTTAACCACCTTAGTGTCCGCAACAAGAATCATCCAAGGACTTTTAACCACCTTGATGTTCTTAAGTAACAAGGCTCACTCAAGGACTTTTAACCACCTTAGTGACCTTAACATTTTCAAAACATCACTTGCCACTATACATCATTTGCATCATATAATCCACTGTTTTAAAGCATTAAACCAAGCCATATTCATCATGCATTTCAAAGCATCAAACCACATTATTTCAATGTATAAAATCAAGGAACTCCTACCTAGAGTTACCTTCAACATATGGCTTAAAACATCAGCAAATACCATGCTAAAACATGCTTTCAAAACAGTAATTAAAACATGCAAATCATCATTTTGCATCACATCAAAATCATGGCCACCACTAGAGAGTAAATCCGAAAACTTACACTTGAGCTTAGTAAAGTTGTTTAGACTTAGACTAAGCTCCCAAAACCTTCAAACCTTGGTTTTAAAATTTGAAAACCCAACTTCACTCACCGATTTCCACTTTGCTTCAAGCCAAAGCACCAAATCAAGCTTCCGGATCAACAACTCTTGGATCCAAAGATGCCTCCCCTGTTTCAACACATCAAAGCAGAGGATTAATGCATCATCATGCATTAATTGCTTCAATGAAAGCACCTAAACTCGCTGCTCTCATTCAACCTCCATTTTCGGCCACCAAACACAACCGAAAATGCATCCAAACCACTTCTAAACAAAGCCCAGCCATAAACCAGCAAAACCACACTTCCATTAACATCATAAAACATCTAAAAACAACCTATTAGCAACCTTATACCTCCAGCAACATCAGATCACCAAGATCACCACAAAAACTACCTTGAAACACAAGCTAAACTTAGGAAACTCAACCTATCCGGGATTGCATCAATCAAAACTCAATTCCTTATCAATTTAGAGATCATTTAACATCAAAAACACCTCTCAAATCACAGATTACTAAGATCTAACGAAAATCATCAAAAATCATCAAAATCTTGCATAATAAGCCAAGATCCGTTTCAACACTTTAAAACCTTTAATTAAACATCAATTTAGGATTGAAAACTTAGGAATTTCAGTAAAGAACTGATAGTTTAGAGGAGAAGGACGTTCTTACCTCCAAACTTGAGTTTCTCCTCTTTTTGGAATCAAAATCCTTGTTGAAACAAGTAGCAATTGAAGAGGTTTTGAAGATACAATGATTAGGAATCAAATGAGAGTTGAAAGGAGGAATTTAGGTGAGAAAATCAGAAACAAATCTCTGGAAATGGAGTGTTTGGGTTGAGAGAAAAAGAGAGAAAGAAAATAGAGAAGTTAGTTGAGAATTTGCCAAATGAGCTTTTCCCTCCTTTTGATATACTTTAAAATCAGAATTATAACTCAAAATATCTTAGAAAAATCTGGAGAAACTCCCTTTGGGTAAATAGCTCCTTAAAGATTCAAAGTTTCAACCCTTTATAAAACAGCCACCAAACTTGCGAAAATTACATTTTGGTCACTAGCCAAAATGTCACCCTTCCAAAACTCATTTTCCAAAATTGATTTCACAGTTCACTTAATTATATTAAAAGATGATTTTAGAACATTTTTCCATATTTTTAATGCAACCCGAACTAGGCTTTCCTAATTTAACCTCTTATGATTCGAACAGCACTTTGACCGACCGGTCAACGCCCAAGACTTCTAAGCCCAAAACCGGGGCGTTACAACTCTCCCCCCTTAAGAAATTTCGTCCTCGAAATTTACCTGAAGGAAAGAGATAAGGAAACTGCTTCAGCATGTCTTCCTTCCGCTCCCACGTGGCCTCCTCAACACCTTGATGCTTCCACAGCACCTTCACCAACTCAATGGTCTTGCCACGAAGAACTTTGCTATCCGAATCCAGAACCTTCACCGGTTCCTCATCATAGGTCAAATCCGGATTCAAAACCACTTCCTCCACAGGCATCACATGCGAAGGATCAGATCTATACTTCCGGAGCATAGAAACATGGAACACATCATGAATCTTCTCCAGCTCCTGAGGTAACCTCAACCGATACGCAACAGGACCCACACGCTCAACAACCTCATACGGTCCAATGTATCTAGGGCTCAACTTACCCTTCCGACCAAACCTCATCACCTTCTTCCAAGGCGAAACCTTCAAGAACACACGGTCACCCACCGCATACTCTATCTCCTTACGCTTCAAATCCGCGTAAGATTTCTGCCGGTCAGAAGCAGCCTTCAACCGCTCACAAATGAGCTTCACCTTCTCGGTGGTTCCCTTCAACAAAGCTGGCATCGAAACCAACTTTTGACCAGTTTCATCCCAACAAAGAGGAGTCCTACACTTCCTCCCATACAGAGCCTCATAAGGTGCCATCTGTATACTCGCCTGATAACTATTGTTATAAGCGAACTCAACCAAAGGCAGATGCTTCTCCCAAGAACCTTGGAACTCAATCACGCAGCATCTCAACATATCCTCCAAAATCTGAATAACTCGCTCAGACTGACCATCCGACTGAGGATGATAGGATGTACTGAAATGCAACCTTGTACCCAGAGCTTGATGCAAACACTGCCAGAAACGCGATGTGAACCTCGGATCCCTATCCGACACAATCGACTTAGGCACACCATGCAACCTCACAATCTCAGCAATGTACAGCTCTGCCAGCTTATCCAAAGAAAACGTAGTATGCACAGGCAAGAAATGCGCACACTTCGTCAGACGATCCACAATCACCCAAACAGAATTCTTCTTCGATGGAGACAAAGGTAAACCAGATACAAAATCCATGGTAACCCTCTCCCACCATTCAGGGATTTTCAACGGTTGCAACAAACCAGAAGGAACCTGATGTTCAGCCTTAACTCGCTGACACACCAAACACTTGCTCACAAACTCTGCAACATCCTTCTTCAAACCCACCCAATAGTACTCATCACGAAGATCACGATACATCTTAGTACTACCAGGGTGCATAGCAAAAGGACTACTATGACCTTCAGTCAGAATAGCACGCCTCAACTCAACATCAGCAGGCACTACTATTCGACTCCCAAAACACAACACTCCATCCTCATTAAAGCAGAAATCCGAAGGTCTACCCTCCGCGATATCCTGAACATGAGACACCAAGGAATCATCCAGCAACTGCTTATCCTTGATTAACTGTACCAAAGATGGTTTCACCTGCAACTCAGCAACAAGACCACCATCCCGTGATATACTCAAGCTAGCAAACATAGCCCTCAGCTCAACAGCTACCTTCCTACTCAAGATATCCGCAACAACATTAGCCTTTCCAGGATGATACTCTATCGTCAGATCATAATCCTTGAGCAACTCCAACCAACGTCGCTGCCTAAGATTCAACTCCTTCTGAGACATAAGATACCTCAAACTCTTGTGATCCGTGTACACAGTACACTTCTCACCATACAGATAATGCCTCCAGATCTTCAGAGCAAAAACCACTGCTGCCAGCTCAATATCATGCGTAGGATAATTGCGCTCATGCACCTTCAACTGCCGCGATGCATAAGCCACCACCTTACCCTCTTGCATCAGCACACACCCCAAACCAACATAGGATGCATCACTGTAGACCACAAACTCTTTCCCTGATTCAGGCTGAATCAAGATAGGAGCTTGCGTCAAAGCCATCTTCAGCTTCTCAAAAGCCTGCTGTCTCGCTTCCGTCCACTCATACTTAACATCTTTCTGCAACAGCTTCGTCAAAGGAGCAGCAATCTTGGAAAAACCATCCACAAACCTCCGGTAGTATCCTGCCAAACCAAGGAAACTACGGACCTCATGAACAGACTTAGGAACTTTCCAATTCATCACCGCTTCAATCTTCTGAGGATCCACACGAATCCCCTCAGCTGAGACCACATGCCCAAGAAACACCACCTCCCTAAGCCAGAACTCACACTTGCTCAGCTTAGCATAAAGCTGATTCTCCAACAAAGCTTGCAGCACAATCCTCAAATGCTCTTCGTGCTCCTCCTCAGTACGCGAGTACACGAGGATATCATCAATGAACACCACAACGAACTTGTCCAGGTATTCATGAAACACACGATTCATCATGTCCATAAAAGCAGCAGGAGCATTTGTCAAACCAAACGGCATCACAAGGAACTCATAATGCCCATATCTTGTCCTAAAAGCTGTCTTAGGCACATCCACATCCTTCACCTTCAACTGATAATACCCTGACCTCAAGTCAATCTTAGAGAACACAGCAGCTCCCCTAAATTGATCAAAGAGATCATCAATCCTCTGCAAAGGATACCGATTCTTGATAGTCAACTTGTTCAGCTGACGGTAATCAATGCACATCCTCATAGTGCCATCTTTCTTCTTCACAAACAAGACCGGTGCTCCCCAAGGTGACACACTCGGCCGGATGAAACCACGATCAAGCAGCTCTTGCAACTGCGTCTCCTGCTCCTTCAGCTCCTTAGGTGCCATTCTATAGGGAGTAATGGACACAGGAGTTGTATTCTCATACAGCTCAATTCCAAACTCCACCTCGCGATTAGGAGGTAAACCAGGCAACTCCTCAGGAAAAACATCAGGAAACTCCTTCACAACCCTGATATCTTGCACCCTCAACTCCTTGGAACTAGGATTCATCACAAAAGCTAGATAAGCTTCACAACCTTGCCTTAGCATCCTACTCGCCTCCAAGGTAGAAACAACATTGGCAAGAAACTTCACATTCTCACCAACCACCACCACTTCATAATCATCCGCAAGCTTAAGCGAAACCCGCTTATTCTCACAATCCACAACAGCACGATGCTCAGCAAGCCAATCCATACCAAGGATCACATCAAAACCATAAAAGGGCAGCTCCATAAGATCAACATGAAAAACATGCTCTTGAACAACCAAAGGACACCTTCTATAAAGCTTTCGAGTCACAACAGTTTCACTAAAAGAACTAGTGACACGAACACCAACATCCAAAGACTCAACAGGCAAACCAAGCAATTCAGCATGCTCACGCAAAATGTATGAATGCGTAGATCCAGAATCAATCAAAGAAAGCAATGACAAGGATTGCAAAGTAAAGGTACCTACAATCACATCCGCATCATTCCTTCCCTCGCGCTGAGCATACACCCTCGCCTGGCCTCCACCCTCAGGCTGAATAGCCACAACATGGGCTACTCCACGACCACCTTCCTCACGCCTCTGGAAATTACCACGGCCGCGCCCACGACCTCTCTGCGGTGCAGCAACAACAGGAGCACGCTCTTGGCCACCAGCCATCCTCGGACAATCTCGCCTCAAGTGGTCTGCAGAACCACAATTCCAGCATTCAAAACCAGCTGCCGCAACAGGAGCTTGCACCTCCCTCACAGCACGAGGACAGTCACGCCTCACGTGACCACGTGAACCGCAGATCCAACAAGCACTAGGGTCAGCTCTAGCATTGCCACCCCTAGCAGGTGCACCTCCACCTCTCTTAGCTGAGGACTGATACCTCTGATTGCGTCCCCTCTTGTTCCGTCCACCTCCGGAACTATACTCAGCAGCTCTCTTCCCAGAACTTGCTCCAGCACCTTTCGCAGACAAACTCAAATTCATCTCAATGTCCTTTGCTCAGCCCACTAACACATCAAAATCATCATACTCAGTGGCCAGCACATACATCTTTACCTCCGTTATGAGACCATAACGAAACCTCTCGCACCTCTCCCGCTCATCAGGAATCAGCTCCGGTGCATACTGACTGAGTCGCACAAACTGCACCTCATACTCAGCCACACTCATGCTCCCTTGGGTCAGAGTCATGAATTCACGCTTTTTCTCATCCAGATATCTCACTCCCAGATATCTCCTCTTGAACGCATTCTGAAAGAATGTCCAAGTGATATCAGCTTCAGCCATCCCAGAGGTTGTGGTCGTCCACCACGTATAAGCATCGCCCTACAGCAAGGACACAACACATCCCAACTTTTGAACATCAGTGCAGCTCATCTGTCCCAAGATACGCTTGGTACTCTCTAACCAAGCTTCCGACCTCTCAGCAGACATACCCCTAAACTCAGTCCCACCAAGACTGCGCAGACGCTCTAAGGGTAGTCTAACACCAGCATCTCCCTGATGCCCAGCTCCTTGAGCTCCAGCTACTACTGCTCGAAAAGCACCCGCAATAGCTTGTACCAGCATCGTCATATCAGGCATAGCTTGCCCCTGTCCAACCTCAGGTCCTGCAGCTCTAGCACCAGCTGCTTCAGCTCCAGCTCTTTCCCTCTCCGCACCACCACCACCAGGTGGAGGAGGAGGTAACACAGCGCTACCCGCATTCTCATCATTCTCATTCCCATCCGGGGTCGTAGCTCTCACGCTACTCCTTAACTCTCTACGTGGTGCCATACTTTTACCATGCATAACAATACAAATAAAACATAGCCAGGCCCAGCAAGGTAAGCAATTCCAAGTATTCAAGCTCAATTTCTTTCAAAATCAACATCATTTCTTTAGCTTTTGTTTGGCAATGGGTACCCTCAACATGCAACATCACAACATACATCTCAAAAGCATCAACATCTCAAGCCACTGAACATGCTTTCATACAACAAGCATACAAGCCAAACATACTTCAATCATGCATACATTCATTCCCAATTACTCGAGAACTCAGCTCTGATACCACCAAATGTAACCCCCTTAACCCGGCCTAGACGGTTGACCCGAATTAAGAAAGTCACACGGGGAAAACCAAAGTCTACCCGAAAGTCAACCTTGATTAACGACCCTTTTTTTTCTTTTTAATCTTATCTAGATGCACATTAACCCTAATTGTGATCACACAAACATCATACTCAAAGATCACAAACATCAGAGATCAAACAGGGACCCAATAGAACAAATTACAACTTTAGGGACCAAATTGTAATTTCTGATAAATTAAAGGACTTAACCCAAATTAATCTTACCAACTTGAAATTAGTCAGGTTTCATGCTTCTCTGTGAAATTTCAGCTCAAAAGGACATCCCAAACTCGTACAATTGAACAAACAAGATTCAGGACCAAAATGCAAACAATTCAAAACATATAACTGCCCATGTCAGCCCCCAACGGTCGACCGTTCCGAAACAGGTTGACCCTGTTCCGAAACACGGGCCGTTCCGCAACCAGTTCCGCAACGGGGGTCTGGCAGAGACCAAACCGTTTCGAAACGGTGCATACCGTTTCGGACCCCTGGGTTCATTCCAGGCACCCGTTCCGAAACGGTGCACACAGTTCCGAAACGCCTGCACAAATTTCAGCAAACTAGCATACCAAAACATGCAATTGATCATTCAAACATGCTCCAAATGCTACCAAACTTTACCAGCATGCAATTCAACATATATAGGACATACTTGCATCACCAATTCATCAAAACAACATCACATGCAAAAAGCCCCAATTCTATAGGCATGCTTCCTACACAAGCTAGCTATTCAAGCACTAACTTTTAAAACAAGCATATAAAGATCCAATCCAAAAACCAGCATTCATAACAACATTCAACATACTTAGGGAGTTTAAAACCTCTCCCAAAACATACACATTGGTCCCCCATTGCCAAATTACCCAAAAGCTAAAAAGTGCTTATAAAACCTTCCATACATTGAGCTTTACTTGAACTAGAATGCTTGCCTTCCTTGCTGCCCTTCAAGGTTCTTTAATGCTCTGCATTATTGAATTAAGAAAATGAGAGAGCGTAAGCAAAAGCTTAGTGAGGAATGCTCTTAAAAACCATTCAATAATGCAATTAAAAACATTTTCAAATCATGCTTATAATCAACCTTTGCACATGCTCAAAAGCATATTTTAAAACAAGCAATCTCATGCTTCAACATAATCATTAAAACAAGCATCTCATGCTTCACAATATTCTTAACATGTCATATTGGCTCAAGTGATACATTTCATTTATTAAAACAAGTTCAACAACTTTCCCAAGGACTTTTAAACACCTTGGTCCCAAGGACTTTTAACCACCTTGGCCATGGACTTTTAAACACCATGAATGAGGACCACACAAGGACTTTTAACCACCTTTGTGTCCATAGCTTGAATCACTCCAAGGACTTTTAACCACCTTGGCCCCAAGGACTTTTAAACACCTTGGCCATGGACTTTTAACCACCATGGAAAGGATCACCTAAGGACTTTTAACCACCTTAGTGTCCGCAACAAGAATCATCCAAGGACTTTTAACCACCTTGATGTTCTTAAGTAACAAGGCTCACTCAAGGACTTTTAACCACCTTAGTGACCTTAACATTTTCAAAACATCACTTGCCACTATACATCATTTGCATCATATAATCCACTGTTTTAAAGCATTAAACCAAGCCATATTCATCATGCATTTCAAAGCATCAAACCACATTATTTCAATGTATAAAATCAAGGAACTCCTACCTAGAGTTACCTTCAACATATGGCTTAAAACATCAGCAAATACCATGCTAAAACATGCTTTCAAAACAGTAATTAAAACATGCAAATCATCATTTTGCATCACATCAAAATCATGGCCACCACTAGAGAGTAAATCCGAAAACTTACACTTGAGCTTAGTAAAGTTGTTTAGACTTAGACTAAGCTCCCAAAACCTTCAAACCTTGGTTTTAAAATCTGAAAACCCAACTTCACTCACCGATTTCCACTTTGCTTCAAGCCAAAGCACCAAATCAAGCTTCCGGATCAACAACTCTTGGATCCAAAGATGCCTCCCCTGTTTCAACACATCAAAGCAGAGGATTAATGCATCATCATGCATTAATTGCTTCAATGAAAGCACCTAAACTCGCTGCTCTCATTCAACCTCCATTTTCGGCCACCAAACACAACCGAAAATGCATCCAAACCACTTCTAAACAAAGCCCAGCCATAAACCAGCAAAACCACACTTCCATTAACATCATAAAACATCTAAAAACAACCTATTAGCAACCTTATACCTCCAGCAACATCAGATCACCAAGATCACCACAAAAACTACCTTGAAACACAAGCTAAACTTAGGAAACTCAACCTATCTGGGATTGCATCAATCAAAACTCAATTCCTTATCAATTTAGAGATCATTTAACATCAAAAACACCTCTCAAATCACAGATTACTAAGATCTAACGAAAATCATCAAAAATCATCAAAATCTTGCATAATAAGCCAAGATCCGTTTCAACACTTTAAAACCTTTAATTAAACATCAATTTAGGATTGAAAACTTAGGAATTTCAGTAAAGAACTGATAGTTTAGAGGAGAAGGACGTTCTTACCTCCAAACTTGAGTTTCTCCTCTTTTTGGAATCAAAATCCTTGTTGAAACAAGTAGCAATTGAAGAGGTTTTGAAGATACAATGATTAGGAATCAAATGAGAGTTGAAAGGAGGAATTTAGGTGAGAAAATCAGAAACAAATCTCTGGAAATGGAGTGTTTGGGTTGAGAGAAAAAGAGAGAAAGAAAATAGAGAAGTTAGTTGAGAATTTGCCAAATGAGCTTTTCCCTCCTTTTGATATACTTTAAAATCAGAATTATAACTCAAAATATCTTAGAAAAATCTGGAGAAACTCCCTTTGGGTAAATAGCTCCTTAAAGATTCAAAGTTTCAACCCTTTATAAAACAGCCACCAAACTTGCGAAAATTACATTTTGGTCACTAGCCAAAATGTCACCCTTCCAAAACTCATTTTCCAAAATTGATTTCACAGTTCACTTAATTATATTAAAAGATGATTTTAGAACATTTTTCCATATTTTTAATGCAACCCGAACTAGGCTTTCCTAATTTAACCTCTTATGATTCGAACAGCACTTTAACCGACCGGTCAACGCCCAAGACTTCTAAGCCCAAAACCGGGGCGTTACATTTAGACTCGCTTGTCTGAAACCTCTACAAAACGTACCGTGAAACAAGTTTTACTCACATTTTAGGAGTTTATATTCTTGATTACGAGCATTTCAACATGATTATATTGCAAAAACTTAATTTTTGTACTTTTTACTCAGTTAAAATTCCAACGGGTCCATTGTAATGCCTATTTAGACCCGCTCGTCCGAAACCTCTACAAAACGGACCGCGAAACAAGTTTTAATCAAATTCTAGTAGTTCATATACTTGATTACGAGCATTTAAACACGATTACATTGCAAAAACTCAATTTCTGTACTTTTTACTCAGTTAAAATTCCAACGGGTCCATTGTAAAGCCTATAAAGACCCGCTCGTCCGAAACCTCTACAAAACGGACCGCAGAATAAGTTTTAATCAAATCTTAGGAGTTCATATACTTGATTATGAGCATTTCAACATGATTATATTGCAAAAACTCAATTTCTGTACTTTTTACTTAGTTAAAATTCCAACGGGTTCATTGTATTGCCAATTTAAACCCGCTCGTCTGAAACCTCTCAAAAATGGATCGCAAAACAGGTTTTAATCAAATTTTACGAGTTCATATTCTTGATTACAAGCATTTCAACACGATTATATTGAAAAAACTTAATTTTTGTACTTTTTACTAAGTTAAAATTCCAACGGGTCCGTTGTAATGCCTATTTAGACCCGCTCGTCAGAAACCTCTACAAAACGGACAGCAAAAAAAGTTTTAATCAAATTTTAGGAGTTCATATTCTTTATTACGAGCATTTCAACAACGGGTCCATTGTAAGGCCAATTTAGACCCCCTCGTACGAAACCTCTGCAAAACAGACCGCAAAACAATGTTTTATAAATTTTAGGAGTTCATATAATTTATTACGAGCATTTCAACATGATTATATTGCAAAAACACAATTTTTGATCTTTTTACAGATTTAAAATTCCAACGGGTCCATTGTAATGCCTATTTAGTCTCGCTCGTCCAAAACCTCTACAAACGAACCGCAAAACAAGATTTAATCAAACCTTAGGAGTTCATATTCTTGATTACGAGAATTTCAACACGATTATATTGCAAAAACTCAATTTCTGTACTTTTTACTTAGTTAAAATTCCAACGGGTCAATTGTAATGCCTATTAAGACTCGCTCGTCTGAAACCTCTACAAAACAGACCGCAAAAATAGTTTTAATCAAATCATAGGAGTTCATATACTTGATTACGAGCATTTCAACACGATTATATTGCAAAAACTCAATTTCTGTACTTTTTACTTAGTTAAAATTCCAACGGGTCCATTGTAATGCCTATTTAGACCCGCTCGTCCGAAACCTCTACAATACGGACCGCACAACAAGTTTTTGTCAAATCTTATAAGTTCATATTCTTGATTCCGAGCATTTCAACACGATTATATTGAAAAAAAAACTCATTTTATGTACTTTTTACTCAAGTAAAATTCCAACGGGTCCATTATAAGGCCTATTTAGACCCGCTCGTCTGAAACCCCTACAAAACGGACTGTGAAACAAGTTTTAATCAAATTCTAGGAGTTCATATACTTGATTACGAGCATTTCAACATGATTATATTGCAAAAACTCAATTTTTGTACTTTTTACAAAGTTAAAATTCCAACGGGTCCTTTGTAATGCCTATTTAGACTCGCTCGTCTGAAACCTCTACAAACGGACCACAAAAAAAGTTTTAATCAAATTTTAGAAGTTCATATTCATTATTACGAGCATTTCAACAACGGGTCCATTGTAAGGCCAATTTAGACCCCTTCGTACGAAACCTCTGCAAAATAGACCGCAAAACAATGTTTTATCAAATTTTAGGAGTTCATATAATTTTTTACGAGCATTTCAACATGATTATATTGCAAAAACTCAATTTTTGTACTTTTTACAGAGTTAAAATTCCTACAGGTCCATTGTAATGCCTATTTGGACTCGCTCGTCCGAAACCTCAACAAAACAAACCGCAAAACAAGTTTTAATCAAATTTTAAGAGTACATATACTTGATTACGAGCATTTCAACACGATTATATTTCAAAAACTCAATTTCTGTACTTTTTACTCAGTTAAAATTCCAACATGTCCATATAAAGCTTATTTAGACTCGCTCGTCTGAAACCTCTACAAAACAGACCGCGAAACAAGTTTTACTCACATTTTAGGTGTTTATATTCTTGATTACGAGCATTTCAACACGATTATATTGCAAAAACTTAATTTCTGTACTTTTTACTCAGTTAAAATTCCAACGGGTCCGTTGTAATGCCTATTTAGACCCGCTCATTCGAAACCTCTACAAAACAGACCGCACAACAAGTTTTAATCAAATCTTATGAGTTCATATTCTTGATTTCGAGCATTTCAACACGATTATATTGAAAAAACTCAATTTTTGTACTTTTTACTCAAGTAAAATTTCAACGGGTCCATTGTAAGAACTATTTAGACCCGCTCGTCTGAAGCCCATACAAAACGGATCGCGAAATAAGTTTTAATCAAATTTTAGGAGTTCATATACTTGATTATGAGCATTTCAGCAAGATTATATTGCAAAACTCAATTTATGTACTTTTTACTCATTTAAAATTCGCAGGTGTCCATTGTAAGGCCTATTTAGACCTGCTCGTCCGAAACCTATAACAATCGGACTGCAAAACATGGTTTTATCAAAATTTAGTGGTTCATATACTTGATTACGAGCATTTCAACACGATTATATTGTAAAAACTCAATTTTTGTACTTTTTACTCAATTAAAATTCCAACGGGTCCATTATAAAGCTTATTTAGACTCGCTTGTCTGAAACCTCTACAAAACAGATCGCGAAACAAGTTTTAATCAAACTTTGGGAGTTCATAGACTTGATTACGAGCATTTCAACATGATTATATTGCATAAACTCAATTTCTGTACTTTTCACTCAGTTAAAATTCCAACGGGTCCATTGTAATGCCTATTTAGACTCGCTCGTTCGAAACCTCTACAAAACGGACCGCACAACAAGTTTTAAGCAAATTTTATGAGTTCATTTTCTTGATTTCGAGCATTTCAACACAATTATATTGAAAAAACTCAATTTTTGTACTTTTTACTCAAGTAAAATTCCAACGGGTCCATTGTAAGGCCTATTTAGACCCGCTCGTCCGAAGCCCAAACAAAACACACCGCGAAACAAGTTTTAATCAAATTTCAGGAGTTCATATACTTGATTACGAACATTTCAACATGATTATATTGCAAAAACTCAATTTCTGTACTTTTTACACAGTTAAAATTCCAACGGGTCCGTTGTAATGCCTATTTAGACCCGCTCGTCCAAAACCTCTACAAAATAGACCGCAAAACAAGTTTTAATCAAATTCTAGGAGTTCATATACTTGATTACGAGCAATTCAACATGATTATACTGCAAAAACTCAATTTATGTACTTTTTACTTAGTTAAAATTCCAACGGGTTCATTGTAATGCCTATTTAAAACCGCTAGTCTGAAACCTCTCGAAAATGGATCGCAAAACAGATTTTAATCAAATTTTACGAGTTCATATTCTTGATTACAAGCATTTCAACACGATTATATTGCAAAAACTCAATTTTTGTACTTTTTACTCAGTTAAAATTCCAACGGGTCCGTTGTAATGCCTATTTGGACCCGCTCGTTCGAAACCTCTACAAAACGGACCGCAAAAATTTTTTTAATCAAATTCTAGGAGTTCATATTCTTGATTTCGAGTATTTTAACACGATTATATTGAAAAAACTAAATTTCCGTACTTTTTACTCAAGTAAAATTCTATCGGGTCCATTGTAAGGCCAATTTAGAACCCTGCAAAACGGACCGCGAAACAAGTTTTAATCAAAACTTTAGGAGTTGATAGACTTGATTACGAGCATTTCCACATGATTATATTGCAAAAACTCAATTTATGTACTTTTTACTCAGTTAAAATTCCAACAATTCCATTGTAAGTCCTATTTAGACCCGCTCGTCCGAAACCTCTTCTAAAAGGACCACAAAAGAGGTTTTAATTAAATTTTAGGAGTTCATATACTTGATTACTAGCATTTCAACATGGTTATATTGCAAAAACTCAATTTATGTACTTTTTAAATAGTTAAAATTCTAACGGGTCCATTGTAAGGCCTATTTAGACCCACTCGTCCGAAACCTATAAAAAACAGACCGCAAAACAAGCTTTTATCAAATTTGAAGAGTTCAATACATGATTACGAGCATTTCGACATGATTATATTGCAGAAACACAATTTCTGTACTTTTTACTTAGTTAAAATTCCAACGGGTCCATTGTAAGGCCTAATTAGACTCGCTCGTCCTAAACCTCTACAAAACAGACTGTGAAACAAGTTTTCATCAAACCTTAGGAGATCTTATTCTCCATTACGAGCATTTCAACACGATTATATTGCAAAAACTAAATTTTTGTACTTTAATATGAGCATTTCGACACGATCATATTGCAGAAACTTGATTTATGTACTTTTTACTCAGTTAAAATTCCAATGTGTCCATTGTAAGGCCTATTTAGACCCGCTCGTCCGAAACATCTACAAAACGGACTGCAAAACAAGTTTTAATCAAATTATAGGAGTTCATATACTTAATTACAAGCATATCAACACGATCATCTTGATTACGAGCATTTCGGCACGATTATATTGCAAAAACTCATTTTATGTACTTTTTACTTAGTTAAAATTCCAACGGGTCCATTGTGATACATATTTAAACCCGCTCGTCTGAAACCTCTACAAAACGGATCGCGAAACAGGTTTTAAACAAATTTTAGGAGTTCATATACTTGATTACGAGCATTTCAACACGATTATATTGCAAAAACTCAATTTTTGTACTTTTTACTCAGTTAAAATTCTAACGGGTCCATTGTAATGCCTATTTAAACCCGCTCGTTAAAACCTCTCCAAAACGGACCGTAAAAAAAGTTTTAATCAAATACCAAGAGTTCATATTCTTGACTACGAGCACTTTAACACGATTATATTGCAAAAACTCAATTTCTGTACTATTTACTCAAGTAAAATTTCAACGGGTCCATTGTAAGGCCTATTTAGACCCGCTCGTCTGAAACCTATAACAAATAGACCGCAAAACAAGGTTTTGTCAAAATTTAGGAGCTCATATACTTGATTACGAGTATTTCAACACGATTATATTGCAAAAACTCAATTTCTGTACTTTTTGTTCAAGTAAAATTTCAACGGGTCCATCGTAAGGCCTATTTAGACCGGCTCGTCCGAAACCTATAATAAACGGACCGCAAAACAAGGTTTCATCAAATTTTAGGAGTTCATATACTTGATTACGAGCATTTAGACACAATTATATTGCAAAAACTCAATTTTTGTACTTTTTACTTAGTTAAAATTCCTACATGTCCATTGTAATGCATATTTAAACCTGCTCGTCAGAAACCTCTCCAAAACGGAAAACAAACCAAGTTTTAATCAAATTTTAAGAGCACATATTCCTAATTACGAGCATTTCAACAAGATTATATTGCAAAAACTCAATTTCTGTACATTTTATTAAGTTAAAATTCCAACGATTCCATTGTAAGGCCGATTTATACCCGCTCCTCTGAAACCTCTACATAACGGATCGTGAAACAAGTTTTAATCAAAATTTAGGAGTTCATATCCATGATTACGAGCATTTCAACACGGTTATATTGCAAAAATTCAATTTATGTACTTTTATTCAAGTAAAATTCAAATGGGTCCATTGTAAGGCCTATTTAAACCCGCTCGTCCGAAACCTACAACAAATGGACTGCAAAACGAGGTTTTTCAAATTTTAGGACTTCATATTCTTGATTACAAGCATTTCGACATGATTATATTGCAAAAAGCTTAATTTCTATACTTTTTACTTAGTTAAAATTCCAACGGGTCCATTGTAATGCCTATTTAAACTCGCTCGTCTAAAACCTTTGCAAAACAGACCACAAAACAACTTTTAATCAATTTTTAAGAGTTCTTATACTTGATTTCGAGCATTTCAACATGATTATTTTGCAAAAACTCAATTTCTGTAATTTTTTACTCAGTTAAAATTCAAACAGGTCCATTGTAATGCTTATATAGACCCTCTCGTCCAAAACCTCTACAAAATGGAACGCAAAATAAGTTTTAATCAAATCTTAGGAGATCATATTCTTGATTACGAGCATTTCAACATGATTATATTGCAAAAACTCAATTTCTGTACTTTTTACTCAATTAAAATTCTAATGGGTCCTTTGTGAGGCCTATTTAGACCCGCTCATCCAAAACCTCTACAAAACGGACCAGGAAACAAGTTTTAATCACATTTTAGAAGTTCATATTCTTGATTACGAGCATCTCAACACAATTATATTGCAAAAACTCAATTTATGTACTTTTTACTCAGTTAAAATTCCAACGGGTCCATTGTAAGGCCTATTTAGACCCGCTCGTCCGAAACCTCTACAAAACACACCACGAAACAAGTTTTAATCAAACATTAGGAGTTCATATACTTATTTACGAGCATTTCAACACAATTATATTGCAAAAACTCAATTTCTATACTTTTTACTCATGTAAAATTCCAACGGGTCCATTGTAATGCCTATTTAGAACCACTCGTCCGAAACATCTACAAAACGGACCGTGAAACAAGTTTTAATCAAATTTTAGGAATTCATATACTTGATTACGAGCATTTCAACACGATTATATTGCAAAAACTCAATTTATGTACTTTTTACTTAGTTAAAATCCCAATGGGTCCATTGTAATGCCTATTTAGACCCGCTCGTCCGAAACCTCTACAAAAATGGCCACAAAAGAAGTTTTGATCACATTTTATGAGTTCATATTCTTGATTACGAGCATTTCAACACGATTATATTGCAAAAATTCAATTTCTGTACTTTTTACTCAATTAAAATTCCAACGGGTCCATTGTAAGGCCTATTTAGTCTCGCTCGTCTGAAACCTCTACAAAACGGACCGCGAAACAAGTTTTAATCAAAGTTTAGGAATTCATATACTTGATTACGAGCATTTCAACACGATTATATTGCATAAACTCAATTTATGTACTTTTTACTTAGTTAAAATCCCAATGGGCTTTGCGTCATCATGGGTCTCTCTTATAATGCGATGTATATCCTCGGTCTCTTTCTCGATTAAGGTCAATAACTCCTTCTCTCCCTTTTTTCGCCCCCAACGGCTATCAGCCTTTCTGACCGATGCCAAACAGCATGGTCAGCTTCCTGGTCTTGGTGCCAGCAAATAGGGTCCGAAGGTTAACCACCTCCTATTCGTAGATGACTGTATAGTTTTTCTCAACTCAAAATCAGAGGAAGCCGCTCACCTCAAATTGGCTCTCCAAACTTACGCTTCTGCCTCCGGCCAGGCAGTTAACTTTGATAAGTCCACTATCTTTTACAATCCTCGTACCCCCAGCTCGACCCGTCATGCTATTAATTCCTACCTTCAAGTTCGCGAGGTGTCCAATCCTGGCGTCTATCTAGGGGTACCACTTCTTATTGGTAAAAACAATACCTTATCTTTAGGATTTATACGTGATAAAGTTCATGAACGATTTTCCAAATGGGACAAACAACTCCTCTCCTTCAGCGGCAGAGAAATCTTTATCAAGGATGTGTTACAATCTCTACCTCAATATGTTATGTCATGCTATTTATTGCCCCAAAACATTATTGATGATATGACTGCTGCCATCAGACGATACTGGTGGTCTGGTAAAACTAACAAGAAAGGTTGGCACATGCTCCCCTGGGAACAGGTGTGCTTACCTAAATCAGTAGGAGGTATGGGATTTCGGGATCTCAATAATTTTAACATTGCGCTTCTTGGCAAACAATTATGGCGCCTTATTTGCAAACCAGATTCTCTTCTGGGTCAAATCTATAAAGCTAAATACTTTCCTTCAGGTAACATCCTTCATGCATCTCGGCCTTCTCGTGGATCTTTTGCCTGGCAAGGTCTCTATCATGCTATGCAACATCTCTTTGGAGGTTTTCTCTATCGTCCTGGTATTAATAGCAATATTCGACTCCATCAGGATAACTGGGGAGGTTCTTCGACCGTTCACCTCTATGGGGATTATGAAATTTCGGATGAAGTCCACATTCGTTGTCGCGATTTTATGATTCAGAACCAAGCAGCCTAGGACCCTGCTAAGGTCCGTGCGTATTTTACTACGGTCGATGCCGACTCTATTTTCTCAATCCCTATTATCAATGATACTCGTGATTCAATCCTTCGGAGTCCCAATGATTCTGGTATTTACTCGATCATATCCAGTTACCTATTCTTGCAACGCCCTTCGGAACCCAGAATTCGTCCTCCCCGGATTTGGAAGTTTCTCTCTAAACTCAAGGTCTTGCCTAAAGTCAAAACCTTTGGATGGCGTCTTGAATCTGAGGCTCTACCCGTTGGGGTTCGTCTACAAGCTTTTTCACCAGAATCTGGCCCCTGCCCTGTTTGTCACTCCGGTGCGGAGTCTATCCTCCATGCTCTTCGTGACTGCCCTGGTGCCTCAGAAGCCCTCCGTTTGGTCGGCCTACCCAATTCTTTGATTAATAGAACGGCATCCACTGGCCTACAATGACTAGATGAGGGTGCTAGTTATCTATCCTCTGACCTCTTCGGGCTTTTCCTGGCTACTCTGTGGAACATATGGAACCGGCGGAATGACTGGATCCATAACCATCATCTTCAACCCCCATGGTTAACTGCCGTCAATTCTATCAGTCTTCATCGTGACTACTCTAATGCTAATTTTTCCCCTACCTCTTGGCCGGTCTCTCCTCCTCGTTGGAGACATCCCCCTCGGGGGCACATTAAAATTAATGTGGATGGGGCTTTTGACCCTTCCACACGTGTTGTGGCAGTTGGTGTTGTGGCCCGTGATGATACATCTACGGTGGTTGGCGGTTTGGCTTACCCTTTGGGCAGTTGCTTGGATGTCGTTACATCTGAAGGGGTGAGACTTCTAGCTGGTATTACTTTTTCTCAATCTCAAGGATGGAGCCGATTGATTTTTGAGACGGACTGTGCATCTCTTGCGAAAAGACTCAATCTTTTGGGGCCTGATCTCTCCTCTATGGGTCCGATGATTTTGCAAGCCCATGCAGCTTTGTCCCGTTTTTACTTTGCTCATGTTCAGTTTGTTTGCCGCGAGGCTAATTTAGTTGCTCATACCCTGGCTACCCAGGCCTCACCTCGATTTATATAAATAAACTATGGGTACTCTTTTCCCCTTTAGGTTTCTTCAGGCCTTGTGTCTGGGGATGTTAGTAGGGGTTTTTAATGAGGCCCAATTTCTTCAAAAAAAATCCCAATGGGTCCATTGTAATGCCTATTTAGACCCGCTCGTCCGAAACCTCTACAAAAAGGACCACAAAACAAGTTTTAATCACATTTTATGAGTTCATATTCTTGATTACGAGCATTTCAACACGATTATATTGCAAAAATTCAATTTATGTACTTTTTACTCAATTAAAATTCCAACGGGTCCATTGTAAGGCCTATTTAGACCCGCTCGTTCGAAAACTCTACAAAACAGACCGCGAAACAAGTTTTAATAAAAATCTAGGAGTTCATATACATGATTTCGAGCATTTCAAAATGATTATATTGCAAAAACTCAATTTCTGTACTTTTTACTCATGTAAAATTCCAACGGGTCCATTGTAATGCCTATTTAGAACCGCTCTACCGAAACATCTACAAAACGGACCACAAAACAAGTTTTAATCAAACTTTGGGACTTCATATACTTGATTACGAGCATTTCAACAAGATTATATTGTAAAAACTCAATTTCTGTACTTTTTACTCAGTTAAAATTCCAACGGGTCCATCGTAATGCCTATTTAGACCCGCTGATCCGAAAACTCTACAAAATGGACCGCAAAACAAGTTTTAATCACATTTTAGGAGTTCATAATCTTGATTAAGATCATTTCAACACGATTATATTGCAAAAACTCAATTTATGTACTTTTTACTTAGTTAAAATTCCAACGAGTCCATTGTAAGGCTTATTTAGACCCGCTCGTCCGAAACCTCTACAAAACGGACCGCGAAACAAGTTTTAATCAAATCTTAGGAGTTCATATACTTGATTTCGAGCATTTAAACACGATTATATTGCAAAAACTCAATTTTTGTACTTTTTACTCATGTAATATTCCAACCGGTCCATTGTAATGCCTATTTAGAACCGCTCGTCCGAAACATCTACAAAACAGACCGAGAAAAAAGTTTTAATCAAATTTTAGGAGTTCATATACTTGAATACGATCATTTCAACATTATTAAATTTCAAAAATTCAATTTCTGTACTTTTTATTCAAGTAAAATTCCAACGGGTCCATTGTAAGGCCTATTTAAACCCGCTCGTCCGAAACCTATAACAAACAGACCGCAAAATGAGGTTTTGTACTTTTTACTTAGATAAAATTCCAACGGGTCCATTGCAATGCCTATTTAGACCCGCTCGTCTAAAACCTCTATAAAACGGGCCACAAAACAAGTTTTAATCAAATATTAGGAGTTCATATTCTTGATTATGAAAATTTCAACACGATTATATTGCAAAAATTGAATTTCTGTACTTTTTACTTAGGTAAAATTTCAACGGGTCCATTGTAAGGCCTATTTAGACCCGCTCGTCCGAAATCTCTACAAAAAAGGACCACGAAACAAATTTCAATACAATTTTAGGAGTTCATATACTTGATTACGAGCATTTCAACACGATTATATTGCAAAAACTAAATTTCTGTAGTTTTTACTCAAGTAAAATTCCAACGGGTCCAATGTAAGGCTTATTTAGATCCGCTCGTCCAAAACCTATAACAAACGGACCGCGGAAGAAGGTTTTATAAAATTTTAGGACTTCATATACTTGATTACGAGCATTTCAACACGATCATATTGAAAAAACTCAGCTTCTGTACTTTTTTACTCAGTTAAAATTCCAATGGGTCCATTATAATGCATATTTAGACCCGCTCGTCCTAAACCTCATCAAAACGGACCGCGAAACAAGTTTTAATCAAATATTAGAAGTTCATATACTTGTTTACGAGCATTACAATATGATTACATTGCAAAAACTCAATTTCTATAGTTTTTACTCAGTTAAAACTCCAACGGGTCCATTGTAATGCCTATTTAGACCCGCTGATATGAAACCTGTATAAAAAGGACCGAAAAACAAGTTTTAATCACATTTTAGGAGTTCATATTCTTGATTACGAGCATTTCAACAAGATTATAGTACAAAAACTCAATTTCTATAATTTTTACTCAGTTAAAATTCCAACGGGTCCATTGTAAGGCCTCTTTAGACCCGCTCGCCCGAAACCACTACAAAACGGACCGCGAAACTAGTTTTAATTGAATTTAAGGAGTTCATATACTTTATTTCGAGCATTTCAACATGATTATATTTCAAAAACTAGATTTATTTACTTTTTACTCAAGTAAAATTCCAACGAGTCCATTGTAATACCTATTTAGAACCGTTCTTCCGAAACATCTACAAAATGGACCGCGAAACAAGGTTTAATCAAATTTTAGGAGTTCATATACTTCATTACGAGCATTTTAACATGATTATATTGCAAAAATTCAATTTCTGTACTTTTTACTTAGTTAAAATTCCAACGGGTCCATTGTAAGGCCTATTTAGACCCGCTCGTCCGAAACCTCTACAAAACGTACAACAAAACATGTTTTAATCAAATTTTAGGAGTTCATATATTTGATTTCGAGCATTTCAACACGATTATATTGCAAAAACTCAATTGTTGTACTTTTTCCTCAGTTAAAATTCCAAAGGGTCCATTGTAAGGCCTATTTAGATCCACTCGTCCGAAACCTCTTCAAAACGGACTGCAAAACGAGTTTTAATAAAATTTTAGGACTTCTTATATTTGATTACGAGCATTTGAACACGATTATATTGCAAAAACTCAATTTCTGTACTTTTTACTCAGTTAAAATTCCAGCAGGTCCATTGTAAGGCCTATTTAGACTCGCTCGTCTGAAACCTCTACAAAACGGACCGCAAAACAAGTTTTAATCAAACTCTAGGAGTTAATATACTTGATTACGTGCATTTCAACATGATTATATTGCAAAATCTCAATTTTTGTACTTTTTACTCAGTTAAAATTCCAGCGGGTCCATTGTAATGCCTATTTAGACCCGCTTGTCCATAACCTCTACAAAATGGATTGCAAAACAAGTTTTAATCAAATCTAAGGAGTTCATATATTTGATTTCGAGCATTTCAAAATGATTATATTGCAAATACTTAATTTCTGAACTTTTTACTCAGTTAAAATTCCAAAGGGTCCATTGTAAGGCCTATTTAGACCCGCTCGTCCGAAACCTCTACAAACGAACTGCAAAACAAGTTTTAATAAAATTTTAGGAGTTCATATACTTGATTACGAGTATTTCAACACGAATGTATTGCAAAAACTCAAATTATGTACTTTTTACTTAGTTTAAATTCCAACGGGTCTATTATAAGGCCTATTTAGTCTCACTCGTCTTAAACCTCTACAAAACGGACCGCAAAACAAGTTTTAATCAAACCTTAGGAATTAATATACTTGATTACGAGCATTTCAACATGATTATGTTGAAAAAACTCAATTTCTGTACTTTTTACTTAGTTAAAATTCCAGCGGGTCCATTATAATGCCTATTTAGATCCGCTCGTCCGAAACCTCTACAAAACGGACCGCAAAACAAGTTTTAATCAAACTTTAGGAATTCAAATTCTTGATTACGAGCATTTCAACATGATTATATTGCAGAAACTCAATTTTTGTACTTTTTACTTAGTTAATATTCAAACGAGTCTATTGTAAGGCCTATTTAGACTCGCTCGTCCAAAACAACTACAAAACGGACCATGAAAAAAGATTTAATCAAACATTAGGAGTTCATATACTTAATTATGAGCATTTCAACACGATTATATTGCCAAAATTCAATTTCTTTACTTTTTACTTAGTTAAAATTCCAACCGGTCCATTGTAGGACCTATTTAGACCCGCTCGTCCGAAACCTATAACAAACAGACCGCAAAACATGGTTTTATCAAATTTTAAGAGTTCATATAATTCATTACGAGCAGTTCGACACGATTATATTACAAAAACCAAATTTTTGTGTACTTTTTTCTTAGTTAAAATTCCAACGGATCCAATGTAATGCATATTTAATCCCGGTCGTCTTAAACCTCTCCAAAACGGACCGTAAAATAAGTTTTAATCAAATCTTAGGAGTTCATATTCTTTATTACGAGCATTTCAACATGGTTATATTGCAAAAACTAAATTTATGTACTTTTTACTCAGTTAAAATTCCAACGGGTCCATTGTAAGGCCTATTTAGACCCACCCATCCGAAACCCCTACAAAACTGACCGTGAAACAAGTTTTAATCAAATTTTAGGAGTTCATATACTTGATTTCGAGCATTTCAACACGATTATATTGCAAAAACTCAAATTCTGTACTTTTTACTCATGTAATATTCCAACGGGTCCATTGTAAGTTCAATTTAGACCCCCTCGACCGAAACCTACAACAATCGGACCGCAAAACAATGTTTTATCAAATTTTAGGAGTTCATATACTTGATTATGAGCATTTCAACAAGATTATATTGCAAAAATTCAATTTTTGTTCTTTTTACTCAATTAAAATTCTAATGGGTCCATTATAAGACCTATTTAGACCCGCTCGTCTAAAACCTCTACAAAATGGACTGCAAAACAAGTTTTAATCAAATTCAAGGAGTGCATATATTTGATTTCTAGCATTTCAACACGATTATATTGCAAAAACTCAATTTCTATACTTTTTAATCAAGTAAAATTCCAACAGGTCCATTATAAGGCCTAATTAGACCCACTAGTCCGAAAGCTCTACAAAACGGACCGCAAAACAAGTTTTAATCAAATTTTAGGAGTTCATATATTTAATTTTGATAATTTCAACACAATTATATTGCAAAAACACAATTTCTAAACTTTTTAATCAAGTAAAATTACAACGGGTCCATTATAAGGCATAATTAGACCCACTAATCTGAAAGCTCTACAAAACGAACCGCAAAACAAGTTTTAATCAAATTTTAGGAGTTCATATACTTGATTATGAGCTTTTAAACACGATTATATTGCAAAAAACTGAATTTCTGTACTTTTTACCAAGTTAAAATTCCAAAGGGTCCATTGTATTGCCTATTTAGACCCGCTCGTTCGTAACCTCTTCAAAACGGACCGCGAAACAAGTTTTAATCAAATTTTAGGAGTTCATATACTTGATGACGAGCATTCCAACACGATTATATTGCAAAAACTCAATTACTATTCTTTTTACTCAGTTAAAATTCCAACGGGTCCATTGTAAGTCCTATTTAGACCCGCTCGTCCGAAACCTCTACAAAACCGACTGCAAAATAAGTTTTAATCAAATTGTAGGAGTTCATATATTTAATTTTGATCATTTCAACACGATTATATTGCAAAAACTCAATTTTTATACTTTTTACTCAAGTAAAATTCCAAAGGGTCCATTGTAATACCTATTTAGAACCGCGCGTCCGAAACATCTACAAAACGGACCGCGATATAAGATTTAATCAAATTTTAGTAGTTCATATACTTAATTTCGAGCATTTCAACACGATTATATTGCAAAAATTAAATTTCAGTACTTTTTACTTAGTTAAAATTGCAACGGGTCCATTGTAAGGCCTATTTAGATTCGCTCGCCTGAAACCTCTACAAAACGGACCACAAAACAAGTTTTAATCAAACATTAAGAGTTCATATACTTGATTACGAGCATTTCAACATGATTATATTGCAAAAACTCAATTTCTGTACTTTTTACTTAGTTTAAATTCCAACGGGTCTATTATAAGGCCTATTTAGTCTCACTCGTCTTAAACCTCTACAAAACGGACCGCAAAACAAGTTTTAATCAAACCTTAGGAATTAATATACTTGATTACGAGCATTTCAACATGATTATGTTGAAAAAACTCAATTTCTGTACTTTTTACTTAGTTAAAATTCCAGCGGGTCCATTATAATGCCTATTTAGATCCGCTCGTCCGAAACCTCTACAAAACGGACCGCAAAACAAGTTTTAATCAAACTTTAGGAATTCAAATTCTTGATTACGAGCATTTCAACACGATTATATTGCAGAAACTCAATTTTTGTACTTTTTACTTAGTTAATATTCAAAGGAGTCTATTGTAAGGCCTATTTAGACTCGCTCGTCCAAAACAACTACAAAACGGACCATGAAAAAAGATTTAATCAAACATTAGGAGTTCATATACTTAATTATGAGCATTTCAACACGATTATATTGCCAAAATTCAATTTCTTTACTTTTTACTTAGTTAAAATTCCAACCGGTCCATTGTAAGACCTATTTAGACCCGCTCGTCCGAAACCTATAACAAACGGACCGCAAAACATGGTTTTATCAAATTTTAAGAGTTCATATAATTCATTACGAGCAGTTCGACACGATTATATTACAAAAACCAAATTTTTGTGTACTTTTTTCTTAGTTAAAATTCCAACGGATCTAATGTAATGCATATTTAATCCCGGTCGTCTTAAACCTCTCCAAAACGGACCGTAAAATAAGTTTTAATCAAATCTTAGGAGTTCATATTCTTTATTACGAGCATTTAAACACGGTTATATTGCAAAAACTAAATTTATGTACTTTTTACTCAGTTAAAATTCCAACGGGTCCATTGTAAGGCCTATTTAGACCCACCCATCCGAAACCCCTACAAAACTGACCGCGAAACAAGTTTTAATCAAATTTTAGGAGTTCATATACTTGATTTCGAGCATTTCAACGCGATTATATTGCAAAAACTCAAATTCTGTACTTTTTACTCATGTAAAATTCCAACGGGTCCATTGTAAGTTCAATTTAGACCCCCTCGACCGAAACCTACAACAATCGGACCGCAAAACAATGTTTTATCAAATTTTAGGAGTTCATATACTTGATTATGAGCATTTCAACAAGATTATATTGCAAAAATTCAATTTTTGTTCTTTTTACTCAATTAAAATTCTAATGGGTCCATTATAAGACCTATTTAGACCCGCTCGTCTAAAACCTCTACAAAATGGACTGCAAAACAAGTTTTAATCAAATTCAAGGAGTGCATATATTTGATTTCGAGCATTTCAACACGATTATATTGCAAAAACTCAATTTCTATACTTTTTAATCAAGTAAAATTCCAACAGGTCCATTATAAGGCCTAATTAGACCCACTAGTCCGAAAGCTCTACAAAACGGACCGCAAAACAAGTTTTAATCAAATTTTAGGAGTTCATATATTTAATTTTGATAATTTCAACACAATTATATTGCAAAAACACAATTTCTAAACTTTTTAATCAAGTAAAATTACAACGGGTCCATTATAAGGCCTAATTAGACCCACTAATCTGAAAGCTCTACAAAACGAACCGCAAAACAAGTTTTAATCAAATTTTAGGAGTTCATATACTTGATTATGAGCTTTTAAACACGATTATATTGCAAAAAACTGAATTTCTGTACTTTTTACCAAGTTAAAATTCCAAAGGGTCCATTGTATTGCCTATTTAGACCCGCTCGTTCGTAACCTCTTCAAAACGGACCGCGAAACAAGTTTTAATCAAATTTTAGGAGTTCATATACTTGATGACGAGCATTCCAACATGATTATATTGCAAAAACTCAATTACTATTCTTTTTACTCAGTTAAAATTCCAACGGGTCCATTGTAAGTCCTATTTAGACCCGCTCGTCCGAAACCTCTACAAAACCGACTACAAAATAAGTTTTAATCAAATTTTAGGAGTTCATATATTTAATTTTGATCATTTCAACACGATTATATTGCAAAAACTCAATTTTTATACTTTTTACTCAAGTAAAATTCCAAAGGGTCCATTGTAATACCTATTTAGAACCGCGCGTCCGAAACATCTACAAAACGGACCGCGATATAAGATTTAATCAAATTTTAGTAGTTCATATACTTAATTTCGAGCATTTGAACACGATTATATTGCAAAAATTAAATTTCAGTACTTTTTACTTAGTTAAAATTGCAACGGGTCCATTGTAAGGCCTATTTAGACTCGCTCGCCTGAAACCTCTACAAAACGGACCACAAAACAAGTTTTAATCAAACATTAAGAGTTCATATACTAGATTACGAGCATTTCAACATGATTATATTGCAAAAACTCAATTTATGTACTTTTTACTTAGTTAAAGTTCCAGCGGGTCCATTGTATTGCCTATTTAAATCCGCTCGTTTGAAACCTCTCCAAAACGGACTGCAAAACAAGTTTTAATCAAATTTTAGGAGTTCATATTCTTGATTACGAGCATTTAAACATGATTATATTGCAAAAACTGAATTTCTGTACTTTTTACTCAGTTAAATTCCAACGGGTCCATTGTAATGCCGATTTAGACCCGCTCGTCCGAAACCTCTACAAAACGGACCGTGAAACAAGTTTTAATCAAATCTTAGGATTTCATACTGTACTTTTTACTCAGTTAAAATTCCAACGGGTCCATTGTAAGGCTTATTTAGACCCCCTCGTCTGAAACCTCTACAAAATGGACCGCAAACAAGTTTTAATCAAATTTTAGTAGTTCATATACTTGATTACGAGCATTTCAACACAATTATATTGCAAAAACTCTATTTCTGTACTTTTTACCAAGTTAAAATTCCAACGGGTCCATTGTAAGGCCTATTTAGACCTACACGTCTGAAACCTATAACAAACAGACCGCAAAACAAGGTATTATCAAATTTTAGGAGTTCATATATTTGATTACAAGCATTTCAACACGATTATATTGCAAAAACACAATTTCTGTACTTTTTACTCTGTTAAAATTCCAATGAACCCGTTGTAATGCCTCTTTAGACCCGCTTATCCGAAACCTCTACAAAAAGGACCGCAAAACAAGTTTTAATTACATTTTAGAAGTTCATATTCTTGATTACGAGAATTTCAACACGATTATATTGCAAAAACTCAATTTATGTACTTTTTACTTAGTTAAAATTCCAACGGGTACCTTTGTATGGCCTATTTAGACTCGTTCATCCGAAACCTCTACAAAATGGACCTCGAAACAAGTTTTAATCAAACTCAAGGAGTTCATATACTTGATTTCGAGCATTTCAAAACGATTATATTGCAAAAAATCAATTTCTGTACTTTTTACTCATGTAAAATTCCAACGGATCCGTTGTAATGCCTATTTAGAACCGCTCGTCCGAAACATCTACAAAACGGACCACGAAACAGGTTTTAATCAAATTTTAGGAGTTCATATACTTGATTACGAGCATTTCAACACGATTATATTGCAAAAACTCAATTTCTGTACTTTTTACTCAGTTAAAATTCCAACAAGTCCATTGTAATGCCTATTTAGACCAGCTGATCTGAAACCTCTACAAAAAGGACCGCCAAACAAGTTTTAATCACATTTTAGGAGTTCATATTCTTGATTACGAGCATTCCAACACGATTATATTACTAAAACTATATTTCTGTACTTTTTACTAATTTAAAATTCCAACGGGTCCATTGTAAGGCCTATTTAGACCCGCTCGTCCGAAACCTCTACAAAACGGACTGCGAATGTAACACCCCAATTTTGGGCTTAGAAGTTTAGGGTTTGAACCGGACCGGTTTGATTTCCGGTTCGAATATAAAAGGTGGTTTTAGGGAAAGCCTAGTTCGGGATGCATTAAAAATATGGAAAAATATCTAAAAATCGTCTTTTAATAAACATAAGAGAGTGGTGAAATTAATTTTACAAAATAAGGTTTGGAAGTATGACATTTTGAAATAGTGACTAAAATGTGATTTTTGAAAAGTTCAGTGGTGACTGTTTTGTAAGGATTGAAACTTTGAATCTTTTACCCAAGAAAGATTTCTCCAGATTTTTCTTAGATTTTAATGATTTAATTAATGTTTAATTAATTAAATGAAAAGTGGAAAACCATATTTTAGACTTTTATAACTAACTTTCTTAAAAACTTTCTCATCTCATTTTCTCTCAAAATTTCCTCATCCAAACACATTTCTCCAGCAGCTTTTTCATTGATTTTCAAAGCAATTGGTGAGATTTCAAACATCAATTGATTCCAAATCCTTCCTACATCAAATCCTATTGTTTTGCTTATTGGATTTTCAAGGAATTTGGCTCTAATCAAGGAGAAATCTACATTTAGAGGTAAGGTTATTCTTCTCCTCTAAATACTCAGTTCTTTACTGAAATTCCCAAGTTCTCAATCCTTAAATTAAGTTTTATAAAAGCTTTTAATGATATGAACTTGATTTTGGCTTAAAACTCAAGATTTGGAAGAAATCTTGAAGAAATTCGTGGTGATTGTTTGGGCTCGGTTTTGAGGTGATTATAAAATGTATTTTGGATGTTTATTGATGTGAAATTGAGGTTTAATCAATGCAATCCCGAATAGGTTGATTTTCCTAAGTTTTTGCTTATGAAAATGGTGGTTTATGGGGTGAGCTTGGTGTTCTGTTATAGCTGGAGGTATAAGGACGTGTTTAGGTTCATTTTGGATGATAGTTGATGTCTAGAAATGGTTGGAAGTGATGGATCTTGGCTGGGTTATGTTGTGGAGGAGTTTGGAGGTGATTTCGGTTGTGTTTGGTAGTCAAAATGTTAGAATTGGTTAGAGCAGCGAGTTTAGGTGTAATGGCTGAAGATTTTTATGCATGATGATGCATTAATCCTCTGCTTTGATGTGTTTGAAACAGGGGAGACATCTTCGGATACTTGTGGTGTTGATCCGGAGGCTTGAACGGTGTTTCGGCAAGCTTGCGAAACGGAATTGGTGAGTGAAGTTGGATTTCCAGCTTTGTAACGAAAGTTTGAAGGTGTGGGAGCTTAGTTTAAGTCTAAGCAACTTAACTAAGCTCAAGAGTAAGTTTTCGGGAAAAACTCTCTTATATGAGCCATGGAGTGGTTCGATGCATTTTTTGATAATTGCATGTTTAATTTCTGTTTTTAAAGCATGTTTTAGCATGGTTAATGCTGGTTTTGAAAGCCATATGTTGAGGGATGCTCAAGGTAAGAGATCCTTGGTTGATATGTTGTAAGTATGGATTTGATGCATAATGATGCATGTTGTTAAATGGCTTTGATTTAATGCTTAAAAACAGTGAAATGTTGATGATAAATGATGTATATTGGCAAGTGATGTGTTGGTTTTAAAGTACTTGAATCGGATATAGTTAGCCGGCTATAGGATTGGGTGCACCGTGAATTAAGTCGCCTTGGATGTTGAGGGGTTGAGATTGTACCGTAAACTCCATCCAAGTACACTAACGAGATGATTAAGATCACAATGGTGGTTAAAAGTCCATGTGTGGATCTTGTGTTGAGTGTCCCGTGTTCTCGTTAGTGATGTTATACAACTACCGATGAGTGATGTTGAGGGGTTGTGATTGTACCGTTAAACTCTATCACGGGTGTTGAGGGGTTGTGATTGTACCGGTAAACACCACCTTGTGTGTTCGGTAGTGTGTATGTAGCGTATGAGACAACGCTTGTAATCCGCGTATCCGATTGTGTTTTATGTTGTAAATGGTTATGGTTTATCACTTGGAAGCCAATATGACATGTTGATGTTAATGAAGCATGAGATGCTTGATGTGTATGCAATGTTGCATGAGAAAGGATGTTTTTGTGTTAAAAGGCTTTGTGAAATGTGTTTTATAAAATGCATTATTGTGTTGTTCCTTTAGAGCATGTCTCACTAAGCAATTGTGCTTACGCTCTCTCTCTTGAACCAATAATGCAGATAATTGAGGTGTTTGAGGGCGACAAGGAGGCTAAGAAACCAAGGGAAGGCTAAGCTCATGTATGGTGACGTTTTCACAAAACTATTAGTTTTTGATATTTGGCAATGGGAACCTAGGATGTTATTTTGGGAGATGTTTTGGACTCCCTAACTATGGCATGATGCCTATGTTGATTTGGATTTGTAAATGGCCATTTTGATGCTTGTTTTGGTGCTTTGATGGTTGTTTGACTTTGGATATTAGGATGCATGCCTATAGACTTGTGGATTTCCTTGATTGATGCCATGAATGTGTTTTGATGTTGCAAACTTGTACGTTATATGCATGATGACTTCTTGGCATGATTAGGAAGTCATTAGGATGTACTCGAGTGGTTAAATGCATGATAAACCAGCAAATTCTGCACTTTCTGGGCAACCTGTATCGATACACTCACTAGTGTTTCGAAACGGAGGCCTGTAATGGCCTTGGTGTTTCGAAACGGCTGGTGACCGTATCGAAATGGTTTGGCCACTGTGAGGCCCTGTTCCGATACAGGTCTTGGAACAAACCCGAGTTTCAGAACAGTCAACCCCGTTTCGAAACAGACGACCGTTGGGCACTGATTTGAATGGTTTTAAGGTTTGCAAGCTTTACGTTTTAGTCCTGAATATTGTTTTTGCAATTGCTTGAGTTTGAGATGTCCAATTAAAGTGAAATTTGACAGGGAAGCATGTATTATGACTAATTAAGTATTGGTAACCTTAAAATCAGTTAAGTCCTCCAAGTTTCCAGAATTTACATTTTGGTCCCTAATATTTGTGATCAGTGCAATTGAGTCCTTATTGTAATTCAATTGCTGTGTTTTTCAAGTATGTGTTTCTCAAGAGTACGCTTAGGGTTAATGTGCATCTAGACAAGTTTAAAAAGAAAAAAGGGTCGTTAATCAAGGTTGACTTTCAGGTTGACTTTTGTTTTTCCCGTGTAATCTTCGTAGTTCGGGTCAACCGCCTAGGCCGGGCTAAGGGGGTTACATTTGGTGGTATCAGAGCTGAGTTCTCGTGTAAATGGGAGTGGTTTTGTGGGTGAAGTATGTATGATTGCATGACATGCCTTTAAAATGAATGTTTGATGTGTGAATTGTAAGTATGTTGCAATTGTGATGTTATGTTGTGTTGAAGCATGTTAGAGGAACCCATTGCCATATTAAAACTAATGAAAGGAATTGTTTTTTTTAAATGAGCTTGAGTACTTGGATTTCTTACCTTGTTGAGCCTAATTATGTTTATTGCATTGTGTTATTGCATGGTTTTAGTGAAAGGGACCTCGTAGAGAGACGAGAATTAATACGCGAGCTATGGCTCAGAACAAGAATGAGGACAATGTTGAGAATGTTGTGGATATACCTCCTCCCCCTGGTGGTGGACCGTCCGGTGGTGGTGGTGCTAGGGGTGATGGTGCTGGTGTTGGTGCTGGAGCTGGGGTCGCTGGACCTGATGGTGTGCAGAGGCAAGCTGCTCCTGACTTGACAATTTTGATAAAGGCTATTGCTGGAGCCTTCCAGGCAGCAGTAGCTGGAGCTCACGGAGCTGTGCAACAGGGAGATGTTGGTGTGAGATTACCTTTGGAACGTCTACGCAGTCTGGAAGGGACTGAGTTCAAAGGTTTATCTCCTGAGGGTTCTAAATCTTGGTTGGAAAGCACCAAGAGAATTTTGGGACAAATGAACTGCAACGATGTGCAGAAGTTGGGTTGTGTAGTATCGTTGTTACATGATGATGCGTATACTTGGTTGACGACCACTGTCTCCGGAATGGAGGAAGTTGATGTGACTTGGACGTTCTTTTAGAACGCGTTCAAGAGGAAGTATCTAGGTGTGCAATACCTGGATGAAAAGAAGAGAGAATTCATGTCTCTTGTACAAGGAAGTATGTCGATGGCTGAATATGAGATCCAGATTGTCCGCCTTAGCCAGTATGCAACTGAGCTTATCCATGATGAGCGCGAGAGGTGTGAGCGTTTCCGATATGGTTTGATGTCGGATGTGAAGACCTTTATGCTTGCAGCTGAGTATACAGATTTTGATGTGCTGGTGAGCAGGGCAAAGGACATTGAGCAGAACCTGGGTTTGTCTTCCAGGGGTGTTGGTTCTGGCTCGGACAAAAGAGCTGCTGAGTATAGTTCCGGTGGTGGACGGAACAAGAGAGGACGAAATAAGAGGTATCAGTCTTCTGCGAGGCGTGGTAATGGAGGGCATGGTGCGCCTGTTCAGGGAGAGAGGATGAGAGCTGATCAGAACACGTGCTGGGCGTGTGGATCGCGTGGTCATTTGAGGCGTGATTGCCCTCGAGCAGCGAGGGAGGTGCAGGCTCCTGTGGTAGTGACCAGTAATTCGTGCTGGAATTGTGGTTCGGCAGACCACATGAGGAGGGAGTGTCCTTTGTTGGCCGGTGGTGGTCAAGGACGTGCTCCTGGGGTTGTTGCACCACAGAGAGGTCGTGGGCGCGACCGTGGTAACTTCCAGCGCAAAGAGGATGGTGGGAGGAATGTGGCGCATGTGGTGGCTGTTCAACCTGAGGGTGGTGGCCAGGCTCGAGTGTATGCGCAGCGATAGGGGAGAAATGACACGGATGTGATCGCAGGTACCTTTACTTTGCAATCCTTGTCATTACTTTCCTTGATTGATTCTGGATCTACACACTCATACATATTGCATGAACATGCTCAATTGCTTGGTTTGCCTGTTGAGTCTTTGGATGTTGGTATGCGTGTAACTAGTTCCTTTGGGGAGACCGTTGTGACACGAAAGTTGTATAGAAGATGTCCCTTGGTTGTGCAAAATCATGTTTTTCATGTTGATCTCATGGAATTGCCATTATATGGTTTTGATGTAATCCTTGGTATGGATTGGCTTGTTGAACATCGAGCTGTGGTGGATTTTAAGAACAAGCGAGTTTCGTTGAAGCTTGAGGATGATTATGAAGTAGTGGTGGTTGGTGAGAATGTGAAGTTTCTTGCCAATGTGGTGTCTACATTGGAAGCGAGCCGAATGCTGAGACAAGGGTGTGAAGCTTATCTGGCCTTTGTGATGAATCCTAGCACTAAGGAGTTACGGGTTCAAGATATCAGGACAGTGCGAGAGTTTCCTGGTGTGTTTCCAGAGGAGTTACCTGGTTTGCCTCCTAACCGAGAGGTGGAGTTTGAGATTGAGCTGTATGAAAACACAACTCCAGTGTCCATTACTCCTTATCGAATGACACCTAAGGAGTTGAAGGAGCTGAAGACGCAACTTCAGCAGTTGCTTGATCATGGTTTCATTCGGCCGAGTGTGTCACCTTGGGGTGCACCGGTCTTGTTTGTGAAGAAAAAGGATGGCACTATGAGAATGTGCATCGATTACCGTCAGTTAAATAAGTTGACTATCAAGAATCAGTATCCATTGCCGAGGATTGATGATCTTTTTGATCAGTTTCGGGGAGCGACTGTGTTCTCTAAAATTGACTTAAGGTTAGGGTATTACTAGCTCAAGGTGAATGATGTGGATGTGCCAAAGACAACCTTCAGAACAAGGTATGGGCATTATGAGTTCCTGGTGATGCCGTTTTGTTTGACGAATGCTCCTGCAGCTTTTATGGATATGATGAATAGAGTGTTCCATGAATACTTGGATAAGTTTGTTGTGGTGTTCATTGATGATATCCTTATGTACTCTCGTACTAAGGAGGAGCATGAAGGGCATTTGAGGATTGTGTTGCAAGCTTTGTTGGAGAATCAGCTTTATGCTAAGCTGAGCAAGTGTGAATTCTGGCTTAGAAAAGTTGAGTTCCTTGGTCATGTGGTTTCTGCTGAGGGGATTCGTGTTGATCCTCAGAAGATTGAGGCAGTGATGAATTGGAAGCCTCCTAAGTCCGTTCATGAAGTTCGTAGTTTCCTTGGTTTGGCGGGATACTATCGGAGGTTCGTGGATGGATTTTCAAAGATTGTTGCACCTTTGACGAAGTTGTTGCAGAAGGATGTCAAGTATGAGTGGACAGACGTGAGACAGCAGGCCTTTGAGAAGCTTAAGGCAGCCTTGACGCAAGCTCCTATCTTGGTTCAACCTGAATCAGGGAATGAGTTTGTGGTGTACAGTGGCGCATCCTATGTTGGTTTGGGGTGTGTGTTGATGCAAGAGGGTAAGGTGGTGGCTTATGCATCGCGCCAGTTGAAGGTGCATATATTTGATTTTGAGCATTTCAACACGATTATATTGCAAAAACTCAATTTCTGTACTTTTTACTCAGGTAAAATTCCAAAGGGTCCATTGTAAGGCCTATTTAGACCCGCTCGTCTGAAACCTCTAAAAAACGGACTGAAAACAAGTTTTAATCAAACCTAAGGAGTTCATATACTTGATTACGAGCTTTTCAACACGATTATATTGCAAAAACTCAATTTCTATACTTTTTACTTAGTTGAAATTCCAACGGGTCCATTGTAATGCCTATTAAGACTCACTCGTCCGAAACCTCTACAAAACAGACCGCAAAAAAAGTTTTAATCACATTTTAGGATTTCATATTTTTAATTACTAGCATTTCAACACGATTATATTGCAAAAACTCAATTTCTGTACTTTTTACTTAGTTAAAATTCCCACAGGTCCGTTGTAAGGCCTATTTAGACCCGCTCGTCCGAAACCTATAACAAACGGAACACAAAACAAGGTTTTATAAAATTTTAGGAGTTCATATACTTGATTACGAGCATTTCAACACGATTATGTTGTAGAAACTCAATTTCTGTACTTTTTACTCAGTTAAAATTCTAACGGGTCCGTTGTAAGCCCTATTTAGACCCGCTCGTCCGAAACCTAAACAAAACGTAACGCGGAACAAGTTTTAATCAAAGTTTAGGAGTTCATATACTTGATTACAAGCATTTAACACGATTATATTGCAAAAACTCAATTTCTGTACTTTTTACTCAGTTTAAATTCCAATGGGTCCATTATAATGCCTATTTAGACCCGCTCGTCCAAAACATCTTCAAAACGGACTGTGAAACAAGTTTTAATCAAATTTTGGGAGTTCATATACTTGTTTACGAGCATTTCAACACGATTACATTGTAAAAACTCAATTTCTGTACTTTTATCTCAGTTAAAATTCCAACGGGACCATTGTAAGGCCTATTCAGACCCGCTCGTCCAAAACCTCTAAAAAGCGGACCGCAAAACATGTTTTAATAAAATTTTAGGGGTTCATAAACTGGATTACGATCATTTCAACACGATTGTATTGCAAAATCTCAATTTCTGTACTTTTTATACGGTTAAAATTCCAACGGGTCCATTGTAAGGCCTATTTAGACCCGCTCGTACGAAACCTCTACAAAACGGACCGCAAAACAAGTTTTAATCAAATTCTTGGAGTTCATATACTTGATTACGAGCATTTTAACACAATTATATTCTAAAACTCAATTTCTGTACATTTTACTCTGTTAAAATTCCAACGGGTCCCTTGTAAGGCTTATTTAGGCCCGCTCGTCCGAAACCTCTACAAAACGGACCGCAAAACATGTTTTAATCAAATTTGAGGAGTTCATATTCTTGATACAATCATTTAATCACGATTATATTTAAAAAACTCTATTTTTGTTCTTTTTAATCAGTTAAAATACCAACGGGTGCATTGTAAGTGTAACCCCTTAGCCCGGTCTAGACGTTTAACCCGAACTACGATGATTACACGGGGAAAACAAAAGTCAACCTAAAAGTCAGCCTTGATTCACGCTCCTTTTTTTTATTTAAAGCTACGATTTACTGCATATTATTAACCTATAAGTTTAGCAAATCGATTAGTTGGAAACGACACAGCGAACAGAGTTCGATTAAGGGGTTCAATTGCATACATTTGACTTTTAGGGACCAAATTGTAAATACCATAAAATACAGGGACCTTCATGCTTTTAAAGTTACCAAATCTCAATTAGTCACGTAACATGCCAACATGTCAAAATACAGCTCAAACATATCATCCAATCACATTCAATTGCACACACAATATTCAAGGACCAAAATGCAACATTTCCATACCTTAAAAGATACTTTTAATAGAAATTTAACTACCCGTATCGATACACTTGGCCCTGTATCGATACGCGGGAAGGCAGTAGCTAAAGAAGGTTTAAGCGTATCGAAACGCTTCCTCGCGTATCGGTACGACCTTCAAACTTGGCTTAAGCGTATCGATACGCGGGCAATCCGTTTCGATACCCCTATACAGAAATGCCTCATTTTGCCTTAGCGTATCAATACACTTCCCCGTGTATCGATACGCATACCAGATTGGCTTCAACAAACTTCATTTAAACATACTAAATCACATCAAATAGGTTCAAATCATGCATACATGATATACTCAATCTAATAGACTCTTAAACACCATCAAACAACAATTCATACTTACCAACCACTTCAAAACATGATGGCATTTAGCTATTGTAGCATGCTTAGGATATCAAGCTATTAAAAGGGTAAAACGCCACAAACAAGCCATAGAACCATATAAAGACTAAATACAAGTCCTCAATCAGAAACTAAACATGCTTATAACCACAAACATCTCCAACCAAAACCAGAAAGTAGAAGTTCCACCCATTGCCACTTATTACACTAAGGATGAACCACATACATCTCTTTAACAAAGCCTTGGATTCCTCTTGCTTTTAGGCTGCCTTGAAATGTTCAATTCTCTGCATTGATGAAACAAATGAGCGTAAGCATATAGCTTAGTGAGGATTGCTAAACACCACTCATCAATGCATTTAACATAATTTGCAAAACCATCATTTTTATCACATGCTCTTTCATAAACCATGTCTATTTAAGACAACTTTGCATTTCATAATTACATGCTCATATGTATCACTCAAAAACATCAATTAAACCATTGCTCATGCTTTACCAAGCATCTCATGCTTTCTTGCATCAATTACAAGCATCTCATGCTTCACATTATACATTTATACATTATATTGGCTCACAAGTGATAATCCATAAACCATTTCAACACAAGACACAATCGGATACGCGGATTACAAGCATTGTCCCACACGCTTCATACACACTACCGGACTACACAAGCCTCACACACGAGAGAAACCCTTCATCGTTGTGACACCCGTGGTGGAGTACAACAGTACAATCTCAATCCCTCAACACCACTCATCGGTAGTTGTATAATTCCAATAACGAGAGCACGGGACACATAACACAAGATCCACACACGGAATTAACATCATCGTTGTGATCTTAACCTCAATCGTTAGGGTACTTGGATGGAGTATACGGTACAATCACAACCCCTCGACATCCAAGGCGACTTTATTCACGGTGCACCCAATCCTATAGCCGGCTAACTATATCCGATTAAAGTAACCAAAAACCATTTTCATCACTTGTCAATATAATCATTTAATCACATTAATCCATTGTTTTACCAGCATAACCACAATGCCACTTCAACAAGCATCACATGCTTAATATCATATGCATTCAACACATGCAAACCAAGTATCACTTACCTAGTGCATCCTTAACATAATGGCATTAAAATCCAGCATTAAACCATGCTTAAAAACAATAAACAAATCCACATTTATTTCAAGTGCAATCTCATCAAACCTAGCACATTTCCAAGAGAGGGATTTTCGAATCACTTACTCTTGAGCTTAGCTAAGTGTATCAAACTTACACTAAGCTCCCAAGACCACGCTCTAAGCGTTACAAAGTAGGAAATTGAATTTCCACTCACCGATACGCGAAACCTTGTTCGCCAACACAGAAATACCCCTCCAAAGCCTCTAAAATCATCTCATTTGCTTCCGGATCAAGATCCCCTATTTTCACATCATCAACACATAGATCTAAATGCATTAAAATGCATTCTAACACTAGCAATAATTCACAAACTCGTTTCCCACTCAAACTACACCAAAATACCCATCCAAAGCAACCGAAAACTCAATCGATTGCTTCCTAAACCAAGCCCTAGAGAAAGGATCCCAAGTTCTCTTGGAGCAATCCTAATAATGCCCTAAATCCTCAAGCACAAAATACTCATAATCAGGGAGGACCTAGATTATTGACTCGGCAGCAACCGTAGCAGAAGCAGCAACAGCCACCAGCTGCCACGACTAGTATACTGGAACAGACTTTGGCTACGTTTATGTCTCAAACAGGAACCTACATTGAGAACATGAATCACTTTGTCAAGAAGACAGAAACATTCATGGATAAAACAGAGATGCGGATGACCAATCATGAAGCTACTCTGAAATCATTGGAGACACAGATGGGTCAGGTTTCCCAGCATATTAAACCGAGGCCGAATGGAGGATTTCCTAGCGATACTGAAAACGCTAGACAACCCACACATGAGCAGTGTAAAGCTATCACTACTAGGAATGGGAAGAAATTACCAGGGCTAGAGAAGGAAGCTAAATCAGTTAAAGAACCAGCCTTGGACTCGACTGCCGAGGAAGCTGCCCCGGCAGATGACAAACAACCTGCTGCCGATGAACCTATCACGACATCAAAAGGGACAGAGGAGAAAGATGAAGAACCTAAACCTCCTCAGATCCGAATGCAGTGGGAAGGACATATTGCTGATTATCGTCCTCCACCTCCTTTTCCTCAGCGGTTAAAGAAATTGAAACAGGAATCACAGCTTAAGAAGATCTATGATATTTTTAAGCAGGTCCATATCAACATTCCGCTGTTAGATGCTATAAAAGAGATGCCTGGTTATGCCAAATTTCTCAAGGATGCCATGTCGAAGAAATCCAGTCTTGGGGAATTTGAAACGGTTAAAATGACAGAGGGATGCATGAGTATTCTACACAAGCATCCACCCTAGAAGAAGAAGGATCCTGGGAGTTTCATCATACCATGCATAATCGGAGATAAATTTGTGGGTAAGGCACTTTGTGATCTTGGTGCTAGTATAAATTTAATGCCCAAATCTGTTTTTCAGAAATTAGGTATTGGAAAAGCTCGGCCCACAACAGTAGTATTACAGCTGGCAGACCGCTCTTACGTTCACCCAGAAGGAAAAATTGAAGATATTCTGGTAAGGGTGGATAAATTTATTTTTCCTGCTGACTTTCTTGTCTTAGATTGTGAAGCAGATGAAAATGCAACAATCATCCTGGGGCGACCCTTCTTAGCCACATGAAGATCACTGATTGATGTGGAAAAAGGAGAACTCACTATGAGAGTGAACGATCAAGAGATCAAGTTGAATGTTCTCCAGGCAATAAAACATGCTGATGCAGAAGAAGAATGCAAGGCTATCACTGAAGTTATCCTTGACCAACGCTGCATCAGGTCGGGCTGCCACGACATCAAAATTGGCCACTGCCTCAGCAGTCATTTAGAAGACTGTCACGACAGCACCGACGACAGCAGCTCCTCAGAATCTGATACATCTGATACTGAAGATCAAGAGGAGGTAAATTGGATAGGCAACTGTCCAGGTAAGTTATTCGAGCCCTTAAACTATACCTCGGATGACCATATATTCCAAAAGCCATCAACTGTAGAGCCCCATGTTCTAGACCTTAAGCCCCTGCCAAGGCAGCTAAAATATGTTTTCCTTGGTTTAAATGATACGTTGCCCGTAATCATCTCTTCCAAGTTGATGCACGAACAGGAACAACAACTGATAGGCATGCTGCAGCAGCACAAAAAGGCTATTGGATGGACGATAGCTGATATCCAAGGCATCAGTCCGGCACTATACATGCATAAAATCCTCCTAGAGGATGATCATAAGCCGACCATTGATGCACAGAGACGTCTGAACGATGCTATGCGAGAGGTGGTGCGTAAGAAGATCATAAAATGGCTAGATGCTGGAATGATCTATGCCATCTTAGATAGTAAGTGGGTGAGCCCGATGCAGTGCGTTCCCAAGAAAAGAGGAATAATCATGGTAACCAACGAAGAAAACGAGCTAATCCCAACCATGACTGTGACCGGTTGGAGGGTTTGTATAGACTACCGGAAGCTTAACAAAGCTACCCGGAAGGACCACTTCCCCTTGCCCTTTATTGATCAAATGCTTGATAGATTAGCGGGTAAGCCTTACTATTGTTTTCTTGATGGTTACTCAGGATATAATCAAATAGCCATCGCACCAGAAGATCAAGAAAAGACGACGTTCACATGCCCATACGATACTTATGCTTTTCGGAGGATGCCATTTGGATTTTGCAATGCACCAACGACCTTTCAAAGGTGCATGATGGCAATATTCTCTGATATGGTGGAGGATTTCCTGGAGATATTCATGGATGATTTTTCTGTCTTTGGAGACAATTTTGAAAGCTGCCTAGGCAACCTACAGAAAGTTCTTGAAAGATGTGAGAAAGCAAACTTGGTATTGAACTGGGAGAAGTGTCACTTCATGGTGGATGAAGGGATAGTCCTAGGCCATAAAATTAGCTACCGTGGCATAAAAGTCGACAGAGCTAAGATCGAGGTAATCGAAAAGCTACCACCACCCACCACAGTCAAGGGAATCAGAAGTTTCTTAGGGCATGCTGGTTTTTATCGGAGGTTTATCGCGAACTTTTCGAAGATCACAAAACCCTTATGCCATCTTCTGGAGCAGAACCGACCCTTCAACTTCAATGCTGAATGTACTAAGGCATTCATGGTTCTGAAAGAAAAGCTGGTAACAACCTCAATAGTACAGCCACCAGATTAGAAACTGTCGTTTGAAATTGTGTGTGATGCTAGTGACTATGCCGTCGGGGCAACACTTGGGCAGAGAAAAGACAGGCTCTTTCATGTCATATACTATGCCAGCAAAACATTGAACGACGCCCAAGTGAACTACACCACAACAAAGAAGGAACTGTTAGCTGTGGTGTTCTCTATCGACAAGTTTCGTTCATATATACTTGGAACGAAGGTCATAGTCTACATAGACCACTCTGCATTGAAGTATCTGTTCACCAAAAAGGATGCAAAGCCTAGACTGATACGTTGGATTCTGCTACTGCAAGAGTTCGACCTTGAAATCAAGGACAAAAAGGGGACAGAGAATCAAGTGGCAGACCACTTGTTAAGGTTATAGAAGGGAAAGAGTCTCCCAACAGACGAGACACACATACTGGAGACTTTCTCTGACGAGCAGCTGTTCGCTGCCACAAGCACTGGCGCGACAACCATGGCAGCAGGTAAGTTTTCTGAACTCCCCTGGTATGCTGATTTCGTTAATTTTTTAGTTAGCGAAATAACTCCTCCTGACCTTAACTATCAAGCTAGGAATAGGTTCCAAAATGATGTTAAGCATTATTATTGGGACGAACCTCTTCTTTTCAAAAATTGTGCAGATCAGGTTATTAGGAGATGTGTACCACAGGATGAACAAGAAGCTATACTACATCACTGTCATGCTTCACAGTATGGATGACACTTAGGAGGTAACAAAACTGCTGCCAAGGTTTTGCAGTCGGGATTTTATTGGTCGTCACTGTTCAAGGATGCCCAAATATTCTACAAAAACTATGACAAGTGTCAACAGACTGGAAACATCTCAAGGAGACATGAGATGCCGCTGCAAAATATTCTTGAAGTCGAGATCTTCGACGTTTGGGGGATAGATTTTATGGGACCATTCCCAACTTCATGTGGGAACTTATATATCCTCCTGGCAGTACACTATGTGTCCAAATGGGTTGAAGAAATCGCCACTAAGAAAAACGATGCCAAGACGGTTCAGAGGTTTTTGCATAAAAACATATTTTCCAGATTTGGCATCCCCAAGGCGATCACCAGTGATGAAGGGAGGCATTTCGACAACAGGGTTATAGTTGCTGCCTTGAAAAAGTATGGTGTCAAACATCGAATCGCAACAACATACCACCCTCAGACCAATGGACATGCTGAAATATCCAACAGAGAGGTTAAGAACATCCTTGAAAAGATGGTGAAGCCAACTAGGAAGGACTGGTCTCTACACCTCAATGATGCATTATGGGCCTACAGAACAACATTCAAAACTCCATTGGGAATGTCACTCTATCGGCTGATTTATGGGAAAACATGCCATTTACCTGTTGAGATTGAGCACAAAGCATATTGGGCAATCAAGGCAGTGAATATGGACTTGGAAAAAGCAGGACAGAAAAGGCTACTTGATCTAAATGAGATTGAAGAAATTCGGACAATGGCATATGACAACGCAAGAATCTATAAAGACAAGACCAAGAAGTGGCATGACAAGAAGTTGCTGCCACGACAGTTCCGCCCAGGGCGGTTTGTGTTGTTATTCAACTCTAGGTTGAAACTCTTCCCAGGGAAGCTGAAATCTAGGTGGTTTGGCCCATTCCAAGTGGTGCAGGTTTTTCCCCATGGTGCCATCACAATCAGATCTTTAAAAGACGGGCACCAATTCAAAGTCAATGGAAAAAGATTAAAGCATTATCAGGGGACTAAAGCCCCAAGAATGTAGGAAGTGGTTACTTTAGGAGATGCCCCTCCTGGCATCCCTAATTTAACCTAATTTTATTTTTTATTTATATATTTATTTATTAGGTAATTAGAATTATTTTATTTTTAGGAACTAAAGTTTTTTATTTTTTATTATTTTTAAAAAATAAAGGAGACAAGGAGAAGAGGAGAAGTGAATTCAGCCCACCATCTTTCCATCAGCCCCAAAAGCCCAAACTTTGGAGCCTACCGTTACAGCTGCCGCGACAGACGCAGAAAATCCAGCCTATCAATACGCTGTCGCGGCAGATACGCAAACGTGTAACAGACGCGCAGCAGACACGGAAACGTGTGACAGACGCGTCAGAAACTGCGTAACAACTGGCCCCGTTATTCGCGCATGCCGTTACAGCTCCAATAGGCAGCAAACTCACCATCTAAATAAACCCCATTTTACTATTCATTTTTCACTCACTTCTACTCTTCCTACTTGTTTCCTCTAGAATATTTTACTTGCTTTCATTTTCTTCCATAGTCCTTGCAACATGACTTCTAGAAACACTCGTCGAAGTTCTGCCTCAAGATCTGCCCCGGCAGCATCAACTCCAAGATCCTTCTAGATCTGTGATATGTGGGAGGAGAAAGGTTTTATTTACACCTCCAAAAAGGAGAACCTGGGGCTGCAGCCGTTCATAGCCCGAAAAATTAGAGCACTGTAGTGGCAGACATTCGCAGAGAAGCCAGAAGAAATGAACGTGACTCTCGTCCGAGACATTTATGCTGCCATCGGTAGCAGGAACGCGACAACAGTCACAGTACGAGGGAAAGAGGTACATATCGAGCCCGAATACATCAACATCCTCTATGGGTTCTATGTGGGGAAGAAAGAAGATGGCCACCAAAGATTTCTCGAAAGTTTAGAGACTGCCGACTACGACGTTGTGATGGCAGAACTCACAGACGAGGGTACCGAGTGGAACACCTATCCGAAAAATCCGAGGACGGTGAAAAGAGTTCAGCTCACCCCGGAGGCAAAGCTTTGGAATGCTTTCATCAAAAAGCGGATTATGCCCTCCTCTCACAATACAACAGTCGACCAACCTAGGTTAGCCCTCATCCATTCCATATTACATGAGAGGCCAATTAACGTTGGCAGATATGTCTGAGAGGAGATACAGGATTGCACATACCGGCCGTCCGGACCACTCTTCTACCCATATCTCATCACCGCCCTCTGCCGCGGTCACCATGTACCAGAAGCTACCGAAGATTTACGAGTTCGAGGGAAAGGCTGGACAGACAGAAACATACTTAGCCTGATGGAACTCACTACTGCCACGCCCCTATCGTCTTTCGACCCTACTGCCACAGTAGCAGAGCCGAAAGAGCCCACTGACACCGAGCCTGCTGCCACCGAACCCAGGTAGCCCACTGCAGCAGCTCTTCCAGCTGACACCTCCTCACAGATCCTTGCGGCCATACAAAAATTGGAGGAGAGACAGCTCGGCCTCATGAGTTTCATCCGAGACTTCACCACTGCCACGGTAAACTTTATTCACACCTCACTTAATTTCCCCAATGCTCTGTTCCCTACTTTCCCCAAACAATATTTTGCTACCCCACCCCTGCCCATACCCCTACACCAGCTGCCACGCCCAAAACGCCATCTGTTGCGTCCATACCAACCCCTGCCACAACAGCTACTGGCAGCAGCCGCACAGCCGACACCTCTGCGCGAGGAACCAAGAGAAAGGAGCTTGAAGACGACCTTGACAAGTATATTGCTGGTTTCTCTTCTTCTAATATCTGGGTGACATCCGACAACGAGCCCTCTGTCAAGAGGAACTTGTCCAACGAGTTCACCCCAGAGAAGCGATAGAAAACAGTAGCGGACAAATAAAAATCAGACAGCGGCAGTAGCAGCAGCAGGAGCGAGAGCAGCAGCAGCTCTCAGGTTCAGGTAGTGGAGAAACCACCTCATATCTCCCCTACCCGTATTCAACCTCCAAGAGAGGCCAAAACCAAGAATACTTATGCCTCTCCCATCCGCCTGCCAGCACCAGCCAAGAAGGTCACTACCCGTCGGCAGATTCAACTCAGCAGCATCAGCAGCGACGACGACAGCGCCTGAAATTTTAAGTTTCTTATCTTATTTTGTTGTCTGCCTTTTATTATATTTTGTGATGTTGTTTTTTATTTTTCATCTATGTCATTTGCATTGAGGGCAATGCAACCCTCGAGTTTGGGGGTGGCATCCCTCCATTAATGGAGTCTTTTAAGTTTAAAAAATTGTGTCTTTTACTTAGTTTATTTTAATTCAAAAAAATGAATGAAAATTTGGCTTAAGTCTTTGAACTGAACTTACCTACCGTGACAGCCTCTGTCGTGGCAGTGCCTTTAGGATAGTTTTTGGGAACAATTTAGAGCCTTACTATAGTTCTAAATCTTAAACACCATTTGTGACTTTTATACTGCCTAGAACTTTACTAGTAAACTAGAATAGAAAGCTTAGCACTTGAGTTGCCCCTAGAGGTGCCTAACACTGGCTCTAGGAAAAGAAGTTAAGAAAAATAAACTCAATACACCTAGAGGTGCCCGAAACCGGCTCTAGGAAGTTAGCTAGAGGTGCCCGAGACCAGCTCTAGTCAAACTTAAGCTTGAGAAAATAGAATCGAGTCTGCATAAAAACTAAAAGGAGCCTAAGAATTGCCTCCAAAAAGATGAAAATTGGCATAAAAATTCAAGTTAGAAGCTTAACTATTCTAGTAAACTAAGGGAGTCTTGGCATATAATTTTTCACAAGCATGCACACACTACACGAGAACTATAGCAAGGTTCCGGATGAATCCTGAATTATCCAACAAGGTGTTACTCACAAATGAATGGTAGGTAAGGAAAAGTTGATTGTTTTAAGCCAAACAAAATTTTGTTTTTCTTTTAGGTCTGAATTGCTTGAGGGCAAGCAAAAACTTGAGTTTGGGGGTGTGTTGAGTGTGTAAAAGTTCTATAATTTACCCCCTATTTAACCCATATTTCTGTTGTATTCAAGCATAATTCATTGCATTTAGGTTAGATTTCAATTATACATCACAAATATATTAAAGGGCATAGTTTCTACTGAAATTGGTTGCTTTTGCAGGTAGCTGTTGTAGCAGATGGAGGGCAGTGGAGAAGCAGACGCTGGGCAGTGAAGAAATAGAGATGGAACTGGATGTGCAGACGAGGAGGACGATGCTACCTTGGCCGCTGCCGTGGCAGCCAAAGACGACAGTAGTGGTGATGAGAAGAAGCAAAGTGGGCCTCGAGAGAAAGAGAAAATTAAGTCGGTCTGTCGTGGAGCACCCTTATATTTTTCCAAGCCCTAGATCAGAATGAAGGCCAAGCCCAAGGTTCAAGGAAGAAACTCCAAGCAGGAAGGAAGGACGAATTAAAGATATATTCTCTGAAGATTTAGTCTTTAATAGAGTTGTACTTTAGTTTAAACTTGTATTCTTGCCATATTAGAAAACTTGAACCCAAGGCCTATATAAAGGCATGTAATTCGACCTAGGGAAGGATATCTTCATCTCTAGCCTTCTTCCCAAAACCCTAGCTGTTTTCCCCTTCTCATCATGTTCTAAAATTCCCCTAGGGCTAAGGGTTGATATGTAAAGTAGTTGCAAGGATTGCATTTGTTTAGGAATTTTCTGTTCAATAAAATAGACTTCAAGTTTGCTTATTCTGGTTTTCAACATCTTGCAAGAGTATCGGGAGAGCATTGTAAGGTTATCCATTTACTTAATATCGGGAGAGTTAAGTATACGAAAGGAATAAGTACATGTTCTCCAGTTTATGGTTGAACTATCTCGGACCTAGGGATAGGACGAGGTTAAGTGGCTAAGGAAGAATTCAACAACATCGGTGTTCATCCTTCGATTCACGCCGGGAGGTATCATCAATGACGTGTTCATCGACAGACTTGGACCTAGGGATTGGCCAAGGCATAGAAGGGATTCTTGCTTATTCTCTCTATCTTGATTTCATTACTCTTTTATTTAAGTACTCTTTATTATTTCGTGACAACAACTTAAATAATTCTTCTCTCTCTCGTACAACAATCTAAGGTGAAGCTATTAGCCCAATCCCTGTGGAGACGATATCCGATACTTACGTATCACTTTACTACTTGCGTCATGTACACTTGCACTACATTGCGATAGACACTTTTACACGCAACATTTGGCCTTGTAAAGTTGACCCAGCAGAGACTCCGGTTCGCAAATAAGCCGCCAGAGCTGCTTACCCTGAAGCGCAATATTGAAATTATTTAAGTCCCAGAAGCTCATACCTTCCGCGGATTTAGGTAAACAAACATGTTCCAAATGGAGCATGTGCCAACCTTTTTTGTTGTTTTTACCAGACCACCAGTAACGACGAATAGCGGATGTCATATCATCGATTATGTTTTGAGGAAGCAGATAACACAACATGACATACTGGGGCAAAGACTGCAAAACAGCTTTGATAAAAACTTCTCTGTCACTAAAAGAAAGAAGTTGTTTATCCCAATTGGATAAGCGGTCATGAACTTTATCGCAAATGAAGCCAAGAGCTTATGTTTTATTCTTACCAATGAGAAGTGGGACACCCAAGTAGACCCCTGGGTTATTGACCTCGTGTACCTGCAAGGAATTATTAATTGTTTCTCGAATCAAGTGGGGGTATGTGGATTGTAGAAAATTGTCAATTTTTCAAAATTTACCGCTTGCCTAGAGGCGAAAGCATAGGTTTGGAGAGCCATTTTAAGATGTTCTGCTTCCTCTGGTTTATTATTAATAAAGACCATACAATCATCTGCGAAGAGAAGATGGTTGACTTTAGGCCCTAATCTACTAGCACCAAGGCCAAGAAGCAAATTTTGTTGTTGAGCATCAGAGAGGTACGCAGAGAGACCTTGAGTACAGAATAGGAAAAGAAAAGGTGACAGTGGATTGCCTTGTCGAAGACCCCGTTGGGGTTTAAAGAAACGAGAAAAGGAATTGTTAACCTTAACAATGAAAGACATCGAAGAGATACATCTCATAATGATTGAGACCCAATAGGGTGCAAAGCCCATTCGGTTCATAACATTCTCAAGAAAAGACCAGTCCACTCTATCAAAAGCCTTTTCCATGTCCAGCTTGAGAGCAGCACCATGGGAAGATTTAGTTTGGCCAGTATTAATAGAGTGTATAATTTCGTGAGCAATAAGGATGTTATCAGTGATATTGCACCCCTGAACGAAGGCAGCTTGGTTGTTAGTAATACAGAAAGGTATCGTATGCTTAATTCTGTTAACTAGAACCTTAGCCACAATTTTGTAAATCACCGTACAGAGACTAATAGGTCAGAGATGCCTCATAGTAGTTGGATCCTTGATTTTTGGAATAAGCACTAAGATGGTGTGGTTAACCAATGCCATATCAGCCAATCCATTAAGGAGGTTTAGAAAAAGTTGGGTAACATCCGCACCGACCGTATCCCATTGTTGTCTAAAGAACCCACTTGGTAGGCCATCAATTCCAGGGGCCTTCCGAGGATCGATATCACAAAAAGCCAGGAGAATTGCGTCAGCAGTGAATGCCCTAGTGAGGGACTCATTCATAGCGGGTGTGATAGAGGCAGCAACTTTAGAAAGAATCTGGTCTGATAATTGAGGGTTCGAGGAAGTGAACAAGGTCTGGAAGTAGTTGGATGCAATAGTCATGAGGTCGCGCTCGATAACACACCAGTTATTGTTGGCATCATATAAACCATTTATAGTGTTCTTTTTCCGTCGGTTGTTAGCACGGGCATTAAAGAAATGAGTATTCTTATCCCCTTGAGGAAGCCATAGGTTGTGAGATCATTGTGCCCAATAGGTTTCATGTTCATCATGCAACTTATTGAGTTCAGATCTAGCCACGAGGTAAGCTTCCTCAGAGAAGGGCGAAAGAGGCCTCTTAAGATACTGATTAATTTTCTTAGTAAGAAGATGAATACGTCCTGTAGAATTATAACGTTGTTTGGATTGCCAATCATCTAGGCAAGAACCAATAGCTCAAATTTTATCAAGTGTATGACCTTGAGTAGAAACCCAGGTTCTTAAAACCAATGAAATTCCTTCCGCATTGGTTGCCCAACATTTTTCAAATTGAAACTTAGGTACAATGGGTTGCTTGACATTGTTCAGTGAGGGTTCGGTATCTAAGAGAAGAAAGCAGTGATCTGATTTGGCATCAAAATCCGAGATGATGCGATAAGAGGGATTAGAGGCTTTCCAGGCCGAGTTCCCTATAAAATGATCAAGATGTTCGAAAATTGTTTGGATATTAGGCCCAGTTTTGGTCCAGGTAAACCAACCAGAGGTCGGTTTGAAATCAAAAAGATTATTACGGGAAAGATAGTTACGAAAGTTATTGATTTGAGATCTTGCATGTCGACAACCTCCTTGTTTTTTGTTATCTGATAATATTTCGTTTAAATCTCCACCTATAAGCCAAGGAAGATTGCTATTATCATTTAGAGAGTCGATTAGCTCCCATGTTTAAATTTTTGACTTGTTTGAGAGAAGCCATGCATTCCAGTAAAATTCATTGAAGAAGATTCAAGATGGATGATAATATGAATGAAACGATCTGAGTACGAAAGCAAAGAAATATTAATATTATTTGAAATAAACAAAGCTAGTCCAGAGCAGGTATCACTTGGTTCTAAAGAGAATAATTCAAACATACCCAAAGAAACACAAAGGCGAGAACAAGCCGCTTTATTTAATTTAGTTTCGCATAAAAATAAAATATCAATCGTTGGACTTTTAACTGAGTAAAAAGTATAGAAATTGAGTTTTTTCAATATAATCATGTTGAAAAGCTCGTAATCCATGATATGAAATCCTAAGATTTGATTAAAACATGTTTTGCGGTCCTTTTGTAGAGGTTTCAGACGAGCAAGTCTAAATGGGCCGTAAAATGGACCGGTTGGACTTTTAATTGAAAAAAAAGTACAAAAATTGTGTTTTTGCAATATAATCGTGTTGAAAAGCTCGTAATCAATGATATGAACTCATAAGTTTTCATTAAAACTTGTTTTGTGGTCCTTTTGTAAAGGTTTAGGATGAGGGGGTCTAAATGGCCCGTAAAATGGACCCGTTGGACTTTTAACTAATTGAAAAGTGCATGAATTGTGTTTTTGCAATATAATTGTGTTGAAAAGCTCGTAATTAATGATATGAACTCCTAAAATTTGATTAAAACATGTTTTTCGGTCCATTTTTTAGAGGTTTCGGGAGAGCAGGTCTAAATGGGCCATCAATTGGACATGTTGGACTTTTAATTGAGTAAAAAGTATAGAAAATTGAGTTTTTGCAATATAATCATGTTGAAAAGCTCGTAATTAAATATATAAACTCTAAATTTTGATTTAAACGTGTTTTGCGGTCCTTTTATAGAGGTTTCGCTGGAGTGGGTCTAAATAGGGCGTAAAATGGACCCTTTGGACTTTTAACTAAGTGAAAAGTACAAAAATTGAGTTTTTGCAATATAATCGTGTTGAAAATCTCGTAATCAATGATATGAACTCCTAAAATTTTATTAAAACTTGTTTTGTGGTCCTTTTTGTAGAGGTTTCGGGAGAGTGGGTCTAAATGTGGCGTAAAATTGACCCGTTGGACTTTTAACTAAGTAAAAAGTATAGAAATTGAGTTTTTCAATATAATCGTGTTGAAAAGCTCGTAATTCATGATATGAACTCCTAAAGTTTGATTAAAACTTGTTTTGCGGTCCTTTTGTAGAGGTTTCGGACGAGCAAGTTTAAATGGGCCATAAAATGGACCCCGTTAGACTTTTAACTGAATAAAACGTACAAAAATTTTGTTTTTGCAATATAATCGTGTTGAAAAGCTCGTAATCAATGATACGAACTCCTAAGTTTTGATTAAAACTTGTTTTGCGGTTCTTTTTGTAGAGGTTTCGGACGAGGGGTCTAAATATGTCGTAAAATGGACCCGTTGGTTTTTTAACTAAGTCAAAAGAACAATGGACCTGTTAGAATTTTAACTGAGTAAAAAGAACAGAAAATTGATTTTTACAATATAATCGTGTTAAAAAGCTCGTATTCAATGATATTGACTCCTTAGTTTTGATTAAAACATGTTTTGCGGTACTTTTTGTTGAAGTTTCGGGCGATCGGATCTAAAATGGTCCTTAAAATGGACCAGTTGGACTTTTAACTTAGTAAATGTACAAAAATATAATTTGTCTCAATATAATCGTGTTGAAAAGCTCGTAATCAATGATACGAACTCCTAAGTTTTGATTAAAACTTGTTTTTTGTCCTTTTTATGGAGGTTTTGGACGAGAGGGTCTGAATAGGCAGTGAAATGGACCCGTTGGACTTTTAACAGAGTAAAAAGTATAGAAAATTAAATTTTTGCAATATAGTCGTGTTGAAAAGTTCGTAATCAATGATATGAACACCTAAGATTTGATCAAAACTTATTGTGCGGTCCTTTTTGTAAAGGTTTCGGACGAGCGAGGCTAAATGGATCGAACAATGGACCCGTTGTAATTTTAACTAAGTAAAAAGAACATAAATTGAATTTTTGCATTATAATCGTGCTGAAAAGCTCGTATTCATTGCTATTTATTCCATAGTTTTTTTAAAACTTGTTTTGCGGTACTATTTGTTGAGGTTTCGGATGATTGTATCTAAAGTGGGCCGTGAAATGGACTTGTTGGACTTTTAACTGAGTAAAACGTACAGAAATATAACTTGTCTCAATATAATCATGCTGAAAAGCTCGTAATCAATGATATGAACTTCTATATTTTGATTAAAACTTTTTTGCGTCATTTTTATGGAGGTTTAGGACGAGCGGGTCTGAATGGGCAATAAAATGGACCCGTTAGACTTTTAACCAAGTAAAAAGTACACAATACTGAGATTTTGCAATATAATAATTTTGAAAAGCTCGTAATCAAATATATGAACTCCTAAAATATGATTAAAACTTGTTTTGCGGTTCTTTTTGTAGAGGTTTCGGGAGAGTGGGTCTAAATGGGGCGTAAAATGGACCCGTTGGACTTTTAACTAAGTAAAAGTACAAAATTAAGCTTTTGCGATATAATCGTGTTGAAAATCTCTTAATCAATGATATGAACTCCAAAGTTTTGATTAAAACCAGTTTTGTGGTCCTTTTGAGAGGTTTCGAACGAGAGGGTCTAAATGGGGGTAAAATGGACCCGTTGGACTTTTAACTGAATAACAAGTACAAAAATTAAGTTTTTGCAATATAATTGTATTGAAAAACTCGTAATCAATGATATGAACTCCTAAATTTTAATAAATGTTGTTTTACGGTCCTTTTTGAAGAGGTTTCGGACGAGGGGGTCTAAATGGACCGAGTAATGGACCCATTGGACTTTTAACTTAGTAAAAAGTACAGAAAATTAAATTTTTGCAATATAGTCGTGTTAAAAAGCTCCTAATCAATGATATGTACGCCTGAGATTTGATTAAAACTTGTTTTTCTGTCCTTTTTGTAGAGGTTTCGAAATAGCGTATCTAAATGGTCCGAACAATGCACCTGTCGTAATCAATGATATGTACGCCTAAGATTTGATTAAATCGTGTTGAAAAGCTCATAGTCAATGATATTAACTCCTAAGATTTCATTAAAACTTGTTTTGCGGTCCTTTTGTAAAGGTTTCAGATTAGGGGGTCTAAATGGGCCGTAAAATAGACCCATTGGACTTTTAACTGAGTGAAAAGTACATGAATTGAGTTTTTGCAATATAATCGTCTTGAAAAGATCTTAATCAATGATATGATCTCCTAAAATTTGATTAAACTTGTTTTGCGGTCCTTTTTGTAGTGGTTTCGGATGAGCAAGTCTAAATGGGCCGTAAAATGGATTCGTTGGACTTTTAACTGAGTAAAAGTACTAGAATTGAGTTTTTGTAATATAATTGTGTTGAAAATCTTGTAATCAATTATATGATCCTCTAAAATTTGATTAAAACCTTTTTTGCGGCTCTTTTTGTAGAGGTTTCGGGAGAGTGGGTCTAAATGTTGCGTAAAATGGACCCATTGGACTTTTAACTGAGTAAAAAGTAAAGAAATTGAGTTTTTGCAATATAATCGTGTTGAAAAGCTTGTAATCAATGATATGAACTCCTAAAAATTGATAAAAACTTGTTTTGCGGTCCTATTGGTATAGGTTTCAAACAAGCAAGTCTAAATAGGCGGAAAAATGGACCCGTTGTACTTTCAACTGAATAAAAAGTACAAAAATTGTGTTTTTACAATATAATCATTTTGAAAAGCTCGTAATCAATGATACAAACTCCTAAGTTTTGACAAAAACTTGTTTTGCGGTTCTTTTTGTAGAGGTCTCGGACGAGGGGTCTAAATAGGTCGTAAAATGGACCTGTTGGTCTTTTAACTTAGTCAAAACAATATAAATTGAATTTTTGCAATAAAATCATGTTGAAAAGCTCGTAATAAATGATATGAACTCCTGAGTTTTGATTAAAACTTTTTTTACAGTCCTTTTTGTAAAGGATTCGGAAGAGTGGTTCTAAAAGGGCCGTAAAATGGACCCGTTGAACTTTTAACTGAGTGAGAAGTACAGAAATTGAGTTTTTACAATATAACCGTGTTGAAAAGCTTTTAATTATTGATATAAACTCCTAAAATTTGATTAAAACGTGTTTTTTGGTCTATTTTTTTAGAGGTTTCGGGCAAGCAGGTCTAAATGGGAATTAAATTGGACCTATTGGACTTTTAACTGAGTACAATGTACAGTAATTGAGTTTTTGCAATATAACTAAGTTGAAAAGCTCATAATCAATGCTACGGACTCCTAAAATTTGATTAAAAACCAGTTTTGCGGTCCTTTTGTAGAGGTTTCGCGCGAGCGGGTCTAAATAAGGCGTAAATTGGACCCTTTGGACTTTTAACTAAGTAACAAGTACTGAAATTGAGTTTTTACAATAAAATTGTATTGAAAAGCTCTTAATCAATGATATGAACTCCTTAAATTTGATTAAAAGTTGTTTAGCGGTCCTTTGTAGAGGTTTCGGACGAGGGGGTCTAAATGGGCCGAGTAATGTACTCGTTGGACTTTTAACTCAGTAAAAAGTACAGAAAATTGAAGTTTTGTAATATAGTCGTGTTGAAAAGCTCGTAATTAATGATATGAACACCTAAGATTTGATTAAAACTTGTTTTTCGATCCTTTTTGAAGAGGATTCGAAAGAGTGTGTGTAAATGAGCCGAACAATGGACTTATTGGAATTTTAACTGAGTAAAAAGAACATAAATTGAATTTTTGCAATATAATCGTGTTGAAAAGCTCGTATTCGATGATACTAAATCGTTAGTTTTAATTGAAACTTGTTTTGCGGTACTTTTCGTTGAGGTTTCATACGATTAGATCTAAATTGGGCCGTAAAATGGAACCGTTAGACTTTTAACTAGGTAAAATGTACAAAAATATAATTTGTCTCAATATAATTCTGTTGAAAAGCTCGTAATCAATGATATGAGCTCCTAAGTTTTGCTTAAAACTTGTTTTGTGTCCTTTTTATGCAGGTTTTGGACAAGCGGGTCTGAATGGGCCGTAAAATGGACCCGTTGGACTTTTAACTGAGTAAAAAGTACAAGAAATTGATTTTTTGCAATATAATCATGTTGAAAAGATCGTAATCAAATATATGAACTCCTAAAGTTTGATTAAAAATTGTTTTGTGGTCCTTTTTGTAGAGGTTTCGGAAGAGTGGGTTTAAATGGGGAGTAAAATGGACCCGTTGTACTTTTGTAACGCCCCAATTTTGGGCTTAGAAGTTTTGGGTTTGGACCGGTTCGGTCGGAGAGCGGTTCGAATATAAAAGAGTGAAATTAGGAAAGCCTAGTTCGGGTTGCATTAAAAATATGGAAAAATGTCTTAAAATCCTCTTTTATTATGTATAAGAGAATGGTGAAGTCAATTTTGCAAAATGAGGTTTGGAAGGGTGACATTTTGGCTAGTGACCAAAATGTAATTTTCGAAAACTGTGTGACTGTTTTAAAAAGGATTGAAACTTTGAATATTTAAGGAGCTATTTACCCAATGGGAGTTTCTCTAGATTTTTCCTAAACATTAAAGATTTAATTAATGGTTTTTAAATAAAACTAAAAAGGAGGGAAGATATTTTGGCATTTCCAACTAACTTTCCACATTTTCCATTTTCATTTTCTCTCATCTTTTCTCTCAAACCAAACACATTTCTCCAGAGTTTTTTCCTCTAATTTTGTCATCTAAATAACACATTTCAATTCTCTTTTGATCTCCAATCATCTCTTCAACAAAACCTTTGCATTTGCTAATTGGATCTTCAAGCATTTTGATTCCGAAAAGGGAGAAACTCAAGTTTAGAGGTATGAACGTCCTTCTACTCTAAATTCTCAGTTCTTTACTGAAATTCCCAAGTTCTCAATCCTTAATTTGTGATTTATAAAAGGTTTTATAGATGTGTTCTTGATCTTGGCTTTAAAATGCAAGATTTGGTTGATTTTTGTTAAAATTCGTATGATCTATTTGAGCAGTGATTTGAGGTGTCTTTTTGATGTTAAATGAATGTATATTTGATGAGGAATTGAGGTTTAATCAATGCAATCCCGGATAGGTTGATTTTCCTAAGTTTTGCTTGAGTTCTTGGTTGTTTTTGGAGTGATCTTGATGATCTGTTATAGCTGGAGGTATAAGGGCGTGGTTAGATCCTTTTTGGATGTTAATTGATGTTTAAGGATGATTAGATTTGATGGATCATGGCTGGGTAGTGTTGTGGAGTTGTTTGGATGCATTTTCGGTTGTGTTTGGTAGCCGAAAATGGAGTGTGGATGAGAGCAGCGAGTTTAGGTGCTTTCATTGAAGCTATTAATGCATGATGATGCATTAATCCTCTGCTTTGATGTGTTTAAAACAGGGGAGTCATCTTTGGATCCAAGTGGTGGTGATCCAGAAGCTTGATTGGTGTTTCGGCAAGTGGCGAAACGGAATCGGTGAGTGGATTTTGGTTTTCAGCTTTGAAACCAATGTTTTGAAGGTTTGGGAGCTTAGTTTAAGTCTAAGCAACTTAGCTAAGCTCAAGAGTAAGTTTTCGGAAAAAAACTCTCTTGATGATGAACCATGGATTGGTTGAATGCAATGTGGTTTGTTTGCATGTTTTAAATCCTGTTTTGAAAGCATATTTAGCATGTTTATTTGCTGTGATTATGAGCCATGTGTTGAAGGATGCTCAAGGTAAGAGATCCTTGTTTTTGAACATTGTTTTAATGTGGTTTGATGCTTAAAGATGCATGATGTTAATGGCTCTGTTAAATGCTTTAAAACAGTGGAATATTGTTGTAAATGATGGATATTGGCAAGTGATGGTTAAGGTCACAAAGGTGGTTAAATGCTTAAAGATCCTTGTGTGAGCCTTGTTTATTTAAGAACAACATGGTGGTTAAAAGTCCATGGTTGGTTCTTGGTTAAGATCACCAAGGTGGTTAAAATTCCTTGGGTGAGTCTTGTGTATTTAAGAACAACATGGTGTTTAAAAGTCCATGGTTGGTTCTTGGTTAAGGTTACAAAGGTGGTTAAAATTCCTTGTGTAAGCCTTGTTTATTAAAGAACTCCAAGGTGTTTAAAAGTCCTTGGGAGATTCTTGTTAAGGACACAAAGGTGTTTAAAAGTCCTTGTGTGGTCCTTGTCATGGTGTTTAAAAGTCCATGGAAGATTCTTGTTAAGGACACACTGGTGTTTAAAAGTCCATGTGTGGTCCTTGGAAATTTATAAGATCACAATGGTGTTTAAAAGTCCATATGTGAGTCTTATGTTGAATGTATCACTTGTGGCCAATATGACATGTTATGAACTTGAAGCATGAGATGCTTGTTTTAATGCTTATGTGCATGTACAAATGATGTTTGAACTAAGGTTTATGCATGTGTTTTATAAGTGCATTATTGTATGGTTTTATATGAGCATTCCTCACTAAGCTTTTGCTTACGCTCTCTCTCTTTTCTTAAACCAATAATGCAGAGCGTTGAAGTGCATATTGGGGCAGCAAGGAAGCCAAGAATCCAAGTGGAGATTAAGCTCATGTATGGTGAACATTTTCCTAAAACTATTAGCTTTTGGGTATTTGCCAATGGGGGACCTATGTTGATGTTTTGGGAGATGTTTTGGACTCCCTAAGTTGGATTTATGATGTTAATAATGTTGGATCTTGTAATTGGCCTTTGAGATGTGGTTTTTAGTATAATGATGCTTGAATGGTTTCTAAGTAGGAAGCATGCCTATAGATTTGGGGATTTTCATAATTGATGCCATGTTGATGTTTGGTTGATGCAATTATATTCCTTGAATGTTAAATGACTTGCTGGTACAATTTGGTGGCTTTTGGAGCATGTTTGATAGGTCAATTAAGTGGTAAACCAGCAAATTTTCTGCAATCTGGGCAGGCTGTATCGGAACGGGTGCTACCGTTACGAAACAGGGGCCTGAAATGGCCTAGGCGTTCCGAAACGGGGGAAACCGTTCCGGAACGGAAATGCCACTGCCAAGCCTCATTTCGGAACCAGTTTCGGAACGGTCCCGCGTTTCGGAACAGGTCCTCCCTGTTTCGAAACACTCGACCGTTGGGCTCTGAATTTGATGGTTATATGTTTTGAAATGTTTGCGTTTTGGTCCTGAATCTTGTTATTGCAATTGGATGAGTTTGAGATGTCCGTTTGAGCTGAAATTTGGCAGGGAAGCATGAAAGATGATTAATTTCATATTGGTAACTTAGATTTGGTTTAAGTCCTTATAATTTTCAGAATTTACAATTTGGTCCCTAAAGTTGTAATTTGTGCAATTGAGTCCCTGAATGTTCTCTGATTGTTATGAACTTTGAGTATGTTGATCTTGTGAACATATATAGGGTTAACGTGCATCTAGACAAGTTTAAAAAGAAAAAAAGGGTCGTTAATCAAGGTTGACTTTCGGGTTGACTTTGGTTTTCCCCGTGTAATCTTCTTAATTCGGGTCAACCGTCTAGGCCGGGTTAAGGGGGTTACATTTGGTGGTATCAGAGCTGAGTTCTCGAGTAATTGGGAATGAGTATGTGAATGATTAAAGTATGTATGCTTGTATGCTTGTGAATGAAAGCATGTTGAGTGAATTTTAAATATGTTGCAATTGTGGTGTATGCTGTGGTGAAGCATGTTGTGGGTACCCATTGCCAAATCAACGCTAATGTAACGATGTTGTTTTTAAGTGGAAATGAGCTTGAGTACTTGGATTGCTTACCTTGCTGAGCCTGACTTGTTTTGTTGCATTGTGATTGTATTGTTATAGTATGGCACCTCGTAGAGAAGTAAGGGTTAGTACGCGAGCTACGGCTCAGAACGAAAATGAAGAGAACGTTGAGAATGCTATGGATTTACCTCCTCCACCGGGTGGTGGTGGTGCTGAGGGTGGAAGGGCTGAGGCTGCAGCTGGTGCTGGGGTCGCAGGACCTGAGGCTGGTCAGGGGCAAGCTATACCTGACATGACCATGTTGGTTCAAGCTATTGCTGGTGCTTTTCGAGCGGCAGTAGCTGGAGCTCAAGGAGCTGGGCATCAGGGAGATGCTAGAGTTAGACTACCCTTGGAACGTCTGCGCAGTCTGGGAGGGACTGAGTTCAGGGGTTTGGCAGCTGAAGGTTCGGAGTCTTGGTTAGAGAGTACCAAGAGAATCTTGGGGCAGATGAGTTGCACTGATGTGCAGAAGCTGGGGTGTGTGGTATCCTTGCTGCAAGATGATGCGTATACGTGGTGGACAACCACTATTTCTGGGATGGCAGAGGCTGACGTAACTTGGACGTTCTTCCAGAACGCGTTCAAGAGAAGGTATCTAGGTGTGAGGTACCTAGATGGAAAGAAGAGGGAATTCATGTATCTTACCCAGGGGAGCATGTCTGTAGCTGAGTATGAAGTTCAGTTCATTCGACTCAGTCAATACGCACCTGAGCTTGTTCCGGACGAGCGGGAGAGGTGCGAAAGGTTCCGTTATGGTTTAGTGACGGAAGTAAAGATGTATGTGCTGGCTACCGAGTATAGTGATTTTGATGTGCTGGTGGGCCGAGCAAAGGATATTGAGATGAACTTGGGTTTGTCTGCTAGAAGTGCTGGGTCAAGTGCTGGTAAGCGAGCTGCTGAATATAGTTCCGGTGGTGAACGGAACAAGAGGGGACGTGATCAGAAGTATCAGTCCTCAGCTAAGCGAGGTGGTGGTGCGCTTGCTCGGGGAGGCAATGCTAGAGTTGATCCGAGTGCATGTTGGACATGTGGTTCGCGTGGCCATATGAAACGTGATTGTCCTCGAGCTGTGAGGGAAGTGCAGGCTCCTGTTGTGGCAGCTGGCAATGCGTGCTGGAACTGTGGATCTACGGATCATATGAGGAGAGAGTGTCCTATGTTGGCTGGTGGCCAAGTGCGTGCTCCTGTTGTTGCTGTGGCACCAAAGAGAGGTCGTGGGCGCGGCCGTGGTAACTTCCGGCGGAGAGAGGAAGGTGGTCGGGGTGTGGCCTATGTTGTGGCTATTCAGCCTGAGGGTGGCGGCCAAGCCAGGGTGTATGCTCAGCGGGAGGGAAGGAATGCCGCGGATGTGATCGCAGGTACTTTTACTTTGCAATCCTTGTCATTACTTTCCCTGATTGATTCTGGATGTACGCACTCATACATATTGCGTGAGCATGCTGAATTGCTTGGTTTGCCTGTTGAGTTTTTGGATGTTGGTGTGCGTGTCACTAGTTCTTTTGGTGAGACTGTTGTGACTCGAAAGCTTTTTAGAAGATGTCCTTTGGTTGTTCAAGATCATGTTTTTCATGTTGACCTTATGGAGTTGCCTTTCTATGGTTTTGATGTAATCCTTGGTATGGATTGGCTTGTTGAGCATCGTGCTGTAGTGGATTGTGAGAATAAGCGAGTTTCGTTGAAGCTTGCGGATGACTATGAGGTAGTCGTGGTTGGTGAGAATGTGAAGTTTCTTGCCAATGTGGTATCTACATTGGAAGCGAGCAGGATGTTGAGGCAGGGTTGTGAAGCTTATCTAGCTTTTGTGATGAATCCTAGCTCTAAGGAGTTGCGTGTGCAAGATATCAGGATTGTGAAAGAGTTTCCTGGTGTGTTCCCTGAGGAGTTGCCTGGATTGCCTCCTAATCGTGAGGTGGAGTTTGGGATTGAGCTGTATGAGAATACAACTCCTGTGTCCATTACCCCTTATAGAATGGCACCTAAAGAGTTGAAGGAGCTGAAGACGCAGTTGCAAGAGTTGCTCGATCGTGGTTTCATTCGGCCGAGTGTATCACCTTGGGGTGCACCGGTCTTATTTGTGAAGAAGAAGGATGGCACTATGAGAATGTGCATTGATTATTGTCAGCTGAACAAGTTGACTATCAAGAATCGATATCCTTTGCCGAGAATTGATGATCTCTTTGATCAATTTCGGGGAGCAGCTGTGTTCTCTAAGATTGACTTGAGGTCAGGGTATTACCAGTTGAAGGTGAAGGATGTGGATGTGCCTAAGACAACTTTCAGAAAAAGGTATGGGCATTATGAGTTCCTTGTGATGCCGTTTGGTTTGACAAATGCTCCTGCGGCTTTCATGGACATGATGAATCGGGTGTTTCATGAATACCTGGACAAGTTTGTTGTGGTGTTCATCGATGATATCCTCGTGTACTCGCGTATTGAGGAGGAACATGAAGAGCATTTGAGGATTGTTTTGCAAGCCTTGTTGGAGAATCAGCTTTATGCCAAGCTGAGCGAATGTGAGTTCTGGTTAAGTGAAGTGGTGTTTCTTGGGCATGTGGTTTCTGCTGAGGGGATTCGTGTTGATCCTCAGAAGATTGAGGCGGTGATGAATTGGAAGGTTCCTAAGTCTGTTCATGAGGTTCGTAGTTTCCTTGGTTTGGCGGGATACTACCGGAGGTTTGTGGATGGGTTTTATAAGATTGCTGCACCTTTGACAAAGTTGTTGCAGAAAGATGTTAAGTATGAGTGGACGGAAGCGAGACAGCAGGCTTTTGAGAAGCTTAAGGCAGCTTTGACGCAAGCTCCTATCTTGGTTCAACCTGAATCAGGGAAAGAGTTTGTGGTCTATAGTGATGCATCCTATGTTGGTTTGGGATGTGTGTTGATGCAAGAGGGTAAGGTGGTGGCTTATGCATCGCGGCAGTTGAAAGTGCATGAGCGTAATTATCCTACGCATGACATTGAGCTGGCTGCGGTGGTTTTTGCTTTGAAGATTTGGAGACATTATCTATATGGTGAGAAGTGTACTGTGTACACGGATCACAAGAGTTTGAGGTATCTGATGTCTCAGAAGGAGTTGAATCTTAGGCAGCGACGTTGGGTGGAGTTGCTCAAGGATTATGATTTGACGATTGAGTATCACCCTGGAAAAGCTAATGTGGTAGCGGATGCCTTGAGTAGGAAGGTAGCTGTTGAGATGAGGGCTATGTTTGCCAGCTTGAGTATTTCGCGCGATGGTGGTCTTGTGGCTGAGTTGCAAGTGAAACCATCTTTGGTTCCGCTGATTAAGGAAAAGCAGTTGCTGGATGATTCCTTGGTACCGCATGTTCAGGATATCGCGGAGGGTAGGCCTTCGGATTTCTGCTTTAATGATGATGGTGTGTTGTGTTTTGGGAGTCAGATAGTAGTGCCCAGTGATGTTGAGTTGAGGCGTGCTATTCTGACTGAAGGTCATAGTAGTCCTTTTGCTATGCACCCTGGTAGTACTAAAATGTATCGTGATCTTCGTGATGAGTACTATTGGGTGGGTTTAAAGAAAGATGTTGCAGAGTTTGTGAGCAAGTGTATGGTGTGTCAGCGAGTTAAGGCTGAGCATCAGGTTCCTTCAGGGTTGTTGCAACCGTTGAGAATCCCTGAATGGAAGTGGGAAAGGATTACCATGGATTTTGTATCTGGTTTACCTTTGTCACCATCGAAGAAGAATTCGGTATGGGTGATTGTGGATCGCCTGACGAAGTGTGCGCATTTCTTGCCTGTGCATACTACGTTTTCTTTGGATAAGCTTGCGGAGCTGTACATTGCTGAGATTGTGCGGCTGCATGGTGTGCCAAGGTCGATTGTGTCGGATAGGGATCCGAGGTTTGCATCGCGTTTCTGGCAGTGTTTGCATCAAGCTTTGGGTACACGGTTGAATTTCAGTACATCTTATCATCCTCAGTCGGATCGTCAGTCCGAGCGTGTTATCCAGATTTTGAAGGATATGTTGAGGTGCTGTGTGATTGAGTTTCAGGGCTCTTGGGAGAAACATTTGCCTTTGGTGGAGTTTGCTTATAACAATAGTTATCAGGCAAGTATTCAAATGGCACATTATGAGGCTTTGTACGGGATGAAGTGTAGGACTCCTTTGTGTTGTGCTGAAATGGGTCAGAAGTTGGTTTCGATGCCGGCTTTGTTGAAAGGAACCACCGAGAAGGTGAAGCTCATTTGTGAGCGTTTGAAGGCATCTTCTTATCGGCAAAAGTCTTACGCGGATTTGAAGCGTAAGGAGATTGAGTATGCGGTGGGTGACCGTGTGTTTTTGAAGGTTTCGCCTTGGAAAAAGGTGATGAGATTTGCCCGGAAGGGTAAGTTGAGCCCTAGGTACATTGGACCATACGAGGTGATTGAGCGTGTGGGTCCTGTTGCGTACAAGTTGAGGTTACCTCAAGAGTTGGAAAAGATTCATGATGTGTTTCATGTTTCTATGCTTCGAAAGTATAGATCTGATCCTTCACATGTGATGCCTGTGGAAGAAGTGGAATTGAATCCAGATTTGACCTATGATGAGGAACCGGTGAAGGTTCTGGATTCGGATAGCAAGGTTCTTAGAGGCAAGACCATTGAGTTGGTAAAGGTGTTGTGTAAGCATCATGGTGTTGAAGAAGCCACGTGGGAACGGAAGGATGACATGCTGAAGCAGTTTCCGTACCTCTTTCCTTCAGGTAAATTTCGATGACGAAATTTCTTAAGGGGGGGAGAGTTGTAATGCCCCAATTTTGGGCTTAGAAGTTTTGGGATTGGACCGGTTCGGTCGGAGAGCGGTTCGAATAGAAAAGAGTGAAATTAGGAAAGCCTAGTTCGGGTTGCATTAAAAATATGGAAAAATGTCTTAAAATCCTCTTTTATTATGTATAAGAGAATGGTGAAGTCAATTTTGCAAAATGAGGTTTGGAAGGGTGACATTTTGGCTAGTGACCAAAATGTAATTTTCGAAAACTGTGTGACTGTTTTAAAAAGGATAGAAACTTAGAATCTTTAAGGAGCTATTTACCCAATGGGAGTTTCTCCAGATTTTTCCTAAATATTAAAGATTTAATTAATGGTTTTTAAATAAAACTAAAAAGGAGGGAAGATATTTTGGCATTTCCAACTAACTTTCCACATTTTCCATTTTCATTTTCTCTCATCTTTTCTCTCAAACCAAACACATTTCTCCAGAGCTTTTTCCTCTGATTTTGTCATCTAAATAACACATTTCAATTCTCTTTTGATCTCCAATCATCTCTTCAACAAAACCTTTGCATTTGCTAATTGGATCTTCAAGCATTTTGATTCCAAAAAGGGAGAAACTCAAGTTTAGAGGTATGAACGTCCTTCTCCTCTAAATTCTCAGTTCTTTACTGAAATTCCCAAGTTCTCAATCCTTAATTTGTGATTTATAAAAGGTTTTATAGATGTGTTCTTGATCTTGGCTTTAAAATGCAAGATTTGGTTGATTTTTGTTAAAATTCGTATGATCTATTTGAGCAGTGATTTGAGGTGTCTTTTTGATGTTAAATGAATGTATATTTGATGAGGAATTGAGGTTTAATCAATGCAATCCCGGATAGGTTGATTTTCCTAAGTTTTGCTTGAGTTCTTGGTTGTTTTTGGAGTGATCTTGATGATCTGTTATAGCTGGAGGTATAAGGGCGTGGTTAGATCCTTTTTGGATGTTAATTGATGTTTAAGGATGATTAGATTTGATGGATCATGGCTGGGTAGTGTTGTGGAGTTGTTTGGATGCATTTTCGGTTGTGTTTGGTAGCCGAAAATGGACTGTGGATGAGAGCAGCGAGTTTAGGTGCTTTCATTGAAGCTATTAATGCATGATGATGCATTAATCCTCTGCTTTGATGTGTTTAAAACAGGGGAGTCATCTTTGGATCCAAGTGGTGGTGATCCGGAAGCTTGATTGGTGTTTCGGCAAGTGGCGAAACGGAATCGGTGAGTGGATTTTGGTTTTCAGCTTTGAAACCAATGTTTTGAAGGTTTGGGAGCTTAGTTTAAGTCTAAGCAACTTAGCTAAGCTCAAGAGTAAGTTTTCGGAAAAAACTCTCTTGATGATGAACCATGGATTGGTTGAATGCAATGTGGTTTGTTTGCATGTTTTAAATCCTATTTTGAAAGCATATTTAGCATGTTTATTTGCTGTGATTATGAGCCATGTGTTGAAGGATGCTCAAGGTAAGAGATCCTTGTTTTTGAACATTGTTTTAATGTGGTTTGATGCTTAAAGATGCATGATGTTAATGGCTCTGTTAAATGCTTTAAAACAGTGGAATATTGTTGTAAATGATGCATATTGGCAAGTGATGGTTAAGGTCACAAAGGTGGTTAAATGCTTAAAGATCCTTGTGTGAGCCTTGTTTATTTAAGAACAACATGGTGGTTAAAAGTCCATGGTTGGTTCTTGGTTAAGATCACCAAGGTGGTTAAAATTCCTTGGGTGAGTCTTGTGTATTTAAGAACAACATGGTGTTTAAAAGTCCATGGTTGGTTCTTGGTTAAGGTTACAAAGGTGGTTAAAATTCCTTGTGTAAGCCTTGTTTATTAAAGAACTCCAAGGTGTTTAAAAGTCCTTGGGAGATTCTTGTTAAGGACACAAAGGTGTTTAAAAGTCCTTGTGTGGTCCTTGTCATGGTGTTTAAAAGTCCATGGAAGATTCTTGTTAAGGACACAATGGTGTTTAAAAGTTCATGTGTGGTCCTTGGAAATTTATAAGATCACAATGGTGTTTAAAAGTCCATATGTGAGTCTTATGTTGAATGTATCACTTGTGGCCAATATGACATGTTATGAACTTGAAGCATGAGATGCTTGTTTTAATGCTTATGTGCATGTACAAATGATGTTTGAAATAAGGTTTATGCATGTGTTTTATAAGTGCATTATTTTATGGTTTTATATGAGCATTCCTCACTAAGCTTTTGCTTACGCTCTCTCTCTTTTCTTAAACCAATAATGCAGAGCATTGAAGTGCATATTGGGGCAGCAAGGAAGCCAAGAATCCAAGTGGAGATTAAGCTCATGTATGGTGAACATTTTCCTAAAACTATTAGCTTTTGGGTATTTGGCAATGGGGGACCTATGTTGATGTTTTGGACTCCCTAAGTTGGATTTATGATGTTAATAATGTTGGATCTTGTAATTGGCCTTTGAGATGTGGTTTTTAGTATAATGATGCTTGAATGGTTTCTAAGTAGGAAGCATGCCTATAGATTTGGGGATTTTCATAATTGATGCCATGTTGATGTTTGGTTGATGCAATTATATTCCTTGAATGTTAAATGACTTGCTGGTACAATTTGGCGGCTTTTGAAGCATGTCTGATAGGTCAATTAAGTGGTAAACCAGCAAATTTTCTGCAATCTGGGCAGGCCGTATCGGAACGGGTGCTACCGTTTTGGAACAGTGGCTTGAAATGGCCTAGGCGTTCCGAAACGGGGGAAACTGTTCCGGAACGGAAATGCCACTGCCAAGCCTCATTTCGGAACCAGTTTCGGAACGGTCCCGCGTTTCAGAACAGGTCCTCCCTGTTTCGAAACACTCGACCGTTGGGCTCTGAATTTGATGGTTATATGTTTTGAAATGTTTGCGTTTTGGTCCTGAATCTTGTTATTGCAATTGGATGAGTTTGAGATGTCCGTTTGAGCTGAAATTTGGCAGGGAAGCATGAAAGATGATTAATTTCATATTGGTAACTTAGATTTGGTTTAAGTCCTTATAATTTTCAGAATTTACAATTTGGTCCCTAAAGTTGTAATTTGTGCAATTGAGTCCCTGAATGTTCTCTGATTGTTATGAACTTTGAGTATGTTGATCTTGTGAACATATATAGGGTTAACGTGCATCTAGACAAGTTTAAAAAGAAAAAAAAGGGTCGTTAATCAAGGTTGACTTTCGGGTTGACTTTGGTTTTCCCCGTGTAATCTTCTTAATTCGGGTCAACCGTCTAGGCCGGGTTAAGGGGGTTACAGCTTTTAACTAAGTAAAAAGTACATAAATTGAGTTTTTGCAATATAATCGTGTTGAAAAGCTTGTAACCAATGATATGAACTCAAAATATTTGATTAAAACTTGTTTTGTGGTCCTTTTTGTAGATGTTTCGGAAGAGTGGGTCTAAATGTGGTGTAAAATGGACATGTTGGACTTTTAACTAGGTAAAAAGTCTAGAAATCGAGTTTTTGCAATATAATCATGTTGAAAAGCTCGTAATCAATGACATGATCTCCTAAATGGGCCGTAAAATTGACCCGTTGGAGTTTTAACCGAGTGAAAAGTACATGAATTGAGTTTTTGCAATATAATTATGTTGAAAAGTTGGTAATCAATGATATGATCTCTTAAAATTTTATTAGAACTTGTTTTGTGGTCCATTTTGTAGAGGTTTCAGACAAGCGGGTCTAAATGGGGCGTAAAATAGATCTGTTGGACTTTTAACTGAGTAAAATGTACATAAATTGAGTTTTTTCAAAATAATCATGTTGAAAAGCTCGTAATAAATGATATGAACTCCTAATTTTTGTTTTAAAAAAATTTTGCAGCCCTTTTTGTAAAGGTTTCGGACGAGTGGGTCTAAATGGGCCGTAAAATGGACATGTTTAACTTTTAACAGAGTGAAAAGTACATAAATTGAGTTTTTACAATATAATCGTGTTGAAAAGCTCGTAATTAATGATATGAACTCCTAAAATTTGATTAAAACGTGTTTTTCAGTCCATTTTTAGAAGTTTTGGGCGAACGGGTCTAATTAGGCCTTAAAATGGACCCGTTGGATTTTTAACTGAGTAAGATGTACAGAAATTGAGTTTGTGCAATATAAAAAAGTTGGAAAGCTCGTAATCAAGTCTATGAACATCTAAAATTTGATTAAAAACTAGTTTTGCAGTCCTTTTCGTAGAGGTTTTGCGCGTGCGGGTCTAAGTGGGGCATAAATTGGACCCGTTGGACTTTTAACTGAGTAACAAGTACTGAAATTGAGTTTTTGCAATATAATTGTATTGAAAAACTCGCAATCAATGATATGAACTCCTAAAATTTGATGAAAAGTTGTTTAACGGTCCTTTTCTAGAGGTTTCGTACGAGGGGGTCTAAATGGGCCGAGTAATAGAGCCGTCAGACTTTTAACTCAGTAAAAAGTATAGAAAATTGAAGTTTTGCAATATAGTCGTGTTGAAATGCTTGTAATCAATGATATGAACACCTAAGATTTGATTAAAACTTTTTTTCGATCCTTTTTGTAGAGGTTTCGAAAGAGCGTGTCTAAATAGGTCGAACAATGGACTTGTTGGAATTTTAACTGAGTAAAAAGAACCAAAATTGAATTTTTGCAATATAATCAGGTTGAAAAGCTCGTATTAAATGATATTAAATCCTTAATTTTTATTAATACTTGTTTTGCGATACTTTTTGTTGAGATTTCAGATGATCGAATCTAAAGTGGGCCGTAAAATGGACCCATTCACTTTTAACTGAGTAAAATGTACATAATATAATTTGTCTCTATATACTTATGTTGAAAAGCTCGTAATCAATGATATGAACTCCTAAGTTTTGATTAAAACTTGGTTTGCGTCCTTTTTTGGAGGTTTTGGACGAGCGGGTCTGAATTGGCTGTAAAATGGACCCGTTGGACTTTTAATCGAGTAAAAAGTACAGAAAATTGAGATTTTTGCAATATAGTCATGTTGAAAAGCTCGTAATCAAATATATGAACTCCTAAAATTTGATTAAAAATTGTTTTGTGGTCTTTTTTGTTGAGGTTTCGGGAGAGTGGGTCTAAATGGGGCGTAAAATGGACCCGTTGACCGTTTAACTAAGTAAATAGTACAAAACTTGTTTTATGTTGCTTTTGTAGAGGTTTCAGGCGAGTGTGTCTAAATGGGGCGTAAAATGGACCCGTTTAACTTTTAATTGTGTAAAAAGTACCGAAATTGAGTTTTTGCAATATAATCGTGTTGAAAAAGTTGTAATCAATTAAATGAACATCTAATTTTTTATTAAACTTGTTTTGCGGTTCTTTTTGTAGAGGTTTTGGACGAAGAGTCTAAATAGTTCGTAAAATGGACCCATTGGTATTTTTAACAGAGTCAAAAGAACAGAAATTGAATTTTTACAATATAATCGTGTTGAAAAGCTCGTAATCAATGATATGAACTCCTAAATTTTCATTAAAAATTGTTTTGCGGTCCTTGTTGTAAAGGTTTCAGACGAGCAGGTCTAAATGGGCTGTAAAATGGACCCGTTGGACTTTTAACTTAGTGAAAAGTATAGAAATTGAGTTTTTGCAATATAATCGTGTTGAAAAGCTCGTAATCAATGATATGAACTCCTAAATTTCGATTAAAACTTTTTTCGATCCATTTTTTAGAGGTTTCGGGAGAGCGGGTCTAAATGGGCTTTAAAATGGACCCATTAGACTTTTAACTGAGTAAAATGTACATATATTGAGTTTTTGCAATATAATCAAGTTGAAACGCTCGTACTCAAAACTATGAACTCCTAAATTTTGATTAAAACCAGTTTTGCGGTCCTTTTGTAGAGGTTTCGCGCGCGGGGGTCTAAATAGAACGTAAAATGGTCATGTTGGAATTTTAACCGAGTAACAAGTACAGAAATTAAGTTTTTTTTCAATATAATTGTATTGAAAAGCTCGTAATCAATGATATGAACTCCTAAAATTTGATTAAAAGTTGTTTTGCGGTCCTTTTGTAGAGGTTTCGGACGAGGGGGTCTAAATTGGACTATTAATGGACTCAGTTGGACATTTAACTGAGTAAAAAGTACAAAAATTGATTTGTTGCAATATAATCGTGTTGGAAAGCTTGTAATCAATGATATAATCTCCTAAAATTTGATTAAAACTTGTTTTGCGGTCCATTTTGCAGAGGTTTCAGGCGAGCGAGTCTAATTGAGGTATAAAATGGACCCGATGGACTTTTAACTAAGTAAAATGTATAGAAATTGAGTTTTTGGAATATAATCATGTTGGAAAGCTCGTAATCAATGATATGAACTACTAAGTTTTGATTAAAAATTGTTGTGCGACACTTTTTGTAAAGGTTTCGGACGAGCAGGTCTAAATGGGTCGAACAATGGACCCGTTGGAATTTTAACTAAGTGAAAAGTACATCGATTGAGTTTTTGCAATATAAATGTGTTGGAAAGCTCGTAATTAATGATATGATCTCCTAAAATTTGATTAAAACTTGTTTTCCGGTTCTTTTTGTAAAGATTTCGGAGGAGAGGGTCTAAATGGGCCGTAAAATGGACCCCTTGGACTTTTAACTGAGGGAAAAATACATCAATTGAGTTTGCGCAATATAAACATATTGAAAAGCTCGTAATTAATGATATGATCTCCTAAGGTTTGATTAAAACTTGTTTTGCAGTCCATTTTGCAGTGGTTTCGGGCGAGCGGGTCTAAATGAGGTGTAAATTGGACCCGTTGGACTTTTAACTGAGTAAAATGTACGAAAATTGAGTTTTTTTGGAATATAATAATGTTGAAAAGCTCGTAATCAATGATATGAACTCCTAAATTTTTATTAAAACTAGTTGTGCGATCCTTTTTGTAAAGGTTTCGTACGAGAGGGTCTAAATGGGTCGAATAATGGACCTGTTGGAATTTTAACTGAGTAAAAAGAACAAAAATTAAATTTTTGCAATATAGTCGTGTTGAAAAGCTCGTAATCAATGATATGAACTCCTAAGTTTTGATTAAAAATTATTTTGCAATCTTTGTAGAGGTTTCGAATAAGCAGGTCTAAATGATCCGTAAAATATACTTTTAACTAAGTAAAAAGTACATAAATTTTGTTTTTTCTATACAACCGTTTTGAAAGGCTCGTAATCAATGATATAATCTCCTATGTTTTGAATAAAATTTGGTTTTTGCGTTATTATTATAGAGGTTTTGGACGAGCAGGTCTAAATGGGTTGTAAAATGGACCCGTTTAACTTTTAACTGTGTAAAAAGTACAGAAATTGAGTTTTTACAATATAAACGTGTTGAAAAGCTCGTAATCAATTATATGAACTTCTAAGTTTTGATTAAAACTATTTTTGCGGTTCTTTTTGTAGAGGTTTCGGACGAGGAGTCTATATAGGTCGTAAAATGGACTCGTTGGTCTTTTAATTGAGTCAAAAGTACAGAAATTGAATTTTTGCAATACAATCATGTTGAAAAGCTTGTAATCAATGACATGAACTCCTATGTTTTGATTAAAAATTGTTTTGCGGTCCTTGTTGTAGAGGTTTCGGACGAGCGGGTCTAAATAGGCCGTAAAATGGACTTTTAACTAAGTAAAAAGTACAAAAATTGAGTTTTTGCAATATAATCATGTTGTAAAGCTTGTAATCAATGATATGAACTCCTTCGTTTTGATTAAAACTTGTTTTCCGGTCCTTTTTAAAAGGTTTCGGACGAGCGGGTGTAAATGGGCCGTAAAATGGACCCGTTGGACTTTTAACTAAGTGAAAAGTACATCAATTGAGTTTTTGCAATATAATCGTGTTGGAAAGCTCATAATCAATGATACGATCTCCTAAAATTTGATTAAAACTTGTTTTGCGATCAATTTTTTAGAGGTTTCGGACGAGTAGGTCTAAATGAGGTGTAAAATGGACCTGTTAGACTTTTAACTGAGTAAAATGTAAAGAAATTGAGTTTCTGGAATATAATCATGTTGAAAAGCTCGTAATGAATGATATGAACTCCAAACTTTTGATTAGAAATTGTTTTGCGATCCTTTTTGTAAAGGTTTCAGACGAGCTGGTCTAAAGGGGTCGAACAATGGACCCATTGGAATTTTAACTGAGTGAAAATAACATAAATTGAATTTTTGCAATATAATCATTTTCAAAAGCTCGTAATCAATGATATGAACTCCTAAGTTTTCATTAAAAATTCTAATGCGGTCCTTGTTGTAGAGGTTTCGGACGAGCGGGTTTAAATGGGCCGTAAAATGGACTTTTAATTGAGTAAAAAGTACAGAAATTGAGTTTTTGCATTATATCATGTTGGAAAGCTCGTAATCAATGATATGAACTCCTAAGTTTTGATTAAAACTTGTTTTGTGGTCCTTTTTGTAAAGGTTTCGGACGAGCGGGTCTAAATGGGCCGTAAAATAGACTCGTTGGTCTTTTAACTGAGTGAAAATTACATCAATTGTGTTTTTGCAATATAATCGTGTGGGAAAGCTTGTAATCAATGATATGATCTCCTAAAACTTGTTTTGCGGTCCATTTTGTAGAGGTTTCAGGCGAGTGGGTGTAAATGAGGTGTAAAATGGACCCATTGAACTTTTAACTGAGTAAAATGTACATAAATTGAGTTTTTGGAATATAATCATGTTGAAAAGCTCGTAATCAATGATATGAACTCCTAAGTTTTGATTTAAACTTGTTGTGCGGTCCTTTTTGTAAAGGTTTCGTACGAGAGGGTCTAAATGGGTCGAATAATTGACATGGTGGAATTTTAACTGAGTATAAAGAACAAAAATTGAATTTTTACAATAAAATCATGTTGAAAAGCTCGTAATCAATGATATGAACTCCTAAGTTTTGATTAATAATTGTTTTACGGTCTTTGTAGAGGTTTTGATCGAGCGGGTCTAATTTGGCCGTAAAATAGACTTTTAACTGTGTAAAAAGTACATAAATTTTGTTTTTGCAATATAATCACGTTGAAAAGCTCGTAATCAATGATATTAACTCCTATGTTTTGATTAAAACTTGGTTTGCGGTCCTTCTTTTAGAGGTTTTGGACGAGTGGGTCTAAATGGGCCTTAAAATAGACTCGTTTAACTTTTATCTGTGTAAAAAGTACATAAATTGAGTTTTTATAATATAATCGTGTTGAAAAGCTCATAATCAGTTATATGAACTTCTAAGTTTTGCTTAACACTTGTTTTGCAGTTCTTTTTGTAGCGATTTCGGACGAGGAGTCTAAATATGTCGTAAAATGGACTCGTTGGTCTTTTAATTTAGTCAAAAGAACAAAAATTGAATTTTTGCAATAAAATCGTGTTGAAGAGCTCGTAATCAATGATACGAACACCTATGTTTTGATTAAAAATTGTTTTGCGGTCCTTGTTGTTGAGGTTTCGGACGAGCGGGTCTAATTGGGCTGTAAAATGGACTTTTAACCGAGTAAAAAGTACATAAATTTAGTTTTTGCAATATAATCATGTTGGAAAGCTCATAATCAGTGATTTGAACTCCTAAGTTTTGATTAAAACTTGTTTTGCGGTCCTTTTTGTAAAGGTTTCAGACGAGCGGGTCTAAATGGGCCGTAAAATGGACCTGTTGGATTTTTAACTAAGTAAGAAGTACATTAATTGAGTTTTAGCAATATAATCATGTTGGAAAGCTCGTAATCAATGATATGGTCTCCTAAATTTTGATTAAAACTTGTTTTGCGATCCATTTTGCAGAGATTTCGGGATAGCGAGTCTAAATGAGGTGTAAAATGGACACGTTGAACTTTTAACTGAGTAAAATGTACATAAATTGAGTTTTCTGGAATATAACCTTGTTGAAAAGCTCGTAAACAATGATATGAACTCCTAAGTTTTGATTAAAACTTGTTGTGCGGTCCTTTTTGTAAAGGTTTTGGACGAGCGAGTCTAAATAGGTAAAAACAGTGGACCCTTTTGAATTTTAACTGAGTATAAAGAACATAAATTTAATTTTTGCAATATAATCATGTTGAAAAGCTAGTAATCAATGATCTGAACTCCTAAGTTTTGATTAAAAATTATTTTGCGGTTTTTGTAGAGGTTTCAAATGAGCGGGTCTAAATGGGCCGTAAAATAGACTTTTCACTGAGTAAAAAGTATAAAAAACTTTTGTTTTTTTCAATATTAGCTTATTGAAAAGCTCGTAATCAATGATATTAACTCTTAAGTTTTGATTAAAACTTGTTTTGCGGTCCTTCTTGTAGAGGTTTTGGACGAGCAGGTCTAAATGGGCCATAACATAGACCCGTTTAACTTTTAACTGTGTAAAAAGTACATAAATTGAGTTTTTGCAATATAATCGTGTTGAAAAGCTCGTAATCAATTATATGAACTTCTAAGTTTATATTAAAACTTGTTTTGCGGTTCTTTTTGTAAAGGTTTCGGACGAGCGGATCTAAATGGGCTGTAAAATGGACCCGTTGGACTTTTAACTAAGTGAAAATTACATCAATTGAGTTTTTGTAATATAATCGTGTTGGAAAGCTCGTAATCAATGATATGATCTCCTAAAATTTGATTAAAACTTGTTTTGCGGTCCATTTTGTAGAGGTTTCGGGCGAGCAGGTGTAAATGAGGTGTAAAATGGATCCGTTGGACTTTTAACTGCGTAAAATGTACAGAAATTGAGTTTTTGGAATATAATCATGTTGAAAAACTCGTAATCAATGATATGAACTCCTAAGTTTTGATTTGATTAAAACTTGTTGTGCGGTACTTTTTGAAAAGGTTTCAGAAGAGCGGGTCTAAATGGGTCGAACAATGGACCTGTTGGAATTTTAAGTGAGTAAAAGGAATAATAATTGATTTTTTGCAATATAATCATGTTGAAAAGCTCGTAATCAATGATATGAACTCCTAAGTTTTGATTAAAAATTGTTTTGTGGTCTTTGTAGAGGTTTCGAACGAGCGGGTTGAAATGGGCCGTAAAATAGACTTTTAACTGAGTAAAAAGTATTTAAAATTTGTTTTTGCAATATAATCGTGTTGAAAAGCTCGTAATCAATGACATTAACTCATAAGTTTTGATTAAAACTTGTTTTGCGTTATTTTTATAGAGGTTTTGGACGAGCTAGTCTAAATGGGCCGTAAAATGGACCCGTTGAACATTTAACTAAGTAAAAAGTACAGAAATGTGAGATTTTGCAATATAATCGTGTTGAAAAGCTCGTAATCAATGATATGAACTCCTAAGTTTTGATTAAAAATTGTTTTGCGGTCCTTGTTGTAGAGGTTTTGGACGAGCGGGTCTAAATGGGCCGTAAAATGGACTTTTAACTGTGTAAAAAGTACAGAAATTGTGTTTTTGCAATATATTCATGTTTGAAAGCTCGTAATCAATGATATGAACGCCTAAGTTTTGATTAAAACTTGTTTTGCTGTCCTTTTTGTAAAGGTTTCGGATGAGCGGGTCTAAGTGGGACGTAAAATGGACCCGTTGGACTTTTAACTAAGTGAAAAGCACATCAATTGAGTTTTTGCTATATAATCGTGTTGGAAAGCTCGTAATCAATGATATGATCTTCTAAATTTTGATTAAAACTTGTTTTGCGATCTATTTTGCATAGGTATCAGGCGAGCATGTCTAAATGAGGTGTAAAATGGACCCTTTGGACTTTTAAATGAGTAAAATATACAGAAATTAAGTGTTTAGAATATAATCATGTTGTAAAGCTCATAATTAATTATATGAACTCCTAAGTTTTGATTAACCTTGTTGTGCGGTCCTTTTTGCAAAGGTTTCGGACGAGCGAGTTTAAATGGGTCGAACAATGGACCCATTGGAATTTTAACTGAGTAAAAAGAACATTAATTTAATTTTTGCAATATTATCATGTTAAAAAGCTCGTAATCAATGATATGAACTCCTAAGTTTTGATTAAAAATTATTTTACGGTCCTTGTTGTAGAGGTTTCGGACGAGCGGGTCTAAATGGGCCGTAAATGGACTTTTAATTGAGTAAAAGGTACATAAATTGAGTTTTTGCAATATAATCATGTTGGAAAGCTCGTAATCAATGATATGAAGTCTCAAGTTTTTATTGAAACTTGTTTTGCGGTCCTTTTTGTAAAAGTGTCTAAAGAGCGGGTCTAAATGGGTCGTAAAATTGACCCGTTGGAATTTTAACTGAGTGAAAAGTACATCAATTGAGTTTTTTCAATATAAGCCTGTTGGAAAGCTCGTAATCAATGATATCATCTCCTAAAATTTGATTAAAACTCGTTTTGTTGTCCATTTTGCAGAGGTTTCGGGCGAGCGGGTCTGAATGAGGTGTAAAATGGACCTTTTGGACTTTTAACTGAGTGAAATGTACAAAAATTGAGTTTTTGGAATATAATCATGTTGAAAAGCTCGTAATCAATGATATGAATTCTTGAGTTTTGATTAAAACTTATTGTGCGGTCCTTTTTGTAAAGATTTCGGACGAGCCTTTCTAAATGGGTCGAACAATAGACAAGTTGGAATTTTTTTGAAGAAAAGGTCGACCTCATTAAAAACCTCATTAAACCCACCATAAGCAATAGCTCAAGGGAGGGAGCCTGAGGGGAAAAGAGTGCCCAAATATATATATATATATATATATATATATATCAAATTCAGGAGGTTGAAGGTCAACCGGTACAAGTGAATAAATGAAGTCGGGTAGGCCCGACCCAAAGTGCAAAGAGGACCTAGAATGTAAATCTGGAATAGCATCAAAAATGGGACGGGCTGCATCAATCTGAGGCCGCAAGAGGGAGGCGTCTAGGTCTGGGCGACGGAGCTTGTTGATGACTACAACTGCGTCAGACTCTAAAAGGATGCTACTCCATCCGGCATCACGACCAAGAGTAGCCCCTGCAATGACAGCATGGAGTTTCGCACTCGATTCATCGACACAAGCAGCCGAGTGAATGGCACAACCACCAAGAACAACATCGCTAGCATCGCGTGCCACGACACCAATTGCTGCATTGCTAGTGATAGGGTTGATGGTGCCGTCAACATTGATCTTCACTTTTCCTGCTGGCGAGGGTCTCTATGTAAGTTGGGAAAGAGCTGGTTTTGTCCGTAGCCGCATCGTAATGAGTAGGGAGTTGGCGGAGGCGTAGTCCTGCAAGAGTTCCTTCAAGTTCATAATAGTAAGCCCAGGTGGTTGTGTCCACTGCGAGTGGACCCTGTCATTCCTCCTAGTCCAGATGTTCCAAAGAGTTGTAAGGAAGAGGGCGAAGTCTGATCGGGAGAGTAGCGAAGCTCCCTGTTCCAACCAGGAGGTCATAACTGTGAGGGTGCTAACACGTAAGTGATTGGGAAAACTAGCAAGGCGCAACACCTCTGATGCCCCAACACAATCCCGGAGAGCATAAAGCGTAGTCTCGGATGACTTTTCAAAATTAACGACTTGTCCCGAAGAGGGCTCATATAATTGTAGAATGAATTTAAGCCTGGCGATCTCATTAGGACAATTCCGGAGGAACACATTCTATCATCGGCAAACAACAAATGTGTGATACACGGTTCGTGACGATTAGCATGTAGTCCTTGGAGTCCGCCCTCTCGTTGCTCCGATTCAAGGGCAGTCGATAACCCCTGGAAGTGTAACCCCCTTAGCTCGGCCTAGACGTTCAACCCGAACTAAGAAGATTACATAGGGAAAACCGAAGTCAACTTGTAAAAGGAAACCTTGATTAAGGACCAATTTTTTTCTTTTTATCTTCTCTAGAAGCACATTATTATCCTATGTGTTCAGCAAGACACTTAGAAGAAAATGGCGCAGCGATCGGAGTTCAATTAGGGGTTTAATTGCATACATTTGGCTTTTAAGGACTAATTTGTAATTTCTAAGAATTACAGGGACTTTCTAGATTTTAAAGTTACCAATCTTTAATTAGTCATGTAACATGCCAACATGTAAAAATTCAACTGTGTACCCAAGGCCTGATGCAAACATTCCCAAAACCGCGACGTAAACCTCGGATCACTATCCGACACTATGGACTTTGGCACCCCGTGCAACCGAAAAATCTTAGCAATATACAACTCCGCCAGCTTATCCAAGGTATATGTAGTATGCAAAGGCAAGAAATGTGCACACTTCGTAAGGCGATCAACAATCACCCAAACTGAATTCTTCTTAGATGGCGACAAAGGCAAACCAGACACAAAATCCATGGTAATCCTTTCCCACTTCCACTCTGGAATTCTCAAAGGCTGCAACAACCCAGAAGGAACCTGATGTTCAGCCTTTACTGGCTGACACACCATACACTTGCTAACGAACTCGGCAACATCCTTTTTCAACCCCACCCAATAGTACTCTTCCTTCAAATCACGATACATCTTTGTACTACCAGGGTGCACAGTGAAAGGACTACTATGAGCTTCAGTCAGAATAGTGCGCCTCAACTCAACATCGTCTGGCACCACTATTCGATTCCCAAAACATAGAACACCATCGACATTAAAACAGAAATCCGAAGGCTTACCCTCCGCAATGCCCTGAACATGAGGGACAAGAGAACCATCAAGCAACTACTTATCATTGATCAACTGGATCGGAGATGGTTTCACCTGCAATTCAGCAACAAGACCACCATCTCGCGATATGCTCAAGCGAGCAAGCATCACCCTCAACTCCTCAGCCACTTTTCTACTCAAAGCATCGACCACAACATTGGCCTTCCCCTAGTGATACTCGATCGACAGATCATAATCTTTAAGCAACTCCACCCAACGACGTTGCCTAAGATTCAACTCCTTCTGAGATATAAGATACTTCAAGCTTTTATGATCCGTGAACACCACACAGTTCTCGCCGTACTGATAATGCCTCCAAATCTTCAAAGCTAACACAACAACCACAAGGTCAAGATCGTGAGTAGGGTAGTTACACTCATGCACCTTCAACTGCCTAGATGCATAGGCTACTAGCTTACCCTCCTGCATCAACACACAACCTAACCCAACAGTGGACGCATCACTATAGACCACAAACTCCTTACCAGACTCAGGTTGAATCAAGACAGGAGCTTGCGTCAAAGCTTCCTTCAGCTTCTCAAAAGCTTGCTGCCTCGTATCTGTCCACTCAAAGCGAACATTCTTCTGCAACAACTTGGTCAAAGGTGCAGCAATCTTCGAGAAAGCCTCGACAAACCTACGGTAATACCCAACTAAAAGAAGAAAACTTTGCACATCTGTCACTGACTTAGGCACCTTCCAGCTCATCATTGCCTCTACCTTATGCGGATCAACACGAATACCCTCAGCTGATACAACATGCACAAGGAAGACCACCTCTCTAAGTCAAAACTCACATTTACATAGCTTGGCATACAACTGGTTCTCCAACAACGCATGCAAAACTATCCTCAAGTGTCTATCATGATCCTCCTCCGTACGAGAGTACACAAGGATATCATCGATGAACACCACCACAAACTGATCCAAAAACTCATGGAACACACGATTCATCATGTCCATAAAAGCAACAGGTGCCTTGGTGAAACCAAACGACATCACTAAGAACTCGTAATGCCCGTACCTTGTCCGAAAAGCCGTCTTAGGTACGTCCGCATCTTTCACCTTGATAATATACTGACCTCAAGTCAATCTTATAAAACACCAAGGCTCCTCGAAACTGATCAAAGAGAACATCAATCCTTGGCAAAGGGTATTTATTCTTGATCGTCAACTTGTTCAATTACCGATAATTTATACACATCCGTATTGTGCCATCATTCTTCTTTACAAACAAGACCGGTGCACCCCAAGGTGACACACTCGACTGGATGAACCCTCGATCCATCAACTGCTAAAGTTGCGTCTTCAACTCTTTCAGCTGTTTAGGTTCAACGCGATAAGGAGCAATGGACACCGGAGTTGTATTCTCATACAACTCGATGCCAAACTCAACTTCCCTATTTGGCAACAACCTAGGAAATTCTTCCGGAAATCACAAACGGTTCTAATGTCCTGTGTAACGTGCTTATAATGTGCTTATACGTGGTGGACGACCACAATCTCTGGAATGGATGAAGCTGACATCACTTGGACATTCTTTCAGAATGTGTTCAAGCGGAGATATCTTGGTGTGAGATATCTTGATGAGAAGAAACGTGAGTTCATGACTCTTACCCAAGGGAGCATGACAGTGGCTGAGTATGAGGTGCAGTTTGTGCGACTCAGTCAGTATGCACCGGAGCTGATTCCTGATGAACGGGAGAGGTGCGAAAGGTTTCGTTATGGTCTTATAACGGAGGTGAAGATGTATGTGCTGGCCACTGAGTATGATGATTTTGATGTGTTAGTGGGCCGAGCCAAGGACATTGAGATGAATTTGAGTTTGTCTGCGAAAGGTGCTGGAGCAAGTTCTGGTAAGAGAGCTGCTGAGTATAGTTCCGGTGGTGGACGGAACAAGAGAGGACGTGATCAGAGGTATCAGTCCTCAGCTAAGAGAGGTGGAGGTGCACCTGCTAGGGGTGGCAATGCTAGAGCTGACCCTAGTGCTTGTTGGATCTGTGGTTCACGTGGTCACTTGAAGCGTGACTGTCCTCGTGCTGTGAGGGAGGTGCAAGCCCCTGTTGCGGCAGCTGGTTTTGGATGCTGGAATTGTGGTTCTGCAGACCACTTGAGGCGAGATTGTCCGAGGTTGGCTGGTGGCCAAGAGCGTGCTCCTGTTGTTGCTGCACCGCAGAGAGGTCGTGGGCGCGGCCGTGGTAATTTCCAGAGGCGTGAGGAAGGTGGTCGTGGAGTAGCCCATGTTGTGGCTATTCAGCCTGAGGGTGGAGGCCAAGCGAGGGTGTATGCTCAGCGTGAAGGGAGGAATGATGCAGATGTGATTGCAGGTACCTTTACTTTGCAGTCCTTGTCATTGCTTTCTTTGATTGATTCTGGATCTACGCATTCATACATTTTGCGTGAGCATACTGAATTGCTTGGTTTGCCTGTTGAGTCTTTGGATGTTGGTGTTCGTGTCACTAGTTCTTTTGGTGAAACTGTTGTGACTCGAAAGCTGTATAGAAGGTGTCCCTTGGTTGTTCAAGAACATGTCTTTCATGTTGATCTTATGGAGTTGCCCTTTTATGGTTTTGATGTAATCCTTGGTATGGATTGGCTTGCTGAGCATCGTGCTGTTGTGGATTGTGAAAATAAGCGTGTTTCGCTTAAGCTTGCGGATGATTATGAAGTGGTTGTTGTTGGTGAGAATGTGAAGTTTCTTGCCAATGTTGTTTCTACCTTGGAGGCGAGCAGGATGTTGAGGCAAGGTTGTGAAGCTTATCTAGCTTTTGTGATGAATCCTAGCTCTAAGGAGTTGAGGGTGCAAGATATCAGGGTTGTGAAGGAGTTTCCTGGTGTTTTTCCTGAGGAGTTGCCTGGTTTACCTCCTAATCGCGAGGTGGAGTTTGGAATTGAGCTGTATGAGAATACAACTCCTGTGTCCATTACTCCCTATAGAATGGCACCTAAGGAGCTGAAGGAGCTGAAGACACAGTTGCAAGAGCTGCTTGATCGTGGTTGCATCCGGCCAAGTGTGTCACCTTGGGGAGCACCGGTCTTGTTTGTGAAGAAGAAAGATGGCACTATGAGGATGTGCATTGATTACCGTCACCTGAACAAGTTGACTATCAAGAATCGGTATCCTTTGCCGAGGATTGATGATCTCTTTGATCAATTTCGGGGAGCTGCTGTGTTCTGTAAGATTGACTTGAGGTCAGGGTATTATCAGTTGAAGGTGAAGGATGTGGATGTGCCTAAGACAGCTTTCAGGACAAGGTATGGGCATTATGAGTTCCTTGTGATGCCGTTTGGTTTGACAAATGCTCCTGCTGCTTTCATGGACATGATGAATCGTGTGTTTCATGAATACCTGGACAAGTTCATTGTGGTGTTCATTGATGATATCCTCGTGTACTCGCGTACTGAGGAAGAGCACGAAGAGCATTTGAGGGTTGTGCTGCAAGCTTTGTTGGAGAATCAGCTTTATGCTAAGCTGAGCAACTGTGAGTTCTGGCTTAGGGAGGTGGTGTTTCTTGGGCATGTGGTCTCAGCTGAGGGGATTCGTGTTGATCCTCAGAAGATTGAGGCGGTGATGAACTGGAAGGTTCCTAAGTCTGTTCATGAGGTCCGTAGTTTCCTTGGTTTGGCGGGATACTACCGGAGGTTTGTGGATGGTTTTTCCAAGATTGCTGCTCCTTTGACGAAGTTGTTGCAGAAAGATGTCAAGTATGAGTGGACAGAAGCGAGACAGCATGCTTTTGAGAAGCTGAAGGCGGCTTTGACGCAAGCTCCTATCTTGGTTCAGCCTGAATCAGGGAAAGAGTTTGTGGTCTATAGTGATGCATCCTATGTTGGTTTGGGATGTGTGCTGATGCAAGAGGGTAAGGTAGTGGCTTATGCATCGCGGCAGTTGAAAGTGCATGAGCGCAATTACCCTACGCATGATATTGAGCTGGCTGCAGTGGTTTTTGCTCTAAAGATCTGGAGGCATTATCTGTATGGTGAGAAGTGTACTGTGTACACGGATCACAAGAGTTTGAGGTATCTGATGTCGCAGAAGGAGTTGAATCTTAGGCAGCGGCGTTGGTTGGAGTTGCTCAAGGATTATGATCTGACGATTGAGTACCATCCTGGAAAGGCTAATGTTGTTGCGGATGCTTTGAGTAGGAAGGTAGCTGTTGAGCTGAGGGCTATGTTTGCTAGCTTGAGCATATCGCGAGATGGTGGTCTTGTTGCTGAGTTGCAGGTGAAACCATCGTTGGTTCAGTTGATCAAGGATAAGCAGTTGCTGGATGATTCCTTGGTGTCTCATGTTCAGGATATCGCGGAGGGTAGGCCTTCGGATTTCTGTTTTAATGATGATGGAGTGTTGTGTTTTGGGAGTCGAATAGTAGTGCCTGCTGATGCTGAGTTGAGGCGTGCTATTCTGACTGAAGGTCATAGTAGTCCTTTTGCTATGCACCCTGGTAGTACTAAGATGTATCGTGATCTTCGTGATGAGTACTATTGGGTGGGTTTGAAGAAGGATGTTGCAGAGTTTGTGAGCAAGTGTTTGGTGTGTCAGCGAGTTAAGGCTGAACATCAGGTTCCTTCTGGGTATTTGCAACCGTTGGAAATCCCTGAATGGAAGTGGGAGAGGGTTACCATGGATTTTGTATATGGTTTACCTTTGTCTCCTTCGAAGAAGAATTCTGTTTGAGTGATTGTGGACCGCCTGACGAAGTGTGCGCATTTCTTGCCTGTGCATACTACGTTCTCTTTGGATAAGCTGGCGGAGCTGTACATTGCTGAGATTGTGAGGCTGCATGGTGTGCCTAAGTCGATTGTGTCGGATAGGGATCCGAGGTTCACATCGCGTTTCTGGCAGTGTTTGCATCAAGCTTTGGGTACAAGGTTGCATTTCAGTACATCCTATCATCCTCAGTCGGATGGTCAGTCTGAGCGAGTTATTCAGATCTTGGAGGATATGTTGAGATGCTGTGTGATTGAGTTCCAAGGTTCTTGGGAGAAGCATCTGCCTTTGGTTGAGTTCGCTTATAACAATAGTTATCAGGCGAGTATACAGATGGCACCTTATGAGGCTTTGTACGGGAGGAAGTGTAGGACTCCTCTTTGTTGGGCTGAAACTGGTCAAAAGTTGGTTTCGATGCCAGCTTTGTTGAAAGGGACCACAGAGAAGGTGAAGCTTATTTGTGAGCGGTTGAAGGCTGCTTCTGACCGGCAGAAGTCTTACGCGGATTTGAAGCGTAAGGAGATAGAGTATGCGGTGGGTGACCGTGTGTTCTTGAAGGTTTCGCCTTGGAAGAAGGTGATGAGGTTTGGTCGGAAGGGTAAGTTGAGCCCTCGGTACATTGGACCATATGAGGTTGTTGAGCGTGTGGGTCCTGTTGCGTATCGGTTGAGGTTACCTCAGGAGTTGGAGAGGATTCATGATGTGTTCCATGTTTCTATGCTCCGGAAGTATAGATCTGATCCTTCGCATGTGATGCCTGTGGAGGAAGTGGTTTTGAATCCGGATTTGACCTACGATGAGGAACCAGTGAAGGTTCTGGATTCGGATAGCAAGGTTCTTCGTGGTAAGACCATTGAGTTGGTAAAGGTGCTGTGGAAGCATCAAGGTGTTGAGGAAGCCACGTGGGAGCGGAAGGAAGACAATCTGAAGCAGTTTCCTTATCTCTTTCCTTCAGGTAAATTTCGAGGACGAAATTTCTTAAGGGGGGGAGAGTTGTAACGCCCCGGTTTTGGGCTTAGAAGTCTTGGGCGTTGACCGGTTCGGTCAAAGTGCTGTTCGAATCTAAAGAGGTGAATTTAGGAAAGCCTAGTTCGGGTTGCATTAAAAATATGGAAAAATGTTCTAAAATCATCTTTTAATATAATTAAGTGAACTGTGAAATCAATTTTGGAAAATGAGTTTCGGAAGGGTGACATTTTGGCTAGTGACCAAAATGTAATTTTCGCAAGTTTGGTGGCTGTTTTATAAAGGGTTGAAACTTTGAATCTTTAAGGAGCTATTTACCCAAAGGGAGTTTCTCCAGATTTTTCTAAGATATTTTAAGTCTAAAATCTGATTTTAAAGGATATTAAAAGTGGAGGGAAAGCCATTTGGCTATTTTTGGATTTTGTAACCAACTTTTCCTAATTTTCTTTCTCTCATTTTCTCTCAACCCAAACACTTCTTTTCCAGAGAATTGGATCTGATTTCTTCACCTAAATCCCTCCTTTCAACTCTCATTTGATTCCTAATCAACATATCTTCAAAACCTCTTCAATTGCTACTTGTTTCAACAAGGATTTTGATTCCAAAAAGAGGAGAAACTCAAGTTTGGAGGTAAGAACGTCCTTCTCCTCTAAACTATCAGTTCTTTACTGAAATTCCTAAGTTTTCAATCCTTAATTGAAGTTTAATTAAAGGTTTTTAAGTGGTGAAATGGATCTTGGCTTATAATGCAAGATTTTGATGATTTTTGATGATTTTCGTTAGATCTGATTAATCTGTGATTTGAGATGTGTTTTTGATGTTAAATGAACTCTAAATTGATAAGGAATTGAGTTTTGATTGATGCAATCCCGGATAGGTTGAGTTTCCTAAGTTTAGCTTGTGTTTCAAGGTTGTTTTTGAGGTGATCTTGGTGATCTGATGTTGCTGGAGGAATAAGGATGTTAATAGGTTGTTTTTAGATGTTATATGATGTTTATGGAAGTGTGGTTTTGCTGGTTTATGGCTGGGCTTTGTTTAGAAGTGGTTTGGATGCATTTTCGGTTGTGTTTGGTGGCCGAAAATGGAGGTTGAATGAGAGCAGCGAGTTTAGGTGCTTTCATTGAAGCAATTAATGCATGATGATGCATTAATCCTCTGCTTTGATGTGTTGAAATAGGGGAGGCATCTTTGGATCCAAGAGTTGTTGATCCGGAAGCTTGATTTGGTGCTTTGGCTTGAAGCAAAGTGGAAATCGGTGAGTGAAGTTGGGTTTTCAGATTTTAAAACCAAGGTTTGAAGGTTTGGGGAGCTTAGTCTAAGTCTAAACAACTTTGCTAAGCTCAAGTGTAAGTTTTCGGAATTTCTCTCTAGTGGTGGCCATGATTTGTTGTGATGCAAAATGGTTATTTGCATGTTTTAATTACTGTTTTGGAAGCATGTTTTAGCATGGTTTTTGCTGATGTTGTAAGCCATATGTTGAAGGTAACTCTAGGTAGGAGTTCCTTGATTTTATACATTGAAATAATGTGGTTTGATGCTTTGAAATGCATGTTGTAAATGGCTTGGTTTAATGCTTTAAAACAGTGGATTAAATGATGTAAAAGATGTATATTGGCAAGTGATGTTTTGAAAAAGCTAAGGTCACTAAGGTGGTTAAAAGTCCTTGAGTGAGCCTTGTATTCTTAAGAACATCAAGGTGGTTAAAAGTCCTTGGATGATTCTTGTTGCGGACACTAAGGTGGTTAAAAGTCCTTAGGTGATCCTTTCCATGGTGTTTAAAAGTCCATGGGGCCAAGGTGTTTAAAAGTCCTTGGGGTGATTCAAGCTATGGACACAAAGGTGGTTAAAAGTCCTTGTATGGTCCTCATTCATGGTGTTTAAAAGTCCATGGCCAAGGTGTTTAAAAGTCCTTGGGGCCAAGGTGTTTAAAAGTCCTTGGGAAGTTGATGAACTTGTTTTAAGAAATGGAAATTGTCACTTGAGCCAATATGACATGTTATGTTTATGTTGAAGCATGAGATTGCTTGTTTAAAGTATGCTTTTGAGCATGTGCAAAGGTTGATTTTAAGCATGTTTATAAATAGATTTAATTGCATTATTGAATGGTTTTTAAGAGCATTCCTCACTAAGCTTTTGCTTACGCTCTCTTCATTTTCTTAATTCAATAATGCAGAGCATTAGAGAACCTTGAGGGGCAGCAAGGAGGGCAAGCATTTAAGTTCAAGTAAAGCTCAATGTATGGAAGGTTTTATAAGCACTTTTTAGCTTTTGGGTAATTTGGCAATGGGGGACCAATGTGTATGTTTTGGGAGAGGTTTAAAACTCCCTAAGTATGTTGAATGGTGATATGAATGCTGGTTTTTGGATTGGATCATTACTTGCTTGTTTTGGAAGTTTATGCTCAAATGGTTTGCTTGTGTAGGAAGCATGCCTATAGAATTGGGGCTTTTTGGTTGTGATGTTGTTTTGATGAATTGATGATGCAAGTATGTCCTATATATGTTGAATTGCATGCTAGTAAAGTTTGGTGGCAATTGGAGCATGTTTGAATGATCAATTGTATGTTTTTGAATGCATTTGGAGCAATTTTGTGCAGGGCGTATCGGAACAGTGTGCACCGTTTCGGAACGGGTGCCTTGATTGAACCCAGGCGTCCGAAACGGTATGCACCGTTTCGAAACGTTTTGGCCTCCGCCAGACCCCCGTTGCGGTACGTGTTGCGGAACGGCCCGCGTTTCGAAACGGGTTCTGCCTGTTTCGGAACGGGTGACCGTTGGGGGCTGACATTGGCGTTTAAATGTTTTGAATTGTTTGCATTTTGGTCCTGAATCTTGTTTGTGCAATTGTATGAGTTTGGGATGTCCTTTTGAGCTGAAATTTCACAGAGAAGCATGAAACCTGACTAATTTCAAGTTGGTAAGATTAATTTGGGTTAAGAATTTTTAATTATCAGAAATTACAATTTGGTCCCTAAAGTTGTAGTTTGTTCAATTGGGTCCCTGTTTGATCTCTGATGATTGTAATCTTTGTGTATGATGTTTGTGTGATCACAATTAGGCCTAAAGTGCATCTAGACAAGTTTAAAAAGAAAAAAAGGGTCGTTAATCAAGGTTGACTTTCGGGTTGACTTTGGTTTTCCCCGTGTGACTTCCTTAATTCGGGTCAACCGTCTAGGCCGGGTTAAGGGGGTTACATCCTGCACACGTACATCCTTTGTGCCAGGTTCATCACATAAGCAAGATAATCCTCACAACCCACCCTTAGCATACGACTTGCACCATGTCCAACATTACCTAGCCACACGAGGAGCCCGTGCCACCACATCAGGAGCATGTGCCTCCCTAGCCACACAAGGACAATCTCGCTGCAGATGACCTTGAGAACCACACTTCCAGCACGTGTTCTGTTCCTCCCTCATCATGTCTCCATGAACCGGTGCACCATGTCTAACATTACCTCGCCTAGCAGCATGTTGATATCTCCTATCTCGACCTCTCTTGTTCTGTCCACCACCGAAACTGGACTCATCAACTCTCTTACCAAAGCCAGGACCACCTCCACGAGATGACAGACCCAAGTTCTGCTCGATATCCTTAGACATACAAGCACATCGAAATTTGTGTAGTCTGTAGCCAACATATAGGTCTTTATTTCCTGAACCAGCCCATATCGGAAACGATCACAATGGTGCCTCTCATTCAACTCAGGTGCATATTGGCTTAGACATACGAACTGGACCTCCTACTCAGCCACAGAAAGGTTTCCCTAAACAAGCGACATAAACTCGCACTTCTTTTCATCCAAGTCTCAAACCAAGATACTTTCTCTTAAAAGCACTTCTGAAAAACTCCCAATCTACCTCATTGGGTTCCATTCTAGCCGTGATGGTCGTCCACCAACTATAAGCATCACCCTGGAGCAAAGAAACATCGCATCCCAGCTTGCGCACATCATTACATCCCATCTGATCCATGATACGGATCGTGCTAGCCAACCAGGCTTCTGACGCCTCAGGAGACATTCCAAAGAACTCAATAGCTCTTAAACTCCTCAGCCTTTCCAAAGGCAAACCCGCATGCCCAGCTGCAGGGGCCTAAATATGCGCTCCGTGTAACACCCCAATTTTGGGCTTAGAAGTTTAGGGTCTAAACCGGACCGGTCTGTTAAGCGGTTCGAATATAAAAGGAGGTTTTAGGGAAAGCCTAGTTCGGGATGTTTTAAAAATATAGAAAAATATCTAAAAATTCTCTTTTAATATATATATATAAGGGAATGGTAAAGTCAATTTTACAAAATTAGGTTTGGAAATACTACATTTCGGTGTAGTGACCAAAATGCAATTTTTTGCAAAGTTTAGTAGTGACTGTTTTGTAAAGGATTGAAACTTTGAATCTTTAATGAGCTAATTTAACCAAAATGTTTTTCTCTAGATTTTTCCTTAATTTGGGTGATTTAATTAATGCTTTAATTAAATAAAAAGAAAAGGGAAACTACTTTTAGATTCTCATAACTACCTTTTCCTAATTTTCTCTCATTCCTTTTTCTCTCAAATTCCCATCATCCAAACACTTTTTCTCCAGCAACTTTTACATAGATTTTCACTTCAATTGATGAGGTTTCTATCATCTATTGGTTACTAATCAATCTTGCATCAAATCCTTTTGATTTTCACATTGAATTTTCAAGGAAATTGGCCCAAATCAAGGAGAAATCATCATTTAGAGGTAAGGATATTCTTCTCCTCTAAATATTTAGTTCTTTACTGAAATTCCCAAGTTTTCAATCCTTTATTAAAGTTTTATAAATGGATTTAATGTTAGAAACTTGATTTTGGCTTAAAACACAAGATTTGGAAGATATCTTGAGGATTTTCGTTAAAATGGATTGGGCTCTGTTTTGAGGTGATTCTTTAATGTATTTTGGATGTCTAATGATGTTAGAAATGAGGTTTTATCAATTCAATCCCGAATAGGTTGTATTTCTTAAGTTTTGGAACAATTATTTGGAGGTTTTGGGAGCTTAGTTTAATTCTAAACAACTTAGCTAAGCTCAAGAGTAAGTTTTCAGAAAAACTCCCTCGGGTGTGCTATGAAGTGGTTTGATGCATTGGTTATAAATTGTATGTTTAAATTATGTTTAGAAAGCATGTTTTAGCATGGTTAATGCTTGTTTCGAAAGCCATGTATTGAAGGATGCTCAAGGTAAGAGATCCTTGGTTTGACATATTATTAATATGGTTTTGATGCATAGTGATGCATGATGTTAAATGGCTTTGATTAATTCTTGAAAACAGTGAATTGTTGATGATATATAATGTATATTGGCAAGTGATGTAATGGTTTTAAAGTACTTGAATTGGATATAGTTAGCCGGCAATAGGATTGGGTGCATCGTGAATAAAGTCGCCTTGGATGTTGAGAGGTTGTGATTGTACCGTAACTCCATCCAAGTACCCTAACAACTGAGGTAAGATCACAACGGTGGTTAAAAGTCCGTGTGTGGATCTTGTGTTATGTGTCCCTTACTCTCGTTAGTGGAATTATACAACTACCGGTGAGTGGTGTTGAGGGGTTTTGATTGTACCGTTATACTCCACCACGGGTGTCACATCAATGGAGGGATTTGCTCTTGAGTGTGAACCATATGTAGTCCGGTATTGTGTATGAAGCGTGTGGGACAACGCTTGTAATCCGCGTATTCGATTGTGTTTTTTTGGTGTTGAAATGGTTATGTTTCATCACTTGAAAGCCAATATATTATAATTGAATGTAATGATGCATGAGATGCTTGAAAAAGATACAAGGTAGGATGAGAAAGAAATATGCATGTGTTTTAAAAGATTTGATGAAATGTTTTCTAAAAATGCATTGTTGAATTGGTTTTGTTTAAAGCATGCCTCACTAAGCATTTGTGCTTACGCTCTCTTTTACCAATAATGCAGATAATTGAAGTGTTAAGGGCAACAAGGAAGTCAAGAGTGTCCAAGGGAAACCAAGCTCATGTATGGTGATGTTTTCATACACTATTAGTTTTGGTAATTTGGCAATGGGAACCTAAGATGTGTTTTGGGAGATGTGTTGAACTCCCTAGGTTGTGCAAGTTTCTTTTGATGGTTTGAATTTGTAAATGGCCTCTAAGTGCTTGATTTGAAGTTTGATTACTTACTTGGTTTTAAATAATAGGAAGCATGCCTCTAGACATGTCATATTTCATGTTTGATGCTATGAATGTGATTAGGAGTTCTAAACATGTACCTTATATGTTTGATGACTTGTTGGTATGCTTGGGAAGTCATTAGAATGAGTTTAAATGGGTTTGTGCATGGAAAACCAGCAAAATCTGCAGTTTCTGGGCAAACCGTATCGAAACACTCTCTGGCGTTTCGAAACGGGGGCCTGTAACGACCTTCGTGTTTCGAAACGGCTGGAGGTTGTTTCGAAACGATTTGGCTACTAGAGAGCTGTGTTTCGGAACCAGTATCGAAACAGATGAGTGATGCCCCGCGTTCCGATACGGGTGTTATGTGTTTCGAAACAGGTGACCGTTGGGCACTGATTTGAATGGTGCTGATGTTTACAAGCTTTACATTTTAGTCCCAAATGTTGATGTTGTAATTGCTGATGTTTGAGATGTCCAATTAAGTTGAATTTTGGCAGAAAAGCATGTAATGTAACTAATTTCATAATGGTAATCTTAAATTCAGTTACGTCCTTCTAATTTTCAGAAATTACATTTTGGTCCCTAAACTTGTAATAAGTACAATTGACTCCCTCTATGTTGTCCGATCGCTGTACCTTTCTCAAATAAGTTTATGGGAACTCACTCAGGGTTAATATGCATCTAGACAAGATTAAAAAGAAAAAAAAGGTTGAGAATCAAGGTTGACTTTCGGGTTGACTTTGGTTTTTCCCGTGTAATCTTCGTAGTTCGGGTCAACCGTCTAGGCCGGGCTAAGGGGGTTACATTTGTTGGAATCAGAGCTTGGTTCTCGTATGATTGGGAATTGTTATGTGGGTGATGTATGTGTTTTTGCATGATGGACCTTTTAAGTGAAAGAATGTTTTATGAATTGTGATGCATGGTTGCAATTGTGATGTTATGCTATATTGAAGCATGTTAGGGGAACCCATTGCCATATCAAAACTAATGAAAGGAATTGTTTTGGAAAATGAGCTTGAGTACTTGGATTACTTACCTTGTTGAACCTAATTGTATTTATTTCATTTGTGTCAGTGCATTGTTTTCTTGTAAATGGGGTCGCGTAGAGAAATGAGGATTAATACGAGAGCTATGGCTCATAATGAAAATGAAGAGAATGCTGAGAATGTTGTGGATATACCTCCTCCCCTGGTGGTGGACCACCCGGCGGTGGTGGTACTGGAGGTGAAAATGTTGGTGTTGGTGCTAGTGCTGGGGTCGCTGGACCTGAAGCTGTGCAGGGGCAAGCTGCTCCTGACATGACTGTGCTGATGCAGGCTATTGCTGGGGTCTTTTAGGAAGTCGTAGCTGGGGCTCACAGAGCTGTGCATCAGGATGATGCTAATGTAAGATTGCCTTTGGAATGTCTTCGCAGTCTGGGAGGGACTGAGTTCCACGGTTTTTCTCCGGAGAGATCGGAGTCTTGGTTGGAAAGCACCAAGAGGATTTTGGGGAAAATGAACTGTAACAATGTGCAGAAGTTGGGATGTGTGGTGTCACTACTGCATGGTGATGCTTATACATGGTGGACGACCACCATCGCTGGAATGGAGAGCAATGATGTGACTTGGACGTTCTTCTTGAATGCGTTCAAGCGGAAGTATCTAGGTGTGCGATACCTAGATGAGAAGAAAAGAGAATTTATGTCTCTTGTGCAAGGCAACATGACGGTCGCTGAGTATGAGATCCAGTTTGTTCGCCTTAGTCAGTATGAACCTGAGCTTATCCCTGATGAGCGGGAGAGGTGTGAACGTTTCCGTTATGGTTTGGTGACGGACGTTAAGACTTATATGCTTGTGACTGATTATACCGACTTTGATGTGCTTGTGTGTCGAGCGAAGGACATCGAGCAGAACTTAGGGTTGTCTTCCAGAGGCATTAGTTCTGGCTCGGGAAAAAGAGTCGTTGATCATAGTTCTGGTGGTGGACGGAACAAGAGAGGACGAGATAGGAAGTATCAGTCTTCTGCTAGGCGTGGTAATGGAGGTCATGGTACGCCTGTTCAAGGAGATAAGATGAGGGTTGATCAGAACACGTGTTGGATGTGTGAATCTCGTGGCCACTTGAGGGGAGATTGTCCTCGGGCAGCGAGGAAGGTTGAGGCTCCTGTTGTAGCGACCGGTAACTCATGCTGGAATTGTGGTTCAACAGACCACGTGAGGAGAGAGTGTCCTCTGTTGGCCGGTGGTGGTTAGAGACGTACTCTTAGGATTGTTACACCTTAGAGAGGCCGTGGGCGCGGCCGTGGTAACTTCCAGCGCAGAGATGATGGTGGAAGGAATGTGGCACATGTTGTGGCTGTTCAACCTGAGGGTTGTGGCCAGGCTCGAGTGTATGCTCAGCGTGAGGGAAGGAATGATACGGACGTGATCGCAGGTACCTTTACTTTGCAATCCTTATCATTACCCTCTTTGATTGATTCTGGATCTACACACTCACACATATTGCGAGAACATGCCCAAATGCTTGGTTTACCTGTTGAGTCTTTGGATATTGGTATGCGTGTGACTAGTTCCTTTGGTGAAACAGTTGTAACAGGAAAATTGTGTAACACCCCCTTCCCGGCCTGGCAGAGAACCGGGTCAAAGGGCGTTACTGACAAACAGAACGGTGAACGGAACGATAAATTCTAATTTCTTCTAATCAATATTCTTAAGCCTTTTTGATCTTAGAAACATTATTAAACAATAAAACAAAGCTAATTATTCTAATACGAACAATGTGTATTCAATTAGGACCAATTTATAACTTTTACAAATTTAGGGACTAAAACGTAAATTTTATCAACTATAGGTCCTTAGCGGAAATTCATATTATTAAACTGAAATTAAGCTAATTGTTAGCTTGCAAAAATTCGTTATCAACCAAGGTCGTTTACCTATTCGATTAGATGATACAATATTTTAGTGACCCTTCCGTAATTTGTCTAAAACTATTTTTATTCGAACTAACAAAGTATCTTAAACACTTAAAAATTTATACAAAACATAGGTAACATATACACAATAGTAGGGCCACAAGACTAGTATAATTACTTTAACTACTTTGCCACCATACTAGGAGTTCATAAAGACGAAACACATTACTCTTTACTTGTGGTGACTTGCCGATCCTTTGACTGCTCCGATCTCGGACTGAACACTTTGTTAGCCTGAAATGTTATGCAAATGAATGCATTAGACTTACATAGTCTAAGTGAGGTAGTCAATAAAATTAAATGAACATATTATGTCATGTAGCATGCTTCCAAAAATGATCATAATGTTAATTATGCAATAACATGGCATACTTTATATTCATAACAAAGCATAATATCATATCATGACCATAGCATAGCATAACGTATCAAACACATATTATATTGGTACCATTGGATACGCGGATTCCCTGCACACCATATCATGAATCATAAATGAGCCGTAGCCCTGAGCCGTAGCTCCATGAATCCCTTACACTTCCATCCTTTTATCTCCCACATATAGGCCGTAGCCCTGGACCGTAGTCCTCCCTTACATGGTGAGCTCGAATAATCCTATGGCATGCCAATTGTATCCAATGTCCATAAATACACACAAATTCACATAGTCCATAACTTTCATATCATACCAATTATCAAATGAGCTGTAGCTCCATGTCAAGTAATATATTATTTTCATATATGTACACAGACAACATATCATAGCATATCCAAATAATGCAGGGTACTTACCAGATGCAGATAAATTCATAATTAATGCAACGGGGCAGCACCGAGCCTACCCCTGACACGACTACACTCACCTTGACAGACCAGTGATTTCTTGGACTTGACGGTTGTTCCGAATCGACCTCGTGTACTACGATAGTTAATAAGAACTAATTAAAATCGATAAGATAGTATCGAATAAATACAAATATACTAATTAAATTCTATACCGAAACTTTGACCAACTAAGGATTTGAGCATACCCCGACGTCGGTAGAGATTCGATATTACTATATCGAAAATATCGGACTACCAATCTAATACTCAACCCGAACCCACCTAATTATCGTTTCTTCACTGACTTGTGCACCATCACTCCCCAAATATATTCGGCTCCTTTGATTCCATATATTGAAGAACAATGTCCCCCTATTTATACTAAGCATAGCCTGCCCTTCAATATTTTCCCCAAGCACCACGTATGCTTGGAAACGTGGCATGTTTGGCCAAATTTTAATTGTCCACGTGGGTGGGCAATTTTAGTGAAAATGGCCATCCTTTATCCTTTGCTTGCCACGCATAGTGGCAATTGCCACATTTAATCCAAAATGGCCGAATGGCCTGGTGAACCATGATGCGTGGAATTGCTTGATGCAATTCCTTCAATTAGAAGGAAATGTCAGACATTATGTTACCCCTTTTATTTATAATAATAATAATAATAATAATAATAATAATAATAATAATAATTCTATACAACTAAGCCGTATATTTGATTTTGAGTACCAAATCGAACCAACCTTTAATCGAAACGAAAATATTCGATTGCTGGAATTTGACCTCGAATTTATAAATTGACCCGAATATTCTAATAAGATCGAATAACTTATAAAATCGATATAAAATACTCCGGTTATCAGAACCTAATCCGACTAGACCGGTTTTTGGGATGTGACAACTCTCTCCCCCTTTAAAGAAAATTCGTCCTCGAATTTTCACTTTAGGTAAAAAGATGAGGATACTATTTATGTATAGTTTCTTCTGACTCCTACAAAATACATCGTAATACGTTCCCACTTCCACTGTGAAAGCTCCATGGGTTACGAGAGACCAACAGACACTTTGTACTGGACTTAACTCGTTGGCAGGTCAAATACTTAGCTACAAAGAAATCTTTCTTTCTTCAACTCATTTGGTTTCTTGACTGAATTCGACATCATTTAGAAACGAGGATACTTGTAGGAAAAAATGCTTATTTCACACTCTTGAAACAGAGGTGGGTTTTGGTCTTACTATTGCTGAGGATATCTATCTATATATAGAATAAAAATTTTGTCTTTTTCCCACCTTTCTAAGAACCAATCACAAATTCTCTTAAGGCTTTGCAAAGCTTATCCTTTCACATCTTCGTATTCACCTGACACTTGCACTTTCTAATAGCTTTCAACATCTTAGGTGTCCAACACATAGGGTGAGTCATCATCCTCTAATTTCAAGCTATTCTTCTTATTATTTCTTATTCAAAATCTGGTACCTGTATCGATACACTCTGACCAGTATCGATACGGTTAAGCACAAATCCAAAATTCAGTTAAAAGCTGTTAAATTGTTCCGATACTCTCATACTTGTTTCGGTACGTTTTTATAGGTCGTTTCGATACGTATCCTTTCCCGTATCGATACGCCCAGTCCATGGTTCATTCTTTCTATTCAATAGATAGGTCCCTAACTAGGCTTACTTAAACAAGATTTCTTATCAACATATATAGACATAAGGATTAAAATTCTTACCCAAAATAGTGTCGAGATCATCTTCTGAGTCCTTGCCCTGAATATGAAATATCTGTGCAGAAGCTTTTGATTCGGTCCACTTGTTACTTTCGACGTCCCCGATCCTCCTGGCTTTCCGAAGGATCCTTAATTTGACCCCTTGCCTCGAGAAGGGTTGGTCGCCACTGGAACGGGCTTGTTAGGATTCTCTGGAAAATCTCGAATGAGATGACCTATCTTTCCGCAGAAGAAACATGCACTGGTTTTCTTGCGACATTGTCCTTCATGTCGTCGTTGACAAAAATTGCACTTAGAAATTCTCATGTCTTGATTTCTTTTCAGACTTATTAAATTCACTAACTTTCTAAGCTCTCTTCGCTTCTTCCGTAGCTTTGACTCTATTTACGAGATCTTGGAAATTTGTAATGCACCATGCTGTAAACATGGGGCGTAACTCATCGTTGAGTCCTTCGATAAACATCCGACATTTTTCTTCCTCTTTCTTAATAAAGTTAGCACCATATCTGAAACACTTGCAAAAATCGTGGATATAATGTTCAATCGGTCGTCCTCCTTGCTTAAGATGAAGGAAGATATTTCGCCTTTCGGCAAGGTAGAATCCACCTATGTACTTATTACGGAACTCTTTCAAGAAGAATTCCAAACTCACGGTTTCCTTGGAGACGGTAAGGACAATAGTCTCCCACCACTGTAAGGCTTCATTAGCAAGCAACGCAAGAGCGCATTCAAGCTTATGTTCATCCAAACATCTTAATTGCTTATCCAAAATCCTTAAAGTATTGTCTAAACAATACTCGGCTATTTCAGGATTATCTTCGTCCCGACCAGAAAAGGTGTAAGCTCGGCATTGCGATAACTTATCGATTGGGGCTCGAAGAGGTTGCGCAACAGGTGGTGTAGGTTGCATGACTTGACTAGCCTTTAACACATTCATAAATTGCTGAAACATATCAGCCATGTTCTGATAACATTCTGCCTAAGTTGTAGGAGCTTCAGGCTCTACACCTCGAACAGGAGGGTTCTGAGGATTCGGAGGATTTCCTCCTTGAACTTCCTCGCCATGAGTCGAGGAGTTAGCAGCAGACTCATTATTACAAGTTTCGTTAGTTCGAGACATATCTATATTATAAAAGAGATCAGATCAGTTGACAGGTCACAATACTTAACAGATTAACTCCTAGGTGGCAAAGTAACTCAACACACAATACAAACATACTTAAGTTTAGTCCAGAACCGACTAAACTCTAGCTCTGATACCACAAATGTAACACCCCCTTCCCGGCCTGGTAGAGAACCGGGTCAAAGGGCGTTACTGACAAACAGAACGGTGAACGGAACGATAAATTCTAATTTTTTCTAATCAATATTCTTAAGCCTTTTTGATCTTAGAAACATTATTAAACAATAAAATAAATCTAATTATTCTAATACGAACAATGTGTATTCAATTAGGACAAATTGATAACTTTTACAAATTTAAGGACTAAAACGTAAATTTTATCAACTATAGGTCCTTAGCCGAAATTCATATTATTAAACTGAAATTAAGCTAATTGTTAGCTTGCAAAAATTCGTTATCAACCAAGGTCGTTTACCTATCCGATTAGACGATACAATATTTTAGTGACCCTTCCGTAATTTGTCTAAAACTATTTTTATTCGAACTAACAAAGTATCTTAAACACTTAAAAATTTATACAAAACATAGGTAACATATACACAATAGTAGGGCCACAAGACTAGTATAATTACTTTAACTACTTTGCCACCATACTAGGAGTTCATATAGACAAAACACATTACTCTTTACTTGTGGTGACTTGCCGATCCTTTGACTGCTCCGATCTCGGACTGAACACTTTGTTAGCCTGAAATGTTATGCAAATGAATGCATTAGACTTACATAGTCTAAGTGAGGTAGTCAATAACATTAAATGAACATATTATGTCATGTAGCATGCTTCCAAAAATGATCATAATGTTAATTATGCAATAACATGGCATACTTTATATTCATAACAAAGCATAATATCATATCATGACCATAGCATAGCATAACGTATCAAACACATATTATATTGGTACCATTAGATACGCGGATTCCCTGTACACCATATCATGAATCATAAATGAGCCGTAGCCCTGAGCCGTAGCTCCATGAATCCCTTACACTTCCATCCTTTTATCTCCCACATATAGGCCATAGCCCTGGACCGTAGTCCTCCCTTACATGGTGAGCTCGAATAATCCTATGGCATGCCAATTGTATCCAATGTCCATAAATACACACAAATTCACATAGTCCATAACTTTCATATCATACCAATTATCAAATGAGCTGTAGCTCCATGTCAAGTAATATATTATTTTCATATATGTACACAGACAACATATCATAGCATATCCAAATAATGCAGGGTACTTACCAGATGCAGATAAATTCATAATTAATGCAACGGGGCAGCACCGAGCCTACCCCTGACACGACTACACTCACCTTGAAAGACCGGTGATTTCTTGGACTTGACGGTTGTTCCGAATCGACATCGTGTACTATGATAGTTAATAAGAACTAATTAAAATCGATAAGACAGTATCGATTAAATACAAATATACTAATTAAATTCGATACCGAAACTTTGACCAACTAAGGATTTGAGCTTACCCCAACGTCGGTAGAGATTCGATGTTACTATATCGAAAATATCGGACTACCAATCTAATACTAAACCCGAACCCACCTAATTATCGTTTCTTCACTGACTTGTGCACCATCACTCCCCAAATATATTCGGCTCCTTTGATTCCATAAATTGAAGAACAATGGCCACCTATTTATACTAAGCATAGCCGGCCCTTCAATGTTTTCCCCAAGCACCACGTATGCTTGGAAACGTGGCATGTTTGGCGAAATTTTAATTGTCCACGTGGGTGGGCAATTTTAGTGAAAGTGGCAATCCTTTATCCTTTGCTTGCCACGCATAGTGGCAATGTCCACATTTAATCCAAAATGGCCGAATGGCCTGGTGAACCATGATGCGTGGAATTGCTTGATGCAATTCCTTCAATTAGAAGAAAATGTCAGACATTATGTTACCCCTTTTATTTATAATAATAATAATAATAATAATAATAATAATAATAATAATAATAATAATAATAATAATAATAATAATAATAATAATAATAATAATTCTATACAACTAAGCCGTATATTTGATTTTGAGTACCAAATCGAACCAACCTTTAATCGAAACGAAAATATTCGATTGCTGGAATTTGACCTCGAATTTATAAATTGACCCGAATATTCTAATAAGATCGAATAACTTATAAAATCGATATAAATACTCCGGTTATCAGAACCTAATTCCGACTAGACCGGTTTTTGGGATGTGACATTTGTGCTGGTGGCCGATGATGACTTGCCAGTGAATGCAACGGCACCCACTAAGTCCTTAATAGTGGGTGTTGGCAGCAATGTGTACGTCCTGGCAAACCCGGACTTTGAGGAATGGTTAGCTACCAAGAAAGATGCCACTGATCAGGCACAAGGCGCTTCCGGTCCTCGCAAGGCCAAACGAAGCCCTCTTGTTGCACCCAATGGAACTACTAAGCGCACGCGAACCTCTCCTTCCAATCAAGCTAGGCCTGCGAAGAATAGTGCACCACTTGTGTTGGAAAAAACCTCCAAACTTTCTAAAGACGGGATGAATAGCAAAATCTCTTCGACGGTGGTGACACTCAACCCTGCCGAGAAAAATGAAGATCATATGTTGGAACTGTCGCGGTCTTGGTTCACCGTCTGCAGTTCAAGGTTTAGGTAGTGTTGCTCGTAATTTGAAACCATTTTTTTTCTGTCTGAAACTCGTTTACATCATTATTGTTATTATCGATTGATACTCTCTTTAGATATGCATGGCTGCATTGCTGTTGAGAGTAGCTGAACTTGTTCTGGTCTTATTATTTTTTGGGATAATAAAGTTACTCTAGATTTACTTTCGTACTCCGATAGGTTTATTGATCTTATTTTAAGTTCGGATGATGAATGCTTTCGATTCACTGGAATGTATGGTTATGCGGACACCAATCTTAAATTTAAAACGTTGGAAATAATTGATTCTTTGCGCGATGTCTCACCAATTCCTTAGTTAATTGGTGGTGACCTAAATGAAATTTTATCCGATACGGAAAAACAAGGTGGATGTCGTCGACCACAATCACAAATAGTCAATTTTCGAGATTGCTTATCTCGTAATGGGCTTTATGATTGTAAACCAGCATCGGGCTGGTTTACTTGGTCCGGAACGGGGCCTAATGTTACTCCGGTCTTTGAATTCCTAGATCGTTTTCTTGCATGTGCTAATTGGTTAGGTGAACACCTATCTTTCCACTGTCGCCATGCATTTTCACCGAAATCTGACCATAGCGTCATCCTCATGGATACAAGACATACATCTCATTTCGATCCTCCACCTAGAGAGGAATTCGATCATTTTCGATTTGAGTCATCCTGGGCAAATGATGCATCATGCATTTCGGCTTTCCAACAAGCTTGGGCATGTGCATCAGGCTCTCTAATCGACAAACTGAACACGGTTGGTGATCATTTACGCGATTGGCAAGATAATCACCGTCGCCAATTTCATCTATGTGTTGCTGAGCTTCAACGCAAGATCAACTCTTACATGCGATGTCGTAAACTTTCAAACACGACGCTAAATAACTTGCGAGATGCAAAGTTGGAGCTCTGGCGTCTCTTAGACGCTCGTGAAGCTTATTGGGCCCAACAATCTCGAATTACCTGGCTATCAAATGGTGACAAGAATACATCATTTTTCCATGCAAGAGCTTCTAGGCGACGGGAAAAAGAATACTATTCGAGGTCTTTTTTAAGGAGACAATGTTTGGCATTCTGTTAAACCTGATCTCCTGCAAATAGCTTCTGATTATTTCCAAACGTTGTTTACATCGTCTAACCATGTATCTGCACCTCAGCTACTGGAACAGATTCCTCTTGTAGTAACCCAAGATATGAATACATCGTTACTACGACCCTTCACAGAGAGTAAGGTTGTTGCTACTTTTTATGATACTAGCTCTAGGAAAGCCCCTGGAATTGATGGGTTTTCGAGCGGCTTCTATAGACAACATTGGGATGTTATCGGGCCTGAGTTTATTCAGCTTTGTCTGAGCCTTCTTCGAGGTGAAGTGGACATGACTGTTTTCAATCGCACGATCATTGTCCTCAATCCCAAAGTAATGGATCCCACTACTATGCGACAGTTTGGACCTATCAGCTTATGCACAATCATATACAAAATTGTTGCTAAACTTCTAGTCAACCGGCTTAAGCCCGTTTTACTAGGATGTATAAGTGATGCACATGCAACTTTTGTTCGGGGCAGGAATATCTCTAACAACATTTTCATTGCCCATGAGCTTGTCAATTCTCTCCATTCGAGTGGCTCTGCTACCTCTCAAAGGCAGCTTTGAAACTGGATATGGAAAAGGCCTTTGACCGTGTAGAATGGTCATTTCTCCGTGATGTTATGTTGCGTATGGGAATTGCCCCTAATTGGGTGCATCTAATCCTGTGATGTATCTCCTCCGTCTCTTTTTCCGTGAGGATTAATGGTATACTTTCCTCGGAATTTGTGCCTTTACGAGGCATTCGCCAAGGAGACCTCCTCTCCCCGTGTCTTTTTCTCATGGGCTCCTTGTAACGCCCTGTTGTGGGCCTAGATGTTTAGACATCGGATCGGACCGGTCGGAAACGGTTCTAATCGTGTTAGGTGGTTTAAGGAAATCAAGGATCGGGAAAGGATAAAAATTGATAAAATCCTCTAAAATAATGTTTACGAGGTTGGTCAAATCAGTTTTACAAAAAGAGTTTCGAAAGTGGTACATTTTGGGTAGTGACCAAAATGTAAAGTTTCAAAACTGGGGAAATTACAAATTTTGAAAAATGAGTCAAAATCTTAGAATCTCTAGGGAGCTATGGTGCAATTACACCTTCCTTAAATGGACATGTGTTTTAAAAGGATTTTTAGATGATTAAAATAACAACGATTTCTATTTAATTAAATTGTTAAAATAGAATAATGAAAAGTTTTGACGTAACTAACTTTCATTTCAGCAAAACCATTTTCTCAACTCTTTTCTCCAGATTTCTTTTCTCCCAAACACTCTCCCTTTGATTTCTAAACCATTTTCAAGAGTTCTCTTTAAACTTTTCAAGCTTTGTGAACGAAAAACTTGTCAATCATTAAGGAGGCTAGGATTGGAGGTAAATCCCGTTCTCAACCTTCAATCTAGGTTCTTTATTGAAATTCCCAAGATCTTTGACTTCTAAATGTTTTTTTTGGCTGAAATTTTATTATAGTTTTGATTTGAGATCAAAATCTGGCAAAATTATGATTTAAATCTTGATTTTCGGAATGTTATTGATGAGCTCTGTTTTGGATTGATTTTAATTGAGTTTTGAGTTGATTATTATGTTGAAAGAGGGCTTTGATAATATAGATCCCAAAATCCTTGAGATCCTTGAGTTTCTTGATGGTTTTAGTTGGGTTTTGAGGTGAAAAGATGAAGTTATGCTTGCTGGAGGTATAAGGAAGGGTTTAGGTTGTTTTTAGATGTGTTTTGATGTTTAGAAATGGTTGAAAGTGATGTATGTTATCAGGGCTTGGTTTAGGAAGCAATCAATTGAGTTTTCGGTTGTTTCGGATGGGTAAATTGGTGTAGTTTTTGGTGAGCAACGAGTTTGTGTTTGGTTGCTGGTGTTGAAATGCATTTTAATGCATTAGATCTCTATTTTGATGCTCTAAAAATAGGGGATCTTGATCCGAGAGCAAACGAAGCATTTTTGGAGGCTTCAAAAGGGTGATCTTAGTGTCGACGAGCGAGGTTTTGCGTATCAGTGAGTGGAAATGGATTTTCTAGCTTTGTAATGCTTTGAGTGTGGTCTTGGGAGCTTAGTGTATGTTTGAAACACTTAGCTAAGCTCAAGAGTAAGTGATTCAAAAGTCTCTCTCGGAATGTGCTATGTTTTTGTTGGAAATGCACTTGAATTGAATGTGGTTTAATTATTGTTTTAAAGAATGTTTTTGAGCATTGAGGATGCTGGTTTTAATTCCATTTTGTTAAGGATGCACCAGGTAGGTGATCCTTGGATTTATGAGATATATGCATTTGAGTTTAAGCATGTTTATGCTTGTGAAAATGGCATTGTGAATTTATGCTTGTAAAACAGTGAAATACTGATGTTAAATGATTATATTGGCAAGTAATGGAAATGGTTTTTGTTACTTGCATCGAATATAGTTAGCCGGCTATAGGATTGGGTGCACCGTGAATAAAGTCGCATTTGATGTCGAGGGATTGTGATTGTACCGTATACTCCATCCAAGTACCCTAACGATTGAGGCTAAGATCACAACCGTGGAAGGTTTAATCTCGTGTGTGGATCTTGTGGTTTGTGTCTCGTGCTCTCTTTAGTGGAAGTATACAACTACCGATGAGTGGTGTTGAGGGGTTGAGATTGTACCGTTAAACTCCACCACGGGTGTCAGAACGGTTGATGGTCTAATCTCATGTGTGAGCCTTGTGTAATCCGGTAGTGTGTATGAAGCGTGTGGGACAACGCTTGTAATCCGCGTATCCGATTGTGTCTATTGTGTTGGTTTTGATCACTTGCAATTGATCACTTTCGAGCCAATATAATGTTGTTGGTTAATGATTAAGCATGAGATGCTTGGGAATTATGCTAGAATGCATGTGATGCTTGGTTTAAGCATGAGCAAAGGATTTTTGTTGTTGTTTTAATTATGCTATGAGCATGTGGTTTTAAAAGTGCATCGACGTTTTAGAACAACATGTTTTAAAGGAAGGCATGAGTTTGCAAATGATGATATCTTGGTTTTATAAAATGCATTGATGAATGTTTGGTTTTAGCGATCCTCACTAAGCATTATGCTTACGCTCATTTGTTTCATCAATGCAAAGAATTAAGCAATTGAGGCAGCAAGAAAGCAAGTGGAATCCAAACACTTTTGACTAAGCAATGTATGTGGTTTTACCTTAGTGTAATAAGAGGCAATGGGTGGGATTTCTACTCTTGGTTTTGTTGGTGATGTTAAACACTTGGAGCATGTTTGGTTTATGTTTCTTGATTTGTAAGTGGTCTCTTTTTGGTTTATGGTTTTGCTTACAGTGTTTTGACTATGCTATGGCTTATTTTCTTAAGCATGCTTGAGTAGCTAAAAATTCACCATGGTTTGATGTGCTTGATGAGTATGTTATATTGTTTGTTGATGTTTATATGTAAGGTAAGTTGTTTATAGCATGTATGCATGTTTTAAGTATGTTTTGGTGCTGTTAAAAGTGTTTAAATGGCTTTCCAAAGTGCATCTCTGGTATGTGTATCGATACACGGGGTTGAGTATCGATACGCCAAGGCCATTTTCAGGCATTTCAGCTTAGGTGTACCGATATGATTTGCCCGCGTATCGATACGCCTAAGCAAATGTTTGAAGGTTGTTTCGGTACGGGCTTGGGCGTATTTATATCCTTTACCCAAAGGTCACTACTGTCAATTTGCATATCGATATGGGGAGGGGCGTATCGATACGAGTTCGTTATTTTATGTTAATGGAATCTTTTAAGTTTGGAAATGTTGCATTTTAACCCCTGAATGTTGTATGTTTAATTGGATGAGTTTGGATGATCCATTTGAGATGAATTATGACATGCTGACATGTTACATAACTAATTAAGGATTGGTAACTTTAAAATCTCGAAAGTCGCTGTAATTCTTAGAAATTACAAATTAGTCCCTAAAAGTCAAATGTATACAATTAAACCCCTAATTGAGCTCCAATCGTTGCGCCATTTGCTTCTAAGTGTCTTGCTGAACACATAGGATGATAATGTACATCTAGAGAAGATAAAAAGAAAAAAAAGGTTGTTAATTGAGGTTGACTTTGATGAGTTGACTTTGGTTTTCCCCGTGTCATCTTCTTAGTTCGGGTCGGGCGTCTTGTCCGGGCTAAGGGGGTTATATATGTTGGTATCAGAGCCAGGTTACAAAAAAATTGAGGATGATGGTAAGTGAAATTGGTATGTTTCGATGTATGTTGTTTGAAAAAAGCATGATTTTGGTTGAAAGTTGGAGTTTATGCCATACTTGATTGTTGTGAATCATATGTGAGTTAGATGTGATTGTATGTTGATCTTGTGATAAGGAGATGTGTTGATTCCGAATGATGTTAAGCATGATGAAAATGATATGCTATTGTATGCTATGTTATGCTAGAGGGAAACCGGGTGCCCATTGCCTTATTGAACTAGTTAAATGTTTTTGTGAACTTGGATCCTTGCTTGAGGCTGGCCTAAATCATGGTTGGGTTTGTTTTTGTTGTTATGCCTTGTTAAAAATAGCACTATGGGTCCGAGGAGAGAGCTTAGGTCGAACACAATTGTGCCTGTGTCCGAGCAGGCAATCAGGGTAACCAAGTGGCTAATGTTCCTCCTTCTAGAAACTTACCTCCTCCGCCACCACTACCTGGAGGTGGAGAGCCGGAGCAACAAGGACAGGCTGGTCCAGTTTTGAGTGATCTAGCACCAATGGTTCAGGCGATCACCGGAGTGTTTCAGGCTGTGGTAGCTGGGGTGTAACCCCCTTAGCCCGGCCTAGACGGTTGACCCGAACTACGAAGATTACACGAGGAAAACCAAAGTCAACCCAAAAGTCAACCTTGATTTACAACCCTTTTTTTCTTTTTAATCTTGTCTAGATGCATATTAACCCTAAGTGAGTTCCCATAAACTTATTTGAGAAAGGCACAGCGATCGGACAACATAGAGGGACTCAATTTTACTTATTACAAGTTTAGGGACCAATTTGTAATTTCTGAAAATTAGAAGGACGTAACTGATTTTAAAGTTATCATTATGAAATTAGTTACATTACATTTTCTTTGCCAAAATTCAACTTAATTGGACATGTCAAACATCAACAATTGCAACTGCAACATTTGGGACTAAAATGTAAAGCTTGTAAACATCAGCACCATTCAAATCAGTGCCCAACGGTCACCTGTTTCGAAACACATAACACACGTATAGGAACGCGGGGCATCACTCATCCGTTTCGATACTGGTTCCGAAACACGGCTCTCCAATAGCCAAATCGTTTCGAAACAGCCTCCAGCCGTTTCGAAACACGAAGGCCGTTACAGGCCCCCGTTTCGAAACGCCAGAGAGTGTTTCGATACAGTTTGCCCAGAAACTGCAGATTTTGTTTGTTTTCCATGCACAAACCCATTCAAACTCATCCTAATGACTTCCCAAGCATACCAACAAGTCATCAAACATATAAGGTACATGTTTAGAACTCCTAATCACATTCATAGCATCAAACATGAAATATGACATGTCTAGAGGCATGCTTCCTATTATTTAAAACCAAGTAAGTAATCAAACTTCAAATCAAGCACTTAGAGGCCATTTACAAATTCAAACCATCAGCAGAAACTTGCACAACATAGGGAGTTCAACACATCTCCCAAAACACATCTTAGGTTCCCATTGCCAAATTACCAAAACTAATAGTGTATGAAAACATCACCATACATGAGCTTGGTTTCCCTTGGACACTCTTGACTTCCTTGTTGCCCTTAACACTTCAATTATCTGCATTATTGGTAAAAGAGAGCGTAAGCACAAATGCTTAGTGAGGCATGCTCTAAACAAAACCAATTCAAAAATGCATTTTTAGAAAACACTTCATCAAAGCTTTTAAAACACATGCATATTTCTTTCTCAAGCTACCTTGCATCTTTTTCAAGCATCTCATGCTTCATTACATTCAATTATAATACATTGGCTTTCAAGTGATAAAACATAACCATTTCAACACAAAAAAAACACAATCAGATACGCGGATTACAAGCGTTGTCCCACACGCTTCATACACACTACCGGACTACATAAGGTTCACACTCAAGAGCAAATCCCTCCATTGATGTGACACCCGTGGTGGAGTATAACGGTACAATCACAACCCCTCAACACCACTCACCGGTAGTTGTATAATTCCACTAACGAGAGTAAGGGACACATAACACAAGATCCACACACGGACTTTTAACCACCGTTGTGATCTTACCTCAATCGTTAGGGTACTTGGATGGAGTTACGGTACAATCACAACCCCTCAACATCCAAGGCGACTTTATTCATGGTGCACCCAATCCTATAGCCGGATAACTATATCTGATTCAAGTACTTTAAAACCATTACATCACTTGCCAATATATACATCATATACCATCAACAATTCACTGTTTTAAAGCATTAATCAAAGTCATTTAACATCATGCATCACTATGCATCAAAACCATATTAATAATATGTCAAACAAAGGATCTCTTACCTTGAGCATCCTTCAATACATTTCTTTCAAAACCAGCATTAACCATGCTAAAACATGCTTTCTAACAGAATTTAAACATGCAATTTATAACCAATGCATCAAACCACTTCATAGCACATCCGAGGGAGTTTTTCCGAAAACTTACTCTTGAGCTTAGCTAAGTTGTTTAGAATTAAACTAAGCTCCCAAAACCTCCAAATAATTGTTCCAAAGCTGGAAACCAACTCCACTCACCAATTTCGTTTCGCTTGCTTGCCGAAACACCAATTAAGCTTCTGGATCAACTCCAAAAGTGTCTGAAGATGTCTCCCCTGTTTTAAACACATCAAAGCAGAGGATTAATGCATCATCATGCATTGAAATCTTCAGCCAACAATCCTAAACTCGCTGCTCTACCCAAAACCAACTTTTCGACTACCAAACACAACCGAAAACACCTCCAAACTCTTCCAAAACTTAACCCAGCCAAGATCCATCACTTCTAACCATTCTTAATCATCAATTAAAATCCAAAATAAACCTAAACTCGTCCTTATACCTCCAGCTATAACAGAACACCAAGAACACCTCCAAAACCACCATTTTCATAAGCAAAAACTTAAGAAATACAACCTATTCGGGATTGAATTGATAAAACATCATTTCTAACATCATTAGACATCCAAAATACATTAAAGAATCACCTCAAAACAGGGCCCAATCCATTTTAACGAAAATCCTCAAGATCTCTTCCAAATCTTGTGTTTTAAGCCAAAATCAAGTTTCTAACATTAATTTCATTTATAAAACTTTAATAAAGGATTGACAACTTGGGAATTTCAGTAAAGAACTAAATATTTAGAGGAGAAGAACATCCTTACCTCTAAATGATGATTTCTCCTTGATTTGGGCCAATTTCCTTGAAAATTCAATGTGAAAATCAAAAGGATTTGATGCAAGATTGATTAGGAACCAATAGATGATAGAAACCTCATCAATTGAAGTGAAAATCTATGTAAAAGTTGCTGGAGAAAAAGTGTTTGGATGATGGGAATTTGAGAGAAAAAGGAATGAGAGAAAATTAGGAAAAGGTAGTTATGAGAATCTAAAAGTAGTTTTCCCTTTTCTTTTTATTTAATTAAAGCATTAATTAAATCACCCAAATTAAGGAAAAATCTAGAGAAAAACATTTTGGGTAAATTAGCTCATTAAAGATTCAAAGTTTCAATCCTTTACAAAACAGTCACTACTAAACTATGCAAAAAAATCGCATTTTGGTCACTACACCGAAATGTAGTATTTCCAAACCTAATTTAGTAAAATTGACTTCACCATTCCCTTATATATATTAAAAGAGAATTTTTAGATATTTTTCTATATTTTTAAAACATCCCTAACTAGGCTTTCCCTAAAACCTCCTTTTATATTCGAATAACTTAACAGACCGGTCCGAATCAGACCCTAAACTTCTAAGCCCAAAATTGGGGTATTACAACTCTCCCCCTCTTAAGAAATTTCATACTCGAAATTTATCTGGAGGAAAAAGGTAAGGAAACTGCTTCATCATGTCATCCTTTCATTCCCAAGTGGCTTCCTCAACACCACGATGCTTCCACAACACCTTAACTAACTCAATGGTCTTACCTCGAAGAACATTACTATCCGAATCCAGGATTTCAACTGGCTCTTCATCATATGTCAAGTCTGGATTCAACTCTACTTCCTCCACAGGCATAACATGCGAAGGATCCGATCTATACCTTCGAAGCATAGAGACATGAAACACATCATGTATCTTTTCCAATTCTTGCGGCAACCTCAGCTTGTACGCAACAAGACCCACACGTTCAATCACCTCGTATGGTACAATATACCTAGGGCTCAACTTACCCTTCCGACCAAACCTCATCACTTTCTTCCAAGGTGAAACCTTCAAGAACACATGGTCACCCACCGCAAACTCAATCTCCTTACGCTTTAAATCCGCGTAGGACTTCTGTCGATCAGAAGCTGCCTTCAACAGCTAACAAATGAGCTTCACCTTATTGGTGGTCCCTTTCAACAAAGCCGGCATTGAAACCAACTTTTGACCTGTTTCAGCCCAGCAAAGAGGAGTCCTGCACTTCCTCTCATACAAGGCTTCATAAGGTGCCATTTGAATACTTGCCTGGAAGCTATTATTATAAGCAAACTCTACCAAAGGCAAATGCTTCTCCCAAGAGCCTTGAAACTCAATCACACAACACCTCAACATATCCTCAAGCACTTGGATAACACGCTCAGACTGTCCATCCGACTGTGGATGATAAGAAGTACTGAAATTCAGCCGCGTACCAAAATATTGATGCAAACACTCCCAAAAACGCGATGTGAACCTCGGATCTCTATACGACACAATAGAATTTGGCACACCATGCAATCGCACAATCTCAACAATGTACAACTCCGCAAGCTTATCCAAAGTATACGTAGTATGCACAGGTAAGAAATGCACACACTTCGTAAGGCGATCCACAATCACCCACACCGAATTCCTCTTCGACGGCGACAAAGGCAAACCAGACACAAAGTCCACGGTGATCCTTTCCCACTTCCATTCAGGGATCCTCAACGGTTGCAACAACCCTGAAGGAAACTGATGCTCAGCCTTAACCCACTGACAAACCATGCACTTACTCACATACTCCGCAACATCTTTCTTCAAACCCACCCAATAGTACTCATCCTTTAGATCACGATACATCTTTGTACTACCAGGGTGCATAGCAAAAGGACTACAGTGAGCTTCAGTCAGAATAGTATGCCTCAACTCCGCATCACTTGGCACTACTATCCGCTTTCCGAAACACAAAACTCTATCATCATTAAAACAGAAATCTGATGGTCTATCCTCAGCAATATCCTGAACATGTGGCACCAAAGAATCATCCAACAACTGCTTATCCTTTATCAACTAAACCAAAGATGGTTTCACTTGCAATTCAACCACAAGACCTCCATCTTGCGAAATACTCAAGTTGGCAAACATAGCCCTTAACTCCACTGCCACCTTCCTACTCAAGGCATCCACTACAACATTAGATTTTCCCGGATGGTACTCGATCGTCATATCATAATCTTTAAGCAACTCCACCCAACGTCGTTGCCTAAGATTCAACTCCTTCTGAGACATCAGATACTTCAAACTTTTGTGATCCGTGTACACAGTAAACTTCTCACCATACAGATAATGTCTCCAAATCTTCAAAGCAAAAACCACCGCAGCTAGCTCAATGTCATGCGTAGGATAATTGCGCTCATGCACCTTCAACTGGCGCGATGCATAAGCCACCACCTTACCCTCTTGCATCAACACACACCCCAAACCAATATAGGATGCATCATTATACACCACAAACTCTTTTCGTGATTCAGGTTGAACCAAGATAGGAGCTTTCATCAAAGCTGCCTTTAGCTTCTCAAAAGCCTGTTGCCTTGTTTCTGTCCACTCATACTTGACATCCTTCTGCAACAACTTCGTCAAAGTAGCATCAATCTTTGAAAATCCATCCACAAACCTCCGGTAGTATCCTGCCAACCCAAGGAAACTACGGACTTCATGAACAGACTTAGGAGGCTTCCAATTCATCACCGCCTCAACCTTCTGAGGATCAACACGAAATCCCTCAGCAGAAACCACATGACCAAGGAAAACAACTTCTTTAAGCCAGAATTCGCACTTGCTCAACTTAGCATAAAGCTTATTCTCCAACAGCGCCTGTAAAACAACCCTTAAATGACCTTCATGCTCCTCCTCAGTACGAGAGTACACAAGGATATCATCAATGAACACTACCACAAACTTATCCGAGTATTCATGAAACACTCTATTCATCATGTCCATAAAAGCTGCAAGAGCATTCGTCAAACCAAACGACATTACAAGGAACTCATAATGCACATACCTCGTTCTAAAGGATGTTTTTGGCACATCCACATCCCTCACCTTAAGCTGGTAGTAACCTGACCTTAAGTCAATCTTAGAGAACACAACCGCTCCCCGAAATTGATCAAAAAGATCATCAATCCTCGGCAAAGGATACCGATTCTTGGTAGGCAACTTGTTCAGCTGACGATAATCGATGCACATCCTCATAGTGCCATCCTTCTTCTTCACAAACAAGACCGGTGCACCCCAAGGTGACACACTCGGCCGAATGAACCCACGATCAAGCAACTCTTGAAGTTGCGTCTTCAACTCCTTCAACTCCTTAGGTGCCATTCGGTAAGGAGTAATGGACAGTGGAGTTGTGTTTTCATACAGCTCGATTCCAAACTCCACCTCTCGACTAGGCGGCAATCCAGATAATTCCTCCGGAAACACTCCAGGAAACTCACAAACAGTTTTGATATCCTGAACGCGCAACTCATTAGAACTTGGATTCATCACAAAGGCTAGGTAAGCCTCACAACCTTGCCTCAGCATTCGGCTTGCTTCGAAGGTAGACACCACATTGGCCAGAAACTTCAAATTCTCACCAACCACCACTACTTCATAATCATCCACAAGTCTCAACGAAACTCGCTTATTCTCAAAATCCACTACAACTCGATGCTCAACAAGCCAATTTACATCAAAACCATAAAATGGCAATTCCATGAGATCAACAAGAAAAACATGGTTTTGCACTTTCAAGGGACATCTTCTATACAATTTGTCACATCCCAAAAACCGGTCTAGTCGGAATTAGGTTCTGATAACCGGAGTATTTTATATCGATTTTATAAGTTATTCGATCTTATTAGAATGTTCGGGTCAATTTATAAATTCGAGGTCAAATTCCAGCAATCGAATATTTTCGTTTCGATTAAAGGTTGGTTCGATTTGGTACTCAAAATCAAATATACGGCTTAGTTGTATAGAATTATTATTATTATTATTATTATTATTATTATTATTATTATTATTAATAAAAGGGGTAACATAATGTCTGACATTTCCTTCTAATTGAAGGAATTGCATCAAGCAATTCCACGCATCATGGTTCACCAGGCCATTCGGCCATTTTGGATTAAATGTGGCAATTGCCACTATGCGTGGCAAGCAAAGGATAAAGGATGGCCATTTTCACTAAAATTGCCCAACCACGTGGACAATTAAAATTTGGCCAAACATGCCACGTTTCCAAGCATACGTGGTGCTTGGGGAAAACATTGAAGGGTCGGCTATGCTTAGTATAAATAGGGGGCCATTGTTCTTCAATTTATGGAATCAAAGGAGACGAATATATTTGGGGAGTGATGGTGCACAAGTCAGTGAAGAAACGATAATTAGGTGGGTTCGGGTTCAGTATTAGATTGGTAGTCCGATATTTTCGATATAGTAATATCGAATCTCTACCGACGTCGGGGTAAGCTCAAATCTTTAGTTGGTCAAAGTTTCGGTATCGAATTTAATTAGTATATTTGTATTTAATCGACACTGTCTTATCGATTTTAATTAGTTCTTATTAACTATCGTAGTACACGAGGTCGATTTGGAACAACCGTCAAGTCCAAGAAATCACCGGTCTGTCAAGGTGAGTGTAGTCGTGTCAGGGGTAGGCTCGGTGCTGCCCTGTTGCATTAATTATGAATTTATCTGCATCTGGTAAGTACCCTGCATTATTTGGATATGCTATGATATGTTTTCTGTGTACATATATGAAAATAATATATTACTTGACATGGAGCTACAGCTCATTTGATAATTGGTATGATATGAAAGTTATGGACTATGTGAATTTGTGTGTATTTATGGACATTGGATACAATTGGCATGCCATAGGATTATTTGAGCTCACCATGTAAGGGAGGACTACGGTCCAAGGCTACGGCCTATATGTGGGAGATAAAAGGATGGAAGTGTAAGGGATTCATGGAGCTACGGCTCAAGGCTACGGATCATTTATGATTCATGATATGGTGTACAGGGAATCCGCGTATCCAATGGTACCAATATAATATGTGTTTGATACGTTATGCTATGCTATGGTCATGATATGATATTATGCTTTGTTATGAATATAAAGTATGCCATGTTATTGCATAATTAACATTATGATCATTTTTGGAAGCATGCTACATGACATAATATGTTCATTTAATGTTATTGACTACCTCACTTAGACTATGTAAGTCTAATGCATTCATTTGCATAACATTTCAGGCTAACAAAGTGTTCAGTCCGAGATCGGAGCAGTCAAAGGATCGGCAAGTCACCACAAGTAAAGAGTAATGTGTTTTGTCTTTATGAACTCCTAGTATGGTGGCAAAGTAGTTAAAGTAATTATACTAGTCTTGTGGCCCTACTATTGTGTATATGTTACCTATGTTTTGTATAAATTTTTAAGTGTTTAAGATACTTTGTTAGTTCGAATAAAAATAGTTTTAGACAAATTACGGAAGGGTCACTAAAATATTGTATCGTCTAATCGGATAGGTAAACGACCTTGGTTGATAACGAATTTTTGCAAGCTAACAATTAGATTAATTTTAGTTTAATAATATGAATTTCGGCTAAGGACCTATAGTTGATAAAATTTACGTTTTAGTCCCTAAATTTGTATAAGTTATAAATTGGTCCTAATTGAATACACATTGTTTGTATTAGAATAATTAGATTTGTTTTATTGTTTAATAATGTTTCTAAGATCAAAAACGCTTAAGAAAATTGATTAGAAAAAATTAGAATTTATCGTTCCGTTCACCGTTCTGTTTGTCAGTAACGCCCTTTGACCCGGTTCTCTACCAGGCCGGGAAGGGGGTGTTACAACAAACCTCTTTTCCGGTGGTGTGGAGGAAGCATCAACCACCTCCGTTGCATGAACAACTTCAGCCGAGCCATTGGTGACAGATTCAGCGTCCGCCAATATAATTTTAAGTGGCTCGATTAATTTTCTAGCCACAACATCAGCCGCAAGATTATCATCAACCATGGCAACTGCCTCATCAACGACATTATTTGCCACCCCATCTGTGTCATCCAAAGCTAGCGCTTCCCTGGGCAATGCAACATCTACTGCACCTGGCACAGCTGGGTGCTCATTTGCTGCAGTTGCCGACACTGAATTGGTCAGCATCTCAGTCCCAACCTGCTAGGTCGGGGCTGCCGTCTTGTTATCCACATCTGCCAAAAGGTAAACAAATAAAAAATGCTTCAAAATCATGGCAGTTCTAAGAATGACCTTTACATAGACTTTTATGGCAGCTTTAATATCGAATGAGGAAAAACATAAATAAAGGGAAACATCTATGGAAACAATACCCATGGCTGTAGTTTGCTTTGACGATGTGCCTGCAGGCTCGAAATAGAGAACTTGTCCCCTAGCTGTAGGCTTTGATTTGGCTTTTGACAGTGGTGCTCCTAGCCAATCACCTTACTGTAAGGACTTTGGCGTTGCATCCTTATATGTTGCACAAAAGGCTCGCAAATGACATAGAATGCCACAACCATGGCAGAATGTTGGTAAACGTTCATACAGGATATGTAGCATCTTTGGCTCTGAATCGTCCACTCCCATCGCCACAAAACGTCGCAGCGGCTACGTTACATCTATTAGCACACACGCTCAAAGGAATTTAACCATATTGCCATCTCCATCCTTACGAGAGTTGGTGCCAATAACCGCCCCAAGACCACAGCCTAGCGCACGTCCAGCTGCATTGGCAACGATATCTCCTGTCATCATGGCAAGAGGAACACGATGGATCCTGACCCATATACGCATGTGACTAAAAACATACTCATCAATAGTGAGGCTCGGTTGGATTGGCAGCAACGCAAGCCAATCCTTTTTAAATGTCCAAGGACCACGCTTAAGAACTTCATCCCTGCGAGATGAGGTCTCAAATTTGAAGAAAAAAAACCCCGAACCAAGGGCTATAACCGAGGAAAGTTTGTCATTCCGCCATACCGATTATAAGACTCGGATAAGAGGAGCTTCATCAAAGGTGTTAGTAGCAAAAAGCTTCCCAATCAATGAAGATTTGTAATCATCAAGGGGAATAGACTTACTTGCGGTAGGAGCTAGTGTCAAAGCAGGATAAGAAAGAGTCTGTAGAAGCCATATGAGCAAAGAAGTATGAGCTAGTGTGTATTCGCGAGAGAAGATATCAGTGCAGGCAACACCTATTGTAACCCCCTTAACCCGGCCTAGACGGTCGACCCGAATTAAGAAGATCACACGGGGAAAACCAAAGTCAACCCAAAAGTCAACCTTGATTAACGACCTTTTTTTTCTTTTTACTCTTGTCTAGATGCACGATAACCCTAGATGTGCTCACAAGATAAACATATTCAAACATCATAATAATCAGAAAACATTCAGGGACTCAATTGCTCAAATTACAACTTTAGGGACCAAATTGTAAATTCAGAAGATTATAAGGACTTAATCCAAATTAAAGTTACCAATATGAAATTAGTCAGGTTTCATACTTCTCTGCTAAAATTCAGCTCAAACGGACATCCCAACTCACACAATTGCATAAACAAGTTTCAGGACCAAAACGCAAACATTGCAAAACATATAACCATCAATTTCAGTGCCCAACGGTCGAGTGTTTCGGAACAGGGAAGACCCGTTCCGAAACACGGGACCGTTCCGAAACTGGTACCGAAACATGGCCTGGCAGTGGCCAAACTGTTCTGAAACAGTGCCTCCCGTTTCGGAACGCCCAGGCCATTTCAGGCCCCGTTCCGATACTGTCGCACCTGTTCCAAAACAGGCTGCCCAGATTGCAGAAATTTTGCTGGTTTATCATGCAATTGACCTATCAAACATGCTCCTAATGCAACCAAACTTTACCAGCAATTCATTCAACATACAAGGAACATAATTGCATCAACCAAACATCGATATGGCATCAATTATGAAAAGCCCCAATTCTATAGGCATGCACCCTACTTAACAAACCATTCATGCATCAAATCACCAAACCAACCACATAAAGGCCAATTACAAGTACCAACATTAACAACAACATAAATCCAACTTAGGGAGTACAAAACATCTCCCAAAACAACTACATAGGTTCCCCATTGCCAAATGCCAAAAGCTAATAGTGTTTAAGAAACCTTCACCATACATGAGCTTTGTTCACCACTTGGATACTTGTCCCCCTTGCTGCCCTCAATGCACTTTAATGCTCTGCATTATTGGTTTAAGAAAAGAGAGAGAGTAAGCAAAAGCTTAGTGAGGAATGCTCGTTAAAACCACACAATAATGCATTTACAAAACACATTTATGAACCTTAAATCCAATCATCCTTTATACATGCTCATAAGCATTTAAAACAAGCAATTCATGCTTCAAGTTCATAACATGTCATATTGGCAACAAGTGATACATTTCACCTAAGATCCACACATGGACTTTTAAACACCATTGTGATCTTACAATAACCAAGGACCACACATGGACTTTTAAACACCATTGTGTCCTTAACCCCATGGACTTTTAAACACCATGGCAAGGACCACAAAAGTACTTTTAAACACCTTTGTGTCCTTAACAAGAATCATCCAAGGACTTTTAAACACCTTGATGTTCTTAAATAACAAGGCTTACACAAGGACTTTTAAACACCTTTGTAACCTTAACCAAGAATCTCCCAAGGACTTTTAAACACCTTGGAGTTCTTAAATTCACAAGACTCATACAAGGAATTTTAACCACCTTGATGATCTTAACCAAGAACCAACCATGGACTTTTAACCACCATGTTGTTCTTAAATAAACAAGGCTCACACAAGGACTTTTAAACACATTTGTGACCTTAACATCACTTGCAAATATGCATCATTAATCAACAATATTCCACTGTTTTAAAGCATTTAATCAAGCCATAACATCATGCATCTTTAAGCATCAAACCACATTATAACAATGTTCAAAAACAAGGATCTCTTACCTTGAGCATCCTTCAACACATGGCTTATAATCTCAGCAACTAACTTGCTAAAATATGCTTTCAAAACAGAATTTAAAACATGCAAACAACCACATTGCATACAACCAATCCATGGTTCATCATCAAGAGAGTTTTTCCGAAAACTTACTCTTGAGCTTGGCTAAGTTGCTTAGACTTAAACTAAGCTCCCAAACCTTCAAATCAATGGTTTCAAAGATGGAAACCAAAATCCACTCACCGATTCCGTTTCGCCCCTTTCCGAAACACCAATCAAGCTTCCGGATCACCACCACTTGGATCCAAAGATGACTCCCTTGTTTTCAACACATCAAAGTAGAGGATTAATGCATCATCATGCATTAATAGCTTCAATGAAAGAACCTAAACTCGCTGCTCTCATCCACACTCCATTTTCGGCTACCATACACAACCGAAAATGCATCCAAACAACTCCACAACATTACCCAGCCATGATCCATCAAAACTAAACCTCCTTAAACATCAATTAACATCCAAAATGGATCTCAACACATCCTTATACCTCCAGCTATAACAGATCAACAAGATCACTCCAAAAACCATCAAAAACACAAGTTAAACTTAGGAAATTCAACCTATTCGGGATTGCATTGATTAAACCTCAATTCCTTATCAATTTAACATTCATTTAACATCAAAAATACACCTCAAAACACTGCTTAAACAGATCATACGAATTTTCATCAAAATCAATCAAATCTTGCAATTAAAAGCCAAGATCAAGATCACATCTATAAAACCTTTTATAAAACACAATTTAAGGATTGAGAACTTGGGAATTTCAGTAAAGAACTGAGAGTTTAGAGGAGAAGGACGTTCTTACCTCCAAACTTGAGTTTTCTCCCGTTTTGGAACCAAATTCTTGAAAAACCACTTAGCAAATGGTGAGGTTTTGTTGATGAGATGATTAGCAATCAAAAGAGAATTGAAAAGAGATATTTAGGTAGCAAAATCAGAGGAAAAAGCTCTGGAGAATGATGTTTGGTTTGAGAGAAAATGAGAGAAAAGGGAAAATAGAAAATATGGAAAGTTAGTTGGAAATCACAAAATATCTTCCCTCCACTTTTTATTTTATTTAAATCCCCTTAATAAATCATTTAATATCTTAGAAAAATCTGGAGAAACTCCCTTTGGGTAAATAGCTCCTTAAAGATTCAAAGTTTCAATCCTTCTTAAAACAGTCACACAGTTTTCAAAAATTACATTTTGGTCACTAGCCAAAATATCACCCTTCCAAACCTCATTTTGTAAAATTGATTTCACAGTTCACTTATATATATTAGAAGAGGATTTTAGGACATTTTTCCATATTTTTAATGCAACCCGAACTAGGCTTTCCTAATTTCACCTTTTTATATTCGAACCGCACTTTGACCGAACCGGTCAAAACCCAAAACTTCTAAGCCCAAAACCGGGGCGTTACAACTCTCCCCCCCTTAAGAAATTTCGTCCTCGAAATTTACCTGAAGGAAAGAGATACGGAAACTGCTTTAGCATGTCATCCTTCCGTTCCCACGTGGCTTCCTCAACACCACGGTGCTTCCACAACACCTTTACCAGCTCAATGGTCTTGCCAGAAAGAACCTTGCTGTCCGAATCCAGAATCTTCACCGGTTCCTCATCATAGGTCAAATCCGGATTCAATTCCACTTCCTCCACAAGCATCACATGCGAAGGATCTGATCTAAACTTCCGGAGCATAGAAACATGAAACACATCATGAATCTTCTCCAACTCTTGAGGTAGCCTCAACTTGTACGCAACAGGACCCACACGCTCAATCACCTCGTATGGTCCAATGTACCTAGGGCTCAACTTACCCTTACGGCCAAACCTCATCACCTTCTTCCAAGGCGAAACCTTCAAAAACACACGGTCACCCACCGCATACTCTATCTCCTTACGCTTCAAATCCGCGTAAGACTTTTGCCGATCAGAAGCTGCCTTCAAACGCTCACAAATGAGCTTCACCTTCTCGGTGGTTCCCTTTAACAAAGCCAGCATCGAAACCAACTTCTGACCCGTTTCATCCCAACACAAAGGAGTCCTACACTTCCTCCCGTACAAAGCCTCATAAGGTGCCATTTGAATACTTGCCTGATAACTATTGTTATAAGCAAACTCCACCAAAGGCAAATGTTTCTCCCAAGAGCCTTGGAATTCAATCACACAGCACCTCAACATATCCTCCAAAATCTGGATAACTCGCTCGGACTGACCATCCGACTGAGGATGATAAGATGTACTGAAATTCAACCTTGTACCCAAAGCTTGATGCAAACACTGCCAAAAACGCGATGTAAACCTCGGATCCCTATCCGACACAATCGACTTAGGCACACCATGCAGCCGCACAATCTCAGCAATGTACAGCTCCGCAAGCTTATCCAAAGAAAACGTAGTATGCACATGCAAGAAATGCGCACACTTCGTCAAGCGATCCACAATCACCCACACTGAGTTCTTCTTCGAAGGAGACAAGGGCAAACCAGAGACAAAATCCATGGTAATCCTTTCCCACTTCCATTCAGGGATTCTCAACGGTTGCAACAACCCTGAAGGAACCTGATGCTCAGCCTTAACTCGCTGACACACCATGCACTTGCTCACAAACTCCGCAACATCCTTCTTCAAACCCACCCAATAGTACTCATCACGAAGATTACGATACATCTTAGTACTACCAGGGTGCATAGCAAAAGGACTACTATGACCTTCAGTCAGAATAGCACGCCTCAACTCAGCATCATTGGGCACTACTATCCGACTACCAAAACACAACACTCCATCATCATTAAAGCAGAAATCCGAAGGCCTACCCTCCGCGATATCCTGAACATGTGGTACCAAGGAATCATCCAGCAATTGCTTTTCCTTGATCAACTGAACCAAAGATGGTTTCACTTGCAACTCAGCCACAAGGCCACCATCACGCGAAATACTCAAACTGACAAACATAGCCCTTAGCTCCACAGCTACCTTCCTACTCAAGGCATCCGCTACAACATTAGCTTTTCCAGGGTGATATTCAATCGTCAAATCATAATCCTTGAGCAACTCCACCTAACGTCATTGCCTAAGATTCAACTCCTTCTGAGACATCAGATACTTCAATCTCTTGTGATCCGTGTACACAGTACACTTCTCACCATACAGATAATGTCTCCAGATCTTCAAAGCAAAAACCACCGCAGCCAACTCAATGTCATGTGTAGGATAATTGCGCTCATGCACCTTCAACTGTCGCGATGCATAAGCCACCACCTTACCCTCCTGCATCAACACACATCCCAAACCAACATAGGACGCATCACTATAGACCACAAACTTTTTCCCTGATTCAGGTTGAACCAAGATAGGAGCTTGCGTCAAAGCTTCCTTAAGCTTCTCAAAAGCCTGCTGTCTCGCTTCCGTCCATTCATACTTAACATCTTTCTGCAACAACTTTGTCAATGGTGCTGCAATCTTAGAAAACCCCTCCACAAATCTCCGGTAGTATCCCGCCAAACCAAGGAAACTACGAACCTCATGAACAGACTTAGGAACCTTCCAATTCATCACCGCCACAATCTTCTGAGGATCAACACGAATCCCCTCATCAGAAACCACATGCCCAAGAAACACCACTTCCCTTAACCAGAACTCACACTTGCTCAGCTTAGCATAAAGCTGATTCTCCAGCAAAACTTGCAGCACAATCCTCAAATGCTCTTCATGCTCCTCCTCAGTACGCGAGTACACGAGGATATCATCGATGAACACCACAACAAACTTGTCCAGGTATTCATGAAACACACGATTCATCATGTCCATGAATTTGCAGGAGCATTTGTCAAACCAAACGGCATCACAAGGAACTCATAATGCCTATACCTCGTCCTGAAAGCTGTCTTAGGCACATCCACATCCTTCACCTTCAACTGGTAATACCCTGACCTCAAGTCAATCTTAGAGAACACCGCCGCTCCCCGAAATTGATCAAAGAGATCATCAATTCTCGGCAAAGGATACCGATTCTTGATAGTCAACTTGTTCAGCTGACGATAATCAATGCACATTCTCATAGTGCCATCCTTCTTCTTTACAAACAAGACCGGTGCACCCCAAGGTGACACACTCGGCCGAATGAAACCATGATCAAGCAGTTCCTGCAATTGCGTCTTCAACTCCTTCAACTCTTTAGGTGCCATTCTATAAGGGGTAATGGACACAGGAGTTGTATTCTCATACAACTCAATCCCAAACTCCACCTCGCGATTAGGAGGTAAACCAGGCAACTCCTCAGAAACACACCAGGAAACTCCTTTACAATCTTGATATCTTGCACACGCAACTCCTTAGAGCTAGGATCCATCACAAAAGCTAGGTAAGCTTCACAACCTTGCCTCAGCATCCGGCTCGCCTCCAATGTAGATACCACATTGGCAAGAAACTTCACATTCTCGCCAACCACAACCACCTCATAATCATCCGCAAGCTTCAACGAAACTCGCTTATTCTCACAATCCACAACAGCACGATGCTCAGCAAGCCAATCCATACCAAGGATCACATCAAAACCATAGAAAGGCAACTCCATAAGGTCAACATGAAAAACATGATCTTGAACAACCAAAGGACACCTTCTATACAGCTTTCGAGTCACAACAGTCTCACCAAAAGAACTAGTGACACGCACACCAACATCCAAAGACTCAACAGGCAAACCAAGCAATTCAGCATGCTCACGCAAAATGTATGAGTGCGTAGATCCAGAATCAATCAAGGAAAGTAATGACAAGGATTGCAAAGTAAAGGTACCTGCGATCACATCCGCGTCATTCCTTCCCTCCCGCCGAGCATACACCCTGGCTTGACCGCCACCCTCAGGCTGAATAGCCACAACATGAGCCACACCCCTACCACCTTCCTCTCTCCGCTGAAAGTTACCACGGCCGCGCCCACGACCTCTCTGTGGTGCAGCAACGACAGGAGCACGCGCTTGGCCACCAGCCAACATAGGACACTCTCGCCTCATATGATCCGCAGATCCACAGTTCCAGCACCCATTACCAGCTGCCACTACAGGAGCTTGCACCTCCCTCACAGCACGAGGACAATCACGTTTCATATGACCACGTGAACCACATGTCCAACATGCACTCGGATCAACTCTAGCATTGCCTCCCCGAGCAGGTGCACCACCACCTCGTTTAGCTGAGGACTGATACTTCTGATCACGTCCCCTCTTGTTTTGTCCACCACCGGAACTATATTCAGCAGCTCGCTTTCCAGCACTAGAACCAGCACTCTTAGCAGATAAACCCAAGTTCATCTCAATATCCTTTGCTCGGCCCACCAGCATATCAAAATCATCATACTCAGTAGCCAGCACATACATCTTCACCTCCGTCACTAAACCATAACGGAACCTTTCACACCTCTCCCGCTCATCCGGGACAAGCTCAGGTGCGTATTGACTGAGTCGAACAAACTGTACTTCATACTCAGCTACAGACATGCTCCCCTGGGTGAGAGACATAAACTCCCTCTTCTTTTCATCTAGGTACCTCACACCTAGATACCTTCTCTTGAACACATTCTGAAAGAATGTCCAAGTTACATCAGCTTCCGCCATCCCAGAGATTGTGGTCGTCCACCACGTATAAGCATCGTCCTGTAGCAATGATAATACACAGCCCAGCTTTTGCACATCAGTGCAACTCATCTGACCCAAGATTCTCTTGGTACTCTCTAACCAAGATTCTAAACCTTCAGCTGACAAACCCCTGAACTCAGTCCCTCCCAGACTGCGTAGACGCTCCAAGGGTAGTCTAACTCTAGCATCTCCCTGATGCCCAGCTCCTCGAGCTCCAGCTACTGAAGCTTGAAAAGCTCCGGCAATAGCTTGTATCGACACTGTCATGTCAGGAACAGCTTGCCCCTGACCAGCCTTAGGTCCAGCGACCCCAGCATCAGCTGCAGCTCCAGCTCCTTCACCCTCAGCACCACCACCACCAGGTGGAGGAGGTAACACCGCACTTTCAACATTCTCTTCATTCTCATTCTCATTTTGAGCCGCAGCTCGCACATTACTCCTTAACTCTCTACGAGGTGCCATACTTTAACAATGCAATCACAATACAAATAAACAAAGTCAGGCCCAGCAAGGTAAGTAATCCAAGTACTCAAGCTCATTTTCACTTAAAAAAAACAACATCATTTCATTAGCTTTGATTTGGCAATGGGTACCCACAACATACTTCACCACAGCATACACCACAATTGCATCACATATACAATTCAGTCAACATGCTTTCACTCAACAAGCGTACAAAGCATACATACTTTAATCAACCACACAATCATTCCCAATTACTCGAGAACTCAGCTCTGATACCACCAAATGTAACCCCCTTAACCCTGCCTAGACGGTCGACCCGAATTAACCCGGCCTAGACGGTCGACCCGAATTAAGAAGATCACACGGGGAAAACCAAAGTCAACCCGAAAGTCAACCTTGATTAACGACCTTTTTTTCTTTTTACTCTTGTCTAGATGCACGTTAACCCTAGATGTGCTCACAAGATAAACATATTCAAACATCATAATAATCAGAAAACATTTAGGGACTCAATTGCACAAATTACAACTTTAGGGACCAAATTGTAAATTCAGAAGATTATAAGGACTTAATCCAAATTAAAGTTACCAATATGAAATTAGTCAAGTTTCATACTTCTCTGCCAAAATTCAGCTCAAACGGACATCCCAACTCACACAATTGCATAAACAAGTTTCAGGACCAAAACGCAAACATTGCAAAACATATAACCATCAATTTCAGTGCCCAACGGTCCAGTGTTTCGGAACAGGGAAGACCCGTTCCGAAACGCGGGACCGTTCCGAAACTGGTACCGAAACATGGCCTGGCAGTGGCCAAACTGTTCCGAAACAGTGCCTCCCGTTTCGGAATGCCCAGGCCATTTCAGGCCCCTGTTCCGATACGGTCGCACCTGTTCCGAAACAGGCTGCCCAGATTGCAGAAATTTTGCTGGTTTATCATGCAATTGACCTATCAAACATGCTCCTAATGCAACCAAACTTTACCAGCAATTCATTCAACATACAAGGAACATAATTGCATCAACCAAACATCGATATGGCATCAATTATGAAAAGCCCCAATTCTATAGGCATGCACCCTACTTAACAAACCATTCATGCATCAAATCACCAAACCAACCACATAAAGGCCAATTACAAGTACCAACATTAACAACAACATAAATCCAACTTAGGGAGTACAAAACATCTCCCAAAACAACTACATAGGTTCCCCATTGCCAAATGCCAAAAGCTAATAGTGTTTAAGAAACCTTCACCATACATGAGCTTTGTTCACCACTTGGATACTTGTCCCCCTTGCTGCCCTCAATGCACTTTAATGCTCTGCATTATTGGTTTAAGAAAAGAGAGAGCGTAAGCAAAAGCTTAGTGAGGAATGCTCGTTAAAACCACACAATAATGCATTTACAAAACACATTTATGAACCTTAAATCCAATCATCCTTTATACATGCTCATAAGCATTTAAAACAAGCAATTCATGTTTCAAGTTCATAACATGTCATATTGGCAACAAGTGATACATTTCACATAAGATCCACACATGGACTTTTAAACACCATTGTGATCTTACAATAACCAAGGACCACACATTGACTTTTAAACACCATTGTGTCCTTAACCCCATGGACTTTTAAACACCATGGCAAGGACCACACAAGGACTTTTAAACACCTTTGTGTCCTTAACAAGAATCATCCAAGGACTTTTAAACACCTTGATGTTCTTAAATAACAAGGCTTACACAAGGACTTTTAAACACCTTTGTAACCTTAACCAAGAATCTCCCAAAGACTTTTAAACACCTTGGAGTACTTAAATTTACAAGACTCATCCAAGGAATTTTAACCACCTTGATGATCTTAACCAAGAACCAACCATGGACTTTTAACCACCATGTTGTTCTTAAATAAACAAGGCTCACACAAGGACTTTTAAACACCTTTGTGACCTTAACATCACTTGCCAATATGCATCATTAATCAACAATATTCCACTATTTTAAAGCATTTAATCAAGCCATAACATCATGCATCTTTAAGCATCAAACCACATTATAACAATGTTCAAAAACAAGGATCTCTTACCTTAAGCATCCTTCAACACATGGCTTATAATCTCAGCAACTAACATGCTAAAATATGCATTCAAAACAGAATTTAAAACATGCAAACAACCACATTGCATACAATCAATCCATGGTTCATCATCAAGAGAGTTTTTCCGAAAACTTACTCTTGAGCTTAGCTAAGTTGCTTAGACTTAAACTAAGCTCCCAAACCTTCAAATCAATGGTTTCAAAGCTGGAAACCAAAATCCACTCACCGATTCCGTTTCGCCCCTTGTCGAAACACCAATCAAGCTTCCGGATCACCACCACTTGGATCCAAAGATGACTCCCCTGTTTTCAACACATCAAAGCAGAGGAATTAATGCATCATCATGCATTAATAGCTTCAATGAAAGCACCTAAACTCGCTGCTCTCATCCACACTCCATTTTCGGCTACCATACACAACCGAAAATGCATCCAAACAACTCCACAACATTACCCAGCCATGATCCATCAAAACTAAACCTCCTTAAACATCAATTAACATCCAAAATGGATCTCAACACATCCTTATACCTCCAGCTATAACAGATCAACAAGATCACTCCAAAAACCATCAAAAACACAAGTTAAACTTAGGAAATTCAACCTATTCGGGATTGCATTGATTAAACCTCAATTCCTTATCAATTTAACATTCATTTAACATCAAAAATACACCTCAAAACACTGCTTAAACAGATCATACGAATTTTCATCAAAATCAATCAAATCTTGCAATTAAAAGCCAAGATCAAGATCACATCTATAAAACCTTTTATAAATCACAATTTAAGGATTGAGAACTTGGGAATTTCAGTAAAGAACTGAGAGTTTAGAGGAGAAGGACGTTCTTACCTCCAAACTTGAGTTTTCTCTCTTTTTGGAACCAAATTCTTGAAAAACCACTTAGCAAATGGTGAGGTTTTGTTGATGAGATGATTAGCAATCAAAAGAGAATTGAAAAGAGATATTTAGGTAGCAAAATCAGAGGAAAAAGCTCTGGAGAAAGATGTTTGGTTTGAGAGAAAATGAGAGAAAAGAGAAAATAGAAAATATGGAAAGTTAGTTGGAAATCACAAAATATCTTCCCTCCACTTTTTGTTTTATTTAAAAACCCTTAATAAATCATTTAATATCTTAGAAAAATCTGGAGAAACTCCCTTTGGGTAAATAGCTCCTTAAAGATTCAAAGTTTCAATCCTTCTTAAAACAGTCACATAGTTTTCAAAAATTACATTTTGGTCACTAGCCAAAATGTCACCCTTCCAAACCTCATTTTGTAAAATTGATTTCACAGTTCACTTATATATATTAAAAGAGGATTTTAGGACATTTTTCCATATTTTTAATGCAACCCGAACTAGGCTTTCCTAATTTCACCTTTTTATATTCGAACCGCACTTTGACCGAACCGGTCAAAACCCAAAACTTCTAAGCCCAAAACCGGGGCGTTACACCTATTATTATCACAGGAGTGAAGCAGTGTTTTAGGGTTGTGGCAACACCTAGACGGATGGAAATCATCTGCCCCCAAAGTATGACCCCATTTGTGCCCCCACTTTAAAATAGTGGGTTTAGGGTTTAAGGTTGGGGCTTATGGTTAGTGTGTAGGGAATTAGGGGTAGGGTGTATTTTTTAGGGTTTAGGGTTTAGGGTTTAGGATATGAAAATGAAGGTTATGGGACAATATTTAGTTTTTAAGTATTTTTAGGCATGGGGCATAGAAGGAGGCATGGTTAGGGGGCAGGAGATTTTTACCCCACCTAGACGGGCGGGAAGCTTCCGAAAATAATGGGATTGTGTGTAATCTGATAGTAATCCCTTGGTCAAAAAATTTAAAAGGTAACCTGTTAAAAAAGATAAATAAAAGTTTAAATTAATGAAGGGCGTTAAAATAAGGGGTTCACCCGGTTCAAAAACCCAAAGTGAGGATAAAGTTAATATAGGAATATCCCATATTTTAAGTAACAAGAAAATCTCGTTATTCACAGAATGGGGATTGCTCAAGATTACCAGTTGGACAGTTCACCGGCTGCTGCCTGCAACGCCGGCAACGTTGGCAGTCACATTGCAAAGCCTGAACTACAACGCAGCAGGTTTCGAGTTAAGCAATAACGAAACCCGTCCCTAGTTGATAATAAACCACTCATAACATCCAAAGAAAGTCGGAAACCCCAAGTTGTAGCCTGGTAGGTTCTGATGAGAGCAATCGAAACGTTAAAATTGGATAAAAACACATAGCAATGATAAGAAAACAGTCGCAGTCTGTAATTCAGAAAGTGAATGTACAGTGCATCCTGTGAAAATTCTAACGAACGTCTTAAGTAAAGAGATGAAAAACGATGAAGGTTAAAGCCCAAAATGATGCTTGTATCTATTTGAAAAAAGATAAAAACCTTGCTTGATATTTCAGCGACACTGCGCAAGTTTACAGACTGTGTAATAGTCTGCTTTAGCCATGCGCAGCTCCGTTGTGAAAGTATTGGCCTGCATCGACAGTGCAAATGTTATTTCCACGTAGTGTTGCATGCGGCCCATTGCCATGCAGACTGCCATAACAATCGAACCACTGTTTTGCATGTAAGCCACTGCCCTGCAAACTGCCATAATCGAGCCATCCCTTTATGAGAAGGCCTCTGAATTTTTACTGTGCTAACACAAGCGTTACAAGGCATGTATGGCCAGGAATAGTCGTACACCCTGGCTAGAGGGGTCGGGATATTGAAGGGTAGCCAAAGGGTTGACCCAACATTGTTAACAAGAGTTTCAGAAATACTCAGGGACGGAGCCAGGATTGAACCATGAGGGGGGCAAGTTAACTAACTTCGAAAAAAACAGGGTTCTAAAAAGTAATTAAATCATAAAAATTAAGGAAATTGAGGTTTAATTTCACTAATTTTAAAATTGAAGGGTCTTAAAAAGTGATTAAACCAGAAAAATGAGAGGTCAAGGCTTAATTTTATTAATTTTAACTTAAAGGGTCTTAAAAATAATAAACCAAAATTTTTTGGGAGGGGCAAGGACTTAATTGCAAAGGTTTTTAAACTATCAATGGCTTAAAAATAATTAAACCATTCAAAGTTAGGGGGGCAATTGCCCCTCCCACCCTCCCTTTAGCTCCGTCCCTGGAAATACTTACCTTAGTAAGGGAAGCCATGGGCATGTGGCGCGATGGTGAACTCCATCTCCACATTTCAAGGGAGTGCCAACTGCACTTTGGTAGAACAGTGCACAAACAAGCCACCATATGTGTTGCTCATTATTCGTGAAAAAAGTTGAAAAGTGGATGGCCCTAGCCACAAAAGTGAAAAGTGAAAACATGGGATCACCGGCGCCGGAGATGCAGAGCACCATGGAGGAGGAGGCGGCAGAGGTGAGGGCCGGTGAAGAAGGTGGTGGAGGTGGGGGTGAGAAGAAGGGTTAGAGTAAAGAGATGCAAAAGAGAGGAGAGAGTTGAGAGAATTTCCATCCCCGATTACTCGTTGGAATTTTAACTTACCCATTGGAATTTTAACTGAGTAAAAAGAACAGAAACTGAATTTTTACAATATAATCGTGTTGAAAAGCTCGTAATCAACTATATGAACTCCTAAGTTTTGATTAAAAATTGTTTTGCGGTCTTTGTAGAGGTTTCGAATGAGCGGGTCTAAATGGGCCGTAAAATCGACTTTTAACTGAGGAAAAAGTACAAAAATTTTGTTTTTGAATTATAATCGTGTTGAAAAGCTCGTAGTCAATGATATGAACTCCTAAGTTTTGATTAAAACTTGTTTTGCATTATTTTTATAGAGATTTTGGACGAGTGGGTCTAAATGGGCTGTAAAATGGACCCGTTGGACATTTAACTAAGTAAAAAGTACAAAAAATTTAGTTTTTGCAATATAATCGGGTTGAAAAGCACATAATCAAAGATGTGAACTCCTAAAATTTGATTAAACTTATTTTGCAGTCCTTTTTGTAGAGGTTTTGGACGAGCGACTAAATGGGCCGAACAATGGACCCATTAGAAATTTAACCGAGTCAAAAGAACATAAATTGAATTTTTGCAATATAATCTTGTTGAAAAGCTCATAATCAATGATATGAACTCCTAACTTTTGATTAAAACTTGTTTTGCGGTCCTTTTTGTATTCGTTTTAGACGATCGGGTCTAGATGGGCCGTAAAATGGACTTGTTGGACTTTTAACCGAGTAAAAAGTTTTTGCAATATAACTGTGTTGAAAAGCTCGTAATAAAAGATATGAACTTCTAAAATTTGATTAATACTTGTTTTGTGGTTATTTTTGTAAAGGTTTCGGATGAGCGAGTCTAAATGCGCCGACCAATGGACCCGTTGGAATTTTAACTGAGTCAAAAGAACAAAAATTGAATTTTTGCAATATAATCGTGTTGAAAAGCTCTTAATCAATGATATGAACTCCTAAGTTTTGATTAAAACTTGTTTTACGGTCCTTTTGTAGAGGTTTCAGACGATCGGGTCTAAATGGGTCGTAAAATGGACTCGTTGGACTTTTAACAAAGTAAGAAGTACAAATATTGAGTTTTTGCAATATAATCGTGTTGAAAAGTTCGTAGTCAATGACATGAACTACTACGTTTTGATCAAAACTTGTTTTGCGGTCCTTTTTATATAGGTTTTGGATGAGCGGGTCTAAATGGGCCGTAAAATGGACCCGATGGACTTTTAACTGAGTAAAAAGAACATAAATTGAGTTTTTGCTATATAATCATTTTGAAAACCTCGTAATCAATGATGTGAACTCTTAAGTTTTGATTAAAACTTGTTTTGCGGTTCTTTTTGTAGAGGTTTTGGACGTCTAATTAGGTCGTAGAATGGACCCATTGGTCTTTTAACTGAGTAAAAAGAACATAAATTGAATTTTTGCAATATAATCGTGTTGAAAAGCTCGTAATCAATGATATGAACTCCAAGGTTTTGATTAAAAATTGTTTTGTCGTCCTTTTTGTAGAGGTTTCGGACTACCATGTCTAAATGGGCCATAAAATGGACTTTTAACTGAGTAAAAAGTATAGAAATTGATTTTGTAACCCCCTTAGCCCGGCCTAGACGCCCGACCCGAACTAAGAAGATTACACGGGGAAAATCGAAGCAAACTCGCTAAAGCCGACTTCAATTAACGACCTTTTTTTCTCTCTTTTTTTCTAGATGCATTTTAAGTCCTATGTGTTCAACAAATCACTTCAAAGAAAACGACACAACGAACGGAGTTCGTTTAGGGGTTTAATTGCGCAAGTTACACTTTTAAGGACTAAACTATAATTTTAGCAAATTACAGGGGCCAATCCAAATTTAAGATTACCGTCCATTAATTAGTCATGAAACATGTTTCCATGTCAAAACTCTTCACAAACGGACCATCCAAACTCATCTGATTGCACATAGAACATTCAAGGACCAAAATGTAACTTTTCAGACTTTAAAAGGTACTTTTAATTGAAAACAACGGTCGAGTATCGGTACCCCTTAGGCCCGTATCGATACGCGAGAAGACAATAGCTCAAATTGGAAAGAAGGTATCGATACCCTTCCCCGCGTATCAGTACGCCCTTCAAAGATTGCCCAAGTGTATCGATACGTGGGCAAATCGTATTGATACGCATGTGTTGTTTAGCCTGCAAAAAGCCTTTGTGTATTGATTCTCGAACTCGAGTATCAATACGCATACCAGATAGGCTTCACATACAACTCCAAAATGCATTTTAATCAGCCAAGCATGCTCAAGCATCAATAGATAAACATCCTTAAGCATATACTACATGTCAATCATGCTTAAATGCAACTACAAGGGTTTTACCAATTCAACACATGTAATTCTAGTAAGCTATAGCGTGCATCTCATGAGCAATACCATAAAACATTCGAAAAGCAGCATTCTTCCTCAGGCAACATATAATGGCTCTTTTACAAACCCAAATAGACAAATCAACTTATCTTAACCAGGAAATTCTAAAACAAATCTCCCATTCCGAGGTTCTTTCCCCATTGCCAATATCTACTTATTTAAAACCACCAAAGTTCATACTTGAGTTTGAGTGACGAATTAGGTGCTCTCACTTGCTACTCCTCAGCCCTCAAGCTTAGTTATCTGAATTGTTGGAAAAAGGAGCGTAAGCACTCTTGCTTAGTTAGGGAAAGCTCAAAACACATCAACAATGCATTTTTTAAAATACAAGTTGAAACCATATCATGCTCAATCTCAATTCAAGCTTTGAAAACCAAAGCAAACCATTCATTAATCATGTTCCACATGTATCATTAGCCACATGAATTTTTCACAATGCAAATCCACATTAAGCCTCACTTGCTTAATTCACATGCATAGATTTGTCCTATGCAACATCTCATCATCAAGCATCTCATGCACAATAATCCATTATGCATTCATTATAATCATGATAAATGGGCAACAATAAACACATATATTGGCTTACAACATCCCGGCATAGGCTTACCCCTATTTGTTGTGATAGACTCACCTCTATCACTTTTACAAACAATATCAGATACACGGGATTGTATAGGCTAACCCCTATACTCATTGATGGGCTCACCTCCATCTTAATGGCTATGAATGGAATTAGGCTCACCCCTAACCCATAGTGATAGACTTACCTCTACCACCAACAATAGGCTCACTTCTATTACTTCACGTAGCTAGACACACGTACGATGTATAGATTATAGTGCACTCACATCCTATTGGTCGACCAACGTATCCATATATTAAAAATAGATCATTCACTTGTCAATATACCCGTAAAGCCATGTTAACTCACTGCTTACAATGTAACATTCAAAATCATCTCATACAAGATCATATCATCTTGTATCAAACCAAACCATTTCATGGGATAAACACAAGCAAAACCATGCTTAAATCCATGCATAACAGTGAGGAACAACCATTATCAAAACATGAGCATGATAAACCATGTAGTCCATTTCAAACCGAAAACTGAGAGTTCAAGTAACCATACTTGCTTCCGAGATTAGCTAAGCATTTCAAGCTTACACTAACCTCCCAATACATAGTATCCAATCTTAACAAAGCTTTAAAACACATCCAGTCACCGATACGCGAAACTTCACGTGCCGACGCAAAGATCACTCGTCCGAAGCTTCCAAAATCACTTCGCTTGCTCCCGGATCAATGAACCTGCTTTTAGAGCACCAAAAACAGAGATCCAATGCAACAAAATGCATTCTAACCCTAGAAACTAAACACAAACTCGTTGCCTAGCAAAACAACATCAATTTACCCAATCGAAACAACCAAAAACTCATTCGATTGCTTCCTAAACCACGCTCAGCCAACAATCAACACTTCCAATCATTAATATTCATCAAATCACATCCAAAAACAACATCTTCCTTATGTCTCCAGCAATCATTTAACCATCAAATCACTTCAAAAACCTAACTAAAACTATCATAAAACTCAAGGATTTCGAGATCTAAATCATTAAAACTCTTTTTCAACACCATAATCACCTCAAAACTCAATTATAATCCATCTAAAACAGAGCTCATCAACAACACGTCGAAAATCAAGAATTAAACCTTAGTTTTGCAAGATTTTTATCTTAAATCAAAACTATAATCAAAACTCAGTTAAAAACAACAATTGGGAGTCAAAAATCTTGGGAATTTCAATAAAGAACCTTGATTAGAGGTTGAGAACGGGATTTATCTCCAATCCTTGCTTTCCTTAAGATTTGACAAGTTTTGCTTCACAATTCTTGAAGAAATGAAGAGAAAGCTTTAAAATGGCTCTGAGATCAAAGTGAGAGTGTTTGAGAGAAAAGAAATATGGAGAAAAGACTTTAGAAAGGTGTTTTGCTGAGAATGAGAGTGGAAACCTAGTTACGTAAATTAAACTTCCAAATTAATGATTTTATTTGATAAATAAATAAAATCCCCTTTTTAAACAATTACATAAAATTCATTTAAAACATATGTCAAATTAAGGAAAGTTGTAATTACACAAAAGCTCCCTAAAGATTCTAAGATTTTGACTCCTCTTTTGAAATTTGCATTTTCCACAGTTTTAAAACTTTACATTTTGGTCACTGCCCAAAATGTACCACTTACAAAACTCATTTTGTAAAATTGATTTGACCAACCTCTTAAACATGATTTTTAGAGGATTTTAGAAATTTTTTCATATTTTTATCCTATCCCGAGCCTTGATTTTCCTGAACCACCTAGTACGATTTGAACCGCTTCCGATCAGCCCGATCCGATGTCTAAAACACCTAGGCCCAAAACAAGGGCGTTACAACTCTCCCACACTTAGGAAATTTCATCCTCAAAATTTTACCTAAAGGAAAAATGTGCAGGAACTGCTTCAACATATCAGCTTTGCTTTCCCACGTGGCCTCCTCAACTCCTCGGTGTTGCCACAACACCTTCACAAGCTCTATTTTTTTCCAAAAAGAACTTTGCTGCTTGAATCTAGGATCCTTACCGGTTCCTCATCATAGGACAAATCCGTGTTCAGCTCTATCTCCTCAACATGCATCTCATGCGAATGATCCGATCTATACCTTCGCGACATCGAAACATGAAACACATCATGGATCTTTTCCAACTCGAGAAGCAACCTCAACCGATAAGCCACATGACCCACTCGCTCCACAACCTCATAAGGTCCAATAAACCTCAGGCTAAGCTTACCCTTACGCTCAAATCTCATCACCTTCTTCCAAGGCGATACTTTGAAAAACACACGTTTTCCAACTGCGAACTCAATCTCCTTATGCTTCAAATTCGCGTAAGACTTTTGCCGATCCGATGCTGCTTTCAAACGCTCACAAATGAGCTTCACATTCTCATTAGTTCCTCTTAACAAGTTCGACATCGAAACCAACTTTTACCCTGTTTCTCCCCAACAAAAAGGAGCTCTACACTTCCTCCCATCCGTCTGAGGATGATAATAAGTACTGAAATTCAACCGTGTACCCAAGGCTTGATGTAAACATTCCCAAAACCACGATGTGAACCTTGGATCTCTATCCGACTCTATAGACTTCGGCAACCCGTGCAAACGCACAATCTCAGCAATATACAGCTCAGCTAGCTTATCCAATGTATACATAGTATGTACAGGCAAGAAATGTGCACACTTCGTAAGGCGATCAACAATCACCCAAAGAAATTTCTTTTTTGATGGTGACAAAGGCAAACCAGACACGAAATCCATGGTAATCCTTTCCCACTTCCATTCTGGGATTTTCAATGGTTGCAACAACCCAGAAGGAACCTGATGTTCAGCCTTCACTTGCTGACAAACCATGCATTTGCCGAAAAATTCGGCAACATCCTTCTTCAACCCCACCCAACGGTACTCATCCTTCAAACCACGATACATATTCGTACTACCAGGATGCATAGTGAAAGGACTACTATGTGCTTCTTTCAGAATAGTGCACCTCATCTCAGCATCATTCGGCACCACTATCTGACTCCCAAAGCACATAACACTATCGTCATTGAAATTAAAGTCCGAAGGCTTACCATCCGCAATATCCTAAACGTGAGGGACAAGAGAATCATCAAGCAAATGCTTATCCTTGATCAACTGAATCAAGGATGGTTTCACTTACGATTCGGCAACAAGACCACCATCTTGCGATACTCTCAAGCGAGCAAACATCTCCCTCAAGTCCACAGTCACCTTCCTGCTCAAAGCATCGACCACAACATTGGCCTTCCCAGGATGATACTCGATCGACAAATCATAATCCTTAAGCAACTTCACCCATCGTTGTTGCCTAAGATTCAACTCCTTTTGAGATATACTTCAAACTCTTATGATCTGTGAATACCATAAACTTCTCGCCATAAAGCTAACGCCTCCAAATCTTCAAGGCAAACACAACAGCAACGAGCTCAAGATCATGAGTAGGGTAGTTACGCTCATGCGCCTTCAACTATCTAGAATGCATATGCCACTACCTTACGCTTCTTACCGTATCGATACCTTTTTTTTTATAAAATTGGCTACTAGAGAAAACCGTTTCGATACGCCCCTTACCGTATCGAAAAAGATTGCATCTGTATCAATACACTCTCTATAAAATCAAACGGAGTTTGAATCGCATACCGATACGGTCTCACCCGTATCGATACGGTCTAAAGGTGATTTTAAATTTAGAGCCTTAATTATTTTGACCGTTGCTTTGTCAGTTGGTAGGTAACCAATTTTTAAAGAGGCGGTTATTGAGTATCGATATGCTCTTACCCGTATCGATACAAATTCCTCTAGTGAGCTATGTTGGAAAAATTGCATCAATACGGTCTTACCCGTATTGAAACGTCTCCCTAACCCGTACCGATACACTTGAATGCGTATCGATACGCCCCTCTTATATTTGTGCAATGGATCTTTCTTTTTTGAGTCATGTATCAATACACCTCCCCTAGTACCGATACGGTAGGCTGCAGAAGTGCATTTATGGTGGAAAGAGAGGGTTCCAACGACTATAATCAATTCACTAACCACCCAAACGGCTAGAATTAATGAAGAAGGTATAAAAACAAGCCCATTGAAGATCATCATCAGCTATTGAATCCAAAAGAAACATCCATACAAAAAATCCAAGCTCAAGTGCCTAAATTCTCATTTTCTTGTAAAATCCCAAATTATATTGAGTTAAATTCTTATCTTGTATTTAAATTTGGGTTGAGTGCTTGTATTCAAAGTGGCAAATTTGTATCGATAGATATTCTACTTGCCTTCAAATTCTTCTTTGTAACCAAGCGTGGGTTTGGTCAATTTTGGGTATAAAATTGACCGGTTTTGTAAAGGTTTCCTCCTAAGCCTAGAAAAGAGGAAGATCAATTTGTGAATTGTTGGAAAATCCTTAGTGGGAGCTAAGGTAGTGGATTTAGAGTTCATTTTGAACTTGAACCACTATAATTGCCTTGGTATTCATTTTTATTCATACCACTTCTAGTACAAAATTTTAAAAACCCAATTCACCCCCTCTTGGCTTTGATCAATCCATTGTTCCACTCAACAATTGATATCAGAGCCTACCTCTTTGAAGTATTAACAACGGGAAGAGGAGATTATAGGAAGAGTGTGATCATCAACAAAGCAAGCCATGTCATCTACCTCCGGCTCTAGCATGTACGAGTCTCAATCGATCACCAAACCGCCTTTCTTTAACGGTGAAAACCATCCTTTTTGATGAACCAAATGCGTCTCTTCATAAAGTCAAGTGATTACTTTGTTTGGGATGCTATAGAGGATGGTCCCATCCTTCCGATGAAGAGAGACGATGAAGGAAGACTTGTGCCGAAAAAAAGATGAAATGAGTGAAGATGATCGAAAGAAGCTTCAAATCAACGACAAGGCTCTTCACATGCTATTTTGTGCTTTTCAACCGGATATCTACTCCAAAGTTTCTTCCATCGAAAGTGCTAAAGAAGTGTGGGATACACTTGAGACAACCTATGAAGGGACAAGCGATGTGAAGGAAACAAAGATTGGAATTCTCAATCTTAGCTATGAGAATTTCAAGATGGAGCCCGACGAAATCGTATCAAATATGTTTGATCGTTTTCAACCATCGGCAATGGGCTAAAAGGTTTTGGAGATATCATCCCAGAGGACAAGCTAGTCTAGAAGCTACTATACTCTCTTCCCGAGCCTTGGGATGGGAAAAGTACCGTTATCATCGAGGCAAAGAACTTGAAGACACTAAAGCTTGATGAGCTAGTTGGTTCTCTCCTAACTAATGAAATCATGAAGCAAGGAAGGGAAGATGAAAAGAAGAAAGAAGAACGAAGAGTGGAGAAGCTTGAGGTAGACAAAAAGAAGAAGCTAGAAATGGCTCTCAAAGCTTCTCTACATGAGGAGAGCACTTCTAGTGAGGAGGAATATCTTGAAGAATTGGCTATGATAGCCAATAGATTCTCACAGATTTTGAGGTCCAACCGAGGTAGAAAATTTCAAAGAAAGATGGACTTCAAGACCAATAACAAAGAAGAAGAAAAGGATTCGATCATACGCTATGAATGCAAGAAACTAAGTCACATCCGTTCCGAGTGTCCTCGACTCAAGAAAAAGGGCATTGAGAAGAAGAAGAATGTAACACCCTGATTTTGGGCCTAGAAGTTTTAGAGTTTGAATCGGACCGGTCGAGAACGGTTCGAATCTTTAAGGGAGATTTAGGGAACACCTAGTTCGGGTTACTTTAAAAATATGGAAAAATATCTAAAAATCCTCATTTATTATATGAATGATTATGGTGGAAACAATTTTACAAAATATGATTTGGAAATACTACATTTCGGTGTAGTGACCAAATCGCAGTTTTTGCAAAAGTTGACTAGTGACTGTTTTGTAAAGGATTGAAACTTTGAATCTTTAAGGAGCTAATTTTACCAAAATGTCTTTCATCAGATTTCTCTTTATTTTGGGTGTTTTAATAATGATTTAATAAAGGGAATTAAAAGAGAAAATCCTATTTTGAGTTTTATAACTACTTTACGATCTTTTTCCCTCTTTTGATTTTCATCCCTTTTGATGAGATTTCAATCTCCTATGGATTCCTAATCTTTTCCTCATCAAATTCTCTTGTTTTCAGTTTGGATTTTCAAGAAAACTTGCCCAAATTAAGGAGAAATCATCCATTATAGGTAAGCTTCGTCCTTCTCCTCTAATGATCAGTTCTTTACTGAAATTCCCAAGTTATCAATCCTTTGTTAATGATTTTTGAGTTGCTTTAATGTTAGAAACATGAAAATGTGTCAAAACTCAAGATTCTTGGAGAGATCTTGATGATTTTCGTAGCTATTGTTTAGGCTCTGTTTTGAGGTTGATTTCTAATGTATTTTGGATGGTAATTGATGTTATAAATGAGTTTTATCAAATAAATCCCGATTAGGATTGAATTCCTAAGTTTTGCATGCTAGATTGGTGGTTTTGGGTGGTTTTGGTGTTATGTTGTAGCTGGAGGTTTAAGGACGAGTTTATGGTTATTTTTGGTGTTGATTGAGATTTAGAAATGATTAGAAGTGTCTTGGCTAGGCTTTGTTTTCGAAGAGTTTGGAGATGATTTCGGTTGTTTTGGGTAGCCGAAACAGTGCTTTTGAGTAGAGCATCGAGTTTGTTTAGTTGGCTGGTGATTTCAATGCATGATGATGCATTAATCCTCTACTCTTATGTGTAATAAACAGGGGAGACATCTTTGGACGCTTTTGGTGTTGATCTGGAAGTGCCGGGAGCTTAGATATCATTTCGAAAAGCGAGCGAAACATAATCTGTGAGTGCGAATGGTTTTAGAAGTCCTTGAGGGACAAAGAAACAAGGTTTGGGGATTTAGGATTGGTTTGAAACACCATCCTAAGTCCGAAAGTAAGTATGGCTAGATTTGCTCTCTAATATGTGGTTGTTGCCCCTAAAATGCTTTTACATGCTCTTGATTTGAGATAGACAAATTTCTACTGTTTTATGCATGATTTGTAGCATGAGATGATGCTTTGTAGAGATTTCATGAGATAGCATGTTGCATTGAAGAGTTTTGAGATTTTGATTTAATGCAAAGCCTGAGATATGCTTTGGAAATGAGATGAGAAAGGCTTGAGAATTGTTGCATAAAAATAGTAGGTGAGATGATGTTTTGACATAATATATTGGCATAGAAGATGAGATACTTACTGGATATAATTGATCGATCAATAGGATGAGAGTGCACTATAAACTAAAAATTCGTACGTGCTCTTTAGAGTCGGGCAATGGGGGTAGTGCCATCCCGATCCACAGTGAGAATCCGATGATGAGAGATACCATATGGGTAGGACTTGGTGAAATACCCAAGCTTTGTGGCGATGAGAGATACCGCCATGAGAGTCCGGTGATGAGAGATTCCACCGGGGTAGGACTTGACCTTGAGTCAAGCTAATCCGCATATCCAAGTAAAGATGAAACGTGAAATGCCAATATAAATATGAAAATGTATTTGAATCACATGTACCAAATGAAGAGATGTTTTATGCTATGAGAAATGCATATAAGATTATGATATGAAATGCTTTTGTTTTCATTTATCATGTGTATGGCCTTGCCATGAGATTTGCATTGGTTTAAATCCATGAGATAGAATAGAGGAACATGTGTTTTCAAATGGAGATTTGCTTTGAAATGGTTTTCAAGCATGAGATAGAATGAGCATGTTGTTGAAAATGGCTTTTGAGAAAGGGCTTTGAATAATGCGTTGTTGTGTTGGTTTTCTTTAGAGCTTGCCTCACTAAGCAATTATGCTTACGCTCTCTTTTACCAACAATGCAGATAATTGAGACGATTTTGGGCAGCAAGAAGGTTAAGAACATCCAAGGAAGTGAAAAGCTCATGTATGGTGATGTTTTTACATACTTTAGTATTGATATTTGGCTATGGGGCTTCAAGGTTGTTTTGGGAGATGTATTAGGAACTCCTTACGCTTGTAGCAAGTTTGTTATGGCTTTTGAAGTTTGTAAATGGTCTTATATGGTTTGGTTTGAGGGTTGAGGTCCATATTTGGTTCATGTGATTAGGAGGCATGCCTATAGACCCAATGGTCACTTGTTTGATGCCATGCTTTAGCTTAAGCTTCTTAAATATGTTCTATAATGTCTAATCATGTTGTTGGTATGTTATGGTATGATTTGGGACATGTTTGATTGTGTTAAGATGTGAAAAACCAGAAAATTATACAGTTGCAGAGCAGGGTGTATCGAAACACCCTTAAATGTTTCGAAATAGGGGCCCGAAATGGCCATGGTGTTTCGAAATGGGAGAATGTGTTTCAGAACACTTTAGCTACTGGAGAGCTATGTTCCGATACGAGTTTCGGAACGGACCCGGTTACCGAAACGATCAGCCCAGTTTCGATACAGGCGTTTCGATACGAAGGTCAGCGTTCCGAAACGCTTGACCGTTAGACTGCATTTTGAATTGTTTCAAGTTCTCATATTTTACATTTAATCCTGGATGTTGTGGATGCAATTGATTGAGCTTGAAATGTCCTTTTAAGCTAATATTTGACAGAGATACATGTAAAATGACTAATTACATATTGGTAAGCTTAAAATTTGCAAAGTCCGTATATTTTACAAAATTTACATTTTGGTCCTTAAAAATGTAATTCTTACAATTGGGTCCCTAATTGATTTCTGATCGCTATGCATTTCTCTCCTTTGGTTCTTGAGTAAACACACAGGCTTAATGTAACACCCTAAAAACCACCCTAGTTAAAAAACACGAAAAAAATAAAAAGGAAAGTGTAAACATTTTACACTTAAATAAAGAATAGAGTGAATTAAGAAATATTAGCTATCAAATTAAAGTCTATGTCACACTTAATTCACATTGAAAATAAATATAACATGAATTATATATATAAGTTAAATGAAAAGAAAATAAATAGGAAACATCTATATGCGTTATTACATTCGGTGGACAGATTATGTAAAATTATACATATGTAAGTTCATGTGCAAACTTAGAATAATGAAGATTTAATGGTAACTAATATATGAATTGGATGATATGAAATGAAAACTAGAGTACATATATATATATATGTATGTTTCGGTGAGACTATGTAACTATATACATATAGTATATATATACATGTATAATACATGATAGTAATAATAATTAAAGTATATAAGTAAATATATATTGGTATAATGGGCTGATAATACATCAAAATATGATTAATTATAATATTAAGTGGGATTTTTACATGGTTAAAGAAGGAACCATGTGTCCCTTAGCTAGGAGAGAACCGGCCACCACACTATTTCATCCATACATGTGTAATCCACTATCTTCAATTATCATATTCATCACTTTCCTTCTTCATTTCCTTCTTCTTCCAACCGAAAATAAAGAGAGAGAAAGGTTAAATATAAAAAAATTCTGGAGATTTATGGAACTAAAATGCATGCATGTCAATGGATTTAAGCTAGGAAAAACATAGGTTCTTACATCCACAAACAATTCATGTAAGTGTTCTAGCTAAAATTCTACTCATGTTTTTGTTTAAATGTTCTTGATGAATTGATGTGTTTCTTGAATTGTTTGTGCTGTGAATTTGATTTGAGAATGATTATTGATGTGTTGATAGATTGCATGTTACATTAGGTTGCTTAAAATGCTAGAAAACTAATATGTATGAAGCTTGAATAATGAATCTGCCCAGAATTGTTAGTTTTAGACACCTTTCGGAAATCTGGAAAATTGGGCATGTTAGAGTTGTTTATGGAAAAAGTGTCCTTGTACAAAGTTGTAGAGGACAAAATATTACATGAGATAGAGCTAAGAATTGCACGAAATTGTTAAGTATAGATCTCTGAATTGTTACTAGAAGTTACTGGACTGAAACTGAATAAATCTGGAATTTGCTGTACTAAATTGTAAAATTCGAAAATTTTAGGGGCTTCCATAATGTCAATAAAATTCTGAAATTTTTTGCTTGAAACAGGGGATTCATGAAATGAATGAAATTAAATGGCCAAGCTTGAATTAAGTTTCAATTGGTAGGTTAAATGCATTTAGATCACATGTAGGATTATTAAAGGAGACTGTTTTGTGGAAATTGATAAATTGAGGACTTGAATGCTTTGATTTTGAATATGTTAGAACTTCATTATTATGATAATACATGTAAGTTAACATGGTTAAAATATCAAAATCAAATGAATTGTGAAACATATAATTTATATGCATTAAATCCACTAAGTTTAGCTTGGACAGATTCGATCCTGAAATTGACATGTTTTCAAATGCATAACTGTACTGATTGGGAAATGCTAAAAATATGTGCCATACATGATTTTAATGGTGTGTTTATAAGCTTTCCAGAATGATATGATATGCTTTATTTGGATTTAGGAATAAAGAGTTATGAACAGTTTAATGGACACTGCTCAAAACTGCCATGTTAGAGACAACTTGTGTGTTTATTGTTGTTTGCTTGATTTGGTGGGATTTTTATGCTAAGGTTGATACTAATGGATGTTATATATATTGTAATATGATTTAAGAGCCTATTGAGGAAGAGGCAATAGAGGATACAAGGAGTGAACAATCAAGAAAGAGAGACAAGGGCATTTTGATAAGGGGCAACAAGTAGCTTGGAGTATTGTGAGTGTAGTTTTGTTTAAAGTGTTAGGATTAGTATCCTAACCTTGTTATTTTTTATTATTAGATAACATGAAGGAAGCATGAAATGAACCTAATAATTGTTGGTAAAAATTAAAAAGCTAAGGAAGAAGGATTAAAGGAAAGACTTATGATATGTTGACTACGCTAGTTAGATAAGCTTACTTTGGCCTAGATATGTTACATTGGGTTGATGATTGAATAAACCATATGACATGAACTTATATGATGAGTTAAGCTACTATATTTTGATGTTTACATGATGAAAATTACAATATGTGCTTGCTGATTTTTCAGGTTATCATGAATTGAATGATTGCTCTGAAATAAAGATCGATATTGTTACATGTTTGGTGAATTGTTGAATAACAAGCAATTGGTTTTGTTAATCATATAAGATAAGACAAGACCTTGGTTTGATTATTGTCTATAGGTAGAAGGGTGTAACGCCCCGGTTTTGGGCTTAGAAGTCTTGGGCGTTGACCGGTCGGTCAAAGTGCTGTTCGAATCTAAAGAGGTGAATTTAGGAAAGCCTAGTTCGGGTTGCATTAAAAATATGGAAAAATGTTCTAAAATCATCTTTTAATATAATTAAGTGAACTGTGAAATCAATTTTGGAAAATGAGTTTCGGAAGAGTGACATTTTGGCTAGTGACCAAAATGTAATTTTCGCAAGTTTGGTGGCTGTTTTATAAAGGGTTGAAACTTTGAATCTTTAAGGAGCTGTTTACCCAAAGGGAGTTTCTCCAGATTTTTCTAAGATATTTTAAGTCTTAAATCTGATTTTAAATGATATTAAAAAGTGGAGGGAAAGCCATTTGGCTATTTTAGATTTTTATAACCAACTTTTCCTAATTTTCTTTCTCTCTTTTTCTCTCAACCCAAACACTACATTTCCAGAGAATTGCTTCTGATTTCTTCACCTAAATCCCTCCTTTCAACTCTCATTTGATTCCTAAACAACATATCTTCAAAACCTCTTCAATTGCTACTTGTTTTAACAAGGATTTTGATTCCAAAAAGAGGAGAAACTCAAGTTTGGAGGTAAGAACGTCCTTCTCCTCTAAACTATCAGTTCTTTACTGAAATTCCTAAGTTTTCAATCCTAAATTGATGTTTAATTAAAGGTTTTAAAGTGGTGAAATGGATCTTGGCTTATAATGCAAGATTTGATGATTTTTCATGATTTTCGTTAGATCTGAGTAATCTGTGATTTGAGATGTGTTTTTGATGTTAAATGAACTCTAAATTGATAAGGAATTGAGTTTTGATTGATGCAATCCCGGATAGGTTGAGTTTCCTAAGTTTAGCTTGTGTTTCAAGGTTGTTTTTGAGGTGATCTTGGTGATCTGTTGTTGCTGGAGGTATAAGGATGTTAATAGGTTGTTTTTAGATGTTATATGATGTTTATGGAAGTGTGGTTTTGCTGGTTTATGGCTGGGCTTTGTTTAGAAGTGGTTTGGATGCATTTTCGGTTGTGTTTGGTGGCCGAAAATGGAGGTTGAATGAGAGCAGCGAGTTTAGGTGTTTCATTGAAGCAATTAATGCATGATGATGCATTAATCCTCTGCTTTGATGTGTTGAAATAGGGGAGGCATCCTTGGATCCAAGAGTTGTTGATCCGGAAGCTTGATTTGGTGCTTTGGCTTGAAGCAAAGTGGAAATCGGTGAGTGAAGTTGGGTTTTCAGATTTTAAAACCAAGGTTTGAAGGTTTTGGGAGCTTAGTCTAAGTCTAAACAACTTTGCTAAGCTCAAGTGTAAGTTTTCGGAATTTCTCTCTAGTGGTGGCCATGATTTTGTTGTGATGCAAAATGGTTATTTGCATGTTTTAATTACTGTTTTGAAAGCATGTTTTAGCATGGTTTTTGCTGATGTTGTAAGCCATATGTTGAAGGTAACTCTAGGTAGGAGTTCCTTGATTTTATACATTTAAATAATGTGGTTTGATGATTTGAAATGCATGTTGAACATGGCTTGGTTTAATGCTTTAAAACAGTGGATTATATGATGTAAAAGATGTATATTGGCAAGTGATGTTTTGAAAATGTTAAGGTCACTAAGGTGGTTAAAAGTCCTTGAGTGAGCCTTGTTACTTAAGAACATCAAGGTGGTTAAAAGTCCTTGGATGATTCTTGTTGCGGACACTAAGGTGGTTAAAAGTCCTTAGGTGATCCTTTCCATGGTGTTTAAAAGTCCATGGGGCCAAGGTGTTTAAAAGTCCTTGGGGCCAAGGTGTTTAAAAGTCCTTGGGGTGATTCAAGCTATGGACACAAAGGTGGTTAAAAGTCCTTGTGTGGTCCTCATTCATGGTGTTTAAAAGTCCATGGCGAAGGTGTTTAAAAGTCCTTGGGGCCAAGGTGTTTAAAAGTCCTTGGGAAGTTGATGAACTTGTTTTAAGAGATGGAAATTGTCCCTTGAGCCAATATGACATGTTATGTTTATGTTGAAGCAAGAGATTGCTTGTTTTAAGTATGCTTTTGAGCATGTGCAAAGGTTGATTATAAGCATGATTTGTAAATGTTTTTAATTGCATTATTGAATGGTTTTTAAGAGCATTCCTCACTAAGCTTTTGCTTACGCTCTCTCGTTTTCTTAATTCAATAATGCAGAGCATTAAAGAACCTTGAGGGGCAGCAAGGAGGGCAAGCAAACAAGTTCAAGTAAAGCTCAATGTATGGAAGGTTTTATAAGCACTTTTTAGCTTTTGGGTAATTTGGCAATGGGGGACCAATGTGTATGTTTTGGGAGAGGTTTTAAACTCCCTAAGTATGTTGAATGATGATATGAATGCTGGTTTTTGGATTGGATCATTATATGCTTGTTGTGGAAGTTTGTGCTTGAATAGCTAGCTTGTGTAGGAAGCATGCCTATAGATTTGGGGCTTTTTGCATATGATGATGTTTTGATGAATTGTTGATGCAAGTATGTCCTATATATGTTGAATTGCATGCTGGTAAAGTTTGGTAGCATTTGGAGCATGTTTGAATGATCAATTGCATGTTTTGGAATGCATTTGGAGCAATTCTGTGCAGGGCGTTTCGGAACAGTGTGCACCGTTTCGGAACGGGTGCCTTGAATGAACCCAGGGGTCCGAAACGGTATGCACCGTTTCGAAACGGTTTGGCCTCTGCCAGACCCCCGTTGTGGTATTGGTTGCGGAACGGCCCGTGTTTCGAAACGGGGTCAACCTGTTTCGGAACGGTCGACCGTTGGGGGCTGACATGGGCGGTTATATGTTTTGAAATGTATGCGTTTTGGTCCTGAAACTTGTTTGTTCAATTATATGAGTTTGGGAAGTCCTTTTGAGCTGAAATTTCACAGAGAAGCATGAAACCTGACTAATTTCAAGTTGGTAAGATTAATTTGGGTTAAGTCCTTTTAATTATCAGAAATTACAATTTGGTCCCTAAAGTTGTAATTTGTTCAATTGGGTCCCTGTTTGATCTCTGATGTTTGTGATCTTTGAGTATGATGTTTGTGTGATCACCATTAGGGTTAATGTGCATCTAAATAAGATTAAAAGAAAAAAAAGGGTCGTTAATCAAGGTTGACTTTCGGGTTGACTTTGGTTTTCCCCGTGTGACTTTCTTAATTCGGGTCAACCGTCTAGGCCGGGTTAAGGGGGTTACATTTGGTGGTATCAGAGCTGAGTTCTCGAGTAATTGGGAATGTTTGTATGCATGATTGAAGTATGTTTGGCTTGTATGCTTGTTGTATGAAAGCATGTTCAGTGGCTTGAGATGTTGATGCATTTGAGATGTATGCTGTGATGTTGCATGTTGAGGGTACCCATTGCCAAACAAAAGCTAATGAAATGATGTTGATTTTGAAAGAAATTGAGCTTGAATACTTGGATTGCTTACCTTGCTGGGCCTGACTTTGTTTTATTTATATTGTTATGCATGGTAAAAGTATGGCACCACGTAGAGAGTTAAGGAGTAGCGTGAGAGCTACGACCCTGGATGGGAATGAGAACGAAGAGAATGCGGGTAGTGCAGTGTTACCTCCTCCTCCACCTGGTGGTGGTGGTGCTGAGGGAGGGAGAGCTGGAGCTGAAGCAGCTGGTGCTAGAGCTGCAGGACCTGAGGTTTGTCAGGGGCAAGCTATGCCTGATATGACGATGCTGGTACAAGCTATTGCGGGTGCTTTTCGAGCAGCAGTAGCTGGAGCTGAAGGAGCTGGGCATCAGGGAGATGCTGGTGTTAGACTACCCTTAGAGCGTCTGTGCAGTCTTGGTGGGGCTGAGTTTAGGGGTATGTCTGCTGAGAGTTCGGAAGCTTGGCTAGAGAGTACCAAGCGTATCTTGGGACAGATGAGCTGCACGGATGTGCAAAAGTTGGGATGTGTTGTGTCCTTGCTGCAGGACGATGCTTATACGTGGTGGACGACCACAATCTCGGGAATGGCTGAAGCGGACATCACATGGACATTCTTTCAGAATGCGTTCAAAAGGAGATATCTGGGAGTGAGATATCTGGATGAGAAAAAGCGTGAATTCATGACTCTTACCCAAGGGAGCATGAGTGTGGCTGAGTATGAGGTGCAGTTTGTGCGACTCAGTCAGTATGCACCGGAGCTGATTCCTGATGAGCGGGAGAGGTGCGAAAGGTTTCGTTATGGTCTCATAACGGAGGTAAAGATGTACGTGCTGGCCACTGAGTATGATGATTTTGATGTGTTAGTGGGCCGAGCAAAGGACATAGAGATGAATTTGAGTTTGTCTGCGAAAGGTGCTGGAGCAAGTTCTGGGAAGAGAGCTGCTGAGTATAGTTCCGGAGGTGGACGGAACAAGAGGGGGCGTGATCAGAGGTATCAGTCCTCAGCCAAGAGAGGTGGTGGTGCACCTGCTAGGGGTGGCAATGCTAGAGCTGACCCTAGTGCTTGTTGGATCTGTGGTTCACGTGGTCACTTGAAGCGTGACTGTCCTCGTGCTGTGAGGGAGGTGCAAGCTCCTGTTGCGGCAGCTGGTTTTGGATGCTGGAATTGTGGTTCTGCAGACCACTTGAGGCGAGATTGTCCGAGGTTGGCAGGTGGCCAAGAGCGTGCTCCTGCTGTTGCTGCACCGTAGAGAGGTCGTGGGCGCGGCCGTGGTAATTTCCAGAGGCGTGAGGAAGGTGGTCGTGGAGTAGCCCATGTTGTGGCTATTCAGCCTGAGGGTGGAGGCCAAGCGAGGGTGTATGCTCAGCGCGAGGGAAGGAATGACGCAGATGTGATTGCAGGTACCTTTACTTTGCAGTCCTTGTCATTGCTTTCTTTGATTGATTCTGGATCTACGCATTCATACATTTTGCGTGAGTATGCTGAATTGCTTGGTTTGCCTGTTGAGTCTTTGGATGTTGGTGTTCGTGTCACTAGTTCTTTTGGTGAAACTGTTGTGACTCGAAGGCTTTATAGAAGGTGTCCCTTGGTTGTTCAAGAGCATGTCTTTCATGTTGATCTTATGGAGCTGCCCTTCTATGGTTTTGATGTAATCCTTGGTATGGATTGGCTTGCTGAGCATCATGCTGTTGTGGATTGTGAGAATAAGCGGGTTTCGCTTAAGCTTGCGGATGATTATGAAGTGGTGGTGGTTGGTGAGAATGTGAAGTTTCTTGCCAATGTTGTTTCTACCTTGGAGGCGAGCCGGATGTTGAGGCAAGGCTGTGAAGCTTATCTAGCTTTTGTGATGAATCCTAGTTCTAAGGAGTTGAGGGTGCAGGATATCAGGGTTGTGAAGGAGTTTCCTGGTGTTTTTCCTGAGGAGTTGCCTGGTTTACCTCCTAATCGCGAGGTGGAGTTTGGAATTGAGCTGTATGAGAATACAACTCCTGTGTCCATTACTCCCTATAGAATGGCACCTAAGGAGCTGAAGGAGCTGAAGACGCAGTTGCAAGAGCTGCTTGATCGTGGTTTCATCCGGCCGAGTGTGTCACCTTGGGGAGCACCTGTCCTGTTTGTGAAGAAGAAAGATGGCACTATGAGGATGTGCATTGATTACCGTCAGCTGAACAAGTTGACTATCAAGAATCGGTATCCTTTGCCGAGGATTGATGATCTCTTTGATCAATTTCGGGGAGCTGCTGTGTTCTCTAAGATTGACTTGAGGTCAGGGTATTATCAGTTGAAGGTGAAGAATGTGGATGTGCCTAAGACAGCTTTCAGGACAAGGTATGGGCATTATGAGTTCCTTGTGATGCCGTTTGGTTTGACAAATGCTCCTGCTGCTTTCATGGACATGATGAATCGTGTGTTTCATGAATACCTGGACAAGTTCGTTGTGGTGTTCATTGATGATATCCTCGTGTACTGAGGAGGAGCATGAAGAGCATTTGAGGATTGTGCTGCAAGCTTTGTTGGAGAATCAGCTTTATGCTAAGCTGAGCAAGTGTGAGTTCTGGCTTAGGGAGGTGGTGTTTCTTGGGCATGTGGTCTCAGCTGAGGGGGTTTGTGTTGATCCTCAGAAGATTGAAGCGGTGATGAACTGGAAGGTTCCGAAGTCTGTTCATGAGGTCCGTAGTTTCCTTGGTTTGGCGGGATACTACCGAAGATTTGTGGATGGTTTTTCCAAGATTGCTGCTCCTTTGACGAAGCTGTTGCAGAAAGATGTTAAGTATGAGTGGACAGAAGCGAGACAACAGGCTTTTGAGAAGCTGAAGGCGGCTTTGACACAAGCTCCTATCTTGATTCAGCCTGAATCAGGGAAAGAGTTTGTGGTCTACAGTGATGCATCCTATGTTGGTTTGGGATGTGTGCTGATGCAAGAGGGTAAGGTGGTTGCTTATGCGTCGCGGCAGTTGAAGGTGCATGAGCGTAATTACCCTACGCATGATATTGAGCTGGCTGCAGTGGTTTTTGCTCTGAAGATCTGGAGGCATTATCTGTATGGTGAGAAGTGTACTGTGTACACAGATCACAAGAGTTTGAGGTATCTGATGTCGTAGAAGGAGTTGAATCTTAGGCAGTGGCGTTGGTTGGAGTTGCTCAAGGATTATGATCTGACGATTGAGTACCATCCTGGAAAAGCTAATGTTGTTGCGGATGCCTTGAGTAGAAAGGTAGCTGTTGAGCTGAGAGCTATGTTTGCTAGCTTGAGCATATCGCGAGATGGTGGTCTTGTTGCTGAGTTGCAGGTGAAACCATCTTTGGTTCAGTTGATCAAGGATAAGCAGTTGCTGGATGATTCCTTGGTGTCTCATGTTCAGGATATCGCGGAGGGTAGACCTTCGGATTTCTGTTTTAATGATGATGGAGTGTTGTGTTTTGGGAGTCGAATAGTAGTGCCTGATGATGTTGAGTTGAGGCGTGCTATTCTGACTGAAGGCCATAGTAGTCCTTTTGCTATGCACCCTGGTAGTACTAAGATGTATCGTGATCTTCGTGATGAGTACTATTGGGTGGGTTTGAAGAAGGATGTTGCAGAGTTTGTGAGCAAGTGTTTGGTGTGTCAGCGAGTTAAGGCTGAACATCAGGTTCCTTCTGGGTTGTTGCAACCGTTGAAAATCCCTGAATGGAAGTGGGAGAGGGTTACCATGGATTTTGTATCTGGTTTACCTTTGTCTCCATCGAAGAAGAACTCTGTTTGGGTGATTGTGGATCGCCTGACGAAGTGTGCGCATTTCTTGCCTGTGCATACTACGTTCTCTTTGGATAAGCTGGCAGAGCTGTACATTGCTGAGATTGTGAGGTTGCATGGTGTGCCTAAGTCGATTGTGTCGGATAGGGATCCGAGGTTCACATCGCGTTTCTGGCAGTGTTTGCATCAAGCTCTGGGTACAAGGTTGCATTTCAGTACATCCTATCATCCTCAGTCGGATGGTCAGTCTGAGCGAATTATTCAGATCTTGGAGGATATGTTGAGATGCTGTGTGATTGAGTTCCAAGGTTCTTGGGAGAAGCATCTGCCTTTGGTTGAGTTCGCTTATAACAATAGTTATCAGGCGAGTATACAGATGGCACCTTATGAGGCTCTGTATGGGAGGAAGTGTAGGACTCCTCTTTGTTGGGCTGAAACTGGTCAAAAGTTGGTTTCGATGCCAGCTTTGTTGAAAGGGACCACTGAGAAGGTGAAGCTTATCTGTGAGCGGTTGAAGGCTGCCTCCGATCGGCAGAAGTCTTACGCGGATTTGAAGCGTAAGGAGATAGAGTATGCGGTGGGTGACCGTGTGTTCTTGAAGGTTTCGCCTTGGAAGAAGGTGATGAGGTTTGGTCGGAAGGGTAAGTTGAGCCCTAGATACATTGGACCGTATGAGGTTGTTGAGCGAGTGGGTCCTGTTGCGTATCGGTTGAGGTTACCTCAGGAGCTGGAGAAGATTCATGATGTGTTCCATGTTTCTATGCTCCGGAAGTATAGATCTGTTCCTTCGCATGTGATGCCTGTGGAGGAAGTGGAACTGAATCCGGATTTGACCTACGATGAGGAACCGGTGAAGGTTCTGGATTCGGATAGCAAAGTTCTTCGTGGCAAGACCATTGAGTTGGTGAAGGTGCTGTGGAAGCATCGAGGTGTTGAGGAAGCCACGTGGGAGCGGAAGGAAGACATGCTGAAGCAGTTTCCTTATCTCTTTCCTTCAGGTAAATTTCGAGGACGAAATTTCTTAAGGGGGGAGAGTTGTAACGCCCCAGTTTTGGGCTTAGAAGTCTTGGGCTTTGACCGGTCGGTCAAAGTGCTGTTCGAATCTAAAGAGGTGAATTTAGGAAAGCCTAGTTCGGGTTGCATTAAAAATATGGAAAAATGTTCTAAAATCATCTTTTAATATAATTAAGTGAACTGTGAAATCAATTTTGGAAAATGAGTTTCGGAAGAGTGACATTTTGGCTAGTGACCAAAATGTAATTTTCGCAAGTTTGGTGGCTGTTTTATAAAGGGTTGAAACTTTGAATCTTTAAGGAGCTATTTACCCAAAGGGAGTTTCTCCAGATTTTTCTAAGATATTTTAAGTCTTAAATCTGATTTTAAATGATATTAAAAAGTGGAGGGAAAGCGATTTGGCTATTTTAGATTTTTATAACCAACTTTTCCTAATTTTCTTTCTCTCTTTTTCTCTCAACCCAAACACTCCATTTCCAGAGAATTGCTTCTGATTTCTTCACCTAAATCCCTCCTTTCAACTCTCATTTGATTCCTAAACAACATATCTTCAAAACCTCTTCAATTGCTACTTGTTTTAACAAGGATTTTGATTCCAAAAAGAGGAGAAACTCAAGTTTGGAGGTAAGAACGTCCTTCTCCTCTAAACTATCAGTTCTTTACTGAAATTCCTAAGTTTTCAATCCTAAATTGATGTTTAATTAAAGGTTTTAAAGTGGTGAAATGGATATTGGCTTATAATGCAAGATTTGATGATTTTTCATGATTTTCGTTAGATCTGAGTAATCTGTGATTTGAGATGTGTTTTTGATGTTAAATGAACTCTAAATTGATAAGGAATTGAGTTTTGATTGATGCAATCCCGGATAGGTTGAGTTTCCTAAGTTTAGCTTGTGTTTCAAGGTTGTTTTTGAGGTGATCTTGGTGATCTGTTGTTGCTGGAGGTATAAGGATGTTAATAGGTTGTTTTTAGATGTTATATGATGTTTATGGAAGTGTGGTTTTGCTGGTTTATGGTTGGGCTTTGTTTAGAAGTGGTTTGGATGCATTTTCGGTTGTGTTTGGTGGCCGAAAATGGAGGTTGAATGAGAGCAGCGAGTTTAGGTGCTTTCATTGAAGCAATTAATGCATGATGATGTATTAATCCTCTTCTTTGATGTGTTGAAACAGGGGAGGCATCCTTGGATCCAAGAGTTGTTGATCCGGAAGCTTGATTTGGTGCTTTGGCTTGAAGCAAAGTGGAAATCGGTGAGTGAAGTTGGGTTTTCAAATTTTAAAACCAAGGTTTGAAGGTTTTGGGAGCTTAGTCTAAGTCTAAACAACTTTGCTAAGCTCAAGTGTAAGTTTTCGGAATTTCTCTCTAGTGGTGGCCATGATTTTGTTGTGATGCAAAATGGTTATTTGCATGTTTTAATTACTGTTTTGAAAGCATGTTTTAGCATGGTTTTTGCTGATGTTGTAAGCCATATGTTGAAGGTAACTCTAGGTAGGAGTTCCTTGATTTTATACATTGAAATAATGTGGTTTGATGCTTTGAAATGCATGTTGAACATGGCTTGGTTTAATGCTTTAAAATAGTGGATTATATGATGTAAAAGATGTATATTGGCAAGTGATGTTTTGAAAATGTTAAGGTCACTAAGGTGGTTAAAAGTCCTTGAGTGAGCCTTGTTACTTAAGAACATCAAGGTGGTTAAAAGTCCTTGGATGATTCTTGTTGCGGACACTAAGGTGGTTAAAAGTCCTTAGGTGATCCTTTCCATGGTGTTTAAAAGTCCATGGGGCCAAGGTGTTTAAAAGTCCTTGGGGCCAAGGTGTTTAAAAGTCCTTGGGGTGATTCAAGCTATGGACACAAAGGTGGTTAAAAGTCCTTGTGTGGTCCTCATTCATGGTGTTTAAAAGTCCATGGCCAAGGTGTTTAAAAGTCCTTGGGGCCAAGGTGTTTAAAAGTCCTTGGGAAGTTGATGAACTTGTTTTAAGAGATGGAAATTGTCACTTGAGCCAATATGACATGTTATGTTTATGTTGAAGCATGAGATTGCTTGTTTTAAGTATGCTTTTGAGCATGTGCAAAGGTTGATTATAAGCATGATTTGTAAATGTTTTTAATTGCATTATTGAATGGTTTTTAAGAGCATTCCTCACTAAGCTTTTGCTTACGCTCTCTCGTTTTCTTAATTCAATAATGCAGAGCATTAAAGAACCTTGAGGGGCAGCAAGGAGGGCAAGCAAACAAGTTCAAGTAAAGCTCAATGTATGGAAGGTTTTATAAGCACTTTTTAGCTTTTGGGAGAGGTTTTAAACTCCCTAAGTATGTTGAATGATGATATGAATGCTGGTTTTTGGATTGGATCATTATATGCTTGTTGTGGAAGTTTGTGCTTGAATAGCTAGCTTGTGTAGGAAGCATGCCTATAGATTTGGGGCTTTTTGCATATGATGATGTTTTGATGAATTGTTGATGCAAGTATGTCCTATATATGTTGAATTGCATGCTGGTAAAGTTTGGTAGCATTTGGAGCATGTTTGAATGATCAATTGCATGTTTTGGAATGCATTTGGAGCAATTCTGTGCAGGGCGTTTCGGAACAGTGTGCACCGTTTCGGAACGGGTGCCTTGAATGAACCTAGGGGTCCGAAACGGTATGCACCGTTTCGAAACGGTTTGGCCTCTGCCAGACCCCCGTTGCGGTACTGGTTGCGGAACGGCCCGTGTTTCGAAACGGGGTCAACCTGTTTCGGAACGGTCGACCGTTGGGGGCTGACATGGGCGGTTATATGTTTTGAAATGTATGCGTTTTGGTCCTGAAACTTGTTTGTTCAATTGTATGAGTTTGGGAAGTCCTTTTGAGCTGAAATTTCACAGAGAAGCATGAAACCTGACTAATTTCAAGTTGGTAAGATTAATTTGGGTTAAGTCCTTTTAATTATCAGAAATTACAATTTGGTCCCTAAAGTTGTAATTTGTTCAATTGGGTCCCTGTTTGATCTCTGATGTTTGTGATCTTTGAGTATGATGTTTGTGTGATCACCATTAGGGTTAATGTGCATCTAGATAAGATTAAAAGAAAAAAAAGGGTCGTTAATCAAGGTTGGCTTTCGGGTTGACTTTGGTTTTCCCCGTGTGACTTTCTTAATTCGGGTCAACCGTCTAGGCCGGGTTAAGGGGGTTACAAAGGGCATGCCTTAGAGTCATTGAGCTCCTCTGATTATTGTTAAAAAATGGTGGTTAGTCACCAATATTCCTTAAGGTGGTAAGTCACCTTGATGCTATGGCATCCTCTAATTACATGTCACAAGTTGGTTACAAAGCATTGATACCTTTGGGTATCCAAAGTCATATGTCACACGTAGACTCGATTACCTTGTTCATTAATCATCCAAGGCAACATATTTAAAGGTTACATGACTTGAAAGATAAGTACCTAAATGATAAGTACCAATGAAATGAAATTGATATGCCTACTTGCCTTGTATATGCTAATGCTTTTAAATGATGCTTGATGTTGTATATGATAATGTTTTGATTGATACTTGCTGTATGAATGAACATAAAAGTACGTTGTTTATGTTGCATCAATGGTTACTTGAAATGGTTACAAGATTAGCCAAGTCTACTTATGTATGATGGACTAGCTAGGTGAACTTTGATTAAAGCCTAGTTAGGTAACCTTAAACATTGAATAATGCTCTAAAAGATAGAAATTAGTAAAGTTACGGCTGCCTCACTAAGTACATACCTTGTACTTATCACTCTTATGTTCCCTTCTTCCAAAAATTTCAGGTACTAGTCCCGAAAGCTAGTCGATTATCTTAGAGAGCTGACCTTGAAGTCTAAGCACAAGTATGACTCTTTTGGATATCTTAGTTGGTGGCATAGATGTATATAAGTGTCACATGCATATGATACATGTATTTTGGGTGCTTGACATGTAAATGTTATGTTTAAAAACTTGGTTATGTAATATGTATTTTAACATGCTTAATGTTTCGATTGTGTAATTAAGTACTAAAGAACCATGGTATATATATATATAGGAATGATGGTTGCTATGGAATTCAAATTATGCTTGTATGATTTGATTATATGACCAAATGATCATATGATTGAATTAGAGTTGTATAATAATTTAGCCGAACCTTGAATTTTCCTATTGAGACCGAATATGATTAAAGTATGCTTGTATGATTTGTTTACATGATCAAATGATTTTATGGTTAATTTAGGAATATATATATGCTTTAGTCGAATGATGATATGAATAATTTAGGATTGTAATAAGGTTAGCCAAATTATGTATGCACATAAAAGGATTCGAATATGAGATTTCAATAATGTATTGTGTAAATGAAATGTATGTATGCTCTTGTATGAATCATTCTAATGGTTGTTTATGTTTAAGGTTAATATACATAATGAATTTAGGATTTGCATCTAGTTAAGTTGTTAATTAAAAGTTTGTTTAGCCCACCTATAAGCATGTTTGGTTGTATACTTTGATATGTATGATTGAATGTTGGTTTAAGCTTCCGCATATATTTGTAATGTATGACCAATGTATGTTATGATAACAAGACTTGTAAATATATGTTTAAACGAATCCGATTAAAACGTCAACGAAATGTAACGTTTCTCGCTCGTATCCAAGGCGAGGGGTGTTACACTTAATGTGCATCTAGAAAAGATAAAAAGGAAAAAAAAGGGTCGTTAATTAAGGTTGACTTTTGGGTTGACTTTGGTTTTCCCCGTGTAATCTTCATAGTTCGGGTCAAGCGTCTAGGCCGGGCTAAGGGGGTTACAAAGAAGCTCAAAGCTAAGCTTGCTACTTGAAGTGATGAGGAGTCATCTGAGGATGAGGAACAAGAAGTGGCTAATCTTTGCCTCATGGCTCTTTAGGAGGATTCTTCTATGGTAACCTCTTTCCTCATGGCTCTTTAGGATGAGGAGTCATCCGAGGATGAGGAACAAGAGGTGTATGTTGAGTTAGTTGAGAAGTATAAGGAGTCTGTTTTGAAAAATAAAAAAGTCATTTCGGATTTCAGGTCTACAAGATGAACATGAATACTTTCAAAATGAAAATGTAGATTTAAATAATCTTATTTCTCAATGTAACATTGAACACCAAAAGGTGTTAGATGAGCTCAATGAGCTCAAAAAGTCTTTCAAGAGTGTTGGTACTTTGAAAAATGAAATAGGTGAATCATCTAGAACAAACCAACCTAAGAGAAAGAACTTTAACTACAAACAAAGTGGTTTCTATAGGCGTACTAAAACTAAAAGAATTAGAAGTGTATGGGTTCCTAAGGAACTTGTTAAAACATAATAATGTTGATGCCATGTCACCTTGGATTTCTAAGGGAACCAAGCTTTTGGTAGCTAACACTCATGGACCCAAAATGATTTGGGTACCAAAAATCAAAGCTTAATCTCTTTATTTGTAGGGGAGCATTGCTACAAGGCCAAAGCACAAAGCAAAAACTCATGGTACCTTGATAGTGGATGCTCGAGGCACATGACCGGAGACAAGAGTCGATTCATGGATTTAAAGCCAAAAAGTGGAGGAGTAGTGACTTTTGTTGACAAGTATAAAGACTACATTGAAGGTATTGGCTCTGTAACACCCCAAATTTGGGCTTAGAAGTTTAGGGTCTGAACCGGACCGGTATGAGAAACGATTCGAATATAAAAGGAGCTTTTAGGGAACACCTAGTTCAGGATACTTTAAAAATATAGAAAAATATCTAAAAATCCTCATTTATTATATAAAAGAGAACGGTGAAGTTGATTTTACAAAATGAAGTTTGGAAATATTACATTTCGGTGTAGTGACCAAATCGCAGTTTTTGCAAAAGTGAAATAGTGACTGTTTTGTAAAGGATTGAAACTTTGAATCTTTAAGGAGATAATTTACCCAAAATGTTTCTGTCCAGATTTTTTTCTTAATTTGGGTAATTTTATTAATGTTTTAATAAAAGGAAATGAAGTTTAATTAAATGAGAAACTAACTTTGACTATTCATAACCACTTTTCACAAATTTTCCCTCTCTTCATTTTCTCTCACATTCCTTTCAACCAAACACATTTTCTCCAGCAAATTTACTTTGATTTTACACTTCATTAGATGAGATTTCAATTCCTCTTTGATTCTTAATCAATCCCTCATCAAATCCACTTGATTTCTACATTGAATTTTCATGGAAACTTGCCCAAATCAAGGAGAAATCGTCATTTAGAGGTAATCTTGTTCTTCTCCTCTAAATACTCAGTAAAGTTTCCAAGTTGTCAATCCTTTATTAAGGTTTTATAAATGGTTTTAGTGTTGGAAACAAGATTTTTGGCTTAAAACTCAAGATTTTGGAAGAGATCTTGGGGATTTTTGTGGATCTTGGTTAGGCTCTATTTTGAGGTTGTTTTCTAATGTATTTTGGATGTTAATTGATGTTACAATAAGGTTTTATCAATCAAATCCCGAATAGGTTTGTTTTCCTAAGTTTTGCTTGCTAGAATGGTGGTTTTTGGGGTGATTTTGGTGATCTGCTGTTGCTGGAGGTATAAGGTCATGTTTATGTTGCTTTTTGATGTTAATTGATGGTTATAAAAGGTTAGAATTGATAGATCTTGGCTGGGCTTTGTTTTGGGAGAGTTTGGAGGTGATTTCAGTTGTTTTTGGTAGTCGAAATGAGGTTCTTGGGTAGAGCAGCGAGTTGGGTTGTGTTGTTGGTGTTTTTAATGCATGGTGATGCATTAATCCTATGTTGTTATGTGTTTAAAACAGGGGAGAATGATCCGGAAGCAATAGAGGTGGCGTTGGGAGTTTCTGATGCTTGGAAGGCTTGTCGGCTAGCATAGTTTTGTGTATCGGTGAGTGAGATCATGTTTTCCAGCTTTGGAATGGTTTTGAAAAGAGGTTTGGGAACTTAAATTTAGGCTTGAAATGCCGGTTTAAGTTCAGAAGTAAGTAAAGTGGAATTCTCTCTCAATTGTGCTATTATTGTTTTGGAAAATATCAAAATGGGTTTTGATGTGTTTGCTTTGACAATGTGGTTTAATTTGTTGTTTGAGCATGGTTTTAAATTAAGCATGTTTTAGCATGATTAATGATGGTTTTGAAAGTCATGTATTGAAGGATGCTCAAGGTAAGAGATCCTTGGTTTGACATGTTATTAATATGGTTATGATGCATGGAGATGCGTGATGATAAGTGGCTTTGATTAATGCTTTAAAACAGTGAATTGATGATGGTATTGATGTATATTGGCAAGTGATGAAATGTTTTTAAAGTTCTTGAATCAGATATAGTTAGCCGACTATAGGATTGGGTGCACCGTAAGTAAAGTCGCCTTGGATGTTGAGGGGTTGTGATTGTATCGTAACTCCATCCAACTACCCTAGCGATTGAGGAATTTGGTGTCACCATGATGGAGGATGGCTCTCGTGGGTGGACTTGGTTAAGCGTCACAACGGTAGAGGATTGCTCCCATGTGTGAGCTTGGTTAAGGTGATTACAATGGTTGAGGTAGCTCCCATGTGTAAGCCTTGTGGTGTGTCCCGGCTCTCGCTAGTGGGTTATACAACTACCGGTGAGTGATGTTGAGGGGTTGTGATTGTACCGTTAAACTCCATCACGGGTGTTGAGGGGTTGTGATTGTACCGGTAAACTCCACCTTGTTAAGACGGTAGTGTGTATGAAGCGTGTGGGACAACGCTTGTAATCCGCGTATCCGATTGTGTCTTGTGTTGAAATGGTTTGTGAACTATCACTTGAAAGCCAATATAATTTATTTGAATGTAACGAAGCAAGAGATGCTTGAAAATGATGCAAGGTTGCATGGGAAATATGTAAATGATACAAGAATGCATGTGATACATGTTAAGCATGAGTAAAAGTATATCTTCTATTGTGAATGGTGCATATGTGCATAGAATCTCATAAGTGCATTGATGTCTTGTGAAGGCTTGTTTTAAAAAGGCACGTAATGCAAATGTTGCTTTTGTAGTTCATGTGTTTTGCATTTGTTGAATGCATGAGATAGATAGAAGGAACATTTGGTTTTCAAAAGGCATTTTGCTTTGAAATGATCATCAAGCATGAGAAAAGTATGGTGTGAAGTGGAAGTGATTTCCAAGGAAATTGAGTTAAACTTTGCATGAAGTGTTCATGCATGGAAAGGTTTAAATGATAGTATTTGCAAGAATGTGGTTTGGGGTGAGTTGTTTAGCATTTCAAAGTTAAAGGTTGGTTTTCATGTTGAGCAATGCATGATTTATAGCAATGTTGTTTCAAAGGAGGTTTCCAAACAATGCTTTGGTTTATTGAATTGTATCTACATTTAAAGAAGGTTTTATGATTCGCTGCATTGATGGTGTTTTGGTTTTGAGCATTCCTCACTAAGCATTATATGCTTACGGTCCTTTCTTTCCATCAATGTAGATATTTGAAGTTGGGACAACAAGAAGCGTGGGATTCAAGAAGAGCCCCACTTGAGAAGTATGTCTTGGTTTATAGCTATAGATAATAAAGGCAATGGGGGGGGGAGAGTGTTTTATGTTGTTCTGTAACGAGATTGTGTATGTTGACCTTTTTCGGTTTATGATTTGAACCTTGTTGTTGACCGCTTTTCCATATTTGAATCTTCTTGTTCATAAGTTGATATGCTATGCTCTTTGATTAAAAGCAAGATCACGTGTTGGATGTGATGAATGAGTAGGTGTGCTTAATGTTTGTAATGTATCTAGTCTCTCATGTAATTTGATAGTTATAATGCTTATCATGTTGATGATATGTTATGGAATGGTTTCAATTATGTTTGATGGTGTTTTGAAGTAAAAACCAGAATTTTCTGCTGTTTCTGGGCAGGGTGTATCGAAACACACTTGGCTGTTTCGAAACGGGTGCTTGAAATGGCTTGGGCGTTTCGGAACGACTAGAGGTGTTTCGAAACACTTTGGCTACTAGAAGTGCCTGTTTTGGAACTGGTTTCAGAACATACCCGCGTATCGAAACGGTCAACACCGTTTCGATATGGGCGTGCAACACGGGTGTTTCTATACAGGTGTCAGTGTTTCGAAACGGGTGACCGTTGGACAGTTTCTGCATGCTTTACATTTTAGTCCTGAAAGTTGTAATTGCAATTGCTTGAGCTTGAGATATCTTTTTAAGCTGAAATTTGGCAGAGAGGCTTGTAATATGTTTAATTGAGGTTTGGTAAAACTAAAATCTTGAAAGTCCTTTTATTTTCCAAAATTTACATTTTGGTCCCTAAAAGTGTATTTCTTGCAATTGAGTCCTTAAACGTTTCCGATCGTTGTTCTTTTCTCTTCCAAGGTTCTTGGGCTTTCGCATAAGTTTAATGCGCGTCTAGAGAAGTTTTAAAAAGAAAAAAAGGGTCGTTAATCATGGTTGACTTCGGGTTGACTTTGGTTTTCCCCGTGTGATCTTCGTAGTTCGGGTCTAGCGTCTAGGCCGGGCTAAGGGGGTTACAGGTTCCATAGGTAATTACTCTACCATACTCATTGAAAATGTGTTATATATCAATGGTCTAAAACATAACTTATTTAGCATTAGTCAATTATGTGATATAGAGTTTAATGTCTTATTTGATAAAAATGAGTGTAAAATTGTTGATATTAAATCTAATAAAATAATACTCATTGGTCATCGCATAGGAAACATATATATGGTGCATCTAAATTACATTCATTCATCTCATGCATGTTTTGTTGCACAAAATGAAAATGATGCATGGTTATGGCATAGGAAACTAGGACATGCTAGCATTAGTGTTTTAGAAAAAAATAGTTTCCCTAAATCTAATTAGAGGTTTACCCAAGAATAAGTACTAAAATGACAAAATATGTGATGCATGCTCTAAGGGTAAACAACATAGATCATCCTTTAAATCCATTAATGATGTCTCTACTAGTAGATGTTTACAATTTATTCACATGGATCTTTTTGGGACTATTAGGACTATGAGCTTGGGTGGTAAATCATATGCTTTTGTACTTGTTTATGACTATTCTAGATATGCTTGGGTTCTATTCTTAAGTACACAAGATGAGGCTTTAGAAAAATTCATAACGTTTTCTAAATTAACTCAAAATGATCTTGAGCTTAAGATTTCTCACATTAGAAGTGATCATGGAACCGAGTTTCAAAATCTAGGTTTTGAAGAGTTTTTCAATGAAAATGGTATTAGCCACAATTTTCGGCACCTCAAACTCCTTAACAAAATTGGTTAGTTGAGAGGAAAAATAGAACTTTACAAGAAATGGCTAGAACCATGCTTTGTGAAAACAATGTACCTAAATATTTTTGGGCTGAAGCCACAAATACCGCTTGCTACATTGTAAATCGAGTAATGATTAGGCCAATTTTAAAGAAAACACCATATGAGATTTTAAAATCTAAGCAGCCTAACATTAGGTATTTTCATTCATTTGGTTGCAAGTGTTTTGTTTTAAACAACGGAAAAGACAACTTAGGTAAATTTGATGCTAAAAGTGATGAAGCTATTTTCTTAGGGTATTCTTTAAACTCTAAAGCCTATCAGGTATTGAATAAGAGAAATTTAGTAGTAGAAGAGTTTATACATGTTGTTTTCGATGATAACCTCCTTCCAAGGAAGGATTTTTGTGATGAATGATGCAGGGATCAATGAAGCTAATGATGGTGGAGAATCATCAAAGGTGGATGAGATTCAAACTAAAGAAGAAGATGCACAAGATCCACCTCTTGAAGCCTTGAAGGACTTGGCTCTTGAGGAAAAGGAGGTATCTTACCCAAGGGAGTTCAACTATGTCAAAGGTGGGGAAATCTTGGGTGATCCATCCAAGGGGGTAACTACTAGATCCTCTTTCAAATTAATGAATCATGTTGCATTTCTTTTATGCATAGAGCCTAAAAATATCAAACAAGCATTAAAAGATGAGTTTTGGATTTTGGCTATGCAAGAAGAATTAAACCAATTTGAGAGGAGTAATGTATGAACATTAGTTGAAAGGCCTAATAATCAATCTACTATAGGAACTAAATGGGTATTTAGGACTAAACTAGATGAGAGTGGTAACATTGCGAGAAACAAAGCTAGACTAGTTGCTCAAGGTTACACTCAAGAAGAGGGAATAGATTTTGATGAAACCTATGCACCCGTAGCTAGAATGGAAGCTATTAGGATGTTGCTTGCATATGCATGTTATCATGATTTCAAGCTTTATCAAATGGATGTAAAAAGTACATTTTTAAATTGTTTTATAAATGAAGAAGTGTATGTGGAACAACCATCGGGTTTTGAGGATTCAAAATTTCCAAATCATGTTTTTAAGCTAACCAAAGCACTCTATGGTTTAAAACAAGCTCCTAGAGCTTGGTATGAAAGGCTTTCAAACTTTTTAATTGAAAAAGGTTTTGAAAAAGGTAAGGTGGACACTACACTATTCATAAAAAGATATAAAATGACATCTTAGTAGTCCAAATATATGTTGATGATATTATTTTCGGCTCTATTAATGAATGTTATTGCAAAGAGTTTGCTAAGTTAATGCAAGGTGAATTTGAGATGAGCTTTATGGGGGAGCTCTCATTCTTTTTGGGACTCCAAATCAAACAAAGGAAGGATGTCACCTTCATAAATCAAGCAAAGTACGTGAAAGATATGCTCAAGCAGTTTGGCTTGGAGCAAGCAAAGCCTCAAGCTACACTAATGATCTCATCTACAAATCTTGACAAAGATGAAGGAGGTAAGTATGTTGACTCTAAGCTTTATCTCGCTATGATTAGATCTTTGCTTTACCATACCACAAGTAGACCGGATAATTGTTTAGTGTTTGCTTGTATGCTAGGTTTTAAGCTAGTCCTAGAGAGTCTCATCTTATAACCGTTAAAAGGATCTTTAGGTATCTTAGAGTTACTCCTTGTTTAGGTCTTTGGTATCCTAGATATTCAACCTTTAACATTCATGCTTATTCGGATGAGGATTATATGGGCTGTAAAACAGATAGGAAAAGTACTTCCGGAACTTGTCAATTCTTAGGTAGTATGATCATATCTTTGTTCTCTAAGAAACAAATAGTGTAGCTTTATCTACCACCGAAGCGAAGTACATATCCTGAGGGAGTTGTTGTGCTCAAGTCCTTTGAATGAAGCAACAACTCTTAGATTATGAAGTTAAATTTAAAATCATACCCCTTAAGTGTGAGAACACTAGTGCTATATGCCTAACCCAAAATCCCATCCAACACTCTAGAACCAAACATACAAAGATATGACATCATTTCATTAGAGATCATGTCCTTAAACAATATGTTGTTGTAGAGTATGTTGACACCTTAAATCAATTAGCGGACATCTTCACCAAGCCTCTAGACAAAGAGCATTTTTGGTCCCTTAAGATAGAGTTAGGCCTAACTAGTCTATCTTGACCCTTTAGGACTCTTTTTGAGGATAAAATTTGCTTGATCTTGTGAAAATGCATGTTTAAGTGTTATTGATCTTGATAGAAACCATGCTTGTAGCTAGGAGGAGTATGCTTCTATTAGAATATGCTTAGATCTACTCATACATCATCTAAATACATTTAGAAGATGTTAAAGTCGAGCCTTTGGTTGTTATAAAAACCAAAAATGCATTTCTGGGCATAGGGTATCGATACGACCTTATGCGTATCGACACGAGTACATCATTAGCTTTCCAGATTGCATTTTCTCTCTTGCGGACATCGATATAGTTAACCCTGTTTCGGTACGAGTTGTGAGCGTTTCGATACGGATGCCATATGTTTCGATATGGTTCCTTGATACGCGGTTCGAAGGAATTACCATTGTACCCCCGTATTGATACACCCTTTATGCGTATCGATACTCGATCGCGCATACAACTTTTATTGGCATTAAAAGACTTTATCTTTCATCAAAACTCCTATTTCAAAAACCCTAGCCGATTTTCATCTATAAAAAGCCCCTCAACCCTTCATATTTTCATCACACAACTTAAAATTTCTTAAGGGTTTTTCTAAATCAAGCCAAGTCTTAAGTCAGTTTGGTGCAAAATCTTCATCCATTCCTCCCTATCTGAATATCAAGGTATAACAACTTCTTTTCTTTTTATTTTCTTTATGATTTTCGTTTTTACATCTTTTTTTCTTGTTTTATTCTTTCAAAAAAAATTATCAAACTTTTTGATTTGTTTTGTCTTTCAAATTTTTTTACCTTGATTATTGATTTATCCATGGGATCGAATGTCAACATTAATGCATACACACACTATTTCACTCAATTTTTCTAGAATATGGCACCCAAAAAAGAGAGTACGCACTACAAGCGAAGTCGATGAAGGATCCAATCCTGTCGATGGTACTCGTCCGAATTTGACTCTTATCTATCAACAATGCTTTAGAACTCCCGGTGAACTCAACTATTTTTGATCTTTTAAAAATTACAAGATTCAACCGGAGAGGGTAATTTCCATTCCCTTTCTTAATTCAGAGCGTTTCAAGTTTGTCTATTTACCATTGCTCCACGAATGGAAGTTTATGGATTTTCTACAAATATCGGGATTTTTCTTTCGCTATTTGGGTTTGACCTTTTATGCCAATGCCAATGCCAAGTGTGTTACCTATGTCGAGGGTAATGTCATTGCCGTTTACTCCTATCTCATGGGCAAGAAGATTATTGTTGATGTCCAAGCCCTTTGTGATGTTTTTGGGTTTGAGGATGAGGGTATCGAAGAAGAAAATTCTCTTAGACATGTTTTGGGGGGTTCCCTAGCCGTTCTAAATGCTCAAGACCACATCCTACACTTGATGATCACTTGGTGGTTTAGGCCTTCGGGAGGAAAATACTCAACCATCTGCCAAGTTGATAACTTTTGGATTCGGTTCTTTCGCCAGGGAAACCAACCTAACTTTGCTCGCATCATATTTGTGGAGATTTTCTTTCTCGTTCAACATCGTCACGCATCTCTTCTCACTTCATTCACCTATGGCACCGCTTTGAGATACTTTTTCACTTGAAAAGAGATTGATTGCTCTCATGACTATCCAACAAGTCTCACCGATCCTATTGATGAGAGGTCTCTTTCTGGGGGCAAATTTCACTTCTTCAATGGTAATAGGCTTTGCATCTTCGAGCTTCCTCGTGATGCTATTCCCGAAGAAATTCTGAATCCCCCCGTAGCTCCTCAAGCTCCTCCTCCTCCATCCATGGATTCTCTAATGGCCAGCCTAAATGAACAATGTAACGCCATGGTTTTGGGCCTAGATGTTTTGGACATCGGACCGGCCGGGAACAGTTTGAATCGTGTTTGGTGATTTAAGGAAATCAAGGATCGGGATAGGATAAAAATATGGTAAAAATTGCTAAAATCCTCTAAAATCGTGTTTCAGATGTTGGTCAAATCAATTTTACAAAAAGAGTTTCGGAAGTCATACATTTTGGGTAGTGACCAAAATGTAAAAGTTCAAAACTGTGAAAAAAATGCAATTTTTAAAATAAGAGCCAAAATCTTAGAATCTTTAGGGGGCTTTATGGCAAATTAGCCTTTCCTTAATATGACATGTATTTTAAAAGGATTTTAAAGTGATTAACTAAAAGGTTTTTTTATTTAATTAACATTAATAAAATTAGAAAAATGAGATTTCATTTGACGTAACTACCTTTCTCTTCCCATTTTCAGCCAAACACAATTCTAACTCATTTTCACCATAATTCTCTTCTTCCAAACACTCTCTCATTATTTTCCAAATCAATTTCAAGATTTCCAAGTTTTGTGAAGCTAAAACTTGGAAATCATTGAGGAAAGCAAGGATTGGAGGTAAATCCCATTCTCAACCTTCAATTTAGGTTATTTATTGAAATTCCCAAGATCTTTGGCTTCTAATTAATGTTTTTGGTTGAGCTTTAATTATAGTTTTGATTTGAGATCAAAATGTTAAAAAAATATGATTAAAATCTTGATTTTCGGTTATGTTTTGTTAGGCTCTGTTTTGGATTGATTTTTATTGAGTTTTGTGTTGATTAATATGTTGAAAAGAGGTTTTGTTGATATAGATCCCGAAATCCTTGAGATCCTTGAGTTTCTTGATGGTTTTAGTTGAGTTTTGGGGTGAAACGTTGAAGCAATACTTGCTGGAGGAATAAGGATGGGTTTAGGTTGTTTTTAGATGTGTTTTGATGTTTATAAATGGTTGAAAGTGATGTGTGTTTGCTAGGCTTGGTTTAGGAAGCAATCGATTGAGTTTTCTGTTGTTTCGGATGGGTAAATTGTTGTAGTTTGGGTAAGCAACGAGTTTGTGTTTAGTTGCTGTGTTGAAAATCATTTTAATGCATTTGTATCTCTGTTTTGGTGGTTAAAAATAGGGGATCCTGATCGGGAAGCAAACGAGATGATTTTGGAGGCTCTGAAAGGGTGATTTTTATGTCAGAGAGCAAGGCTTCGCGTATCGGTGAGTGGAAATGGGTTTTCTGGCTTTGTAACGCTTTGAGCATGGTCTTGGGAGCTAAGTGTAAGTTTGAAACACTTAGCTAAGCTCAAGAGTAAGTGATTCGAAAGTCTCTCTCGGCATGTGCTATATTTTTGTTGGAAAATGCACTTGATGTAAATGTGGTTTAATTTAATGTTTTAAAGCATGTTTTGAGCATTGATAATGCTGGTGTTTAATTCCATGTTGTTAAAATGCATTAGGTAGATGATCCTTCGATTTGATAAATGTATGCATTTGATATTAAGCATGTTTTAGTTTGTGGAAATGGCATTATGTTTATGCTTGTAAAATAGTGGAATATTGATGATAAATGATTATATTGGCAAGTGAGGAAAATAGTTTTTGGTTACTTCAATCGGATTAAGTTGGCCGACTATAGGATTGGGTGCATCGTGTATAAAGTCAACTTGGATGTCGAGGGGTTTTAATTGTACTTTATACTCCATCAAAGTACCCTAACGATTAAGGCTAAGATCATAACGGTGGATGTTAATCCCGTGTGTGAATCTTGTGGTATGTGTCCCGTGCTCTCATTAGTGGAATTATCAATCTATCGATGAGTGGTGTTGAGGGGTAGTGATTGTACCGTTATACTCCACCACGGGTGTCACAACGATAGAGCGTTGCTCTCGTGTGTGAGCCTTGTGTAGTCCGGTAGTGTGTATGAAGCATGTGGGACAACGCTTTTAATCTGCATATCCAATTGTGTCATTTGTGTTGGTTTTGGTATATTTTTAGAATGGATCACTTGCAAGCCAGTATAATGTTGTTGATTAATTATTTAAGCATGAGATGCTTGTGGTTTATGCTAGAATGCATGTAATGCTTGGTTAAGCATGAGCAAAAGATTATTTGTTGTTATTTTGATGATGCTACGAGCATGTGGTTTAAAAAGTGCATTGATGCTTGTAGAGCATGTTTTAAGAAAGGGCATGAAATGACAATTGATGATATTTCCGGTTTTGTAAATGCATTGATGAATGTTTGTTTTAGTGATCCTCACTAAGCTTTATGCTTACGCTCTTTTGGTTTCATCAATGCAGAGGATTAGGCTTTTCTGGAAGCTAGAGGGAAAGTGGAATCCATGCTTTTTGACTAAACAAAGTATGTGGTTTTACCTAAGTGTAATAAAATGCAACGGGTGGGATTTCTACTCTAGGATTTATTTGGTGATGTTATACACCTTTATCATGTTTGGTTTGCCTATTTTGGGTTGTAAATGGCCTTTGAATGTTTGTTTGAACTTGAATGTGTTTTTTAGCCTTTTTATGGTTTTGTCATCTAGGAAGCATGCCTATATTTCTTACGCTTGCAAGTTTGATGCTATGTTTTAGTTTGTGCTTCGTATTAGTGGTCTTTGATGCTTATACATGTTGTATGTGTGATGTGGCATGCATTTGAATGATTTCGGAGGTGAATAGTTGAGTAAAACCAGCAAATTGTGAAATTGCAGGGAAAGGCGTTTCAGGAACGCCCTTACCAGTTTCGAAACGATGACCTGGAATGGTCATGGTGTTTCGGAACTGGTAGGCACGTTCCGGAACATTTTGCTACTGGAAAGCATGGTTTCGAAACGGGTTTCAGAACACACCCACGTATCAAAACGGTCAACCTGGTTTAGAAACGGCCGTTTCGATACGGGGTATTGTATTTCGAAACACTTGACCGTTGGATGTTGAATTTGAATTGTTCTAGGTTTCTGTTTCTTACGTTATGGTCCCTGATTATTGAATGCTTAATTAAATGAGTTTGGATGGTCCGTTTATGATGAAACTTGACATGGTGGCATGTTATATGCCTAATTTTTGATTGGTAACTTTAAAACCTGTTTTGTCCTTATAATTCTAAAAATTTACAATTTAGTCCCTAAAAGATGTTTGTATACAATTTGACCCCAAATTGAGTTCCATTTGATGTGACGCTTCCGCTAAATCGAAATTATAATCATATAGGTTAATAATGCACATCTAGAAAAGATAAAAAGAGAAAAGGGTCGTCAATCGAGGTTGACTTTAATGAGTTGACTTCGATTTTCCCCGTGTAATCTTCTTAGTTCGGTTCAGCCGTCTAGGCCGGGCCAAGGGAGTTACATTTGTTGGTATTAGAGCCAAGTTACGAAAGAATTGGGAATGATGGTAAGTGGAATTGATATGTTTGGTGTATGAATGTGTGAAAAAACATGTTTTGATTGTATGTTGGAATTTATGCCATGCTTGATTGAAGTAAATCATATGTGAGATGAACATGATTGTATGTTGATGATGTGATATTGATATGTGCTAATTTTTGATGATGGAAAGCATGACGAGCATGGTATGTTATTGTATGTTATGTTATGTTTGAGGGAAATTGAGGTGCCCATTGCCTTATTACACCGATTAAATGTTTTTGTGAACTTGGATCCTTGCTTGAGGTTAGCCTAAATGGTTTGTTTTGTTTTATTGTCATGCCTTGTTAAAAATAGTACTATGGGTCCGAGGAGAGAGCTCAGATCAAACAAGATAGTGCATGCGGGTGAGTAGGGCGACCAGGGTGATCAAGGGGCTCTTGTCCCTACTGGTGGAAAATTACCTCCTCTGCCACCACCTGGAGGTGGAGAGCAAGAGCAACAAGGACATGCTGGTTCGGGTTTGGGTGATCTAACGCCATTGGTTCAGGCGATCACAGAGGCGTTTCAGGCTGCAGTAGCCGGAGCGCATGTACAGGCCCCTGCAGCTGGGCAGGCGGGTTTACCCTTGGAGAGGTTGAGGAGTCTAGGAGCTATTGAGTTCTTTGGAATGTCTCCTAAGGCGTCAAAAGCTTGGTTGGCGAGCACGATCTGTATCATGGATCAAATGGGATGTAACGATGTGCACAAGCTAGGATGCGCATTTTCCTTGCTTCAAGGCGATGCACATAGTCGGTGGACGACTACCATTGCTGGATTGGAACCCAATGAAGTAGATTAAAAGTTTTTTTGAGGAGATTTTCAGAGAAAGTATCTAGGTGTGAGATATTTGGATAAAAAGAAATGCGAGTTCAAATCGCTAGTTCAGGGAAACCTTTCTTTGGCTGAGTACGAGGTCTAGTTCATACGTATCAGCCAGTATGCGCCTGAGCTGATACCTAGTGAGAGGCACCGTTGTGATCGCTTCCGGTATGGGTTGGTGCAAGAAGTCAAGACATGCATGTTGGTTGCGGATTACACCTATTTTGATATGCTTGTATGCTGAGCCAAAGACGTTGAACAAAACTTGGGTTAGGCATCCCGAGGAGTTGGTTTTAACTCTAGAAAGAGAGCATTCGAGTCTAGTTCCAGTGGTGGATGGAACAAGAGAGGCCGAGATAAGAGATATCAACCTCCTGCGAGGCGAGGCGAGGCAATGTTGTACATGGTGCACCGGCTCAGGAAGATCATAAGAGTGGGGAACAGAACACGTGCTGGACGTGTGGATCTCGGGGTCATCTAAGGCGAGATTGTCCTCGAATGGCTAGGTAGGTTCAGGCTCATGTGGTGGTAATAGGGATTCGTGCTGGAGCTGTGGTTCAGCGGATCACATGAGGTGAAAGTGTCCTTTGCTGGCTGGTGGAGACCAAGGACGTTCCCGTGCTGTGGTTGTACCTCAAAGTGGCCATGGGCGCAGCCGAGGGAACTTTCAGAGGAGAGACAAGGGTCAGCAGGGTATTGCTCATGTTGTAGCAGTTCAGCCGTAGGAAGGCGGTCTTGCAAGGGTCTATGCTCAACGCGAGGATACTGATGTCATCGAAAGTACCTTTGCTCTTCATTCTTTATCATTGTTAGCTTTGATTGATTCCGGATCCACACATTCTTATATCTTCAATGAGCATGTGCATTTGCTTGATATACATGTTGAGTTGCTCGAAGTAGGAATGCAAGTGACTAGTTCTTTTGGTGAGATTGTAGTCACTAGGAAGGTTTATAGGAGATGCCCTTTATCTGTGCAAGGTTATGTTTTTCTTATGGATTTGATCGAGTTACCGTTCTACGGTTTCGATGTGATCCTTGGTATGAATTGGTTGACTGAGCATAGAGCGGTGCTTGATTTTGATGTCAAGCGGGTCACCTTAAAGCTTGCCGATGATTATGAAGTGGTGATAGTAGGCGAGAATGTGAAATTCTTGTCGAATGTGATTTCGGCTTTGGAAGCAAACCATATGATGAGGTTGGGTTGTAAGGCTTACCTTGCTTATGTGATGAATCCTTGCACAAAGTGTAACACCCCAATTTTGGGCTTAGAAGTTTAGTGTCTGAACCGGACCGGTCTGATTTTCGGTTCGAATATAAAAGGATGTTTTAGGGAAAGCCTAGTTCGGGATGCTTTAAAAATATGGAATAATGTCTAAAAATCCTCTTTTAATATATATAAGAGAGTGGTGAAATCAATTTTACAAAATAAGGTTTGGAAGTACAACATTTAGGAATAGTGACTAAAATGCGATTTTTGAAAATTTCAGTGGTGACTGTTTTGTAAGGATTGAAACTTTGAATCTTTAAGGAGCTGATATACACAAAAATGATTTCTCCAGATTTTTCGATAATTTAAGTGATTTAATTAATGTTTAATTAATTGAATGAAAAAGGGAAACCACTTTTTGGAATTTCATAACTAACTTTTCCTAAAATTTTCTCATCTCTTTTTCTCTCGAAATTCCATCTTCCAAACACTTTTCTCCAGCAACTTTTGCTTTGATTTTCACTCCAATTGATGAGATTTCAATCATCAATTTACTCCTAATCAAACTAGCATCAAATCCTTTTGATTTCCTCATTGGATTATCAAGAAAATTGGCTCAAATCAAGGAGAAATCACCATATAGAGGTAAGGTTGTTCTTCTCCTCTAAATACTCAGTTCTTTACTAAAATTCCCAAGTTATCAATCCTTAATTTAAGTTTTATAAATGGTTTTAATGATATGAACTTGATTTTGGCTTAAAACACAAGATTTGGAGGAAATCTTGAAGAATTTCGTTGTGATTGTTTGGGCTCTGTTTTGAGATGATTCTTAAATGTATTTTGGATGTCTAATGATGTGTAAATGAGGTTTTTTCAATGCAATCCCGAATAGGTTGTATTTCCTAAGTTTTTGCTTATGAAAATGGTTGTTTTTTGGGTGATCTTGGTGTTCTGTTATAGCTGGAGGTATAAGGACGAGTTTAGGTTCATTTTGGATTTTGATTGATGTTTAGAAATGGTTAGAAGTGATGGATCTTGGCTGGGTTATGTTTTGGAAGAGTTTGGAGGTAATTTCGGTTGTGTTTGGTAGCCGGAATGTTGGTTCTAGATAGAGCAGTGAGTTTAAGAGTGTTGGCTGAAGATTTCAATGCATGATGATGCATTAATCCTCTGCTTTGATGTGTTTAAAACAAGGGAGACATCTTCAGACACTTGTGGTGTTGATCTAGAGGCTTGATCGGCGTTTCGGCAAGCTTGCGAAACGGAATTGGTGAGTGAAGTTGGGTTTCAGCTTTGAAACAAATGTTTGAAGGTTTTGGGAGCGTAGTTTAAGTCTAAGCAACTTAACTAAGCTCAAGAGTAAGTTTTTGGAAAAACTCTCTTGGATGAGCCATGAAGTGGTTCGATGCATTTGTTATAAATTGCATGTTTAAATTCTGTTTTGAAAGCATGTTTTAGCATGGTTAATGTTGGTTTTGAAAGTCATATGTTGAAGGATGCTCAAGATAAGAGATCCTTGGTTTGACATGTTGTAAATGTGGATTTGATGCATAGTGATGCATGAGGTTAGATGGCTTTGTTTAATGCTTTAAAACAGTGAATTGTTGATGTTATATGATGTATTTTGGCAAGTGATGTAATGGTTTTAAAGTACTTGAATCGGATATAGTTAGCCGGCTATAGGATTGGGTGCACCGTGAATAAAGTCGCCTTGGATGTTGAGGGGTTGTAATTGTACAGTAAACTCCATCCAAGTACACTAACGAGTAAGGTAAGATCACAACGGTGGTTAAAAGTCCGTGTGTGGATCTTGTGTTATGTGTCCCGTGTACTCGTTAGTGGGATTATACAACTACCAATGAGTGATGTTGAGGGGTTGTTATTGTACCGTTAAACTCCATCACGGGTGTTGAGGGGTTGTGATTGTACCGGTAAACTCCACCTTGTGTTGTTTCGTAGTGTGTATGAAGCGTGTGGGACAATGCTTGTAATCCGCGTATCCGATTGTCGATTGTGTTTTGTGTTGTAAATGGTTATGGTTTATCACTTGGAAGCCAATATGACATGTTGATTTTAATGAAGCGTGAGTTGCTTGTAAAGTATGCAAGGTTGCATGAAATGTGTTAAGCATGTGTTTAGAAAGCTTTGTTGAAAGTGGTTTCTAAAATGCATTATTGTGTTGTTTTCTTTAGAGCATGCCTCACTAAGCAATTGTGCTTACGCTCTCTCTTGAACCAATAATGCAGATAATTGAAGTTTTAAAGGGCAACAAAAAGGCAAGAGAGTCCAAGGGAACTAAGCTCATGTATGGTGATGTTTTCATAACACTATTAGTTTTTGATATTTTGGCAATGGGAACCTAAGGTGTGTTTTGGGAGATGTTTTCGACTCCCTAGTTGTGGCATGATGCCTTTGATGATTTGGACTTGTAAATGGCCTTTTGATGCTTGATTTGATGTTTTGTTGGTTGCTTGGTTTTGGATACGAGGATGCATGCCTATAGACTTGTGGAATTTCCATGATTGATGTTATGAATGTGATTTGAAGTTGCAAACATGTACCTTATACGTATGATAACATGTTGGCATGGTTAGGAAGCAATTAGGATGTGTTTGAGTGGTTATATGTATGAAAAACCAGCAAAATCTGCAGCTTCTGGGCAGACCGTATCGGAACAGGCATTGGTATTTCGAAACGGGGGCCTGTAATGGCCTTGGTGTTTCGAAACGACTGGTGACTATTTCGAAACAGTTTGGCCACTAGAAGGCTCTGTTTCGGAACAAGTCTCGAAACAAACCCGTGTTTCGGAACAATCAACAACGTTTCGAAACAGGTGATCGTTGGGCACTGATTTGAATGGTATTGAGGTTTGCAAGCTTTACGTTTTGGTCCCGAAAATTGTATTTGCAATTGCATGAGTTTGAGATGTCCGATTAAGGTGAAATTTGACAGAGAAGCATGTAATATGACTAATTTAAAATTGGTAACTTAAAAATCAGTTAAGACCTTCTAATTTCTAGAATTTACAATTTGGTCCCCAGCATTTGTACTTTGTGCGATTGAGTCCCTTATTGATGTCTGATCGTTGTGCTTTTCACATAAATGTTTCTCAAGAGTACGCTTAGGGTTAATGTGCATCTAGACAAGATTAAAAATAAAGAAGGTTGTTAATCAAGGTTGACTTCCGGGTTGACTTTGGTTTTCCTCGTGTAATCTTCGTAGTTCGGGTCAACCGTCTAGGCCGAGCTAAGGGGGTTACATTTGGTGGTATCAGAGCTGAGTTCTCGTGTAAATGGGAATGGTTATGTGGTTGATGTATGTGTATTTGCATGATATGCCTATTGAGTGAAAGTATGTTGTATGAATTGTAAAGTATGTTGCAATTGGTATGCTATGCTATGTTGAAGCATGTTAGAGGAACCCATTGCCATATCAAAACTAATGAAAGGAATTGTTTTTGGAAAATGAGCTTGAGTTCTTGGATTACTTACGTTGTTGAGCCTAATTATGTTTATTGCATTTGTGTCAGTGCATTGTTTTTCTTGTAAATGGGGCCTCGTAGGGAGATGAGGATGAATACGAGAGCTATAGCTCAGAATGAGAATGAGGAACATGTTGAGAATGTTGTGGATATACCTCCTCCTCATGGTGGTGGACCGCCCAGTGGTGGTGGTGCTGGAGGTGATAATGCTGGTATTGGTGCTGGTGCTGGGGTCGCTGGACCTGATGGTGTGCAGGGGCAAGCTGCTCCTGACATGACTGTGTTGATACATGCTATTGCTGGAGCCTTTCAGGCAGTAGTAGCTGGAGCTCACGGAGCTGCGCATCAGGGTGATGCTAACGTGAGATTGCCTTTGGAACGTCTTCGCAGTCTGGGAGGGACTGAGTTCAGAGGTTTATCTCCTGAAGGTTCTGAATCTTGGTTGGAAAGCACCAAGAGGATATTGGGACAAATGAACTGCAACGATGTGCAGAAATTAGGCTGTGTGGTATTGCTGTTACATGATGATGCGTATACGTGGTGGAAGACCACCGTATCCAGAATGGAGGAAGCTGATGTGACTTGGACGTTCTTTCTGAATGCGTTCATGCGAAAGTATCTAGGTGAGCGATACCTAGATGAGAAGAAAAGAGAATTCATGTCTCTTGTGCAAGGAAGTTTGACGGTGGCTGAGTATGAGATCCAGTTTGTCCGTCTTAGTCAGTACGCACCTGAGCTTATCCCTGATGAACGAGAGAGGTGTGAACGCTTCCGATATGGTTTGATGCCGGATGTGAAGACATTTATGCTTGTTGCTGAGTATACAGATTTTGATGTGCTGGTTAGTAGAGCGAAGGACATTGAGCAGAACTTGGGTCTATCTTCCAGAGGCGTTAGTTCTAGCTCGGGCAAAAGAGCTGCTGATTATAGTTCCGGTGGTGGACGGAACAAGATAGGACGAGATAAGAGGTACCAGTCTTCTGCTAGGCGTGGTAATGGAGGTCATGGTGCGTTTGTTCAGGGAGACAGGATGAGAGCTGATCAGAACACGTGCTGGACATGTGGATCGCGTGGCCATTTGAGGTGAGATTGTCCTCGAGCAGCGAGGGAGGTTCAGGCTCCTGTTGCAGTGACTGGTAATTCGTGCTGGAGTTGTGGTTCGGTAGACCACATGAGGAGGGAGTGTCCTTTGTTGGCCGGTGGTGGCCAGGGACGTGCTCATGGGGTTGTTGCACCACAGAGAGGTCGTGGGCACAGTCGTGGTAACTTCCAGCGCAGAGATGATGGTGGGAGGAATGTGGCGCATGTGGTGGCTGTCCAACCTGAGGGTGGTGGCCAGGCTCGAGTGTATGCTCAGCGAGAGGGGAGAAATGATACGGATGTGATCGCATGTACCTTTACTTTGCAATCCTTGTCATTACTTTCCTTGATTGATTCTGGATCTACACACTCATACATATTGCGCGAACATGCTCAATTACTGGGTTTACATGTTGAGTCTTTGGATGTTGGTATGCATGTGACTAGTTCCTTTGGTGAGACCGTTGTAACACGAATGTTGTATAGAAGATGTCCTTTGGTAGTGAAAAATCATGTTTTTCTTGTTAATCTCATGGAATTGCCATTCTATGGTTTTGATGTAATCCTTGGTATGGATTGGCTTGTTGAACATCGAGTTGTGGTGGATTTTGAGAACAAGCGGGTTTCGTTGAAACTTGCGGATGATTATGAGGTAGTGGTGGTTGGTGAGAATGTGAAGTTTCTTGCCAATGTGGTGTCTACATTGGAAGCAAGCCGAGTTCTGAGGCAAGGTTGTGAGGCTTACCTGGCCTTTGTTATGAATCCTAGCTCTAAGGAGTTGCGAGTTCAAGATATCAGGACTGTGCGAGAGTTTCCTGGTGTGTTTCCGGAGGAGTTACCTGGATTGCCTCCTAGTCGAGAGGTAGAGTTTGGAATTGAGTTGTCTGAAAACACAACTCCAGTGTCCATTACTTCTTACCGAATGACACCTAAGGAGTTGAAGGAGCTGAAGACACAACTTCAGGAGTTGCTTGATCGTGGTTTCATTCGGCGAATGTGTCACCTTGGGGTGCACCGGTCTTGTTTGTGAAGAAGAAAGATGGCACTATGAGAATGTGCATCGATTATTGTCAGCTGAACAAATTGACTATCAAGAATCGATATCCTTTGCCAAGGATTGATGATCTTTTTGATCAATTTTGGGGAGCGGCTGTGTTCTCTAAGATTGACTTAAGGTCAGGTTATTACCAGATTAAGGTGAAGGATGTGGATGTGCCGAAAACAACCTTCAGAACGAGGTATGGGCATTATGAGTTCCTTGTGATGTCGTTTGGTTTGACGAATGCTCTTGTAGCTTTTATGGACATGATGAATAGAGTGTTCCATTAATACTTGGATAAGTTTGTTGTGGTGTTCATTGATGATATCCTTGTGTACTCTCGTACTGAGGAGGAGTATGAGGGGCATTTGAGGATTGTGTTGCAGGCTTTGTTGGAGAACCAGCTATATGCTAAGTTGAGCAAGTGTGAATTCTAGCTTAGGGAAGTTGTGTTCCGTGGTCATGTGGCTTCTGCTGAGGGGATTCGTGTTGATCCTCAGAAGGTTGAGGCAATGATAAATTGGAAGCCTCCTAAGTCTGTTCATGAAGTCCGTAGTTTCCTTGGGTTGGCAGGATACTACCGGGGGTTTGTGGATGGATTTTCAAAGATTGTTGCACCTTTGACGAAGTTGTTGCAGAAGGATGTCAAGTATGAGTGGACATAGGCAAGACAACAAGCTTTTGAGAAGCTTAAGGCAGCTTTGACGCAAGCTCCTATCTTGGTTCAACCTGAATCATGGAAAGAGTTTGTGGTGTACATCGACGCATCCTATGTTGGTTTGGGGTGTGTGTTGATGCAAGAGGGTAAGGTGGTGGCTTATGCATCGCGCCAGTTGAAGGTGCATGAGCGCAATTATCCTGCGCATGATATTGAGTTAGCCGCGGTGGTCTTTGCTTTGAAAATTTGGAGACATTACCTATATGGTAAGAAGTGTACTGTGTACACGGATCACAAAAGTTTGAAGTATTTGATGTCTCAAAAAGAGTTGAATCTTAGGCAGCGACGTTGGGTGGAGTTTCTTAAAGATTACGATCTGACGATCGAGTACCATCCGAGAAAATCTAATGTTGTAGCGGATGCCTTGAGTAGAAAGGTGGCAGTGGAGTTGAGGGATATGTTTTCCAGCTTAAGTATTTCGCGAGATGGAGGTCTTGTGGCTGAATTGCATGTGAAACCATCTTTGGTTCAGTTGATAAAGGATAAGCAGCTGTCGGATGATTCCTTGGTGCCACATGTTCAGGACATTGCTGAGGATAGACCATCGGATTTCTGTTTTAATGATGACGGGGTTCTATGTGTTGGGAGTCGGATAGTAGTGCCGAATGATGCGGAGTTGAGGCATGCTATTCTAACTAAAGCTCATAGTAGTCCTTTTGCTATGCACCCTGGTAGTACAAAGATGTATCGTGATCTTAAGAATGTGTACTATTGGGTGGGACTGAAGAAAGATGTTGCGGAGTGTGTGAGTAAGTGCATGGTTTGTCACCGAGTTAAGGCTGAGCATCAGTTTGCTTCTGGGTTGTTACAACCGTTGAGGATTCCTGAGTGGAAGTGGGAAAGGATTACCACGGACTTTGTGTCTGGTTTGCCTTTGTCACCATCGAAGAAGAATTCAGTGTGGGTGATTGTGGATCGCCTTACGAAGTGTGCGCATTTCTTACCTGTGCATACTACGTATACCTTGGATAAGCTTACAGAGCTGTACATTGCTGAGATTGTGCGGTTGCATGGTGTGCCAAAGTCTATTGTGTCAGATAGAGATCCGAGGTTTACATCATGTTTTTGGGAGTGTTTGCATCAAGCTTTGGGTACACAGTTGAAATTCAGTACTTCTTATCATCCACAGTCGGATGGATAGTCTGAGCGTGTTATCCAAGTGCTGGAAGATATGTTGAGGTGCTGTGTGATTGAGTTTCAGGGTTCTTGGGAGAAGCATTTGCCTTTGGTGGAGTTTGCTTATAACAATAGCTACCAAGCAAGTATTCAAATGGCACCTTATGAAGCCTTGTATGGGAGGAAGTGCAGAGCTCCTCTTTGTTGGGCTGAAACATGTCAGAAGTTGGTTTCAATGCCAGCTTTGTTGAAAGGAACCACCGAGAAGGTGAAGCTCATTTGTGAGCGATTGAAGGTAGCTTCTGATCGACATAAGTCTTACGCGGATTTGAAGCGTAAGGAGATTGAGTTTGCGGTAGGTGACCGTGTGTTCTTCAAAGTTTTGCCTTGGAATAAGGCGAAGAGGTTTGGCCGGAAGGGTAAGTTGAGCCCTAGGTACATTGGACCATACGAGGTGATTGAACGTGTGGGTCCTGTTGCGTACAAGCTTAGGTTACCGCAAGAGTTGGAAAAGATTCATGATATGTTTCATGTCTCTATGCTTCGGAGGTATAGATCGGATCCTTCGCATGTTATGCATGTGGAGGAAGTGGAGTTGAATCCAGACTTGACCTATGATGAGGAACCAATTGAAATTCTGGATTCAGACAGTAAAGTTCTTCGAGGCAAGACCATTGAATTGGTTAAGGTGTTGTGGAAGCATCGTGGTGTTGAGGAAGCCACGTGGGAAAGAAAGGATGACATGAAGAAGCAGTTTCCGTACCTCTTTACTCCAGGTAAATTTCGAGGACGAAATTTCTTAAGGGGGGGGGGGAGTTGTAACACCCCAATTCTGGGCTTAGAAGTTTAGGGTCTGAATCGGACTGGTCTGATTTTCGGTTCGAATATAAAAGGAGGTTTTAGGGAAACCCTAGTTCGGGATGCTTTAAAAATATGGAAAATATCTAAAAAGCCTCTTTTAATATATATAAGAGAGTGGTGAAATCAATTTTACAAAATAAGGTTTGGAAGTACAACATTTTGGAATAATGACTAAAATGCGATTTTTGAAAAGTTCAGTGGTGACTGTTTTGTAAGGATTGAAACTTTGAATCTTTAAGGAGCTAATTTACCCAAAAATGATTTTTCCAGATTTTTCCTTAATTTAAGTGATTTAATTAATGTTTAATTAATTGAATGAAAAAGGGAAACCAATTTTTGGAATTTCATAACTAACTTTTCCTAAAATTTTCTCATCTCTTTTTCTCTCAAAATTCCATCATCCAAACACTTTTCTCCAGCAACTTTTGCTTTGATTTTCACTCCAATTGATGAGATTTCAATCATCAATTTACTCCTAATCAAACTAGCATCAAATCCTTTTGATCTCCTCATTGGATTTTCAAGAAAATTGGCTCAAATCAAGGAGAAATCACCATTTAGAGGTAAGGTTGTTCTTCTCCTCTAAATACTCAGTTCTTTACTGAAATTCTCAAGTTGTCAATCCTTAATTTAAGTTTTATAAACAGTTTTAATGATATGAACTTGATTTTGGCTTAAAACTCAAGATTTGGAGGAAATCTTGAAGAATTTCGCTGTGATTGTTTGGGCTCTGTTTTGAGATGATTCTTAAATGTATTTTGGATGTCTAATGATGTGTAAATGAGGTTTTATCAATGCAACCCCGAATAGGTTGTATTTTCTAAGTTTTTGCTTATGGAAATGGTGGTTTTTGGGGTGATCTTGGTGTTTTGTTATTGCTGGAGGTATAAGGACGAGTTTAGGTTCATTTTGGATGTTGATTGATGTGTAGAAATGGTTAGAAGTGATGGATCTTGGCTGGGTTATGTTTTGGAAGAGTTTGGAGGTCATTTTGGTTGTGTTTGGTAGCCGAAATTTTGGTTTTAGATAGAGTAGTGAGTTTAAGAGTGTTGGCTGAAGATTTCAATGCATGATGATGCATTAATCCTCTTCTTTGATGTGTTTAAAATAGGGGAGACATCTTCGGACACTTGTAGTGTTGATCCAAAGGCTTGATCGGCGTTTCGGCAAGCTTGCGAAACGGAATTGGTGAGTGAAGTTGGGTTTCCAGCTTTGAAACAAATGTTTGAAGGTTTTGGGAGCTTAGTTTATGTCTAAGCAACTTAACTAAGCTCAAGAGTAAGTTTTCAGAAAAACTCTCTTGGATGAGCCATGAAGTGGTTCGATGCATTTGTTATAAATTGCTTCTGGGCATACCGTATCGGAACAGGCATTGGTGTTTCGAAACGGGGGCCTGTAATGGCCTTGGTGTTTCGAAACGGCTGATGACTGTTTCGAAATAGTTTGGCCACTAGAAGGTTGTGTTTCAGAACAAGTCTCGAAACGAACCCATGTTTCGGAATGGTCAACACTGTTTCGAAACAGGTGACCGTTGGGCACTGATTTGAATGGTATTGAGGTTTGCAAGCTTTACGTTTTCGTCCCGAAAATTGTATTTGCAATTGCATGAGTTTGAGATGTCCGATTAAGATGAAATTTGACAGGGAAGCATGTAATAATACTAATTTAATATTGGTAACTTAAAAATCAGTTAAGACCTTCTAATTTCCAAAATTTACAATTTGGTCCCCAACATTTGTATTTTGTGCAATTGAGTCTCTTATTGATATCCGATCGTTGTGCTTTTCACATAAATGTTTCTCAAGAGTACGCTTAGGGTTAATGTTCATCTAGACAAGATTAAAAATAAAAAGGGTCGTTAATCAAGGTTGACTTTCAGGTTGACTTTGGTTTTCCCTGTGTAATCTTCGTAGTTCGAGTCAACCGTCTAGGCCGGTCTAAGGGGGTTACACAAAGGATGCACGTGTGCAGGATATCAGAACCATTTGCGATTTTCTGAGTGTCTTTCTGGAAGAATTGACTAGGTTGCCACTAAACAGAGAAGTTGAGTTTGGTATCGAGTTGTATGAGAATACGACTTCGGTGTCCATTGCTCCTTATCGCATGGCACCCAAAGAGCTGAAGGAGTTGAAAATGTAACTTCAAGAGTTGTTGGATCGAGAGTTCATCCGGCCGAGTGTGTCACCTTGGGGTGCACCGTCTTGTTTGTAAAGAAGAAAGATGGGACGATGCAGATGTGCATAGATTATCTGCAGCTGAACAAGTTGACGATCAAGAACAAGTATCCTTTGCCTAGGATTGATGATCTCTTTGGTCAGTTTCGGGGAGAAGCGGTGTTTTCTAAGATAGACTTGAGGTCAGGATATTACCAGCTGAAGGTGAAGGATGTGGATGTACCTAAGACAACTTTTCGGACAAGGTACAGGCATTACGAGTTCTTAGAGATGTCGTTTGGGTTAACCAACGCACATGTTGCTTTCATGGACATGATGAATCGTGTGTTCTATGAGTTCTTGGATCAGTTTGTAGTGGTGTTCATCGATTATATCCTTGTGTATTCTCGTACCAAGGAGGATCATGATGGACACTTGAGAATAGTTTTGCAAGCATTGTTGGAGAACTAGTTGTATGCCAAGCTAAGTATGTGTGAGTTTTGGCTTAAGCAGGTGGTCTTCCTTGGGCATGTTGTATCAACTGAGGGTATTTGCGTTGATCCGCATAAAGTAGAGGCTGTGATGAGTTAGAAGGTTCCTAAGTCGGTGACAGAAGTACGAAGTTTCCTTGGTTTAGCTGGGTATTAATGTAGGTTTGTCGAGGGTTTCTCGAAGATTGATGCACCCTTGACCAAGTTTTTGCAGAAGAATGTTCACTTTGAGTGGACATATGCGAGGCATCAAGCTTTTGAGAAGCTAAAGGAAGCTTTGACACAAGCTCCTGTCTTGATTCAACATGAGTCTGGTAAGGAGTTTGTGGTCCATAGTGATGTGTCCATTGCTGATTTGGGTTGCATGTTGATGCAGGAGGGTAAGGTGGTAGTCTATGCATCTAGACAGTTGAAGGTGCATGAGCGTAACTACCCTACTCACGATCTTGAGCTTGCATCTATGGTGTTTGCCTTGAAGATCTGAAGGCATTACCTGTACGGCGAGAAGTGTGTTGTGTTCACGGATAATAAGAGCTTGAAGTATCTCATGTCTCAGAAGGAGTTGAATCTTAAGCAACGTCGTTGGGTGGAGTTGCTTAAGGATTATGATCTGTCGATCGAGTATCACCCGATCAAGGCCAATGTTGTGGCTGATGATTTGAGCAGAAAAGTGGTCGTGGAATTGTGGGCGATGTTTGCTCGCTTGAGCATATCGCGTGATGGTGGTCTTATCGCTGAATTGCAAGTGAAACAATCTCTGATTCAGTTGATCAAAGATAATAAAATGTTAGATGATTCTCTTGTTCCTGATGTTGAGGACATCACGGAGGGCAGGCCTTCGGACTTTAAGTTTTAATGATGATGGTGTTTTGTGTTTTGGAAGTCGAATAGTGGTGCCAGACGATGTTGAGTTGAGGCGCACTATTCTTACTGAAGCTCATAGTAGTCCTTTCGCTATGCTCTCATTCTTTTTGGGACTCCAAATCAAACAAAGGAAGGATGTCACCTTCATAAATCAAGCAAAGTACGTGAAAGACATGCTCAAGAAGTTTGTCTTGGAGCAAGCAAAACCTCAAGCTACACCAATGAGCTTATCTAAAAATCTTGACAAAGATGAAGGAGGTAAGTGTTTTGACTCTAAGCTTTATCTCTCTATGATTAGATCTTTGCTTTACCTTACGGCAAGTAGACCGAATATATTGTTTAGTGTTTGCTTGTGTGCTAGGTTTCAAGCTAGTCCTAGAGAGTCTCATCTTATAGCCGTTAAAAGGATCTTTATGTATCTTAAAGTTACTCCTTGTTTAGGTCTTTGGTATCCTAGAGACTCAACCTTTAACCATCATGCTTATTCGGATGCGGATTATATGGGTTGTAAAACAGATAGGAAAAGTACTTCCGGAACTTGTCAGTTCTTAGGTAGTATGATCATATCTGTGTTCTCTAAGAAACAAAATAGTGTAGCTTTATCTACCACCGAAGCGAAGTACATATCCTTAGGGAGTTGTTGTGCTCAAGTCCTTTGGATGAAGCAACAACTCTTAGATTATGGAGTTAAAGTTAAAACCATACCCCTTAAGTGTGACAACACTAGTGCTATATGCCTAACCCAAAATCCCATCCAACACTCCAGAACCAAACACACAAAGATATGTCATCATTTCAATAGAGATAATGTCCTTAAACAATATGTTGTTATAGAGTATGTTGACACCTTAAATCAATTAGCGGACATCTTTACCAAGTCTCTAGACAAAGAGCATTTTTGGTCCCTTAAGATAGAGTTAGGCCTAACTAGTCTATCTTGACCCTTTATGACTCATTTTTAGGATAAAATTTGCTTGATCTTGTGAAAATGCTTGTTTCTGTGTTGTTGATCTTGATAGAAATCATGCTTATAGCTAGGAGGAGTATGCTTCTATTATAATATGCTTAGATCTGCTCATACATCATTTGTATACATTTAGAAGATGTTAAAGTCGTGCCTTTGGTTATTCTAAAAACAAAAAATGCATTTCTGGCCATAGGGTATCGATACGACCTTATGCGTATCGACACAAGTACTTCATTAGCTTTCCAAATTGCATTTCCTCTCTTACGGACATCAATATAGTTAAACATGTTTCGATACGAGTTGTGAGCGTTTCGATATGGATGCCATCCTTTCGATATGGTTCCTTGATACGTGGTTCGAATGAATTACCATTGTACCCCTGTATCGATACACCCTTTAGGCGTTTCGATACTCAATCGCGCAGACATCTTCTATTGGCATTAAAATACTTTCTCTTTTATCAAAACTCCTATTTCAAAAACCCTAGCCGATTTTCATCTATAAAAAGCCCCTCAACCCTTAGTAATTTCATCACACAACTTAAAATTTCTTGAGGGTTTTTCTAAATCAAGCCAAGTCTTAAGGCTCTCCATCAATTTGGTGCAAAACCTTTATCCATTCCTCCCTATCTGAATATCAAGGTATAACAACTTCTTTTCTTTTTATTTTCTTTATGATTTTCGTTTTTACATCTTTTTTTCTTGTTTTGTTCTTTCAAAAAAATTTATCAAACTTTTTGTTTTGTTTTGTCTTTCAAATTTTTTTACCTTGATTATTGATTTATCCATGAGATCGAATGTGAACATTAATGCATACACACACTGTTTTACTCAATTTTTCTAGACTATGGCACCCAAAAATGAGAGTACGCACTACAAGCGAAGTCGATGAAGGATCCAATCCTAGCGATGGTACTCGTCCGAATTTGACTCTTATATATCAACGGTGCTTTAGAACTCCCGGTGAACTCAACTACTTTTAATCTTTTAAAAATTACAAGATTCGACCGAAGAGGGTAATTTCCATTCTTTTTCTTAATTCAGAGCGTTTCAAGTTTGTCTATTTACCATTGATCCACGAATGGAAGTTTATGGATTTTCTACAAATACCGAGATTTTTCTTTCGCAATTTGGGTTTGATCTTTTATGCCAATGCCAAGTGTGTTACCAATGTCGAGGGTAATGTCATTGTCGTTTACTCCTATCTCATGGGAAAAAAGATTGTTGTTGATGTCCAAGCCCTTTGTGATGTTTTTGGGTTTGAGGATGAGGGTATCGAAGAAGAAAATTCTCTTGGACATGTTTTGGGGGGTTCCGTGACCGTTCTAAATGCTCAAGACCGCATCCTACACTTGATGATCACTTGGTGGTTTTGGCCTTCGGGAGGAAAATACTCAACCATCCGCCAAGTTGATAACTTTTTGATTCGGTGCTTTCGCTAGAGAAACCAACCTAAGCTTGCTCGCATCATGTTTGTGGAGATTGTCTTTCTCGTTTAACATCTTCACGCATCTCTTCTCACTTCATTCACCTATGGCGCCACTTTGAGCTATTTTTTCACTTAAAAGGAGATAGATTGATATCATGACTATCCGACAAGTCTCATTGATCCTATTGATGAGAGGTCTCTTTCTCGGGGCAAATTTCACTTCTTCAATGGTAATTGGTTTCGCATCTCCGAGCTTCCTAGTGATGCTATTCCCGAAGAGATTGTGAATCCTCCCGTATCTCCTCAAGCTCCTCCTCCTCCATCCATGGATTCTCTCATGAACGACCTAAATGAACAATGTAACGCCATGGTTTTGGGCCTAGATGTTTTGGACATCGGATCGGACCGGTCGGGAACAGTTCGAATCGCGTTTGGTAATTTAAGGAAATCAAGGAACGAGATAGGATAAAAATATGGTAAAAATTGCTAAAATCCACTAAAATCTTGTTTTGGGGGGTTGGTCAAATTAATTTTACAAAAAGAGTTTCGGAAGTAATTCATTTTGGGTAGTGACAAATTTTCAAAACTGTGGAAAAATGCAATTTTTAAAATAAGAGCCAAAATCTTATAATCCTAAGGGAGCTTTATGGCAATTTAGCCTTTCCTTAATATGACATGTGTTTTAAAAGGATTTTAAAGTGATTAAATAAAAGAGTTTTTTATTTAATTAACATTAATAAAATAAGAAAAATGAGATTTCATTTGACGTAACTACCTTTCTCTTCTCATTTTCAGCCAAATACAATTCTAATTCATTTTCTCCGTAATTCTCTTCTTCAAAACACTCTCTCACTATTTTCCGAATCAATTTCAAGATTTCTCTTCAAGATTTCCAAGTTTTGTTAAGATAAAACTTGTCAATCATTGAGGAAAGCAAGGATTGGAGGTAAATCCCATTCTCAACCTTCAATCTAGGTTATTTATTGAAATTCCCAAGATCTTTGGCTTCTAATTAATGTTTTTGGTTGAGCTTTAATTATAGTTTTGATTTGAGATCAAAATGTTACAAAAATATGATTAAAATCTTGAAATTCGGATTTGTTTTGTGAGGCTCTGTTTTGGATTGATTTTAATTGAGTTTTGTGTTGATTAATATGTTGAAAAAGAAGTTTTGTTGATATAGATCCCGAAATCCTTGAGATCCTTGAGTTTCTTGATAGTTTTACTTGAGTTTTTGGGGTGAAATGTTGAAGTAATACTTGCTGGAGGAATAAGGATGGGTTTAGGTTGTTTTTAGATGTGTTTTGATGTTTATAAATGGTTGAAAGTGATGTGTGTTTGCTGAGCTTGGTTTAGGAAGCAATCGATTGAGTTTTCGGTTGTTTCGGATGGGTAAATGGTTGTAGTTTAGGTAAGCATTGAGTTTGTGTTTAGTTGATGTGTTGAAAAGCATTTTAATGCATTTGTATCTCTATTTTGGTGGTTAAAATAGGGGATCTTGATGAAGCAAACGAGATGATTTTAGAGGCTCTGAAAGGGTGATTTTTATGTCAGAGAGCAAGGCTTCGCGTATCGGTCAGTCGAAATGGGTTTTCTAGCTTTGTAACGCTTTGAGCATGGTCTTGGGAGCTAAGTGTAAGCTTGAAACACTTAGCTAAGCTCAAGAGTAAGTGATTCGAAAGTCTCTCTCGAAATGTGCTATATTTTTGTTGGAAAATGCACTTGATGTAGATGTGTTTTTATTTACTGTTTTAAAGCATGTTTTGAGCATTGATAATGCTGGTGTTTAATTCCAAGTTGTTAAGGATGCATTTGGTAGATGATCCTTGGATTTGATAAATGTATACATTTGATATTAAGCATGTTTTTGCTTGTGGAAATGGCATTACGTTTATTCTTGTAAAATAGTGGAATATTGATAATAAACGATTATATTGGTAAGTGATGAAAATAGTTTTTGGTTACTTTAATCGGATATAGTTGGCCGGCTATAGGATTGGGTGCACCGTGAATAAAGTCGCCTTGGATGTCCAGGGGTTTTGATTGTACCGTATACTCCATCCAAGTACCCTAACGATTGAGGTTAAGATCACAACGGTGGATGTTAATCCCGTGTGTGAATCTTGTGGTATGTGTCCCGTGCTCTCATTAGTGGAATTATCAATCTATCGATGAGTGGTGTTGAGGGGTAGTGATTGTTCCATTATACTCAACCACGGGTGTCACAACGATAGAGGGTTGCTCTCGTGTGTGAGCCTTGTATAGTCCGATAGTGTGTATGAAGCATGTGGGACAACACTTTTAATCTGCATATCCAATTGTGTCATTTGTGTTGGTTTTGGTATGTTTTGAGAATGGATCACTTGCAAGCCAATATAATGTTGTTGATTAATTATTTAAGCATGAGATGCTTGTGGTTTATGCTAGAATGCATGTAATGCTTTGTTAAGCATGAGCAAAGGATTATTTGTTGTTACTTTGATGAAGCTGTGAGCATGTGGTTTAAAAAGTAAATTGATGCTTGTATTAGCATGTTTTAAGAAAGGGCATGAAATGACAATAGATGATATTTCCGGTTTTGTAAATGCATTGACGAATGTTTGTTTTAGTGATCCTCACTAAGCTTTATGCTTACGCTCTTTTGGTTTCATCAATGCAGAGAAATAGGCTTTTGTGGCAGCAAGAGGGCAAGTGGAATCCAAGCTTTTTGACTAAACAAAGTATGTGGTTTTACCTAAGTGTAATAAGATGCAATGGGTGGGATTTCTACTATGGGATTTCTACTCTGGGATATCTACTCTTGGATTTATTTGGTGAAGTTGTACACCTTGAGCATGTTTGGTTTGCCTATTTTGGGTTGTAAATGGCCTTTGAATGTTGATTTGAACTTGAATGTGGTTTTTAGCCTTCTTATGGTTTTGTCATCTAGGAAGCATGCCTATATTTCTTACGCATGCAAGTTTGATGCTATGTTTTGGTTTGTGCTTCGTATTAGTGGTCTTTGATGCTTCTACATGTTGTATGTGTGATGTGGCATGTATTTGAATGATTTCGGAGGTGAATAGTTGAGTAAAACCAGCAAATTGTGAAATTGCAGGGCAAGGCGTTTGGGAACGCCCTTACCTGTTTCGAAATGATGGCCTAGAATGGTCATGGTGTTTCGGAACGGGTTGGCACGTTCCGGAACATTTTGCTACTAGAAAGCATGGTTTCAAAAAGGGTTTCAGAACACTCCCGCGTATCAAAACGGTCAACCTGGTTTCGAAACGGCCGTTTTGATACGGGGTCTTGTGTTTCGAAACACTTGACTGTTGGATGTTGAATTTGAATTGTTCCAGGTTTCTGTTTCTTACGTTCTAGTCCCTGATTATTGAATGCATAATTAAATGAGTTTGGATGGTCCGTTTATGATGAAACTTGACATGCTGGCATGTTATATGACTAATTTTGGAATGGTAACTTTAGAACCTATTTTGTCCTTATAATTCTAAAAATTTACAATTTAGTCCCTAAAAGATGTTTGTATACAATTGGTCCCCAAATTGAGTTCCGATCGCTGTGACGCTTCGGCTAAATCGAAATTATAATCATATAGCTTAATAATGCGCATCTAGAAAATATAAAAAGGAAAAAGGGCCGTCAATCGAGGTTGACTTTAACGAGTTGACTTTGGTTTTCCCCGTGTAATCTTCTTAGTTCGGTTCAGTCGTCTTGGCCGGGCCAAGGGAGTTACATTTGTTGGTATTAGAGCCAGGTTACGAAAGAATTAGGAATGATGGTAAGTGGAATTGATATGTTTGGCGTATGGATGTGTGAAAAAACATGTTTTGATTGCATATTGGAATTTATGCTATGCTTGATTGAAGTAAATCATAAGTGAGATGAACATGATTGTATGTTGATGATGTGATATTGATATGTGCTGATTTTGGATGATGGAAAGCATGACGAGCATGGTATGTTATTGTATGTTATGTTATGTTTGAGGGAAATCGGGGTGCTCGTTGCCTTATTACACTGATTAAATGTTTTTGTGAACTTGGATCCTTGCTTGAGGCTGGCCTAAATGGTTTGTTTTGTTTTATTGTTATGCCTTGTTAAAAATAGCACTATTGGTACGAGGAGAGAGCTCAGATCAAACAAGATAGTTCCTGCGAGTGAGTAGGGCGACCAGGGTGATCAAGGGGCTGATGTCCCTACTAGTGGAAAATTACCTCCGCCGCCACCACCTGGAGGTGGAAAGCAAGTGCAACAAGGACATGCTGGTTCGGGTTTGGGTTATCTAACGCCATTGGTTCAGGCGATCACAGGGGCATTTCAGGCTGCAGTAGTCGGAGCGCATGTACAGGCCCTGTAGCGGGGCAGGCGGGTTTACCCTTGGAGAGGTTGAGGAGTCTAAGAGCTGTTGAGTTCTTTGGAATGTCTCCTAAGGCGTCAAAATCTTTGTTGGCGAGTACGATCCGTATCATGGATCAAATGATGTAGATTTGGAGCTTTTCCGAGGCGCTTTTAAGAGAAAGTATCTAGGTGTGAGATATTTGGATGAAAAGAAACGCGAGTTCATATCGCTAGTTCAGGGAAACCTTTATGTGGCTGAGTACGAGGTCCAGTTCATACGTCTGAGCCAGTATGGGCCTGAGCTGATACCTAGTGAGAGGCACCGTTGTGATCGCTTCCGGTATGGGTTGGTGCAAGAAGTCAAGACATGCATGTTGGCTGCAGATTACACCTATTTTGATATGCATGTATGCTGAGCCAAAGACATTGAACAAAACTTGGGTTTTGCATCCCGAGGAGTTGGTTTTAACTCTGGAAAGAGAGCAGCTGAGTCTAGTTCCAGTAGTGGATGGAACAAGAGAGGCCAAGATAAGAGATATCAGCCTCCTGCAAGGCGAGGCAATGCTTGACATGGTGCACCGGCTCTAGGAGATTAGATGTGAGTGGAACAGAACACGTACTGGACGTGTGGATCTCGGGGTCATCTAAGGCGAGATTGTCCTCGAGTGGCTAGGTAGGTTAAGGCTCCTGTGGCGGTAATAGGAATTCGTGTTGGAACTGTGGTTCGACGGATCACATGAGGTGAGAGTGTCCTTTGCTGGCTGGTGGAGACCAAGGACGTTCCCATGTTGTAGTTGTACCTCAAAGTGGTCGTGGGTGCGGCCGAGGGAACTTTCAGAGGAGAGACGAGGGTCAACGGGGTATCGCTCATGTTGTAGTAGTTCGGCCTGAGGGAGGCGGTCCAGCAAGGGTCTATGCTCAGCACGAGGATACTGATGTCATCGAAAGTACCTTCGCTCTTCATTCTTTATCATTGTTGGCTTTGATTGATTCTGGATCCACGCATTCTTATATCTTGAGTGAGCATGCGCATTTGCTTGATATACCTGTTGAGTTGCTCGAAGTAGGAATGCAAGTGACTAGTTCTTTTGGTGAGACTGTAGTCATTTGGAAGTTGTATAGGAGATGTCCATTATCTATGCAAGGTCATGTTTTGTGTGTGGATTTGGTGGAGTTACCATTCTACGGTTTCGATGTAATCCTTGGTATGGATTGGTTGACTGAGCATAGAGCGGTGCTTGATTTTGATGTCAAGCGGGTCACCTTAAATCTTGTCGATGATTATGAACTGGTGATAGTAGGCGAGAATGTGAAATTCTTGTCGAATGTGATTTCGGCTTTGGAAGCAAACCATATGACGAGGTTGGGTTGTGAGGCTTACCTTGCTTTTGTGATGTATCCTAGCATAAAAGATGCACGTGTGTAGGACATCAGAACCGTTTGCGATTTTCCGAGTGTCTTTCCGTAAGAATTGACTAGGTTCCCACCAAACAGAGAAGTTGAGTTTGCTATCGAGTTGTAACGCCCCGGTTTTGGGCTTAGAAGTCTTGGGCGTTGACCGGTCGGTCAAAGTGCCGTTCGAATCGTAAGAGGTTAAATTAGGAAAGCCTAGTTCGGGTTGCATTAAAAATATGGAAAAATGTTCTAAAATCATCTTTTAATATAATTAAGTGAACTGTGAAATCAATTTTGGAAAATGAGTTTTGGAAGGGTGACATTTTGGCTAGTGACCAAAATGTAATTTTTGAAAGTTTGGTGGCTGTTTTATAAAGGGTTGAAACTTTGAATCTTTAAGGAGCTATTTACCCAAAGGGAGTTTCTCCAGATTTTTCTAAGATATTTTGAGTTATAATTCTGATTTTAAAGATTTCATAACGGAGGGAAATCTCATTTTGCTATTTTCTCAACTAACTTCTCATTTTCTTTCTCTCTTTTTCTCTCAACCCAAACACTCCATTTCCAGAGTTTTGTTTCTGATTTTCTCACCTAAATTCTTCCTTTCAACTATCATTTGATCCCTAATCATTGTTTCTTCAAAACCTCTTCAATTGCTACAAGTTTCATCAAGGTTTTTCATTCCAAAAAGAGGAGAAACTCAAGTTTGGAGGTAAGAACGTCCTTCTCCTCTGAACTTCAAGTTCTTTACTGAAATTCCTAAGTTTTCAATCCTAAATTGATGTTTAATTAAAGGCTTTTAAGTTGATTTATGGATCTTGGCTAATTATGCAAGATTTTGATGATTTCACATGATTTTCGTTTGATCTGTTAAATCTGTGATTTGAGAGGTGTTTTTGATGTTAAATGATCTCTAAATTGATAAGGAAATGAGTTTTGATTGATGCAATCCCGGATAGGTTGAGTTTCCTAAGTTTAGCTTGTGTTTCAAGGTAGTTTTTGTGGTGATCTTGTGGATCTGATGTTGCTGGAGGTATAAGGATGTTAATAGGTTGTTTTTAGATGTTATATGATGTTAATGGAAGTGTGGTTTTGCTGGTTTATGGCTGGGCTTTGTTTAGAAGTGGTTTGGATGCATTTTCGGTTGTGTTTGGTGGCCGAAAATGGAGGTTGAATGAGAGCAGCGAGTTTAGGTGCTTTCATTGAAGCAATTAATGCATGATGATGCATTAATCCTCTGCTTTAATGTGTTGAAACAGGGGAGGCATCCTTGGATCCAAGAGTTGTTGATCCAGAGGCTTGATTTGGTGCTTTGGCTTGAAGCAAAGTGGAAATCGGTGAGTGCATTTGTGAAAATGGATTTTCAGCTTTAAAACCAAGGTTTGAAGGTTTTGGGAGCTTAGTTTAAGTCTAAACAACTTTGCTAAGCTCAAGTGTAAGTTTTCGGATTTCTCTCTAAGTGGTGGCCATGACTTTGATCTAATGCAAGATGATGATTTGCATGTTTTAATTACTGTTTTGAAAGCATGTTTTAGCATGATAATTGCTGATGTTTTAAGCCATGTGTTGAAGGTAACTCTAGGTAGGAGTTCCTTGATTTTATACATTGTAATGATGTGGTTTAATGCTTTGAAATGCATGATGAAAATGGCTTGGTTTAATGCTTTATAACAGTGGATTATATGATGTATAAGATGTATATTGGCAAGTGATGTTTTATAAAAGTGAAGGTCACTAAGGTGGTTAAAAGTCCTTGAGTGAGCCTTGTTTCTTAAGATCATCAAGGTGGTTAAAAGTCCTTGGATGAGTCTTGTTGCGGACACTAAGGTGGTTAAAAGTCCTTAGGTGCTCCTTTCCATGGTGGTTAAAAGTCCATGGGGCCAAGGTGTTTAAAAGTCCTTGGGGCCAAGGTGTTTAAAAGTCCTTGGGGTGATTCAAGCATTGGACACAAAGGTGGTTAAAAGTCCTTGTGTGGTCCTCATTCATGGTGTTTAAAAGTCCATGGCCAAGGTGTTTAAAAGTCCTTGGGGCCAAGGTGTTTAAAAGTCCTTGGGGAAAGTTGTGAACTTGTTTTAATAAATGAAATGTATCACTTGAGCCAATATGACATGTTATGATTACTGTGAAGCATGAGATGCTTGTTTTAATGAAATGTTGAAGCATGAGATTGCTTGTTTTAAGTATGCTTTTGAGCATGTGCAAAGGTTGATTTTAATCATGTATATAAATGGTTTTAATTGCATTATTGAATTGTTTTTAAAGAGCATATCTCACTAAGCTTTTGCTTACGCTCTCTCGTTTTCTTAATTCAATAATGCAGAGCATTAGAGTACCTTGAGGGGCAGCAAGAAAGGGCAAGCAATCAAGTTCAAGTAAAGCTCAATGTATGAAGGTTTTACAAGTACTTTTAGCTTTTGGTTGATTTGGCAATGGGGGACCAATGAGTGTGTTTTTGGGAGATGTTGGAACTCCCTAAGTATGTTGGATGTTGATGAGATTGCTGGTTTTATAATTGGCTTTATTATGCTTGGTTATGAAGGTTTATGCATGAATGGTTAGCTTAAGTAGGAAGCATGCCTTTTAAATTGGGGCTTTTCATATGTGATGGTTTTATGTTGAATTGGTGATGCAATTATGGTCCTTGCATGTTGATTGATTATGTGGTATGATTTGGTGATGTTTAATTGAAGTTTGAAGCATGTATATTGTTGATTTTGAGTCGATTTCAGGCAGGGGTATCGATACTCGGACTTGCGTATCGATACGCCTGAGCCAAATATGTTCATTTCTGCCCAGGCGTATCGGTACGGTTGTATGGGTATCGATACCGTATGAATGCCGTATCGAAACGGGGGAATTCGTATCGATACCGTATCTGGAGTTTGGTTACTGCCTTCCCCGCGTATCGATACGACACCTGGCGTATCGATACCTGACCGTTAATTCGGTTGAAAGTATCTTTCATGTTTTGTTTTGTTTACGTTTTGGTCCTGAATCTTGTTTATGCAATTGTATGAGTTTGGGAAGTCCTTTTGAGCTGAAATTTCGTAGAGAGGCATGAAACCTGACTAATTTCAAGATGGTAACTTTAATTTGGACTAAGTCCTCATATTTATCAGAATTTACAATTTGGTCCCTAAAGTTGTAATTTGTTCAATTGGGTCCCTGTTTGATCTCTGATGTTTGTGACCTTTGAGTATGTTGTTTGTGTGATCACAATTAGGGTTAATGTGCATCTAGATAAGATTAAAAAGAAAAAAAAAGGTCGTTAATCAAGGTTGACTTTCGGGTTGACTTTGGTTTTCCCCGTGTGACTTTCTTAATTCGGGTCAACCGTCTAGGCCGGGTTAAGGGGGTTACACGAGTTGTATGAGAATACGACTTCGGTGTCCGTTGCTCCTTATTTCATGGCTCCCAAAGAGCTGAAGGAGTTGAAAATGTAACTTCAGGAGTTGTTGGATCGAGGGTTCATCCGGCCGAGTGTGTCACCTTAGGGTGCACCGTCTTGTTTGTAAAGAAGAAAGATGAGATGATGCAGATGTGCATAGATTATCTGCAACTGAACAAGTTGACGATCAAGAACATGTATCCTTTGCCTAGGATTGATGATCTCTTTGATCAGTTTCGGGGAGCATCAGTGTTTTCTAAGATAGCCTTGAGGTCAGGATATTACCAGCTGAAGGTGAAGGATGTGGACGTACCTAAGAAAGCTTTTCGGACAAGGTGCAGAAATTACGAGTTCTTAGTGATGTCGTTTGGGTTAACCAACACACCTGTTGCTTTTATGGACATGATGAATCATGTATTCCATGAGTTCTTGGATCAATTTGTGGTGGTGTTCATCGATGATATCCTTGTGTATTCGCGTACTGAGGAGGATCATGACAGACACTTGAGAATAGTTTTGCAAGCATTGTTGGAGAACCAGTTGTATGCCAAGCTAAGTAAGTGTGAGTTTTGGCTTAAAGAGGTGGTCTTCCTTGCGTTATGTTGTATCAGCTGAGGGTATTTGCGTTGATCTGCACAAAGTAGAGGTTGTGATGAGTTGGAAGGTTCCTAAGTCGGTGACAGAAGTACGGAGTTTCCTTGGTTTAGCTGGGTATTAATGTAGGTTTGTCGAGGGTTTCTCGAAGATTGCTACACCCTTAACCAAGTCGTTGCAGAAGAATGTTCTCTTTGAGTGGACATATGCGAGGCAGCAAGCTTTTGAGAAGCTAAAGGAAGCTTGACACAAGCTCCTATCTTGATTCAACCTGAATCTGGTAAGGAGTTTGTGGTCTATAGTGATGCGTCCATTGCTGATTTGGGCTGCATGTTGATGCAGGAGGGTAAGGTGGTAGCCTATGCATCTAGACAGTTGAAGGTGCATGAGCGTAACTACCCTACTCACGATCTTGAGCTTGCAGCTGTGGTGTTTGCCTTGAAGATTTGAAGGCATTAACTGTACGATGAGAAGTGTGTTGTATTCACGGATCATAAGAGCTTGAAGTATCTCATGTCTCAGAAGGAGTTGAATCTTAAGCAACATCGTTGTGTGGAGTTGCTTAAGGATTATGATCTATCGATCGAGTATCACCCGAGCAAGGCCAATGTTGTGGCCGATGGTTTGAGCAGAAAAGTGGTCGTGGAATTGAGGGTGATATTTGCTTGCTTGAGCATATCGCGCGATGCTGGTCTTATCGCTGAATTGCAAGTGAAACTATCTCTAATTCAGTTGATCAAAGATAAGCAGTTGTTAGATGATTCTCTTGTTCCTGATGTTCAGGACATCACAGAGGGCAGGCCTTCGGACTTTATGTTTTAATGATGATGGTGTTTTGTGTTTTGGAAGTTGAATAATGGTGCCAGATGATGTTGAGTTGAGGCGCACTATTCTGAATGAAGCTCATAGTAGTCCTTTCGCTATGTATCCTGGTAGTACAAAGATGTATCGTGATTTGAAGGATGAGTACTACTAGGTGGGGTTGAAGAAGGATGTTGCTGAGTTTGTTAGTAAATGCATGGTGTGTCAGCGAGTGAAAGCTGAACATCAGGTTCCATCAGGGTTAGTACAACCTTTGAGAATCCCAGAGTGGAAGTGGGAAATAATTACCATGGATTTCGTGTCTGGCTTGTCATTGTCACCATCAAAGAAGAATTCGATTTGGGTGATTGTTGATCGCCTTACGAAGTGTGCACATTTCCTGCCTGTGCATACTACGTATAACTTGGATAAGTTGGTGGAGATGTATATTGTTGAGATTGTACGGTTGCATGGTGTGCCAAAGTCCTTTGTGTCATATAGGGAAACGAGGTTTAAATCGCGATTTTGGGAATGTTTGCATCAAGCTTTGGGTACACTATTGAATTTCAGTACTTCGTATCATCCTCAGACGGATGGACAGTCGGAATGTGTGATCCAGGTTCTTGAGGACATGTTGAGATGCTACATAATAGATTTTCAGGGTTCTTGGGAGAGGCACTTTCCGTTAGTTTAGTTTGCTTACAACAATAGTTATCAGACAAGTATCAAAAATGGCTTCATACGAGGCTTTGCATGGGAGAAAGTGTAGAACCCCGCTTTGTTGGGTAGAAGCTAGGAAAAAGTTGATTTCAATGTCGGCTATGTTAAAAGGAACCGCCGAGAAGATGAAGCTCATTTGTGAGCGTTTGAAGGCAGCATCAGATCGGTAAAAGTCTTACGCGGATATGAAGCGTAAGGAGATCGAGTTCGCGGTTGGAAAACGTGTGTTTTTTAAGGTATCACCTTGGAAGAATGTGATGAGATTTGGGTGTAAGGGTAAGCTTAGCGCAAGGTTTATTGGACCTTATGAGGTTGTGGAGCGTATTGGTCCTGTGGCATATTGGTTAAGATTGCCTTCGGAGCTGGAAAAGATACATGATGTGTTTCATGTCTCGATGTTGCGGAGGTACAGATTAGATCCTTCGCATGTGATGCCTGTTGAGGAGATATAGTTCAATCCGGATCTGTCATATGATGAGGAACCAGTGAGGATTCTGGATGTGAGCAGCAAAGTTCTTCGTGGCAAAATGATAGAGCTTGTAAAGGTATTGTGGCGAAACCGAGTAGTTGAGGAGGCCACGTGGGAAAGCAAAGCGGACATGCTGAAGCAGTTTCCTTACCTTTTCCCATCAGGTAAAATTTCATGGACAAAATTTCCTAAGTGGGGGAGAGTTGTAACGCCCTGGTTTTGGGCCTAAATGTTTTGGACATCGGATCGGACCGGTCGAGAATGGTTCGAATCATGTTTGATGATTTAAGGAAATCAAGGATCGGGATAGGATAAAAATATGGTAAAAATTCCTAAAATCATCTAAAATCATGTTTTAAGGGTTGGTTAAATAAATTTTACAAAAAGAGTTTTGGAAATGGGACATTTGGAGTGACCAAAATGTAAAGTTTCAAAATTGTGGAAAATGCAATTTTTAAAATAGGAGCCAAAATCATAGAATCTTTATAGAGCTTTATGGCAATTTATCCTTTCCTTAATATGACATGTGTTTTAAAAGGATTTTAAAGTGATTAAATAAAAGGGTTTTTTATTTATGGAAAACTACATCGGTGGTCCCCAAACTATTACCATTTTCCTATTTTGGTCCCCAAACTATGTTTTTCCGCAAAATTGTCCCTTTTGTTACATAGTTCTCCTGTTTTGGTCCCCAGCGTTAAATAGCTAACGGTTTTGCTGACGTGGCATTTTTTAAGAGGGGAGATAAATGATTTAAAAATATTTAAAAAATGACACGTCAGCAAAATCGTTAGCTATTTAACGTCGGGGGACCAAAACAGGAGAACTATGTAACAGAAGGGATGGTTTTGCCGAAAAACATAGTTTAGGGACCAAAATAGGAAAACAGTAATAGTTTGGGGACCACCGGTGTAGTTTTCCCTTTTATTTAATTAACATTAATAAAATAAGAAAAATGAGATTTCATTTGACGTAACTACCTTTCTCTTCTCATTTTCAGCTAAACACAAACATAACTCATTTTCTCCAGAATTCTCTTCTTCCAAACACTCTCTCATTATTTTCCAAATCAATTTCAAGATTTCTCTTCAAGATTTCCATGTTTTGAGAAGCTAAAACTTTTCATTCATTGAGGAAAGCAAGGATTGGAGGTAAATCCCATTCTTAACCTTCAATCTAGGTTCTTTATTGAAATTCTCAAGATCTTTGGCTTCTAATTAATGTTTTTGTTTGAGTTTTCATTTTAGTTTTGATTTGAGATCAAAATGTTACAAAAATATGATTAAAATCTTGATTTTCGGATTTCTTTTGTTAGGCTCTGTTTTGGATTGATTTTAGTTGAGTTTTGTGTTGATTATTATGTTGAAAAGAGGTTTTGTTGATATAGATCCCGAAATCCTTGAGATCCTTGAGTTTCTTGATAGTTTTAGTTGAGTTTTTGGGGTGAAATGTTGAAGTAATGTTTGCTGGAAGTATAAGGATGGGCTTAGGTTGTTTTTAGATTTGTTTTGATGTTTATAAATGGTTGAAAGTGATGTGTGTTTGCTAGGATTGGTTTAGAAGCAATCGATTGAGTTTTCGGTAGTTTCAGATGGGTAAATTGTTGTAGTTTGGGTGAGCATCGAGTTTGTGTTTAGTTGCTGGTGTTGAAATTCATTTTAATGCATTTGGATATCTGTTTTGGTGGCTAAAAATAGAGGATCTTGTTTCGTGAGCAAACAAGACAATTTTGGAGGCTCTAGAAGGGTGATTTTTGTGTCGGTGAGCAAGGCTTCGCGTATCGGTGAGTGGAAATTGATTTTCCAGCTTTGTAACGCTTTGAGCGTGGTCTTGGGAGCTTAGTGTAAGTTTGAAACACTTAGCTAAGCTCAAGAGTAAGTGATTCGAAAGTCTCTCTCGGAATGTGTTATATTTTTGTTGAAAAATGCACTTGATGTAAATGTGGTTTTATTTACTGTTTTAAAGCATGTTTTAAGCATTGATAATGCTGGTGTTTAATGTCATGTTGTGAAGGATGCATTTGGTAGATGATCCTTTGATTTGAGAAATGTATGTGTTTGATATAAAGCATGTTTTTGCTTGTGGAAATCAGATTATGTTTATGCTTGTAAAATAGTTTAATATTGATGACAAATGATTATATTGGCAAGTGATGGAAATGGTTTTTGGTTACTTTAATCGGATATAGTTGGCCGACTATTGGGTTGGGTGCACCGTGAATAAAGTCACCTTGGATGTCGAGGGGTTTTGATTGTTAATCCCAACGGTGGATGTTAATCTCGTGTGTGAATCTTGTGGTATGTGTCCCGTGCTCTCGTTAGTGGAATTATACAACTATCAATGAGTGGTGTTGAGGGGTTGTGATTGTACCGTTATACTCCAACACGAGTGTCACAACGATAGAGGGTTGCTCTCGTGCGTGAGCCTTGTGTGTATGAAACATGTGGGACAATGCTTGTAATCCGCGTATCTGATTGTGTCATTTGTGTTGGTTTTGGTATGTTTTGAGAATGGATCACTTGCAAGCCAATATAATGTTGTTGATTAATGATTTAAGCATGAGATGCTTGTGGTTTATGCTAGAATGCATGTAATGCATGGTTAAGCATGGGCAAAAGAATTGTAACGCCCCAATTTTGGGCTTAGAAGTTTTGGGTTTGGACCGGTTCGGTCGGGTTGCGGTTCGAATATAAAAGGGTGAATTTAGGAAAGCCTAGTTCGAGTTGCATTAAAAATATGGAAAAATGTCTTAAAATCCTCTTTTATTATATATAAGAGAATGGTGAAATAAATTTTACAAAATGAGGTTTGGAAGTGTGACATTTTGGTTAGTGACCAAAATGTAATTTTTGAAAACTGTGTGACTATTTTAAAAAGGATTGAAACTTTGAATCTTTAAGGAGCTATTTACCCAATAGGAGTTTCTCCAGATTTTTCTTAAATAATAAAGGATTAATTAATGATTTTAATATTAAGTAAAAGGGAGGGAAAGATATTTTTGGCATTTTCAACTAACTTTTCCAAATTCCCATTTTCCTTTTCTCTCATCTTTTCTCTCAAACCAAACACATTCTCCAGCACATTTTCCCTCTGATTTTGACTTCCAAAAATGAGATTTCAATCCTCTTTTGATCTGTAATCATCTCTTCAACAAAACCTTAGCATTTGCTATTTGGATTTTCAAGAATTTGGTTCCAAAAAGGGAGAAACTCAAGTTTAGAGGTATGAACATCCTTCTCCTCTAAATTCTCAGTTCTTTACTAAAATTCCTAAGTTCTCAATCCTTGATTTGTGTTTTATAAAAGGATTTACAATTGAGTTCTTGATCTTGGCTTTAAAATGCAAGATTTGCTTTAATTTTGATGAAATTCGTATGATCTGATTGGACATTATTTTGAGATGACATTTTGATGAAAAATGAATGTATAATTGGTGAGAAATTGAGGTTTAATTAATGCAATCCCAGATAGGTTGAATTTCCTAAGTTTTGCTTGAGTTTTTGGTTGTTTTTGGAGTGATCTTGATGATCTGTTATAGCTGGAGGTATAAGGACGTGGTTAGATCCTTTTTGGATGTTAAATGATGTTTAAGAATGTTTAGAATTGATGGATCTTGGTTGGGTAGTGTTGTGGAGTTGTTTGGATGTGTTTTCGGTTGTGTTTGGTAGCCGAAAATGGAGTATGGATGAGAGCAGCGAGTTTAAGTGCTTTCATTGAAGATATTAATGCATGATGATGCATTAATCCTCTGCTTTGATGTGTTTAAAACAGGGGAGTCATCTTTGGATCTTTGTGGGGGTGATTCAGAAGCTTGATTGGTGTTTCGGCAAGTGGCGAAACGGAATCGGTGAGTGGATTTTGGTTTTCAGCTTTGAAACCAATGTTTTGAAGGTTTGGGGGCTTAGTTTAAGTCTAAGCAACTTAGCTAAGCTCAAAAGTAAGTTTTCGGAAAAACTCTCTTGATGATGAACCATGGATTGGTTGAATGCAATGTGATTTGTTTGCATGTTTTAAATTCTATTTTGAAAGCATATTTGGCATGATTATTTGCTGATTTAATAAGCCATGTGTTGAAGGATGCTCAAGGTAAGAGATCCTTGTTTTTGAACATTGCTTAATGTGGGTTTGACGCTTAATCATGCATGATGACTATGGCTTTGATAAATGCTTTAAAACAGTGGAATAATGTTGTAAAATGATGTATATTGGCAAGTGATGTCTTGAGAATGGTTAAGAACACTATGGTGGTTAAAAGTCCATGGTTTGTTCTTGGTTAAGATCACAAAGGTGGTTAAAAGTCCTTGTGTGAATCTTGTGCATTTTAAGAACAACATGGTGGTTAAAAGTCCATGATTGATTCTTGTTAAGGTCACAAAGGTGGTTAAAAGTCCTTGTGTGAGCCTTGTGTATTTAAGAACACCATGGTGGTTAAAAGTCCATGGGTGATTCTTGTTAAGGACACAAAGGTGGTTAAAAGTCCTTGTGTGGTCCTTGTGAATTGTAAGAACATCATGGTGGTTAAAAGTCCATGGATGATTCTTGTTAAGGACACAAAGGTGGTTAAAAGTCCTTGTGTGGTCCTTGTGAATTGTAAGAACATCATGGTGGTTAAAAGTCCATGGATGATTCTTGTGTTGATTGTATCACTTGTGGCCAATATGACATGACAATAAATATGAAGCATGAATTGCTTGTTTTAAATGCTTATGTGCATGTTCAAATGATGTTTTGAATTATGGTTTATAAAGGTGTTTGTAAATGCATTATTGAGTTGTTTAAATTGAGCACTCCTCACTAAGCTACTTGCTTACGCTCTCTCTTTTCTTAAACCAATAATGCAGAGCATTGAAGTGCATTAGGGGCAGCAAGGAAGCCAAGAATCCAAGTGAAGGTTTAAGCTCATGTATGGTGAATGTTTTCTAACACTATTAGCTTTTGGGCATTTGGCAATGGGGGACCTATGTTGTTGTTTGGGAGATGTTTTGGACTCCCTAAGTTGGTTTTATGTTGTTGATGATGTGGGAACATGTATTTGGCCTTTGTGAGGTGGTTTTGGTATATTGATGCTTGAATGGTTTTCTAAGTAGGATGCATGCCTATAGAATTGGGGATTAGCTTAATTGATGCCATATTTGAGTATGGTTGATGCAATTGTGTTCCTTATGCATGTAATGACTTGCTGGTATAATTTGGTTGCATTTGGAGCATGTTTGATGGGTCAATTGTGTGTTTAATCAGCAAATTTCTGCAAATCTGGGCAGGCCGTATCGGAACGGGTGCTACCGTTTCGGAACAGGGGCCTGAAATGGCCTAGGCGTTCTGAAACGGGAGGAACCGTTCCGGAACGGAAATGCTACTGCCAAGCCCTGTTCCGATACACGTTTCGGAACGGTCCCGTGTTTCGGAACATGTCCTCCCTGTTTCGGAACACTCGACCGTTGGGCTCTGAATTTGATGGTTAAATGTTTTGAAATGTTTGCGTTTTAGTCCTGAACCTTGTTATTGCAATTGTTTGAGTTTGAGATGTTCGTTTGAGCTGAAATTTTGGAAGAGAAGCATGAAAAATGATTAATTTCATACTGGTAACTTTTATTTGGGTTAAGTCCCTATAATTTTTCAGAATTTACAATTTGGTCCCTAAAGTTGTAATTTGTGCAATAGAGTCCCTAAATGTTCTCTGATTGTTATGATCTCTGAGCATGCTGATCTTGTGAACATATCTAGGGTTAATGTGCATCTAGACAAGTTTAAAAAGAAAAAAAGGGGTCGTTAATCAAGGTTGACTTTCGGGTTGACTTTGGTTTTCCCCGTGTAAACTTCTTAATTCGGTTCAACCGTCTGGGCCGGGTTAAGGGGGTTACATTTGGTGGTATCAGAGCTGAGTTCTCGAGTAATTGGGAATGATTATGTGGATGATTTAAGTATGTATGCTTTGTATGCTTGTTGAGTGAAAGCATGTTGAGTAAATTGAAATATGTTACAATTGTGGTGTATGATGTGGTGAAGCATGTTGTGGGTACCCATTGCCAAATCAAAGCTAATGTAGTGATGTTGTTTTTAATTGGAAAATGAGCTTGAGTACTTGGATTGCTTACCTTGATGAGCCTGACTTTGTTTTATTGCATTGTGATTGCATTGTTAGTGTATGGCACCTCGTAGAGAAGTGAGGGTTAGTAGGCGAGCTATGGCTCAGAATGAAAATGAAGAGAATGCTGAGAATGCTATGGATTTACCTCCTCCGCCTGGTGGTGGTGGTGCTGAGGGTGAAGGAGCTAGTGTTGCAGCTGGTGCTGGGGTCGCTGGACCTGAAGCTGGTCAGGGGCAAGCTGTTCCTGACATGACAATGTTGGTTCAAGCTATTGCTGGTGCTTTTCGAGCAGCGGTAGCTGGAGCTGAAGGAGCTGGGCATCAGGGAGATGCTAGTGTTAGACTACCCTTGGAACGCTTGCGCAATCTAGGAGGGACTGAGTTCAGGGGTTTGTCTGCTGAAGGTTCGGAGTCTTGGCTGGAAAGTACCAAGAGAATCTTGGGGCAAATGGGTTGCACTGATGTGCAGAAGCTGGGGTGTGTGGTATCCTTGCTTCAGGATGATGCGTATACATGGTGGACAACCACTATCTCTGGGATGGCGGAAGCTGATGTAACTTGGACGTTCTTTCAGAACGCGTTTAAGAGAAGACATCTGGGTGTGAGGTATCTAGACGAAAAGAAGAGGGAATTTATGTCTCTTACCCAGGGGAGCATGTCTGTGGCTGAGTATGAAGTTTAGTTTTTTCGACTCAGTCAGTACGCACCTGAGCTTGTCCCGGATGAGCGGGAGAGGTGTGAAAGGTTCCGTTATGGTTTGGTGACGGAAGTAAAGATGTATGTCCTAGCTACCGAGTATGATGATTTTGATGTGCTGGTGGGCCGAGCAAAGGACATTGAGATGAACTTGGATTTATCTTCTAGAAGTGCTATTTCTGGTACTGGTAAGCGAGCTGCTGAGTATAGTTCCGATGGTGGACGAAACAAGAGGGGACGTGATCAGAAGTATCAGTCTTCAGTTAAGCGAGGTGGTGGTGCGCCTGCTTAGGGAGACAAGGCTAAAGTTGATCCGAGCGCATGTTGGACATGTGGATCACGCGGCCATATGAAACGTGATTGTCCTCGAGCTGTGAGGGAGGTGCAAGCTCCTGTTGTGGCGGCTGGTAATGCATGCTGGAACTGTGGATCTACGGATCACATGAGGAGAGAGTGTCCTATGTTGGCTAGTGGCCAAGGGCGTGCTCCTGTTGTTGTTGCACCACAGAGAGGTCGTGGGCGCGGCCGTGGTAACTTCCAGCGTAGAGAGGATGGTGGACGTAATGTGGCCCATGTTGTGGTTGTTCAGCCTGAGGGTGGTGGCCAGGCTAGAGTGTTTGCTCAGAGGGAGGGGAGGAATGACGCGGATGTGATCGCAGGTACTTTTACTTTGCAATCCTTGTCATTACTTTCCTTGATTGATTCTGGATCTACGCACTCATACATATTGCGTGAGCATGCTGAATTGCTTGGTTTTCCTGTTGAGTCTTTGGATGTTGGTATGCGTGTCACTAGTTCTTTTGGCGAGACTGTTGTGACTCGAAAGCTTTATAGAAGATGTCCTTTGGTTGTTCAAGATCATGTCTTTCATGTTGACCTTATGGAGTTGCCTTTCTATGGTTTTGATGTAATCCTTGGTATGGATTGGCTTGTTGAGCATCGAGCTGTTGTGGATTGTGAGAATAAGCGAGTTTCGTTGAAGCTTGCGGATGATTATGAGGTAGTTGTGGTTGGTGAGAATGTGAAGTTTCTTGCCAATGTGGTGTCTACATTGGAGGCGAGCCGGATGCTGAGGCAGGGTTGTGAAGCTTATCTAGCTTTTGTGATGATTCCTAGCTCTAAGGAGTTGCGTGTGCAAGATATCAGGATTGTGAGAGAGTTTCCTGGTGTGTTTCCTGAGGAGTTGCCTGGATTGCCTCCTAATCGCGAAGTGGAGTTTGGGATTGAGCTGTATGAGAATACAACTCTTGTGTCCATTACCCCTCATAGAATGGCACCTAAAGAGTTTGAAGTACCTGATGTCTCAGAAGGAGTTGAATCTTAGACAGCGGTGTTGGGTGGAGTTGCTCAAGGATTATGATTTGACGATTGAGTATCACCTTGGAAAAGCTAATGTTGTAGCGGATGCCTTGAGTAGAAAGGTAGCTGTTGAGCTGAGAGCTATGTTTGCCAGTTTGAGTATTTCGCGCGATGGTGGTCTTGTGGCTGAGTTGCAAGTGAAACCATCTTTGGTTCAGTTGATTAAGGAAAAGCAGTTGTTGGATGATTCCTTGGTACCGCATGTTCAGGATATCGCGGAGGATAGGCCTTCGGATTTCTGTTTTAATGATGATGGAGTATTGTGTTTTTGGAGTCGGATAGTGGTGCCCAATGATGCTGAGTTGAGGCGTGCTATTCTGACTGAAGGTCATAGTAGTCCTTTTGCTATGCACCCTGGTAGTACTAAGATGTATCGTGATCTTCGTGATGAGTACTATTGGGTGGGTTTGAAGAAGGATGTTGCTGAGTTTGTCAGCAAGTGCATGGTGTGTCAGCGAGTTAAGGCTGAGCATCAGTTTCCTTCAGGGTTGTTGCAACCGTTGAGAATTCTTGAATGGAAGTGGGAAAGGATTACCAGGGACTTTGTGTCTGGTTTACCTTTGTCGCCATCGAAGAAGAATTCGGTGTGGGTGATTGTGGATCGTCTGACGAAGTGTGCGCATTTCTTGCCTGTACATACTACGTATTCTTTGGATAAGCTTGCGGAGCTGTATATTGCTGAGATTGTGCGGCTGCATGGTGTGCCTAAGTCGTTTGTGTCGGATAGGGATCCGAGGTTTACATCGTGTTTCTGGCAGTGTTTGCATTAGGCTTTGGGTACACGGTTGAATTTCAGTACATCTTATCATCCTCAGTCGGATGGTCAGTCCGAGCGTGTTATCCAGGTTTTGGAGGATATGTTGAGGTGCTGTGTGATTGAGTTCCAGGGCTCTTGGGAGAAACATTTGCCTTTTGTGGAGTTTGCCTACAATAATAGTTATCAGGCAAGTATTCAAATGGCACCTTATGAAGCTTTGTACGGGAGGAAGTGTAGGACTCCTCTTTGTTGGGCTGAAACGGGTCAGAAGTTGGTTTCGATGCCAGCGTTGTTGAAAGGAACCACCGAGAAGGTGAAGCTCATTTGTGAGCGTTTGAAGGCAGCTTCTGATCGGCAAAAGTCTTACGCGGATCTGAAGCGTAAGGAGATTGAGTATGCGGTGGGTGATTGTGTGTTATTGAAGGTTTCACCTTGGAAAAAGGTGAATAGGTTTGGCCGGAAGGGTAAGTTGAGCCCTAGGTACATTGGACCATACGAGGTGGTTGAGCGTGTGGGTCCTGTTGCGTACAAGTTGAGGTTGCCTCAAGAGTTGGAAAAGATTCATGATGTGTTTCATGTTTCTATGCTTCGGAAGTATAGATCGGATCCTTCACATGTGATGCCTGTGGAAGAAGTGGAATTGAATCCGGATTTGACCTATGATGAGGAACCGGTGAAGGTTCTGGATTCGGATAGTAAGGTTCTTCGAGGCAAGAACATTGAGTTGGTAAAGGTGTTGTGGAAGCATCGTGGTGTTGAAGAAGCCACGTGGGAGCGGAAGGATGATATGCTGAAGCAGTTTCCGTACCTCTTTCCTTCAGGTAAATTTCGAGGACGAAATTTCTTAAGGGGGGGAGAGTTGTAACGCCCCAATTTTGGGCTTAGAAGTTTTGGGTTTGGACCTGTTCGGTCGGGTTGCGGTTCGAATATAAAAGGGTGAATTTAGGAAAGCCTAGTTCGGGTTGCATTAAAAATATGGAAAAATGTCTTAAAATCCTCTTTTATTATATATAAGAGAATGGTGAAATCAATTTTACAAAATGAGGTTTGGAAGTGTGACATTTCGGTTAGTGACCAAAATGTAATTTTTGAAAACTGTGTGACTGTTTTAAAAAGGATTGAAACTTTGAATCTTTAAGGAGCTATTTACCCAAGAGGAGTTTCTCCAGATTTTTCTTAAATAATAAAGGATTAATTAATGATTTTAATATTAAGTAAAAGGGAGGGAAAGATATTTTTGGCATTTTCAACTAACTTTTCCAAATTCCCATTTTTCTTTTCTCTCATCTTTTCTCTCAAACCAAACACATTCTCCAGCACATTTTCCCTCTGATTTTGACTTCCAAAAATGAGATTTCAATCCTCTTTTGATCTCTAATCATCTCCTCAACAAAACCTTAGCATTTGCTATTTGGATTTTCAAGAATTTGGTTCCAAAAAGGGAGAAACTCAAGTTTAGAGGTATGAACGTCCTTCTCCTCTAAATTCTCAGTTCTTTACTGAAATTTCTAAGTTCTCAATCCTTGATTTGTGTTTTATAAAAGGATTTACAATTGAGTTCTTGATCTTGGCTTTAAAATGCAAGATTTGCTTTAATTTTGATGAAATTCGTATGATCTGATTGGGCATTGTTTTGAGATGACATTTTGATGAAAAATGAATGTATAATTGGTGAGAAATTGAGGTTTAATTAATGCAATCCCGGATAGGTTGAATTTCCTAAGTTTTGCTTGAGATTTTGGTTGTTTTTGGAGTGATCTTGATGATCTGTTATAGCTGGAGGTATAAGGACGTGGTTAGATCCTTTTTGGATGTGTTTTCGGTTGTGTTTGGTAGCCGAAAATGGAGTATGGATGAGAGCAGCAAGTTTAAGTGCTTTCATTGAAGATATTAATGCATGATGATGCATTAATCCTCTGCTTTGATGTGTTTAAAACAGGGGAGTCATCTTTGGAACTTTGTGGTGGTGATCCGGAAGCTTGATTGGTGTTTCGGCAAGTGGCGAAACGGAATCGGTGAATGGATTTTGGTTTTCAGCTTTGAAACCAATGTTTTGAAGGTTTGGGGGCTTAGTTTAAGTCTAAGCAACTTAGCTAAGCTCAAGAGTAAGTTTTCGGAAAAACTCTCTTGATGATGAACCATGGATTTGTTGAATGCAATGTGATTTGTTTGCATGTTTTAAATTCTGTTTTGAAAGCATATTTGGCATGATTATTTGCTGATTTAATAAGCCATGTGTTAAAGGTTGCTCAAGGTAAGAGATCCTTGTTTTTGAACATTGCTTAATGTGGTTTTGACGCTTAATGATGCATGATGACTATGGCTTTGATAAATGCTTTAAAACAGTGGAATAATGTTGTAAAATGATGTATATTGGCAAGTGATGTCTTTAGAATGGTTAAGAACACTATGGTGGTTAAAAGTCCATGGTTGGTTCTTGGTTAAGATCACAAAGGTGGTTAAAAGTCCTTGTGTGAATCTTGTGCATTTTAAGAACAACATGGTGGTTAAAAGTCCATGATTGATTCTTGTTAAGGTCACAAAGGTGGTTAAAAGTCCTTGTGTGAGCCTTGTGTATTTAAGAACACCATGGTGGTTAAAAGTCCATGGGTGACTCCTGTTAAGGACACAAAGGTGGTTAAAAGTCCTTGTATGGTCCTTGTGAATTGTAAGAACATCATAGTGGTTAAAAGTCCAAGGATGATTCTTGTTAAGGACACAAAGGTGGTTAAAAGTCCTTGTATGGTCCTTGTGAATTGTAAGAACATCATGGTGGTTAAAAGTCCATGGATGATTCTTGTGTTGATTGTATCACTTGTGGCCAATATGACATGACAATAAATATAAAGCATGAATTGCTTGTTTTAAATGCTTATGTGCATGTTCAAATGATGTTTTGAATTATGGTTTATAAAGGTGTTTGTAAATGCATTATTGAGTTGTTTAAATTGAGCACTCCTCACTAAGCTACTTGCTTACGCTCTCTCTTTTCTTAAACCAATAATGCAGAGCATTGAAGTGCATTAGGGGCAGCAAGGAAGCCAAGAATCCAAGTGAAGGTTTAAGCTCATGTATGGTGAATGTTTTCTAACACTATTAGCTTTTGGGCATTTGGCAATGGGGGACCTATGTTGTTGTTTGGGAGATGTTTTGGACTCCCTAAGTTGGTTTTATGTTGTTGATGATGTGGGAACATGTATTTGGCCTTTGTGAGGTGGTTTTGGTATATTGATGCTTGAATGGTTTTCTAAGTAGGATGCATGTCTATAGAATTGGGGATTTGCTTAATTGATGCCATGTTTGAGTATGGTTGATGCAATTGTGTTCCTTATGCATGTAATGACTTGCTGGTATAATTTGGTTGCATTTGGAGCATGTTTGATGGGTCAATTGTGTGTTTAATCAACAAATTTCAGCAAATCTGGGCAGGCCGTATCGGAACGGGTGCTACCGTTTCGGAACAGGGGTCTGAAATGGCCTAGGCGTTCCGAAACGGGAGGAACCGTTCCGAAACGGAAATGCTACTGCCAAGCCCTGTTCCGATACACGTTTCGGAATGGTCCCGCGTTTCGGAACAGGTCCTCCCTGTTTCGGAACACTCGACCGTTGGGCTCTGAATTTGATGGTTATATGTTTTAAAATGTTTGCGTTTTAGTCCTGAACCTTGTTATTGCAATTGTTTGAGTTTGAGATGTCCGTTTGAGCTAAAATTTTGGCAGAGAAGCATGAAAGATGATTAATTTCATACTGGTAACTTTTATTTGGGTTAAGTCCCTATAATTTTTCAGAATTTACAATTTGGTCCCTAATGTTGTAATTTGTGCAATAGAGTCCCTGAATGTTCTCTGATTGTTATGATCTCTGAACATGCTGATCTTGTGAACATATCTAGGGTTAATGTGCATCTAGACAAGTTTAAAAAGAAAAAAAGGGTCGTTAATCAAGGTTGACTTTCGTGTTGACTTTGGTTTTCCCCGTGTAAACTTCTTAATTCGGTTCAACCGTCTGGGCCGGGTTAAGGGGGTTACAAGAATATTTGCTGTTATTTTGATGATGCTATGAGAATGTGGTTTAAAAAGTGCATTGATGCTTGTAGAGCATGTTTTAAGAATAGGCATGAAATGACAATTGATGATAATTTCGGTTTTGTAAATGCATTAATAAATGTTTGTTTTAGCGATCCTCCCTGAGCTTTATGCTTACGCTCTTTCGGTTTCATCAATGCAGAGAATTAGGCTTTTGTGGCAGCAAGAGGGCAAGTGGAATCCAAGCTTTTTGACTAAACAAAGTATGTGGTTTTACTTAAGTTTAATAAGAGTCAATGGGTGTTATTTCTACTCTTGGGTTTATTTGGTGATGTTGTACACCTTGAGCATGCTTGGGTTGCCTATTTTGGGTTGTAAATGGCCTTTGAATGTTGGTGTGAACTTGAATGTGGTTTTTATCCTTTTTATCGTTTTGTCATCTAGGAAGCATGCCTATAGTTCTTAAGCTTGCAAGTTTGATGCTAGGCTTTAGTTTGTGCTTCATATTAGTGGTCTTTGACGCTTATACATGTTGTATGTGTGATGTGGCATGTATTAGAATGATTTCGGAGTTGAATAGTTTTCAGGACAAGGCGTTTCAGAAAGCCTTACTTGTTTCAGAACGATGGCCTGGAACGGTCATGGTGTTTCGGAACGGGTAGGCATGTTCCAGAACATTTTGCTACCGGAAAGCATGGTTTCGAAACGGGTTTCGGAACACACACACGTATCAAAACAGTCAACCTGGTTTCGAAATGGCCGTTCCGATACGAGGTCTTTTGTTTCGAAACACTTGACCGTTGGATGTTGAATTTGAATTGTTCCAGGTTTCTATTTCTTACGTTCTAGTCCCTGATTTTTAAATGCTTAGTTAAATGAGTTTGGATGGTCCGTTTATGATGAAACTTGACATGCTGGCATGTTATATGACTAATTTTGAATTGGTAACTTTAAAACCTGTGTAGTTCTTATAATTCTAAAATTTACAATTTAGTCCCTAAAAGATGTTTGTATACAATTAGACCCCTAATTGAGTTCCGTTTGCTGTGATGCTTCCGCTAAATCGAAATGCTAATCATATAGGTTAATAATGTGCATCTAGAAAAGATAAAAAGAAAAAAAAGGGTCGTCAATCGAGGTTGACTTTAACGAGTTGACTTCGGTTTTCCCCGTGTAATCTTCTTAGTTCGGTTCAGTCATCTAGGCCGGGCCAAAGGGGTTATATTTGTTGGTATCAGAGCCAAATTACGAAAGAATTGGGGATGATGGTAAGTTGAATTGGTATGTTTGGTGTATGAATGTGTGAAAAAGCATGTTTTGATTGTATGTTAGAATTTATGCCGTGCTTGATTGAAGTAAATCATATGTGAGATGAACATGATTGTATGTTGATGATGTGATATTGATATGTGCTGATTTTTTATGATGGAAAGCATGATGAGCATGGTATGTTATTTTATGTTATGTTATGTTTGAGGGAAATCGGGGAGCCCATTGCCTTATTAGATTGATTAAATGTTTTTGTGAACTTGGATCCTTGCTTGATTCGGGCCTAAATGGTTTGTTTTGTTTTATTGTTATGCCTTGTTAAAAATATCACTATGGGTCGGAGGAGAGAGCTCAGATCAAACACGCTAGTGTCTGCGGCCGAGCAGGGCGACCAGGGTGATCAAGGGGCTGATGTCCCTCCAAGTGGAAACTTACCTCCTCCGCCACCACCTTGAGGTGGGGAGCAAGAGCAACAACGACATGCTAGTCCGGGCTTGGGTGATCTAACGTCGTTGGTTCAGGCAATCACCGGGGCATTTCAGGATACAGTAGCCGGAGTGCATGCTCAGGCCCTTGTAGCTGGGCAGGCAGGTTTACCCTTGGAGTGGTTGAGGAGTCTAGGAGCTGTTGAGTTCTTTGGAATGTCTCCTGAGGCGTCAGAAGCTTGGTTGGCGAGCACGATCCGTATCATTGATATAATGGGATGCAATGATGTTTGCAAGCTGGGATGCGCAGTTTCTTTGCTGCAAGGCGACGCAGATAGTTGGTGGACGACTACCACTGCTGGAATGGAACCCATTGAAGTAGATTGTGAGTTTTTCAATGGTGCCTTTAAGAGGAAGTATCTGGGAGTGAGATACTTGGATGAAAAGAAATGTGAGTTCATGTCGCTAGACCAGGGAAACCTTTCTTTGGCTGAGTACGAGGTCCAGTTCGTACGTCTGAGCCAGCATGCCCCTGAGATGATACCTAGTGAGAGGCGTTTCTGTGATCACTTCCGGTATGGGTTGGTGCAAGAAGTCAAGACATACATGTTGGCTGTAGATTTCAGCGATTTCGATGTGCTTGTATGTCGACCCAAAGACATTGAACAGAACTTGGGTCTGGCATTCGGAGGAGTTGGTTCTAGCTCTGGAAAGAGAGCAGCTGAGTCTAGTTCCGAGGATGGACATAAGAAGAGAGGCCTCGATAGGAGATATCAGCCTGCTGCGAGGCGAGGAAATGCTGGACATGGTGCACTGGCTTAGGGAGATCGGATGAGAGCAGAACATAACACGTGTTTGATGTGTGGATCTCAGGGTCATCTGAGGCGAGATTGTCCTCGAGCGGCTGGGGAGGTTCAGGCTCTTGTGGTGGTAACATGGAATTTGTGCTGGAACTGTGGTTCAGCGGATCACATGAGGCGAGAGTGTCCTTTGTTAGCTAGTGGAGGCCAAGGACGTGCATCTGCTGTGGCTGCACCTCAGAGAGGTCGTGGGCTCGGTAGAGGGAATTTTCACATGAGAGACGAGGGTCAGCGGGGAATTACTCATGTTTTAGCAATTCGGCCTGAGTGAGGGTATCCTGCAAGGGTCTATGCTCAGCGCGAGGAGCGCAATGATACTGATGTCATCGCATGTACCTTTGCTCTTCAGTCTTTATCATTGTTGGCTTCGATTGATTTCGGATCCACACTTTCTTATATCTTGAGTGAGCATGCGCATTTGCTTGATATACCTGTTGAGTTTCTCGAAGTAGGAATGCAAGTGACTAGTTCTTTTGGTGAGACTGTAGTCACTAGGAAGTTGTATAGGAGATGCCCTTTATTTGTGCAAGGTCATGTTTTTCTTGTTGATTTGATGAAGTTACCCTTCTACGGTTTCGATGTGATCCTTGGTATGAATTGGTTGACTGAGCATAGACCGGTGGCTGATTTTGATGTCAAGCGGGTCACCTTAAAGCTTGCCGATGATTATGAAGTGGTGATAGTAAGCGAGAATGTGAAATTCTTGTCGAATGTGATTTCACCTTTGGAAGCAAACCGTATGATGAGGTTGGGTTGTGAGGCTTACCTTTCCTATGTGATGAATCTTGGCACAAAGGATTTACGTGTGCAGGGCATCAGAATCGTTTGCAATTTTCTGGGTGTCTTTCAGGAAGAATTGCATGGGTTGCCACCAAACAGAAAACTTGAATTTGGTATCGAGTTGTATGAGAATATGACTCTGGCGTCCATTGCTCCTTATCGCATGGCACCCAAACAGTTGAATGATTTGAAAACTCAACTTCAGGAGTTGTTGGATCGAGGGTTCATCAGGCCGAGTGTGTCACCTTGGGGTGCACCGGTCTTGTTTGTAAAGAAGAAAGATGGGACGATGCGGATGTGCATAGATTATCGGCAACTGAACAAGTTGACGATCAAGAACATGTATCATTTGCCTAGGATTGTTGATCTCTTTGATCAGTTTCATTGTAGTAGGTGAGAATGCGAAATTCTTGTTGAATGTGATTTTGGCTTTGGAGGCAAGTCGTATGTTAAGGTTGGGTTGTGAGGCTTACTTTGCCTATGTGATTAATCCTGGCACAAAGGATGTACGTGTGCAGGACATCACAACCGTTTGCGATTTTCCGGGTGTCTTTCCGGAAGAATTGCTTGGGTTGCCACCAAACAGAGAAGTTGAGTTTGGTATGTACCCTAACGATTGAGGTTAAGATCACAACGGTGGGTGTTAATCCCGTGTGTGAGTCTTGTGTTATGTGTTTCATACTCTTGTTAGTGGAATTATACAACTACCGATGAGTGGTGTTGAGGGGCTGTGATTGTACCGTTATACTCCACCACGGGTGTTACAACGATGGAGAGTTGCTCTCGTGTGTGAGCCTTGTGTAGTCCGGTAGTGTGTATGAAGCGTGTGGGACAACGCTTATAATCCACATATCCAATTTTGTCATTTGTGTTGGTTTTGGTATGATTGAGAATGGAACACTTGCAAGCCAATATAATGATGTTGATTATTGATTTATGCATGTGATGCTTGAGGTTTAAGCTAGAATGCATGTGATGCTTGGTTTAAGCATGAGCAAAAGATTATTTGTTGTTATTTTAATGATGTTAAAAGCATGTGGTTTGAAAATTGCATTGATGCTTAGAAGAGCATGTTTTAAAGAAAGGCATGAGTTTGCAAATGATGATGCAATGGTTTTATGAAATGCATTGTTGAATGTTACTTTTAGCGATCCTCACTAAGCTATATGCTTACGCTAATTTGTTTCATCAATGCAGATAATTGAGCATTCAAGGCAGCCCAATAGCACGGGGATTCCAAGAGTTTTGACTGAACAATATATGTGATTCACCCTTAGTGTAATAAGAGGCAATGGGCATGATTTCTACTTTTGGATTTGTTGGTGATGTTTGACAACTTAAGCATATTTGATTTCAGATTTTCGACTTGTAATTGGTCACTATTTGGTTTCATGGTTTGCTTATAGCGTTTTGTCTATGCTTTAACTTTTTTTCTTAAGCATGCTTGAACTGCTAACGTATCATCATGGTTTGATGTGCTCGATGAGTATGATTTACTGTTTGATGATGTTTACATGTCTACTAGGTAGATTATAACTTGTATGCATGATTTGAGCTCGTTTGGATATGGTTCAGTGTGTTTAAATGCCATTGGAATGTGCTTTTCGGGTATGCGTATCGATACACGGGGAAGTGTATCGATACACTAAGGCCAATTCCAGGCTTTTCGGTACATGGGTATCGGTACGGATTGCCCGCGTATCGATAAGCCCAAGCCAAGTTTTAAGGCTGTACCGAAACGTGGGGAAGCGTATCAATACGATCTTCCCATGTTTTCTACTGTCTTCCCGCGTATCGATACAATCTTTGGTGTATCGATACGGGTAGTTAAAATTCAATTGAAAGAATCTTCTTAAGTTTTGAAATTTTATGTTTTGGTCCTTGAATGTTAATTGATCAATTGGATGAGTTTGGATGATCGGTTTGAGTTGAAATTTTACATGATGACATGTTACATGACTAATTAAGAATCGTTAACTTTAAAATCTGAAAAGTCCTTGTAATTTCTATCATTTGCAAAATGGTCTCTAAAAGTCTTGAGTATGCAATTGAACCCCTATATGAACTCTGATTACTGTGCCGTTTCTTTCTAATGGTCTTTCTGAAGTCATAGGTTAATATTGTGCATCTAGAGAAGATAAAAAGAAAAGAAAAGGTAGTTAATTGAGGTTGACTTTTACCAGTTGACTTCGGTTTTCCCCGTATAATCTTATTAGTTCGGTTCGGGCGTCTAGGCCGGGCTAAGGGGGTTACAGAGTTGTTAAATTTAAGATTCTTGATGAGATCTTGGTGATTTTCGTATTTCTATGTTAAGCTCTGAGTGGATGTTGATTTTCAACATATTTTGGATGTTATTTGATGTTGAGGATGAGGTTTTAATAAATAAATCCCGAATAGGTTTGGGTCTCTAAGATCAAGATGTTAGATTTGTGGTTTTTGAGGTGTTTTTGATGATCTGTTATTGCTGGAGATATAAGGTCATGTTTATGTTTATTTTTTATGTTAATTGAGGTTTAAAAAAGGTTAGAATTGATAGATCTTTGCTGGGCTTTGATTGGAGAAAGTTAGGAAGTCTTTTCAGTTATTTATGATAGGCGAAATGCAGGTTTTGAGAAGGGCAGTGGGTTGGATTGACTGGCTGGTGTTTTGTTGAGTGGATCGAATGATCGAACTAAGCCAAGAGGGGGGTGAGTTGGATTTTCAATCTTCTTGGTGGTGGAAATTGCAAATAAAAAGATTGACAAGGGATTTTAGAGTGGTTCAAGTTCCAAATGAACTCTACGTCCACTACCTTAGCTTCACTAAGGATTTGCAACAATTCCACTAATTGCTCTTCCCTTTTTCTAGGCTAAGGAGGTAACCCTTACAATTTTCGGTCAAATTTTCTACCCAAAATTTGACCTAATCCTCACACAATTGAAACAAAGAATTTGTTGGCTAAACAAGTATCTCTCAATACATAAACTAGCCCAATTACAAGCACTCAACCCAATTGAAATGATAAGAATGAAAAATACAATTGGGGTTTCTAGACAATAATGAGATTTAGGCACAAATGCTTGGATTTGATGTTTGGATGTTTCCTTTAGGATCAATAGTTGTTGCTGAAGCTTTTAGAGGTCCCTTTTATACCTTCTCATTGATTTCTAGTCGTTGTGGTTGTTGCATTCATCAATAGAGCCGTTGGGGGTGTTATCTCCCCTCCATAAATGCAGTCTGCAACCAACTGTTTCGAAACGTCCGACTCTGTTTCGAAACAGGCCAAAATAGAAAAAGTCGTTGGGGTGCATTAAATAGCCCGTATCGAAACGGCTAGACTAGTTTTGATACGCTAAGAGCCCATTTCGAAACTTGTTTCGAAACATTTTGCCACTGTCAAGGGTCGTATCGAAACGGCTTGAAATCGTTTCGATACGTGTTAACGGTTTGTTAAAAATCATATAAAAACATTCAACGGTCATATTTTTCAAATCAATTTAATAGCCGTTTCGAAACACTATATGTCATTTCGATACGGCGTCTCTATGCTCTAAAGCCGTTTTGAAACTTGTTTCGAAACACAGGTTGGCAGTGTTGAAATCGTTTCAATACCCGTTTCGAAATATGAGTTCATAGTTTCAAAACTGTTTAGAAACGCCTTAGGCCGTTTCGAAACAGGGACTCGAAAATCACTGTTTTAACTTTAAGAACACTTAGAAAATATTTGATAGACTTAGTTTTTAACTTAGGCATTTTCTTTAAATCATATAGGGATGTTTGAGGACTTAAAAATTCGTTTTCACATTTTCAATTTAGTCCTTGGGTTCTTTAGTTATATAAAAATTAAAATATCGGTTTCGCAATCTCCCCCTTTTTGATATAACAAAACCAAAGTTAGAATTTTTAAGAGTTTTGAAATTTTTGAACATATTCTAACTCCCCTCAATTTAAGATAGGTTTTTAAAGTTTTTTAAAAAGATTTAAGGATTTAAATTCAAGGTTTAAAACTTAAAAGCACTTTAAACATTTTAAAACGAATTTTGGCTCTTAGATTACTTCTCCCCCTTTTTGTTAAATCAAAAATAATAAACAAGGCTCATAGAGAAGAAATAGGGTTAATAGCAATAATCATTAAGCAATAAGCAATCAGCAACAATAATATTAATTCATAAAATTAAAATATCCAAAACATAAATCTTCAACAAAAAGTTCAAAGCATAATCCCAAATAACATCAAAGCATAGGGTCATAAAACAGAATGGAAATAAAGATGCAAACTTAATCCTAAAATGCATAGCTAATATGATATGTCATGAGAAACCTAGGCCTCGTCGTCACCATCATCATCCGAGGACTCATCATCGCTCTTGACTTGAGATTGATGAAACTTTATCCATTGGCCATAAAAGGTGGAGAAGGACATATCCATGGCCGAGTGTTGATCTTCAAGGGATTGGAGTCGATCATCTACATTTTGCAAATTTGTATTGATAGCACCAAAGCCCGAAGCCATGTTAGTGTACATAACGAAAACCAAACTTACGGAGAGAGGACTCACCAATTTTTGACTTGCGGGGTTCCGGAGAGTCGTAGGTGCAATCAAGATTAAGCGTGCTAAAGATGTGACTTAAAACCGTTACATAAGTAAAGGATTTCAGTGCATCGGTGTCACAAAGCTTAACCTTGTTAACTCTTTCGGCAAATATGATCTTAACTAGATTAGGGCGTTGACCACGACGGAAACACTCAAACCAAAAATAGTCTACTTGACGAATGTGTGAATATTTACCTCCGGAGGGGCGAAGGAACCATGAGACCATCAAATGAAGGAATCTATCGTGCGCATCCAAGCTAAGCACCGAACCGATGTGAGAACCAAAATGACTCTCATTCTCAATTCCTTCGTCCTTAAGAGAAAACGTAGACTCCAAGAGAGGGATGTTAATGACAATCCTCTTTCCCAAGATAGAAGACTCAAGGCCAACCACTTCGATATTATCTTCATTATTAATAAATTGAGCATTGGAGTAAAAGAGAAGTACCATGTGTTTGTACCAAATATCTGGGATACTCAATAGACCAAGGAATCCCCATTCAATTAAACGATCGAGATAACGAAAGAGAAATCGCTCGGAGTCAAGAAACGTGAGATCAATAACATGCTCACGACGAACTTCGTACTTCTTGACATATTTGAAACGATCCCTCATCTCTTGAGTTCGAAGAGTTTTTTGAAATAGCAGGGTGAGATTTGGACGAATACTCGAGTCACCGGATTGAACGGACTTACGCTTTTTGTTGACATTCTCCGTAGCCATCCTAAAAACATTAAGCAAGCGATTTAAAATAAGTTTAAGTGTATGCATGAGATTTCGTAATTCAATCCAATGATAAATCCCACTTAGGTTTAAAAAAAAGTTTTAAAAACAAATAAATATACAAAAAAAAATTAAGAGAAAAACAGTAAAGAAAATACGAGTGAAAATTTATATATTCGAATAAAAAAATTTAAGATTTCTGAAAATTTATTACAAGATTTGAAAAATCCAAGTATTAAAACATATAAACTATACAAATTTAAAATTTTCTAACCTAAGATTCGAATACAAATTGAAGGAGAAAGAACACGAGGAAAAATACCTTAGATTGAGATTTTGGATGACTGGATGAAAATCCATGCCCAAGATTGTTGAAGCTTTCTTACACTTGTGTTTAAGAGTAAAACCCCTCAAGATTTGGTGAAAAACAAAGAGGTTTAGAGGGTTTTATAGGGGAAAATCGATTCTAGGGTTTTTAGGGTTTCGGAGAGTTTTAAATAAAGCATAACATTATCAGTAAAAGCCCTTTTTAAAGTAGTCCGCGAACCCATTTCGGAACGGTGTCGACCGTTACGAAACGCGGGCACGAAAGTTTGACCGATTTTTCAACTCCAGCTGACCGTTTCGATACGGGTTTGACCGTATCGAATCCCCATTGACTCGTATCGAAACTTGTTTCGATACACCCCTTGGCAGTAGCCAAAACGTTTCGAAACCCTTGGAAGGTGTTTCGAAACGCCCTTCTCTCAGATGGAAATTTAAAGCATCCGTATCGAAACAGGTGTACCCGTTTCGATACACATGGGCCTGGAAGTGCAGATGAGGCTCTAAAAGTGCAGAAAAGTGAAATTTGCTAAGGCCTAACTTGCATGAATGGCATGAATGAGCAGAAAAACATATGCAAATATAAACATACTCCCCCTAGCTATAGGCATTGATGAAATTAGGAGTAAAAACACATAAACATGGCATTTCACAAGATCAAGCAATTTTAAGCACAAAAGAGGTCCTAAAGGTCAAGATAGGCTAGCTAGACCTAACTCTCTCCTAAGGGACCAAAAACGCTCTTGGTCTAAAGGTTTTGTAAATATGTCCGCTAATTGATTTAAGGTGTCAACATACTCTATAACCACGTCTTCTTTAAGGACATGATCTCTAATGAAATGATGCCTTATTTCTATATGTTTGGTTCTAGAGTGTTGGATGGGATTTTTTGCCAAACATATAGCACTAGTGTTATCACATTTTAGGGGTATGGTTTCAACTTTAATACCATAATCTAAGAGTTTTGCTTCATCCAAAGGACTTGAGCACAACAACTCCATAAGGATATGTACTTGGCTTTGGTGGTAGATAAGGCTACACTATTTTGTTTCTTAGAGAACCAAGATATGAGCATACTACCTAGGAATTGACAAGTTCTTGAACTACTCTTCCTATCGATTTTACATCCCCCATAATCCGCATCCGAATAATCATGATGGTTGAAGGTGGAGTCTCTAGGGTACATAAGACCTAAACAAGGAGTATCTCTAAGGTACCTAAAGATTCTCTTAACGGCTATAAGGTGAGACTCTCTAGGACTAGCTTGAAACCTAGCACACAAGCAAACACTAAACAAGATATCCTATCTACTCGCGGTAAGGTAAAGCAATGATCCAATCATAGAACGGTAAAGCTTAGAGTCAACACACTTACCTCCTTCATCTTTGTCAAGCTTTGTAGATGAGCTCATAGGGTGTGGCTTGAGGCTTTGTATTCTCCAAGCCAAACTTCTTTAGCATGTCCTTTATGTACTTTGCTTGATTGATGAAGGTGTCATCCTTCTTTTGCTTGATTTGGAGTCCCAAAAAGAATGAAAGCTCCCCCATCATGCTCATCTCGAATTCACATTGCATTAGCTTAGCAAACTCTTTGCAATGACATTCGTTAGTAGAACCAAAAATAATATCATCAACATAAATTTGTACTACTAAGATGTCATTTTTATACCTTTATATAAAAAGTGTAGTGTCCACCTTACCTTTTTCAAAACCTTTTTCAATTAAAAAGTTTGAAAGTCTTTCATACCAAGCTCTAGAAGCTTGTTTTAAACCATAAAGAGCTTTAGTGAGTTTGAAAACATGATTTGGAAATTTTGAGTCTTCAAAACCCGGTGGTTGTTCCACATACACTTCCTCATTTATAAACCCATTTAAAAACGCGCTTTTAACATCCATTTGAAAAAGCTTGAAATCATGATAACATGCATATGCAAGCAACATCCTAATGGCTTCCATTCTAGCTACGGGTGCATAGGTTTCATCAAAATCTATTCTCTCTTCTTGAGTGTAACCTTGTGCTTCTAGTCTAGCTTTATTTCTCACAATGTAACCACTCTCATCTAGCTTGTTCCTAAAGACCCATTTAGTTCTTATGGTAGATTGATTACTAGGCCTATCAACTAATGTCCAAACGTTACTACTCTCAAATTGATTTAACTCTTCTTGCATAGCCATAATCCAAAAATCATCTTTCAATGCTTCTTTTATATTCTTAGGCTCTATGCATGAGATAAATGCAACATGATTCATTAATCTAAGAGAAGATCGAGTGGTTACCCCCTTGGATGAATTACCCAAGATTTCACCATCTTGTGTGTCCTCTTCTTTTGTTGGAATCTCATCCTTTTTTGAAGTTTGTCCTCCATCAAAGGCATTTATGATTCCTACATCATCATCATCACAAGAATCCTTCCTTGGAAGGAGGTTATCATTGAATACAACATGTATAGATTCTTCTACTACTAAAGTTCTTTTGTTAAATACTCGATAGGCTTTAGAGGTTAAAGAGTATCCTATGAAAATAGCTTCATCACTTTTTTGCATCAAAATTACCTAAGTTGTCTTTCCGTTATTTAAAACAAAACACTTGCAACCAAAAGGGTGAAAATAGCTAATGTTAGGCTTTTTAGATTTTAAAATCTCATAAGGTGTTTTCGTTAAAATTGGCCTAATCATTACTCGGTTAACAATATAGCAAGCGGTGTTTGTGGCTTCCGCCGAAAAATATTTAGGTAAATTATTTTCACAAAGCATGGTTCTAGCCATTTCTTTATCACACAATTGACTTATGCTCAATAAGTTATGTTTAAGACCATCGACATACAAGACATTTTCAATGAGAATAGTAGAGTGATTACCTATGGAGCCAATACCTTTAATGTGGCCTTTGGAGTTGTCACCAAATGTCACCACTCCTCCACTTTTTGGCTTTAGATCCATGAATCTACTCTTGTCTCCGGTCATATGTCTTGAGCATCCACTATCAAGGTACCATGAGTTTTGACTTTGTGCTTTGGCCTTGTAGCAATGCTCCCCCTACAAACAAAGATATTAAGCTTTTGTTTTTGGTACCCAAATCATTTTGGGTCCATGAGTGTTAGCTCCCAAAACCTTGGTTCCCTTAGGAATCCAAGATGACATAGCAACAATGTTATTAGATTTTACAAGTTCCTTAGGAACCCATACACTTCTAATCCTTTTAGTTCTACTATGTCTAGGAAAGCTACATTGTTTGTAGTAATTACTGTTTTTCTTAGGTTGGTTTGTTTTTGAAGATTCACCTATTTCATGCTTGACACTACCAACATTTTTAAAAGACTCTTTGAGCTTATTAAGCTCATCTAACACCTTTTGGTGTTCACTATTACATTGAGATAAAAGATTATTAAGGTCAATATTTTAATTTTGAAAGAATTTTAGTTCATCTTTCAACCCTAATATCTTTTTCTCAAATTTTAAATTAGCTTGAGAGAGTGAGTCATTTTTATCATTTAGTTCCAAAATAATTTTCTTATTCCTAATGACTGACTCCTTGTATTTCTCAACTAATTCATCATAGACCTCTTGCAACTCATCATATGCATCATTTAATTCATCATATGTAAAATCTAAAGATGATGAGTTAGAGGTTACCATGGAGGAATCTTCCTCAAGTGCCATGAGGCAAAGGTTGGCCACCTCTTGTTCGTCATCCTTGGATGACTCCTCACCACTCCAAGTAGCAAGCTTGGCTTTGAGCTTCTTCTTCTTCTCAAAGCCCTTCTTCTTGAGTTGGGGGCACTTCGAACGTATGTGGTCGGGTTTATTGCACTCGAAGCAAATGATTTGATCCCTTGCTTCTTCTTTGTTTTTACCTTTGAAGTCCATCTTCCTTTGAATTTTTCTTCCTCGGTTGGACCTCATAAAGCGTGAGAATCGTTTGGCTATCATAGCCAATTCTTCTAGCTCATCCTTCTCACTAGAAGAGCTTTCCTCAAGTAATGAAGCTTTGAGAGCTATTCCCATATTCTTCTTCTTTTCTACCTCTAGCTTTTCTACTCTCTTCTCTTCTTTCTTTTTCTCTTCTTCCCTTCCTTGCTTCATAATCTCATGAGTAAGGAGAGAACCCACTAGCTCATCAAGCTTTAAAGTCTTCAAATTTTTTTACTTCTATGATGGCGGTTCTCATCCCATCCCAAGATTCGGGAAGTGAATAGAGTAGCTTCCGGACAAGCTTATCTTTCGGTATCGTCTCTCCAAATCCTTTGAGCCCATTGACTATGGTGGAGAAACGATCAAACATCTTGGACACCATCTTTCCAATCTTAGTTTCCTTGACATCATTGGTTCCCTCATAGGTAGTCTCAAGAGTGTCCCACACTTCTTTGGCACTCTTAATGGATGATACTTTGGAGTAGATGTCCGGACCGAATGAACAAAAGAGCATGTGGAGAGCTTTGTCATTTATTTGGATCTTTCTCCTTTCTTCTTCACTCATCTCCAACTTTTTCTTCAAAACCATCTTCCCTTCACTATCTTGCTTCAATAGAATGTAGGGGTCATCTTCAATTACATCCCAAACAAAGTAGTCATTAAACTTGATGAAGAGACGCATTCTATTCTTCCAAAACGGATAGTTGTCACCATTGAAAAAGGGTGGTTTTGTAGTGGATTGAGACTCATACATGCCTGAACCGGAGGTAGAAGCCATCTCTTGATTATGATCACACTCTTCCTAGGAACTCCTCTTATGGTTGTTAATCCTCAAAGAGGTAGGCTCTGATACCAATTGTTGAGTGGATCGAATGATCGAACTAAGCCAAGAGGGGTGAAATTGATTTTTAATGTTCTTGGTGGTGGAAATTGCAAATAAAAAGATTCACAAGGGATTTTAGAGTGGTTTAAGTTCCAAATGAACTCTACATCCACTACCTTAGCTTCACTAAGGATTTGCAACAATTCCACTAATTTCTCTTCCCCTTTTCTAGGCTAAGGAGGTAACCCTTACAATTTTCGATCAAATTTTCTACCCAAAATTTGACCCAATCCTCACACAATTGAAACAAAGAATTTGTTGGCTAAACACGTATCTCTCAATATATAAACTAGCCCAATTACAAGCACTCAAACCAATTGAAATGATAAGAATGAAAAATACAATTGGGGTTTCTAGACAATAATGGGATTTAGGCACAATTTCTTGGATTTGATGTTTGGTTGTTTGCTTTAGGATCAATAGTTGTTGCTGAAGCTTTTAGAGGTCCCTTTTATACCTTCTCATTGATTTCTAGCCGTTGTGGTTGTTGCATTCATCAATAGAGCTGTTGGGGGTGTTATATCCCCTCCATAAATACAATCTGCAACCAACTATTTCGAAACGCCCGACCCTGTTTCGAAACAGGCCAAAATAGAAAAAGTCTTTGGGGTGCATTAAATAGCCCGTATCGAAACGGCTAGACCAGTTTCGATACGCTAAGAGCCCATTTCGAAACTTGTTTTGAAACATTTTTCCACTGTCAAGGGTATTTTCGAAACGGCTTGAAATCGTTTCGATACGCGTTAACGGTTTGTTAAAAATCAGTTCAAAACATTCAACGGTCATATTTTTCAAATCAATTTAAGAGTCGTTCGAAACACTAGATGTCGTTTCGATACGGTGTCTCTATGCTCTAAAGCCGTTTCGAAACTTGTTTCGAACCACCAATTGGCAGTGTTGAAATCGTTTCGATACCCGTTTCGAAACATGGGTTAACAGTTTCAAAACTGTTTCGAAACGCCTTAGGCCGTTTTGAAACAGGGACTCGAAAATCACTGTTTTAGCTTTAAGAACACTTAGAAAATATTTGATAGACTTAGTTTTTAACTTAGGCATTTTCTTTAAATCATATAGGGATGTTTGAGGACTTAAAAATTTGTTTTCACATTTTCAATTTAGTCCTTAGATTCTTTAGTTATATCAAAATTAAAATATCGGTTTCACATGTTTTAATACATGGTGATTCATTAATCCTCTACTCTTATGTGTAATGAACATGGGAGACATCATCGTATGCGTTTGGTGTTGATCCAGAAGTACCGGAAGCCTAGAAATCATTTCAGCAAGCAAGCGAAACGTCATCGGTGAGTGAAAATGGTTTTAGAAGTCATTGAGGGACAATGAAACAAGTTTTAGGGATTTAGGATTGGTTTGAGACACCATCATAAGTCTGGAAGTAAGTATGTTTAGATTTGCTCTCAAAATGTGGATAATGCCCCTAAATGCTTTTGACATGCTCTTGATTTGAGAAAGATAAATTCCTACTGTTTTATGTATGATTTGTGACATGAGATGATGTTTCATATTGATCGCATGAGATAGAACAACATTGCAAAGAGTTTTCTGATTTTGATTGAATGCTATGCATGGAATTTGGTTTTGAAATGGGTCGACCAATAGGATGTAAAGTGCACTTTAAACTAAAATTCCTACGTGTTCTTTGGAGTCGGGCAATGGGGGTAGTGCCATCCCTATCCAAAGTGAGAGTCCGATGATGTGAGATGTCATCGGGGTAGGTCTTGGTGGAACACCCAAGCTTTGTGGCGAAGATAGACACCACCATGAGAGTTCGGTGGCGAGATCCCACCGGGGTAGGAATTGACCTCGAGTTAAGCTATCCACATATTCATGTAAAGATAGAATATGAAATGACAATATATGAGAATGAGCTATGTTTCACATGTACCAATGTTTGAAATGATTTTATGCTATGAGAAATGCATATGAGATTTTGAGATTATGAAATGCTTTTGTGTATCAAGCATGTATGGCTTTGCCATGTGTTTTGTATTGGTTAAATGCATGAGATAGATAGATGGTACATGTGGTTTTCAAATGATTTTTTGCTTTGAAATGGATTTCAAGCATGATATAGAAAGAACATGATTTTAGAAAAGGATTTCAAGATAATGTTTTAAGAGCTTGCATTGTTGTGTTGGTGTTTTTAGAGCATGCCTCACTAAGCTATTGTGCTTACGCTCTCTTTTACCAACAATGCAGATAATTGATACATCTTGGGCAGCAAGGAGGCTTAAAGGAATTCAAGGAATAGTTAAGCTCAAGTATGGTGTTTTACATTTACCCTTAGTAATGATATATGGCAATGGGATTTAATGGATTGTTTTGGGAGATGTATTTTGGACTCCCTAGTGTTGATGCAAGTTATGTGTTCCCTATTTGGTTTATAGAAGGCCATTAAATTGGTTTTAATGCTTTATCTTGCCTTTTGGGATGTTTATGATTTGTGGATTAAGCTTACTCTTCTTTATGCCATGTGATCGTGTAATGCTATGCCTAGTGCTTGCTATGTGCTTAGATTTAGGTGTCTTTTTGTTAGTATTGATGTTATAAGCATGTCCATATGTTTTGGTGATGTTTTGATGATGTTAGACATGAGTTTGGGGCTGGTTTTTAGACACTTCTGGTATGCGTATCGATACTCGGGCTTGCCTATCGATACGCATAAGCCAAATTTGTGCCAAATGGTCCATGGGTATCGGTACGAATGGGGAATGTATCGAAATAGGTGGGCCATGTTTGAAGGGCGTATCGATACTCAGGGAAGTGTATCGATACCCTCTTCCCAAGTTTGGTCACTACCATCCCGCGTATCGATACGACCTCTGGGTGTACCGATACACGACCGTTAAAATCTGTTAAAAGCATCTTTTTTGAGTTTTGAGATGTTACATTTTAGTCCCTGAACTTCGTGTATGTAATTTGATGAGTTTGGATGGTCCAATTGTGATGAAAATTTGCGAAGAAGCATGAAATGTGACTAGTCGAATAATGGTAACCTTAAAATAAGAAATGCCCTTGTATTTTACATAAATTACATTTTGGTCCCTAAAAGCTTATCTTTTGCTATTAAACCCCTAAATAAAATCTGATCATTGTGCTGTTTCTTCCTATGCTCTTCGACGATCACATAGGATGTAATTTGTATCTAGAAAAGAAAAAAAGGTTGCTAGTCGAAGTCGACTTTATCGAGTTAGCTTCGGTTTTCCCCGTGTAAGCTCTTTGGTTCGGGTCATCCATCTAGACCGGCCTAAAGGGGTTACATATTGAAGCCACATGAACTTAATTACTCGACACACGATCCTGAATTATCCACCATCGTCTTCGCTCTTAAAATCTGGAGACACTATCTTTACGGTGAAAAGTGTCATTTGTTTACCGATCACAAGAGTCTCAAGTATTTCCTTGCCAAGAAAGATCTTAATCTTAGACAACGAAGATGGATGGAATTGTTGAAAGATTATGATCTAATCATCGACTATCATCCCGGGAAAGCCAATATGGTTGCAGATGCTCTCAGTCGAAAACCGACCCTAGGTAAGACATTCTAGCTTTAAACCATTCAAATTCTACCTTGCTCAAAGAGCCATAATTCAAATTCTTTCTTGCTAAAGAAGTAACTATTCGAATTTCCCTTGTCATCTAAGTAATACATTTGAATTGTTGATTCGTATCTTCCTTGACAATCGACGCTCATTTTCGACTCTCTAAAGCCCGAAAATATCTATCTGAATTGCATATTCAATCCAGTATCATCTCTAAGATTAAAGAACTGCAGAAAGTTGACCCGAGACTCTAGAAGATCACTTCTAAGTTTTAGTCTAATTCTGACTTCTCGGTTAAGTCGAATGATCCCCTCTATTTTAAAGATAGAGTTTGTGTTCTTGATAACAAGGAATTACAAGAAGAGATATTAAGTGAAGCACATCAAAGTTTGTTTTCGATTCACCCTGGATCAGTTAAGATGTACAAGGATCTCAAGCACTTGTATTGGTGGCCCGAAATGAAATCAACCATCAACGACTATGTCTCGAAGTGTTTGAATTGTCAACGTGCGAAAACCGAGCACCGAGTCCCTACCAGATTACTCCAACCTCTCAAATTTCCACAATGGAAATGGGAACGAATCAAAATGGATTTTGTATCCGGTCTTCCTTGCTCTCTAAGAAAGTGTGATGTTGTTTGTGTAATCGTCGATAGATTCACCAAGTCTACCCATTTCATTCAAGTCCGTATAAACTATAGTTTGGAAACTCTAGCCGATCTCTACATTTGAGAAATCATCCTTTTTCATGGAGTTCCCATCTCAATTGTTTCTGATAGAGATCCCCGATTCACAGCTCGTTTTTGGAGGACTCTTCAATGAGCTCTTGGCACCAAGTTGAATATGAGTACATCTTTCCATCCATAAAGTGATGGGCAATCCGAGTGAGTGATTCAAGTTCTTGAAGACATGCTTCGAGCTTGTATCATCGACTTTAGAAAGAACTGGGAAAAATGGTTACCATTAGTCGAATTCGCCTACAACAACAGCTTCCAATATTCGATTCAAATGGCTCCTTTTGAAGCGTTGTATGGAAGAAGATGTTGAACTCCTCTTTGTTGGTTCGAACTCAGTGATAACAAGGTGTTAGGACCACAATTGCTTCGAAAAACCGAAGAACAAGTTCAAGTTATTCACTCCCAGATGAAACAAGTCTTCGATCGTCAAAAGTCCTACACTGATTAGAAACGTAGAGACATTCAATATGAAGTTGGGGATAAAGTTTTCCTTAAAGTATCTCCGTGGAAGAAATTATTCTGGTTCGAAAAAAGAGGAAAGCTAAGTCATCGGTTTATCGGACCATTTGAAGTTATTGAAAGAATTGGTCCTGTGGCTTATTGACTTTCACTTCCTTCCGAGTTTGATAAAATTGACAATGTCTTCCACGTCTCGATGCTAAGATGATATCAGTCCGATCCATCGCACATTCTTGAACCTGAAGAAGTTGAACATAATCCCGACCTTTAATATGAAGAAGATCTTATCCAAATTCTTGATCGGGAAGTTAAAAGACTTCGAAACAAGAACATTCCCCTCATTAAAGTTCTATGGAGAAATCACAAAGTCGAAGAGGCTACATGGGAACCCGGGGATACGATGCGAAAGCAATATCCCCATCTATTCAATTCAGGTAAATTGGAGGGCGAATTTATTTTTAAGGGGGAGGAGTTGTCACACCTTAAAAACACCCTAGAAGAAATCATAAGATAGTGAGTTATTATTAGGATAACTTATAATTTGAGATATAACATAAGATAGTGGGTTATTAGCAGGATAAACTTACAATGTGATATATACCATAAGATAGTGGGTAATTAGTGGGATAAACACTTGGTTTACAATGAAGCCACGTGTCAATGAGTATGACACACGACTAGCGAGTGGGTAAAATCAACACATGTTCTCATCTTTCCTTCATTTTTCTTACACAGCCGAGAATAACAAAGAGAGAGAGAAAAGATTTGAGAGCTTGAAAATCTGGAAAACATAGAAGCAAAACAAGAAGGAAAATTTGAATTTTGAAGGCTGGAAATTATACTTAGATTGCATGCATGTTCATTCAAGTTAATGTAAGTGTCTATTGTGTTACCCGATTTAGTCTTAGAATTATATGGTTATCTTGATGAATTCTTAGTTTAATCTTGCTAGAAAATTGTTTTTAGATGCTTGGTTATGTATAAATGATGATGGGTTTGTGATATTAGTGAAAATGAATTGGAAAAAATTAGGTTAAAACAAGCTAGAACATGAATCTGCCCAGATTCATACTTGTTGAATGCCCTGTACAAATCTAGATTTTTGAGCATGTTATAGATCGAACTCGAAAATTTTCTGTAGGACAAAGCTATAGTAAATTTAATTTACCGTAGGATAGAGGTCTTGGATGATGAAAATGTTCATAGGATTGATGGAAATTAAGTTAGAACAAAACTGGTCACATGTAAGATTGAATCTGGAAAAATTCTCGGCAATTCGGTTAAAATTGAAAAAATGAAGGATTAATTTGCTAAGTAATAAATTTTGGAATCTTGTTTAGAAACAGGGGATATGATGAATGAATGAAATATAACTTGGTAGGAATGAATTATAGCTTAAATGATAGGTTAAAGCTCACTAGAATACTTAGAACACTAATGTGGTCTAATTTGAAAAATGATAGAATTTAGGAACTGATTTGCCCTGTTTATGAACCAAATGAAACTTGAAAATATAAAGCATAAACATGTTAAACTTTGGATAAAAGGCTTGATTTAGAATAGTTATGGATCATAGTTAAAAAGTACACTAAAGTAACTTAGTAAATCAAGTTGGCAGAATAGGCCCTGGAAATGCCCTGGTTTCAAGTCTAAAACTGTATTGATAAAGAAATGGGAAAAATATGTTTCATTCATGGATTTAAAGCTTAGTGAATAAGCTTTCTGGATTGGTAAATCAATCTAAATTTGGACTTTTGAGTAAAACGTTATGGACAAAATAGTGACTGGTACTCAAACTGCCCATAGAAAAATAGTTTTGTAATGTTCAATGTTTGCACTTGTTTAAATAATTTTGTATGATTGAATTGGCTTCTAATATGTCTTATATGTTTTTGTGTATGAATAATAACATCAAGACTTTGAGGAAACATTGGAGGATTCAAGAGCTGGGCACCCAAATAGAAATGGCAAATGCATATTGATCAAGTAAACAACATAGCTTGGAGTATTGTGAGTGTAGTTCATTCTTAGGGTTAGGACTAGTGTCTTAAACAATATTTTTATTTGATTATATGATGAATAGAAATCATGAAATGAATCTAATTAATATTTGGTAAATGCTTAACGGAAGAAGGTTAAATGGAAAGACAAATGCTTATGTTTGCTCTAGTTTAGTGATCTTGTGTGATATATGATTAATGCCTTTGATTGATGAATTATATGTGCTTCATGATATGCACTTATAAATGATTTTAAGCTACTGTTATTGATGAATTCATGAGTGAAATGACATGATATACTTGCTAGAAATTGCTTGAATGATGACCTTGAATAGGTCTAGTGTATTGGTGATATGAACATATTGTATGACCTTGTAAATTGTTTGTGAAACACTTAGTTGATCTTCTTTGCAATTAAAAGACTTAATAAGTTCTTGGTTGACTAGTGGTGCTTAGGTAGAAGGGCATGCCTTAGAGTCTAGAGCTTATCTGAAATTAGTACCTAGTGTACTCTCTGTTGGTGTTGTCAGCACCTAATGAAATTGATGCTTTGAGCATCCTCTGTTGAATATGTGATTACCTTGAATTGATGAAAGACTCCTTGATGCATTGAGCATCCTCTGATTTTGATGCACTGTGCATCCCTTGAATTGGTACTTTGTACCTAAAGAGACTTGATTACCCAGTTCTACTAATCTACCAAGGCAAAACATGACAAGTACTTGAAGTAAGACATAAAAAGTGATATATGAGATATGTTTTGATATGTGATTGTATTCCTATGATATGCCATAAGTCCATGATTTGTGTGATCAAATGCTGGATTGGTTACATTGATGCCAATATGCCAATATATCTACTTGTTGTATACATGATTCTAAAACTAGCTAAGTATGACTTGTCCATGTTTAAACTAGCTAGGTGTTACTTGTGAAAAATGAAGCCTAGGTAGGTAACCTTGATTCACTGAAATAAGACACTCAAAAAAATGAACTAGTAAATTTAAGTACTACCTCACTAAGTACATCATTGTACTTATCACTCTTTGTTTCCTTCTTCCCAAAACTATAGGTCGTTCTGATTCCGAAGCTAGCCTAATCTGATCCGGGAGCTTATCACAAGCCAAAGACAAGTATGATATATTACTTTTCTTTAGACTCCTAGAAGGTGGCATAGATATGTATATGTATTTAGAGCTATATCCCACGCATTTTGAGTATTGTATATATATAATTGGAACAAATACTATGGCTTGTAATAGTTAAACCATCTATGTTTGACATGTTAATGTTTATGTTTTGAGATGTATAAATAAAATGGATTAATGTTTGCCCAAAACTTGATATGTATCTTGTATATATCATGGATTGATAAGTATGTTACTAATTTCATGCCTAATGTTAAAAATCATATGTTTCCATGGTTGGTTAGGTGAAAATGCATCTAGAATGCTTCATGTTTTCTTGTTTAATTCGAATGATTGACTGAATAGGTTGATCAATGATTCTTCGATATTGTTTGGTTCGAATGGTTCCTATGAATATAGGTTGGTATTGTATATCTAAATGATTGATGTTGAATGAAGTTAGAGTTATCCTAGTGTAGGTGTTTTACATTTCGAATGGATCGTGTGTATATAAGTTGATATGTTTGAATAGGTTGTATATTATGTTTGAACTTGTATTGTTGTTAATTGTGTAAGCATGGTTGATATGATAACCTTGTATGAATGTGTATGTTTGGTATTGTAAACCAATTGAACTTGTTAAGTAAAAGTTTTTGTTAGCCCACCATGTTATATGAATTATGTTTAAGTTTCTATGATTTGCATGAAAGATATATGACATGTATGATGTTTGATCAGTTCTGAGTCCGAAGCTATTTCGAATTTTAACCGGTAATGCCCTTCGCTCCTAACTCGGGTGTGGGGTGTTACGAGATACTTCATGATCAAGAAACTATACATGCTAATCGATTAAGTTACTAAGCATGATTCAAATTTAAGTACCATTCTATTACAATATGCGCAACATGATACATTACAAGCAAGAACATTCAAGAGGTCAACCATACAATACTACACTATTAGAACAAGGGCAAGCATCCAAGGCCAAGGCTCCCTTTGAGTAGACCATCAAGCAACAAGAATATAGGATTCAATCCTCAATCATGTTTCATACATTGCAAATATACACATTCAAGCATTGGAATCATCCTATTATTAACACAAGATAGCAACAAGAAGAGCATTTGATAATGTAACGCCTTGATTTTGGGCCTAGATGTTTTAGACTTCGGACCGATCGGAAACAATTCGAATCGCGTTAGGTGATTTAAGGAAATCAAGGATCGAGATAGGATAAAAATATGGTAAAATTGCTAAAATTCTCTAAAATCCTGTTTTAAAGGTTGGTCAAATCAATTTTACAAAAAGAGTTTCGGAAGTAGTACATTTTGGGTAGTGACCAAAATGTAATGTTTCAAAACTATAGAAAAATGCAATTTTAAAAAGAGGAGCCAAAATCTTAGAATCTTTATGGAGCTTTATGGCAATTTATCCTCTCCTTAATATGACATGTGTTTTAAAAGGATTTTAAGTGATTAAATAAAAGGGGTTTTATTTAATTAAAATTAATAAAATTAGAAAATTGAGATTTCGTTTGACGTAACTACCTTCCTCTTCACATTTTCAGCCAAATACCATTCTAAATCATTTTCTCTAGAATGCTTTTCTCCCAAACACTCTCTCATTAATTTCCAAATCAATTTCAAGATTTCTCTTCAAGATTTTCAAAGTTTTGTGAAGCTAAAACTTGTCATTCATTGAGGAAGGCAAGGATTGGAGGTAAATCTCGTTCTCAACCTTCAATATAGGTTTTTTATTGAAATTCCCAAGATCTTTGGCTTCAAATTAATGTTTTTGGTTGAGTTTTCATTTTAGTTTTGATTTGAGATCAAAATATTGCAAAAATATGATTAAAATCTTGATTTTCGAATTTGTTTTGATAGGCTCTATTTTGGATTGATTTTAATTGAATTTTGTGTTGATTAATATGTTGAAAAGAGGTTTTGTTGATATAGATCCCGAAATCCTTGAGATCCTTGAGTTTCTTAATGGTTTAGTTGGGTTTTTGAGGTGAAATGATGTAGAAATGCTTGTTGGAGGTATAAGGATGGGTTTATGACGTTTTTAGATGTGTTTCGATGTTTATAAATGGTTGAAAGTGATGTATGTTAGCTGGGCTTGGTTTAGGAAGCAATCGATTGAGTTTTTGATTGTTTCAGATGGGTAAATTGGTGTAGTTTGGGTGACCAACGAGTTTGTGTTTAGTTGCTGCTGTTGAAATGCATTTGGATCTCTATTTTGATGATGTGAAAATAGGGGATCTTGATCCGGGAGCAAATGAGACGATTTTGGAGGCTCGAGAAGGGTGATTTTCGTGTCAGTGAGCAAGGCCTTGCGTATCGGTGAGTGGAAATGGATTTCCCAACTTTGTAACGCTTTGAGCATGGTCTTGGGAGCTTAGTATAAGTTTGAAATACTTAGCTAAGCTCAAGAGTAAGTGATTCGAAAGTCTCTCTCGGAAATGTGTTATGTTTTGTTGGAAATGCACTTGAGTTGAATGTGATATAATTACTTTTTTAAAGCATGTTTTAGAGCATTGAGGTTACTGGTTTTAATGCCATTTTGTTAAGGATGCACATGGTAAGTGATCCTTGGATTTATGTGATTAGTGCATGTAACGCCCCAATTTTGGGCTTAGAAGTTTTGGGTTTGGACCGGTTCGGTCGGAGTGCGGTTCGAATATATAAGGGTGAATTTAGGAAAGCCTAGTTCGGGTTGCATTTAAAATATGGAAAAATGTCTTAAAATCCTCTTTTCTTATATATAAGAGAATGGTGGAATCAATTTTACAAAATGAGGTTTGGAAGTGTGACATTTTGGGTTAGTGACCAAAATGTAATTTTCGAAAACTGTGTGACTGTTTTAAAAAGGATTGAAACCTTGAATCTTTAAGGAGCTATTTACCCAAAAGGAGTTTCTCCAGATTTTTCCTAAATATTAAAGGTTTAATTAATGGTTTTTAAATAAAAGAAAAAGGGAGGGAAGATATTTTTGGCATTTTCCAACTAACTTTTCCTAAATTCCATTTTCATTTTCTCTCATCTTTTCTCTCAAACCAAACGCTTTCTCCAGCACATTTTCCCTCTGATTTTTGTCATCTAAAAAACACATTTCAATCCTCTTTTGATCTCTAATCATCTCTTCAACAAAACCTTTGCATTTACTATTTGGATTTTCAAGAATCTTGGTTCCAAAAGGGAGAAACTCAAGTGTAGAGGTATGAACGTCCTTCTCCTCTAAATTCTCAGTTCTTTACTGAAATTCCCAAGTTCTCAATCCTTGATTTGTGTTTTATAAAAGGTTTTGTAGATGTGTTCTTGATCTTGGCTTTAAAATGCAAGATTTGGTTGATTTTTGATAAAATTCGTATGATCTGTTTGGGCAGTGTTTTGAGGTGTCTTTTTGATGTTAATTGAATGTATAATTGATGAGAAATTGAGGTTTAATCAATGCAATTCCAGATAGGTTAATTTTCCTAAGTTTTGCTTGAGTTTTTGATGGTTTTTGGAGTGATCTTGATGATCTGTTATAGCTGGAGGTATAAGGACATGGTTAGATCCTTTTTGGATGTTAATTGAGGTTTATGAATGTTTAGAATTGATGGATCATGGCTGGGTTGTGTTGTGGAGTTGTTTGAAGGTGATTTCAGTTGTGTTTGGTAGCCGAAATGGGAGTGTTGATGAGAGCAGCGAGTTTAGGTGCTTTCATTAAAGATATTAATGCATGATGATGCATTAATCCTCTGCTTTGATGTGTTTAAAACAGGGGAGTCATCTTTGGATCCTAGTGGTGGTGATCCGGAAGCTTGATTGGTGTTTCGGCAAGTGGCGAAACGGAATCGGTGAGTGGATTTTGGTTTTCAGCTTTGAAACCAATGTTTTGAAGGTTTGGGAGCTTAGTTTAAGTCTAAGCAACTTAGCTAAGCTCAAGAGTAAGTTTTCGGAAAAACTCTCTTGATGATGAACCATGGATTGGTTGAATGCAATGTGGTTTGTTTGCATATTTTAAATCCTGTTTTGAAAGCATATTTAGCATGTTTATTTGCTGAGATTATAAGCCATGTATTGAAGGATGCTCAAGGTAAGAGATCCTTGTTTTTGAACATCGTTTTAATGTGGTTTGATGCTTAAGGATGCATGATGTTTATGGCTTTATTAAATGCTTTAAAACAGTGGAATAATGTTGTTAATGATGCATATTGGCAAGTGATGGTTAAGGTCACAAAGGTGGTTAAAAGTCCTTGTGTGAGCCTTGTTTATTTAAGAACAACATGGTGGTTAAAAGTCCATGGTTGGTTCTTGGTTAAGGTTACAAAGGTGGTTAAAATTCCTTGTGTAAGCCTTGTTTATTTAAGAACACCAAGGTGTTTAAAAGTCCTTGGGTGATTCTTGTTAAGGACACAAAGGTGTTTAAAAGTCCTTGTGTGGTCCTTGTGAATTGTAAGAACATCATGGTGTTTAAAAGTCCATGGATGATTCTTGTTAAGGACACAATGGTGTTTAAAAGTCCATGTGTGGATCTTATGTTGATTCTGTCACTTGTGGCCAATATGACATGTTATGAATTTGAAGCATGATATGCTTGTTCCAAATGCTTATGTGCATGAGTAAATGTTGCCTTGAGTTAAGGTTTATAAATGTGTTTTATGAATACATTATTGAGTGGTTTTAATTGAGCATTCCTCACTAAGCTTTTGCTTACGCTCTCTCTCTTTTCTTAAACCAATAATGCAGAGAATTGAAGTGCATTTGGAGCAGCAAGGAAGCCAAGAATTCAAGTGAAGGTTCTAAGCTCATGTATGGTGAACATTTTCCTAAAACTATTAGCTTTTGGGCATTTGGCAATGGGGGACCTATGTTGTTGTTTTGGGAGATGTTTTAGACTCCCTAAGTTCATTTTTGTTGATATTGATGTTGGTACATGTAATTGGCCTCTTGGTATGTGTTTTGGTGATTTGAGGATTTCATGTTTTGCTTTATAGGATGCTTGCCTATAGAATTGGGTATTTCTTAATTTGATGCCATGATGATGTATGGTTGATGCATTTGTGTTCCTCATGCATGTAATGGCTTGCTGGTATAATTTGGTGGCATTTCGAGCATGTTTGATGGGTCAATTGTGTGTTTATTCAGCTAATTTTCTGCAATCTGGGCAGGCCGTATCGGAATGGGTGCTACCGTTTCGGAACAGGGGCCTGAAATGGCCTAGGCGTTCCGGAACGGGAGGAACCGTTCCGGAACAGAAATGCCACTGCCAAGCCATGTTTCGGAACCCGTTTCGGAACGGTCCCGCGTTTCGGAACAGGTCCTCCCTGTTTCGGAACACTCGACCGTTGGGCTCTGAATTTGATGGTTATATGTTTTGAAATGTTTGCGTTTTGGTCTTGAATCTTGTTATTGCAATTGCATTAGTTTGAGATGTCCGTTTGAGCTGAAATTTGGCAAAGAAGCATGAAACATGAGTAATTTCATATTGGTAACTTTTAATTGGGATAAGTCCTTGTAATTTTCAGAATTTGCAATTAGGTCCCTAAAGTTGTAATTTGTGCAATTGAGTCCCTGAATGTTCTCTGATTGTTATGATCTTTGAATATGATGATCTTGTGAATATATCTAGGGATAATGTGCATCTAGACAAGATTAAAAAGAAAAAAAAGGGTCGTTAATCAAGGTTGACTTTCGGGTTGACTTTGGTTTTCCCCGTGTAAACCTCTTAATTCGGGTCAACCGTCTAAGCTGGGTTAAGGGGTTTACATTTGGTGGTATCAGAGCTGAGTTCTCGAGTAATTGGGAATGATTATGTGAGTGATTAAAGTATGTATGCTTTGTATGCTTGTTGAGTGGAAGCATGTTGAGTGAATTGTGATTATGTTGCAATTGTGGTGTATGCTGTGGTGAAGCATGTTGTGGGTACCCATTGCCAAATCAAAGCTAATGTAACGATGTTGTTTTAAGTGGAAATGAGCTTGAGTACTTGGATTGCTTACCTTGCTGAGCCTGACTTTGTTTTATTGTATTGTGATTGTATTGTTAGAGTATGGCACCTCGTAGAGAAGTAAGGGTTAATACGCGAGCTATGGCTCAAAGTGAAAATGAAGAAAACGCTGAGAATACTATAGATTTACCTCCTCCGCCTGGTTTGTGGTGATGAGGGTGAAGGAGCTGGAGTTGCAGCTGGTGCTGGGGTCGCTGGACCTGAAGCTGGTCAGGGGCAAGCTATTCCTGACATGGCGATGTTAGTGCAAGCTATTGCTGGTGCTTTTCGAGCAGCGGTAGCTGGAGCTCAAGGAGCTGGGCATCAGGGAGATGCTGGAGTTAGACTACCCTTGGAACGCTTACGCAGTCTGGGAGGGACTGAGTTCAGGGGTTTGTCAGCTGAAGGTTCGAAGTCTTGGTTAGAGAGTACCAAGAGATTCTTGGGGCATATGAGTTGCACTGATGTGCAGAAGCTGGGGTGTGTGGTATCATTGCTGCAAGATGATGCGTACACGTGGTGGACAACCACTATCTCTGGGATGGCAGAAGCTGGTGTAACTTGGACATTCTTCCAAAACGCGTTCAAGAGAAGGTATCTGGGTGTGAGGTACCTAGATGAATAGAAGAGGGAGTTCATGTCTCTTACCCAGGGGAGCATGTCTGTAGCTGAGTATGAAGTTCAGTTTGTTCGACTCAGTCAATACGCACCTGAGCTTGTTCTGGATGAGCGGGAGAGGTGTGAAAGGTTCCGTTATGGTTTAGTGATGGATGTGAAGATGTATGTGCTGGCTACCGAGTATAATGATTTTGATGTGCTGGTGGGCCGAGCCAAGGATATTGAGATGAACTTGGGTTTATAGTCTAAAGGTGCTGGTTCTGGTGCTGGTAAGCGAGTAGCTGAATATAGTTCCGGTGGTGGACGGAACAAGAGGGGACGTGATCAGAAGTATCAGTCCTCAGCTAAGCGAGGTGGTGGTGCGCCTGCTCAGGGAGGCAAGGCAAGAGTTGATCCGAGCGCATGTTGGACATGTGGATCGCGTGGCCATATGAAACGTGATTGTCCTCGAGCTGTGAGAGAGGTGCAGGCTCCTGTTGTGGCAGCTGGTAATTCGTGCTGGAACTGTGGATCTACGGATCACTTGAGGAGAGAGTGTCCTATGTTGGCTGGTGGCCAAGTGCGCGCTCCTGTTGTTGTTGCACCACAAAGAGGTCGTGGGCGCGGCCGTGGTAACTTTCAGCGGAGAGAGGAAGGTGGTCGGGGTGTGGCCCATGTTGTGGCTATTCAGCCTGAGGGTGGCGGCCAAGCCAGGGTGTATGCTCAGCGGGAAGGGAGGAATGACGCGGATGTGATCGCAGATACTTTTACTTTGCAATCCTTGTCATTACTTTCCTTGATTGATTCTGGATCTACGCACTCATACATATTGCGTGAGCATGCTGAATTGCTTGGTTTGTCTGTTGAGTCTTTGGATGTTGGTGTGCGTGTCACTAGTTCTTTTGGTGAGACTGTTGTGACTCGAAAGCTATACAAAAGATGTCCCTTGGTTGTGCAAGGTCATGTTTTTCCTGTTGATCTTATGGAGTTGCCTTTCTACGGTTTTGATGTAATCCTTGGTATGGATTGGCTTGCTGAGCATCGTGCTGTAGTGGATTGTGAGAATAAGCGAGTTTCGTTGAAGCTTGCAGATGATTATGAGGTAGTTGTGGTTGGTGAGAATGTGAAGTTTCTTGCCAATGTGGTGTCTACATTGGAGGCGAGCCGGATGCTGAGGCAAGGTTGTGAAGCTTACCTAGCTTTTGTGATGAATCCTAGTTCTAAGGAGTTGCGTGTGCAAGATATCAGGATTGTGAAAGAGTTTCCTGGTGTGTTTCCTGAGGAGTTGCCTGGATTACCTCCTAATCGCGAAGTGGAGTTTGGGATTGAGCTGTATGAGAATACAACTCATGTGTCCATTACCCCTTATAGAATGGCACCTAAAGAGTTGAAGGAGCTGAAGACGCAGTTGCAAGAGTTGCTCGATCGTGGTTTCATCCGGTCGAGTGTGTCACCTTGGGGTGCACCGGTCTTGTTTGTGAAGAAGAAGGATGGCACTATGAGAATGTGCATTGATTACCGTCAGCTGAACAAGTTGACTATCAAGAATCGGTATCCTTTGCCGAGAATTGATGATCTCTTTGATGAATTTCGAGGAGCAGCTGTGTTCTCTAAGATTGACTTGAGGTCAGGGTATTATCAGTTGAAGGTAAAGGATGTGGATGTGCCTAAGACAGCTTTCAGGACGAGGTATGGGCATTATGAGTTCCTTGTGATGCCGTTTGGTTTGACATATGCTCCTGCAGCTTTCATGGACATGATGAATCGTGTGTTTCATGAATACCTGGACAAATTTGTTGTGGTGTTCATTGATGATATCCTTGTGTACTCGCGTACTGAGGAGGAGCATGAAGAGCATTTGAGGATTTTGTTGCAAGCCTTGTTGGAGAATCAGCTTTATGCTAAGCTGAGCAAGTGTGAGTTCTGGTTAAGTGAAGTGGTGTTTCTTGGTCATGTGGTTTCTGCTGAGGGGATTCGTGTTGATCCTCAGAAGATTGAGGCAGTGATGAATTGGAAGGTTCCTAAGTCTGTTCATGAGGTCCGTAGTTTCCTTGGTTTGGCGGGATACTACCGGAGGTTTGTGGATGGGTTTTCGAAGAATGCTGCACCTTTGACAAAGTTGTTGCAGAAGGATGTTAAGTATGAGTGGACGGAAGCGAGACAGCAAGCTTTTGAGAAGCTTAAGGCAGCTTTGACGCAAGCTCCGATCTTGGTTCAACCTGAATCAGGGAAAGAGTTTGTGGTTTATAGTGATGCGTCCTATGTTGGTTTGGGATGTGTGTTGATGCAAGAGGGTAAGGTGGTGGCTTATGCATCGTGGCAGTTGAAAGTGCATGAGCGCAATTATCCTACGCATGACATTGAATTGGCTGCGGTGGTTTTTGCTTTGAAGATCTGGAGACATTACCTGTATGGTGAGAAGTGTATTGTGTACACGAATCACAAGAGTTTGAAGTATCTGATGTCTCAGAAGGAGTTGAATCTTAGACAGCGACGTTGGGTGGAGTTGCTCAAGGATTATGATTTGACGATTGAATATCACCCTGGAAAAGCCAATGTGGTAGCGGATGCCTTAAGTAGGAAGGTAGCTGTTGAGTTGAGGGCTATGTTGCCAGTTTGAGTATTTCGCGCGATGGTGGTCTTGTGGCTGAGTTGCAAGTGAAACCATCTTTGGTTCAGTTGATCAAGGAAAAGCAGTTGCTGGATGATTCCTTGGTACCGCATGTTCAGGATATCGCGGAGGGTAGGCCTTCGGATTTCTGTTTTAATGATGATGGAGTGTTGTGTTTTGGGAGTCGGATAGTAGTGCCCAATGATGCTGAGTTGAGGCATGCTATTCTGACTGAAGGTCATAGTAGTCCTTTTGCTATGCACCCTGGTAGTACTAAGATGTATCGAGATCTTCGTGATGAGTACTATTGGGTGGGTTTAAAGAAAGATGTTGCAGAGTTTGTGAGCAAGTGCATGGTGTGTCAGCGAGTTAAGGCTGAGCATCAGGTTCCTTCAGGGTTGTTGCAACCGTTGAGAATCCCTGAATGGAAGTGGGAAAGGATTACTATGGATTTTGTATCTGGTTTGCCCTTGTCACCATCGAAGAAGAATTCGGTGTGGGTGATTGTGGATCGCCTGACGAAGTGTGCGCATTTCTTGCCTGTGCATACCACGTATTCTTTGGATAAGCTTGCGGAGCTGTACATAGCTGAGATTGTGCGGCTGCATGGTGTGCCTAAGTCGATTGTGTCGGATTGGGATCCGAGGTTTACATCGCGTTTCTGTCAGTATTTGCATCAAGCTTTGGGTACACGGTTTAATTTCAGTACATCTTATCATCCTCAGTCGGATGGTCAGTCCGAGCGTGTTATTCAGATTTTGGAGGATATGTTGAGGTGCTGCGTGATTGAGTTCCAGGGCTCCTGGGAGAAACATTTGCCTTTGGTGGAGTTTGCCTATAACAATAGTTATCAAGCAAGTATTCAAATGGCACCTTATGAAGCTTTGTACGGGAGGAAGTGTAGGACTCCTCTTTATTGGGCTGAAACGGGTCAGAAGTTGGTTTCGATGCCGGCTTTGTTGAAAGGAACCACCGAGAAGGTGAAGCTCATTTGTGAGCGTTTGAAGGCAGCTTCTGATCGGCAAAAGTCTTACGCGGATTTGAAGCGTAAGGAGATTGAGTATACGGTGGGTGACCGTGTGTTTTTGAAGGTTTCGCCTTGGAAAAAGGTGATGAGGTTTGGCTGGAAGGGTAAGTTAAGCCCTAGGTACATTGGACCATACGAGGTGATTGAGCGTGTGGGTCCTATTGCGTACAAGTTGAGGTTACCTCAGGAGTTGGAGAAGATTCATGATGTGTTTCATGTTTCTATGCTCCGGAAGTATAGATCAGATCCTTCACATGTGATGCCTGTGGAAGAAGTGGAATTGAATCCGGATTTGACCTATGATGAGGAACCGGTGAAGGTTCTGGATTCGGATAGCAAGGTTCTTCGAGGCAAGACCATTGAGTTGGTAAAGGTGTTGTGGAAGCATCGTGGTGTTGAAGAAGCCACGTGGGAACGGAAGGATGACATGCTGAAGCAGTTTCCGTACCTCTTTCCTTCAGGTAAATTTCGAGGACGAAATTTCTTAAGGGGGGGAGAGTTGTAACGCCCCAATTTTGGGCTTAGAAGTTTTGGGTTTGGACCGGTTCGGTCGGAGTGCGGTTCGAATATATAAGGGTGAATTTAGGAAAGCCTAGTTCGGGTTGCATTAAAAATATGGAAAAATGTCTTAAAATCCTCTTTTCTTATATATAAGAGAATGGTGGAATCAATTTTACAAAATGAGGTTTGGAAGTGTGACATTTTGGGTTAGTGACCAAAATGTAATTTTCGAAAACTGTGTGACTGTTTTAAAAAGGATTGAAACCTTGAATCTTTAAGGAGCTATTTACCCAAAAGGAGTTTCTCCAGATTTTTCCTAAATATTAAAGGTTTAATTAATGGTTTTTAAATAAAAGAAAAAGGGAGGGAAGATATTTTTGGCATTTTCCAACTAACTTTTCCTAAATTCCATTTTCATTTTCTCTCATCTTTTCTCTCAAACCAAACACTTTCTCCAGCACATTTTCCCTCTAATTTTTGTCATCTAAATAACACATTTCAATCCTCTTTTGATCTCTAATCATCTCTTCAACAAAACCTTTGCATTTGCTATTTGGATTTTCAAGAATCTTGGTTCCAAAAGGGAGAAACTCAAGTTTAGAGGTATGAACGTCCTTCTCCTCTAAATTCTCAGTTCTTTACTGAAATTCCCAAGTTCTCAATCCTTGATTTGTGTTTTATAAAAGGTTTTGTAGATGTGTTCTTGATCTTTGCTTTAAAATGCAAGATTTGGTTGATTTTTGATAAAATTCGTATGATCTGTTTGGGCAGTGTTTTGAGGTGTCTTTTTGATGTTAATTGAATTTATAATTGATGAGAAATTGAGGTTTAATCAATGCAATTCCGGATAGGTTAATTTTCCTAAGTTTTGCTTGAGTTTTTGATGGTTTTTGGAGTGATCTTGATGATCTGTTATAGCTGGAGGTATAAGGACGTGGTTAGATCCTTTTTGGATGTTAATTGAGGTTTATGAATGTTTAGAATTGATGGATCATGGCTGGGTTGTGTTGTGGAGTTGTTTGAAGGTGATTTCGGTTGTGTTTGGTAGCCGAAATGGGAGTGTTGATGAGAGGAGCGAGTTTAGGTGCTTTCATTGAAGATATTAATGCATGATGATGCATTAATCCTCTGCTTTGATGTGTTTAAAACAGGGGAGTCATCTTTGGATCCTAGTGGTGGTGATTCGGAAGCTTGATTGGTGTTTCGGCAAGTGGCGAAACGGAATCGGTGAGTGGATTTTGGTTTTTAGCTTTGAAACCAATGTTTTGAAGGTTTGGGAGCTAAGTTTAAGTCTAAGCAACTTAGCTTAGCTCAAGAGTAAGTTTTCGGAAAAACTCTCTTGATGATGAACCATGGATTGGTTGAATGCAATGTGGTTTGTTTGCATGTTTTAAATCCTGTTTTGAAAGCATATTTAGCATGTTTATTTGCTGAGATTATAAGCCATGTATTGAAGGATGCTCAAGGTAATAGATCCTTGTTTTTGAACATCGTTTTAATGTGGTTTGATGCTTAAGGATGCATGATGTTTATGGCTTTGTTAAATGCTTTAAAATAGTGGAATAATGTTGTTAATGATGCATATTGGCAAGTGATGGTTAAGGTCACAAAGGTGGTTAAAAGTCCTTGTGTGAGCCTTGTTTATTTAAGAACAACATGGTGGTTAAAAGTCCATGGTTGGTTCTTGGTTAAGGTTACAAAGGTGGTTAAAATTCCTTGTGTAAGCCTTGTTTATTTAAGAACACCAAGGTGTTTAAAAGTCCTTGGGTGATTCTTGTTAAGGACACAAAGGTGTTTAAAAGTCCTTGTGTGGTCCTTGTGAATTGTAAGAACATCATGGTGTTTAAAAGTCCATGGATGATTCTTGTTAAGGACACAATGGTGTTTAAAAGTCCATGTGTGGTCCTTGGAAATTTTAAGATCACAATGGTGTTTAAAAGTCCATGTGTGGATCTTATGTTGATTGTATCACTTGTGGCCAATATGACATGTTATGAATTTGAAGCATGATATGCTTGTTCCAAATGCTTATGTGCATGAGTAAATGTTGCCTTGAGTTAAGGTTTATAAATGTGTTTTATGAATGCATTATTGAGTGGTTTTAATTGAGCATTCCTCACTAAGCTTTTGCTTACGCTCTCTCTCTTTTCTTAAACCAATAATGCAGAGCATTGAAGTGCATTTGGGGAAGCAAGGAAGCCAAGAATCCAAGTGAAGGTTCTAAGCTCATGTATGGTGAACATTTTCCTAAAACTATTAGCTTTTGGGCATTTGGCAATGGGGGACCTATGTTGTTGTTTTGGGAGATGTTTTAGATTCCCTAAGTTGGTTTTTGTTGATATTGATGTTGGTACATGTAATTGGCCTCTTGGTATGTGTTTTGGTGATTTGAGGATTTCATGCTTTGCTTTATAGGATGCTTGCCTATAGAATTGGGTATTTCTTAATTTGATGCCATGATGATGTATGGTTGATGCATTTGTGTTCCTCATGCATGTAATGGCTTGCTGGTATAATTTGGTGGCATTTGGAGCATGTTTGATGGCTCAATTGTGTGTTTATTCAGCTAATTTTCTGCAATCTGGGCAGGCCGTATCGGAACGGGTGCTACCGCTTCGGAACAGGGGCCTGAAATGGCCTAGGCGTTCTGAAACGGGAGGAACCGTTCCGGAACAGAAATGCCACTACCAAACCATGTTTCGGAAACCGTTTCGGAACGGTCCCGCATTTCGGAACAGGTCCTCCCTGTTTCGGAACACTCGACCGTTGGGCTCTGAATTTGATGGTTATATGTTTTGAAATGTTTGCGTTTTGGTCCTGAATCTTGTTATTGCAATTGCATGAGCTTGAGATGTCTGTTTGAGCTGAAATTTGGCAGAGAAGCATGAAACATGAGTAATTTCATATTGGTAACTTTTAATTGGGATAAGTCCTTGTAATTTTCTGAATTTGCAATTAGGTCCCTAAAGTTGTAATTTGTGCAATTGAGTCCCTGAATGTTCTCTGATTGTTATGATCTTTGAATATGATGAACTTGTGAATATATCTAGGGATAATGTGCATCTAGACAAGATTAAAAGGAAAAAAAAAGGGTCGTTAATAAAGGTTGACTTTCGGGCTGACTTTGGTTTTCCCCGTGTAAACCTCTTAATTCGGGTCAACCGTCTAAGCCGGGTTAAGGGGGTTACAGTGCATTTGATATTAAGCATGTTTATGCTTGTGAAATTGGCATTATGTTTATGCTTGTAAAACAGTGGAATATTGATGCTAATTGATTATATTGGCAAGTGATGGAAATGGTTTTTTGTTACTTTAATCGGATATAGTTAGCCGGCTATAGAATTGGGTGCACCATGAATAAAGTCACCTTGGATGTCGAGAGGTTGTGATTATATCGTATACTCCATCCAAATACCCTAACGATTGAGGCTAAGATCACAACGGTGAATTTTTAATCCCGTGTGTGAATCTTATGTTATGTGTCCCGTGCTATCGTTAGTGGAATTATACAACTATCGATGAGTGGTGTTGAGGGGTTGTGATTGTACCGTCATGCTCCACCACGGGTGTTACAACGATGAAGGGTTGATCTTGTGTGTAAGCCTTGTGTAGTCTGGTAGTGTGTATGAAGTGAGTGGGACAACGCTTGTAATCCGCGTATCCGATTGTGTCATTTGTCTTGGTTTTGGTATAGTTTGAGAATTGATCACTTCTGAGCCAATATAATGTTGTTGATTAATGGGTTAAGCATGAGATGCTTGTGGTTTATGCACGAATGTATGTGATGCTTGATTTAAGCATGAGCAAAAGATTATTTGTTGTTATTTTAGTGATGCTATGAGCATGTGGTTTGAAAAGTGCATTGATGCTTAGAAGAGCATGTTTAAAGGAAAGGCATGAGATGTCAATTTATGATATTTTCGGTTTTGTAAAAGGTATTGATGAATGATTGTTTTAGCGGTCCTCACTAAGCATTATTCTTACGCTCATTTGTTTCATCAATTCAGAGAATTAGGCTTTTGTGACAGCAAGAAGGCAAGCAGAATCTAAGTTTTTTGACTAAATAAAGTATGTGGTTTTACCTTGGTGTAATAAGAGGCAATCAGTGGGATTTCTACTGTTGGTATTGTTTGGTGATGTTAAACACCCTAAGCATGTTTGACTTGCTTATTTTGGTTTGTAAATGGCCTTTGAATGTTGGTTTAAGCTTGAATATGGTTTTTACATCTAGGAAGCATGCCTATAGTTCTTGAACTTGCAAGTTTGATGTTATGTTCTAGCTTGTGCTTTGCATTGGTGGTCTTTGATGCTTATTCATGACGTATGTGTGTTGAGACATGTGTTGGGATGATTTTGGAGGTGAATAGTTGAGCAAAGCCAGCATTTTGGTAAGTTGCAGGGCAAGCCGTTTTAGAATGCCCTTATCTGTTTCGAAATGGTGGCCTAGAATGGTCATGGTGTTTCGGAATGGGTAGGCATGTTCCGAAACATTTTGCCACTGTAAAGCATTGTTTCGAAACGGGTTTCGGAATGCACCCGCGTATTGAAACAGTCAACCTGGTTTCGAAAATACAGTTCCGATACGGGGTCTTGTGTTTCGAAACACTTGACCGTTGGATGTTGAATTTGAATTGTTTCAGGTTTCTATTTCTTCCGTTTTGGTCCCCAAATGTTGAATACTTAATTAAATGAGTTTGGATGATTCATTTGAGATGAAACTTGACATGCTGGCATGTTATATGACTAATTTTGGATTGGTAACTTTAAAACATGTTTAGTCCTTATAAATCTTGAAATTTACAATTTAGTTCCTAAAAGACGTTTGTATACAATTGAACCCCTAATTGAACTCCGTTTGATGTGTTGCTTTCACCAAAACAAAATGCTAATCTTATAGGATAATAATGTGCATCTAGAAAAGATAAAATGAAAAAGGGTCGTTAATCGATGTTGACTTTAACGAGTTGACTTCGATTTTCTCCGTGTAATCTTCTTAGTTCGGGTCGGGCGTCTAGGTCGGGCTAAGGGGTTACATTTGTTGGTACTAGAGCATGTTAGGAAAGAATTGGGGATGATGGTAAGTGAAATTGGTATGTTTTGATGTATATTGATTAAAAAGCATGTTTTGATTGAATGTTGGAGCTTATGCCATGCTTGATTGATGTAAATCATATGTGAGATGAATATGATTGTATGTTGATGATGTGATATTGATATGTGCTGATTGTGGATGGTGGAAAGCATGATGATCATGATATGCTCTTGTGTACTGTGTTATGCTTGAGGGAAATCGCGGTGCCCATTGCCTTATTACACTAATTAAATGTTTTTGTGAACTTGGATCCTTGCTTGAGGCTGGACTAAATCATGATTTGTTTTGTTTTATTGTTATGCCTTGTTAAAAATAGCACTATGGGTCCGAGGAGAGCTCAAATCAAACACGATAGTGCCTGCGGCTGAGCAGGGCGACCAGGGTAATCAAGGGGCTGATGTTCCTCCTGGTGGAAACTTACCTCCTCCGCCACCACCGGGAGGTGGGGAGTAGGAACAACAAGGACATGCTGGTCCGGGTTTGGGTGATCTAACGTCGTTGGTTCTGGCGATCACCGGGGCGTTTCAGGTTGCAGTAGCTAGAACGCATGTGTAGGCCCCTGCAGCTGGGCAGGCGGGTTTACCCTTGGAGAGGTTGAGGAGTCTAGGAGCTGCGGAGTTCTTTGGAATGACTCCTGAGGCGGCAGAAGCCTGGTTGGCGAACACGATCCGTGTCATGGATCAAATGGGATGCAATGATGTGCGCAAGCTGGGGTGTGCAGTTTCCTTGCTGTAAGGCGACGCTTATATTTGGTGGACGACTACCATTGTGGGAATGGAACCCAATAAAGTAGATTTGGAGTTTTTCAATGGTTCCTTTAAGAGGAAGTATCTCGGAGTGAGATACTTGGATGAAAAGAAACGCGAAGTTATGTCGCTAGTTCAGGGAAACCTTTAAGTGGCTGAGTACGAGGTCCAGTTCGTACGTTTGAGCCAGTATGCCCCTCAACTGATACCTAGTCAGAGGCATCGTTGTGATTGCTTCCAGTATGGGCTGGGGCAGGAAGTCAAGACATACATGTTGGTTGCAGATTACACCAATTTTGATATGCTTGTATGTCGAGCCAAAGATATTGCGCAAATCTTGGGTTTGGCATCCCGAGGAGTTGGTTCTAGCTCTGGAAAGAGAGCATCTAGTTCCAGTGGTGGACGAAACAAAAGAGGCCGAGATAGGAGATATCACCCTGCTGCGAGGCGTGGCAATTCTGGACATGGTGTACCGGCTCAGGGAGATCGGATGAGAGCGGAACAGAACATGTGCTTGACGTGTAGATCTCGGGGTCATCTGAGGCAAGATTGTCCTCAACCTGCTAGGGAGGTTCAAGATCCTGTTGTGGTGATAGGTAATTATTGCTGGAACTGCGGTTCAAAGGATCACATGAGGCGAGAGTGTCCTTTTTTGGCTAGTGGAGGCCAAGGACATGCACATGCTGTTGCTACACCGCAGAGAGGCTGTGGGCGCGGCTGAGGGAACTTTCAAAGGAGAGATGAGGGGCAGCGAGGCATTGCTCATGTTGTAGCAGTTCGGCTAGAGGGAGGCGGTCCGACAAGGGTCTATGCTCAGCGAGAGAAACGCAACGATACAAATGTTATCACGGTTACCTTTGTTTTTCAGTCTTTATCATTGTTGGCGTTGATTGATTCTAGATCCACGCATTCTTATATCTTGAGTGAGCATGCACATTTGCTTGATATACCTGTTGAGTTGCTTGAAGTAGGAATGCAAGTGATTAGTTCTTTTGGTGAGAATGTTGTCACTAGGAAGTTGTATAGGAGATGCCATTTATCTGTGCAAGGTCATGTTTTTCTTGTCGAATTGATGTAGTTACCCTTCTACGGTTTCGATGTGATTCTTGGTAAGGATTGGTTGACTGAGCATAGAGCGGTGGTTGACTTTGATGTCAAACGATTCACTTTAAAGCTTGCTGATGATTATGAAGTAGTGGTAGTAGGCGATAATGTGAAATTCTTGTCGAATGTGATTTCGGCTTTGGAAGCGAACCATATGTTGAGGTTGGGTTGTTGTAACGCCCTGATTTTGGGCCTAGAAGTTTTAGAGTTTGAATCGGACCGGTCGAGAATGGTTCGAACCTTTCAGGGAGATTAAGGAAACACAAGATGTTTTAAAATTATAGAAAATATATCTAAAAATCCTCATTTATTATATGAATGTTTATGGTGAAAACAATTTTACAAAATAAGGTTTGGAAATACTACATTTCGGTGTAGTGACCAAATCGTAGTTTTTGCAAAAGTTAACTAGTGACTGTTTTGTAAAGGATTGAAACTTTAAATCTTTAAGGAGCTAATTTTACCGAAATGTTCTTAATCAGATTTCTCTTTATTTTGGGTGTTTTAATAATGATTTAATAAAGGGAATTAAAAGATAAAAATCTATTTTGACTTTCACAACTACTTTACGATCTTTTTCCCTCTTTTCATTTTCTCTCAACTTCCACTCAGTCAAACACATTTCCTCCATCAATTAGCCTTTGATTTTCATTCCTTTTGATGAGATTTCAATCTCCTTTTGATTCCTAATCTTTTCCTCATCAAATCCTCTTGTTTTCACTTTGGATTTTCAAGGAAACTTGCCCAAATTAAAGAGAAATCAGCCATTAGAGGTAAGCTTCATCCTTCTCCTCTAATGATCAGTTCTTTACTGAAATTCCCAAGTTATCAATCCTTTGTTAACGATTTTTGAGTTGCTTTTATGTTAGAAATATGAAATTGTGTCAAAACTCAAAGTTCTTAGGGAGATCTTGATGATTTTCGTAACTATTGGTTAGGCTTTGTTTTGAGGTTGATTTCTAATGTGTTTTGGATAGTAAATTGATGTTATAAATGATGTTTTATCAAACAAATCCCGAATAGGTTTGGATTCCTAAGTTTTGCATGCTAGATTGGTGGTTTTTGGGGTGGTTTTGGTGTTCTGTTGTACCTGGAGGTATAAGGACGAGTATATGGTGATTTTTGGTGTTGATTGAGGTTTAGAAATGTTTAGAAGTGATAGATCTTGGTTGGGCTTTGTTTTGGTTGAGTTTGGAGATTATTTCGGTTCTTTTGGGGGGCTGAAATGATGATTTTGGGTAGAGCAGCGAGTTTGATTAGTTGGATGGTGATTTCAATGCATGATGATGCATTAATCCTCTGCTCTTATGTGTAATAAACAGGGGAGACATCTTCAGACGCTTTTGGTGTTGATCTAGAAGTGTCGTGAGCTTAGATCTCGTTTTGGCAGGAAAGCGAAACGTAAACGGTGAGTGCGAATGGTTTAAGAAGTCCTTGAGGGACAAAGAAACAATGTTTGGGGATATAGGATTGGTTTGAAACACCATCCTAAGTCCGGAAGTAAGAATGGCTAGATTTGCTCTTAAATATGTGGTTGTTGCCCCTAAAATGCTTTTAGATGCTCTTGTTTTGAGATAGACAAATTCCTACTATTTTATGCATGCTTTGTAGCATGAGATGATGGTTTGAAGAGATTTCATGAGACAGCATGTTGCATTGAAGAGTTTTGAGATTTTGATTTAATGCAAAGCATGTGTTATGATTTTGAAATGAGACGAGAAAGATTTGAGAAATGTTGCATTAAAAACAGTAAGTGAGATGATGTTTTGACATAATATATTGGCATAGAAGATGAGATACTTACCGGATATAATTGAACGATCAATAGGATGAGAGTGCACTATAAACTAAAATTCGTACGTGCTCTTTGGAGTCGGGCAATGGGGGTAGTGCTATCCTGATCCAAAGTGAGAATCCGATGATTTGAGATACCATCGAGGTAGGACTTGCTGAAATACCCATGCTTTGTGGCGATGAGAGATACCACTATGAGAGTCCGGTGATGAGAGATTCCACCGGGGTAGGACTTAAATTTGAGTCAAGCTAATCTGCATATCCGAGTAAAGATGAAATGTGAAATGCCAATGTAAAATATGGAAATGTATTTGATTCACATATACCAGAAGAAGAGATGTTTTATGCTATGAAAAATGCATATGAGATTATGATATGAAATGCTTTTGTTTTCATTTATCATGTGTATGTTCTTGCCATGGGATTTGCATTGGATAAATGAATGAGATAGAATAGAGGTACATGTGTTTTCAAATGGAGTTTTGCTTTGAAATGGTTTTCAAGCATGAGATAGAATGAGCATGTGGTAGAAAATGGCTTTTGAGAAAGGGTTTTGATTAATGCATTGTTGTGTTGGTTTTCTCTAGAGCTTGCCTCACTAAGCAAATATGCTTACGCTCTCTTTCACTAACAATGCAGATAATTGAAGTGATTTTGGGCAGCAAGAAGGTTAAGAACATCCAAGGAAGAGTAAAGCTCGTGTATGGTGATGTTTTTACATACTTTAGTATTGATATTTGGCAATGGGACTTCAAGGTTGTATTTGGGAGATGTGTTTTGAACTCCCTATGTTTGTAGCAAGTTTCCTATGGTTTTGAAGTTTGTAAATGGTCTTATATGGTTTGATTTGAGGTTTGAGGTCCATATTTGGGTCATGTGGTTAGGAAGCATGCCTATAGACTAAATGTTCATGTGGTGATGCCATGTTTTAGTTTAAGCTTTTTCAATATGTTCTTTTATGTCTAATCATGTGGTTGGTATGTTATAGTATGATTTTGGGATATGTTTGAGTGTGAAAAGAAGTGAAAAACCATCAATTTATGCTGTTGCAGGGCAGGGTGTATTGAAATACCCTTATATGTTTTGAAACAGGGGCCTGAAATGGACATAGTGTTTCGGAACAGATGAAGGTGTTTCGGAACACTTTGGCTACTGGAGAGGCATGTTTCGATACTGGTCTCGGAACGCACCCGAGTATCGAAACAGTCAACACTATTTCGATACGGGTGTTTCAATACGAAGATCAGTGTTTCGAAACGGCCGACCGTTAGACTGCAAATTTGAATTGTTCAAGTTCTCATGTTTTACACTTTAGTCCTTGATGTTGTGCTTGCAATTGTATGAGCTTGGAATGTCCTTTTAAGCTGAAATATAACAGAGAGACATGTAATGTGACTAATTACATAATGGTAAGCTTAAGATATGCAAAGTTCTTATATTTGCCAAAATTTATGTTTTGGTCCCTAAAAGTGTAATTCTTACAATTGAGTTCTAAAACGATTTCCGATCGCTGTGCCTTTCTCTCCTTTGATTCTTGAGTAATCATATAGGCTTAACATGCATCTAGAAAAGGAAAAAAGGTTGTTAATCAAGGTTGACTTTGGTTTTCCCCGTGTAATCTTCGTAGTTCGGGTCAAGCGTCTAGGCCGTGCTAAGGGGGTTACATTTGTTGGTATCAGGGCCAGGTTAGCTAATATTTGGGGGTTGGTAAGCGGTTATTGTATGTGATTATGAATGATTGTGACTTTTCGGTGAAAGTATGATTGTTGATGTTTGGTTCTATTGAGATGAAATTGTGATGTTATGATGTGTTTGGGGTATAGTTTGGGACCCCATTGCCATATCATTACTTTTGATGAGAATTGTTTTAAAAAATGAGCTTGCGTAATTGGATTACTTACCTTATTATGCCTAATTGGATTTATTGTATTTGTCAGTCGCATTATTTTATTATGGGGCCACGTAGAGAGCTTAGAATCAATACATGTGCTACGACTCAGAACGACGATATGGAGAATGCTGAGGATCTACCTCCTCCTCCCCCTGGTGGACCACCTGGTGGTAGTGGAGCTGGGGTTGCTGGACCCGAGGGAGTTCAGGAGCAAGCTGCTCCTGATATGTCTGTATTGATACAAGCTATTGCTGGAGCTTTCCAGGCAGCAGTAGCTGGGGCTTATGCAGCTGCACCACAGGATGGTGCCAATGTATGGTTGACGTTAGAGCGACTTCGCAGTCTGGGAGGGACTGAGTTTAGAGGGTTGACCCCGGAAGGTTCCGAGTCTTGGTTGGAGAGTACCAAGAGGATACTTGGACAATTGAACTACAACAATATTCAGAAGTTGGGATGCATTGTGTCCCTGTTACATGATGATGCATATACGTGGTGGAAAACCACAATATCGGGGATGGATGATGATGATGTGACTTGTACATTCTTCTTGAATGCGTTCAAGCAGAAGTATTTGGGAGTTCGCTATCTCGATGAGAAAAAGATGGAATTCATGTCCCTTGTGCAAGCGAGTATGACGGTGGCAGAATATGAGGTGCAGTTTGTACGCCTTAGCCAATATGCACTTGAGCTGATTCCTAACGAGCGAGAAAGATGTGAACGATTCCTTTACGAGTTGGTGGCGAATGTGAAAACCTATATGCTCGCAGCAGACTATACAGATTTCGATGTCTTGATCACTTGAGCCAATGACATTGAGCTGGATCTTGGTCTGGCAAGCCGAGCAGGAGGACCTAGCTCAAGGAAGCAAGCTGCGGAGCATGATCTTGGTAGAGATCACTATGAGAGGTATAAGGATACAAGGTCACATGGTAATGCTATACGTGCGGGTGGTAACCCTAGGAGAGATCAGCAAGGACCAAATGCTATCTTGAGGACTCTTGAGTGTAACTGATGTGGTAGGAGACATACTTGTAACGCCCCGGTTTTGGGCTTGGAAGTCTTGGGCGTTGACCGGTTGGTCAAAGTGCTGTTCGAATCGTAAGAGGTTAAATTAGGAAAGCCTAGTTCGGGTTGCATTAAAAATATGGAAAAATGTTCTAAAATCATCTTTTAATACAATTAAGTGAACTGTGAAATCAATTTTGGAAAATGAGTTTCGGAAATGTGACATTTTGGCTAGTGACTAAAATGTAATTTTTTGAAAGTTTGGTGGCTATTTTATAAAGGGTTGAAACTTTGAATCTTTAAGGAGCTATTTACCCAAAGGGAGTTTCTCCAGATTTTTCTAAGATATTTTAACACATAATTCTGATTTTTGAAGAAAACAAAAAGGAGGGAAAATTCATTTTTAGCATTTTCTCATCTAACTTCCCATTTTCCTTTTCTTTTTTTCTCTCAACCCAAACACTCAATTTCCAGAGTTTCAATTCTGATTTCCTTACTTAAAATCCTCCTTTCAACTCTCAATTGATTGCAAATCATTGTATCTTCAAATCCTCTTCAATTACTTCAAGTTTCATCAAGGCTTTCTAATCCAAAAAGAGGAGAAACTCAAGTTTGGAGGTAAGAACGTCCTTCTCCTCTGAACTTCAAGTTCTTTAATGAAATTCCTAAAGTTTTCAATCCTAATTTGATGTTTAATTAAAGGCTTTTAAGTTGATTTATGGATCTTGGCTAATTATGCAAGATTTTGATGATTTCACATGATTTTCGTTTGATCTGTTAAATCTGTGTTTTGAGAAGTGTTTTTGATGTTAAATGATCATTAAATTGATGTGGAAATGAGTCTTGATTGATGCAATCCCGGATAGGTTGAGTTTCCTAATTTTAGCTTGTGTTTTAAGGTAGCTTTTGTGGTGATCTTGTGGATCTGGTGTTGCTGGAGGTATAAGGATGGTTGTAGGTTGTTTTTAGATGTTAAATGAAGTTAATGGAAGTGAAGTTTTGCTGGTTTATGGCTGGGCTTTGTTTAGAAGTGTTTCGGATGCATTTTCGGTTGTGTTTGGTGGCCGAAAATGGAGGTTTTGTGAGAGCAGCGAGTTTAGATGCTTCCATTGAAGCAATTAATGCATGATGATGCATTAATCCTCTGCTTTAATGTGTTGAAACAGGGGAGGCATCCTTGGATCCAAGAATTGTTGAATCGGAAGCTTGTTTTGGTGCTTTGGTTTGAAGCAAAGTGGAAATCAGTGAGTGAAAATGGATTTACAGCTTTAAAACCAAGGGTTGAAGGTTTTGGGAGCTTAGTTTAATTCTAAACAAATTTGCTAAGCTCAAGTGTAAGTTTTCGGATTTCTCTCTAAGTGGTGGCCATGTTTTGGTGTAATGTAAAATGATGATTTTGCATGATGTGATTACTGTTTTGGAAAGCATGTTTTAGCATGATAATTGCTGATGTTTTAGCATGATTTATGCTGATGTTTAAAGCCATGTGTTGAAGGTAACTCTAGGTAAGAGTACCTTGTTTTTATGCATTGTTTAAATGATGATTTAATGCTTTGAGATGCATGATGAAATGGCTTGGTTTAATGCTTTAAAACAGTGGATTATATGATGTATAAAGTGTATATTGGCAAGTGATGGTTTGTAAAAGCGAAGGTCACTAAGGTGGTTAAAAGTCCTTGAGTGAGCCTTGTTACCTAAGATCATCAAGGTGGTTAAAAGTCCTTGGATGAATCTTGTTGCGGACACTAAGGTGGTTAAAAGTCCTTAGGTGCTCCTTTCAATGGTGTTTAAAAGTCCATGGGGCCAAGGTGTTTAAAAGTCCTTGGGGCCAAGGTGTTTAAAAGTCCTTGGGGTAATTCAAGCTACGGACACAAAGGTGGTTAAAAGTCCTTGTGTGGTCCTCATTCATGGTGTTTAAAAGTCCATGGCCAAGGTGTTTAAAAGTCCTTGGGGAAAGTTGTTGAACTTGATTTCATAAATGAAATGTAACACTTGAGCCAATATGACATGTATAGTACATTGAGATGCATGAGATGCATGTTTTAATGTTTATGTTGAAGCATGAGATGCTTGTTTAAATGAATTGTGGAAGCATGGGATTGCTTGATTTTAAGTATGCTTTGATCATGAGTAAAGGTTGATCATAAGCATGTTTTACAAATGGTTTTAATTGCATTATTGAATGGTTTTTAAAGAGCACTCCTCACTAAGCTTTGGCTTACGCTCTCTCGTTTTCTTGATTCAATAATGCAGAGCATTAGAGTACATTGAGGGCAGCAAGAGAAGGCAAGCAAACAAGTTCAAGTAAAGCTCAATGTATGAAGGTTTTATAAGTGTTTTTAGCTTTTGGTTGATTTGGCAATGGGGGACCAATGTATATGTTTTGGGAGGTGTTTGAGACTCCCTAAGTATGTTAAATGTTGATGTGGTTGCTGGTTTTTGGATTGCATTCTTATATGCTTGTTTTTGAAGTTAATGCTTGAATAGTTAGCTTGTGTAGGAAGCATGCCTTTAGAATTGGGGCTTTTTGCTTGTGATGTTGTTTTGATGAATTGTTGATGCAAGTATGACCTATATATGCTGAATTGCATGCTGGTAAAGTTTGGTAGCATTTGGAGCATGTTTGGGTGGTCAATTGCATGATTTGGTATGCTAATATGCTGAAATCTGAGCAGGCGTTTCGGAACAGTGTGTACCGTTTCGGAACGGGTGCCTGGAATGAACCCAGGGGTCCGAAACGGGGTGCACCGTTTCGAAACGGATTGCTCACTGCCAGACCCCCGTTGCGGAACTGGTATCGGAACGGCCCGAGTTTTGGAACAGGGTCAACCTGTTTCGAAACGGTCGACCGTTGGGGGCTGACATGGGCGGTTATATGTTTTGAAATGTTTACGTTTTCGTCCCGAATCTTGTATATGCAATTGTATGAGTTTGAGAAGTCCTTTTGAGCTGAAATTTCATAGAGAAGCATGAAACCTGACTAATTTCAAGATGGTAACTTTAATTTGGGTTAAGTCCCTTAATTTATCAGAATTTACAATTTGGTCCCTAAAGTTGTAATTTGTTCAATTGGGTCCCTGTTTAATCTCTGATGTTTGTGATCTTCTAGTATGTTGTTTGAGTGATCACAATTAAGGTTAATGTGCATCTAGATAAGATTAAAAAGAAAAAAAAAGGGTCGTTAATCAAGGTTGACTTTCGGGTTGACTTTGGTTTTCCCCGTGTGACTTTCTTAATTCGGGTCAACCGTCTAGACCGGGTTAAGGGGGTTACATTTGGTGGTATCAGAGCTGAGTTCTCGAGTAATTGGGAATGTGTGTATGCATGATTGAAGCATGGTTTGGTATGTATGCTTGTTGTATGAAAGCATGTTCAGTGATTTGAGATGATGATGTGTATGTGATGTATGCTGTGATGATGCATGATGAGGGTACCCATTGCCAAACAAAAGCTAAAGAGATGATGTTGTTTTTGAAAGAAATTGAGCTTGAATACTTGGAATTTGCTTACCTTGCTGGTCCTGACTTGTTTTATTTTGTATTGTTATGCATGGTAAAAGTATGGCACCACGTAGAGAGTTAAGGAGTAGCGCGAGAGCTACGACCCCGGAAGGGAATGTGAATGAGGAAAATATGGGTAGTGCTGTGTTACCTCCTCCTCCACCTGGTGGTGGTGGTGCGGAGAGGGGAAGAGCTGGAGCTGAGGCAGCTGGTGCTGGAGCTGCAGGGCCTGAGGTTTGTCAGGGGCAAGCGATGCCTGACATGTCTGTGCTGGTACAAGCTATTGCGGGTGCTTTTCGAGCAGCAGTAGCTGGAGCTCAAGGAGCTGGGCATCAGGGAGATGCTGGAGTGAGATTACCCTTGGAACGTCTGCGCAGTCTTGGTGGGACTGAGTTTAGGGGTACGTCAGCTGAGAGGTCGGAAGCATGGCTGGAGAGTACCAAGCGTGTCTTGGGACAAATGAGTTGCACTGATGTGCAGAAGCTGGGATATGTGGTGTCTTTGCTGCAAGGTGATGCTTATACCTGGTGGACGACCACAATCTCTGGGATGGCTGATGCTGATGTTACTTGGACGTTCTTTCAGCATGCGTTCAAGAGGAGATATCTGGGAGTTAGATATCTGGACGAGAAGAAGCGTGAGTTCATGTCTCTAACCCAAGGGAGCATGAGTGTGGCTGAGTATGAAGTACAGTTTGTACGTCTCAGTCAGTATGCACCAGAGCTGGTACCTGATGAGCGCGAGAGGTGCGAAAGGTTCCGTTATGGCTTGGTGACGGAAGTTAAGACCTATATGTTGGCTGCTGAGTACAATGATTTCGATGTGTTGGTTAGTCGATCCAAGGACAATGAGATGAACCTGAGTTTGTCTGCTAAAGGTGCTGGAGCTAGTTCTGGGAAGAGAGCTGCTGAGTATAGTTCCGGAGGTGGACGGAACAAGAGGGGACGTGATCAGAGGTTTCAGTCCTCATCTAAGAGAGGTGGAGGTGCACCTGCTAGGGGTGGCAATGCTAGAGCTGACCCTAGTGCTTGTTGGATTTGTGGTTCCCGTGGTCACTTGAAGCGTGACTGTCCTCGTGCTGGGAGAGAGGTGCAAGCTCCTGTGATGGCAGCTGGTTATGAGTGCTGGAACTGTGGTTCTGCTGACCATTTGAGACGTGATTGTCCGAGGATGGCTGGTGGTCAAGAGCGTGCTCCTGTTGTTGCAGCACCGCAGAGAGGTCGTGGGCGCGGCCGTGGTAATTTTCAGAGGCGTGAGGAAGGTGGTCGCGGAGTAGCTCATGTTGTAGCTATTCAGCCTGAGGGTGGAGGCCAGGCGAGAGTGTATGCTCAGCGCGAGGGAAGGAATGATGCTGATGTGATTGCAGGTACCTTTACTTTGCAATCCTTGTCATTGCTTTCTTTGATTGATTCTGGATCTACGCATTCATACATTCTTCGTGAGCATGCTGAGTTGCTTGGTTTGCCTGTTGAGTCTTTGGATGTTGGTGTTAGAGTCACTAGTTCTTTTGGTGAAACTGTTGTGACTCGTAAGCTTTATAGAAGGTGTCCTTTGGTTGTTCAAGAGCATGTCTTTCATGTTGATCTTATGGAGTTGCCCTTTTAAGGTTTTGATGTGATCCTTGGTATGGATTGGCTTGCTGAGCATCGTGCTGTGGTGGATTTTGAGAATAAGCGGGTTTCGCTTAAGCTTGCGGATGATTATGAAGTGGTGGTGGTTGGTGAGAATGTGAAGTTTCTTGCCAATGTTGTTTCTACCTTGGAGGCGAGCAGGATGTTGAGGCAGGGATGTGAAGCTTTTCTGGCTTTTGTGATGAATCCTAGTTCGAAGGAGCTGAGGGTGCAAGATATCAGGGTTGTGAAGGAGTTTCCTGATGTTTTCCCTGAGGAGTTGCCTGGTTTACCTCCTAACCGCGAGGTGGAGTTTGGTATTGAGCTGTATGAGAATACCACTCCTGTGTCCATTACTCCCTATAGAATGGCACCTAAGGAGCTGAAAGAGCTGAAGACGCAGTTGCAAGAGTTGCTTGATCGTGGTTTCATCCGGCCGAGTGTTTCGCCTTGGGGTGCTCCTGTCTTGTTTGTGAAAAAGAAAGATGGCACGATGAGGATGTGCATTGATTACCGTCAGCTGAACAAGTTGACTATCAAGAATCGGTATCCTTTGACGAGGATTGATGATCTCTTTGATCAATTTCGGGGAGCTGCTGTGTTCTCTAAGATTGACTTGAGGTCAGGGTATTACCAGTTGAAGGTGAAGGATGTGGATGTGCCTAAGACAGCTTTCAGGACAAGATATGGGCATTATGAGTTCCTTGTGATGCCGTTTGGTTTGACAAATGCTCCTGCTGCTTTCATGGACATGATGAATCGTGTTTTTCATGAATACCTGGACAAGTTCGTTGTGGTATTCATTGATGATATCCTTGTGTACTCACGTACTGTGGAAGAGCACGAAGAGCATTTGAGGATTGTGTTGCAAGCTCTGTTGGAGAATCAGCTTTATGCTAAGCTGAGCAAGTGTGAGTTCTGGCTTAGAGAGGTGGTGTTTCTTGGGCATGTGGTCTCAGCTGAGGGGATTCGTGTTGATCCTCAGAAGATTGAAGCGGTGATGAATTGGAAAGTTCCTAAGTCTGTTCAGGAGGTTCGTAGTTTCCTTGGTTTGGCAGGATACTACCGAAGGTTTGTGGATGGTTTTTCCAAGATTGCTGCTCCTTTGACGAAGTTGCTGCAGAAAGATGTTAAGTATGAGTGGACAGAAGCGAGACAGCAAGCTTTTGAGAAGTTGAAGATGGCTTTGACGCAAGCTCCTATCTTGATTCAGCCTGAATCAGGGAAATAGTTTGTAGTCTACAGTGATGCATCCTATGTTGGTTTGGGGTGTGTGCTGATGCAAGAGGGTAAGGTTGTGGCTTATGCGTCGCGGCAGTTGAAGGTGCATGAGCGCAATTATCCTACGCATGATATTGAGCTGGCTGCAGTGGTTTTTGCTCTGAAGATCTGGAGGCATTATCTGTATGGTGAGAAGTGTACTGTGTACACGGATCACAAGAGTTTGAGGTATCTGATGTCTCAGAAAGAGTTGAATCTTAGGCAGCGACGTTGGTTGGAGTTGCTCAAGGATTATGATCTGACGATAGAGTATCATCCTGGAAAGGCCAATGTTGTTGCGGATGCCTTGAGTAGAAAGGTAGCTGTTGAGCTGAGAAGTATGTTTGCTAGCTTGAGCATATCGCAGGATGGTGGTCTTGTTGCTGAGTTGCAAGTGAAACCTTCGTTGGTTCAGTTGATCAAGGATAAGCAGTTGTTGGATGATTCCTTGGTGTCTCATGTTCAAGATATCGCGGAGGGTAGACCTTCGGATTTCTGCTTTAATGAGGATGGGGTGTTGTGTTTTGGTAGTCGGATAGTAGTGCCTGCTGATGCTGAGTTGAGGCGTGCTATTCTAGCTGAAGGTCATAGTAGTCCTTTTGCTATGCACCCTGGTAGTACAAAGATGTATCGCGATCTTCGTGATGAGTACTATTGGGTAGGTTTGAAGAAGGATGTGGCGGAGTTCGTGGGCAAGTGTTTGGTGTGTCAGCGAGTTAAGGCTGAACATCAGGTTCCTTCTGGTCTGTTGCAACCGTTGAAAATACCTGAGTGGAAGTGGGAGAGGGTTACCATGGATTTTGTCTCTGGTTTGCCTTTGTCTCCGTCGAAAAAGAATTCTGTTTGGGTGATTGTGGATCGCCTGACGAAGTGTGCGCATTTCTTGCCTGTGCATACTACGTTCTCTTTGGTTAAGCTGGCAGAGCTGTATATTGCTGAGGTTGTGAGGTTGCATGGTGTGCCTAAGTCGATCGTGTCGGATAGGGATCCGAGGTTCACATCGCGTTTTTGGCAGTGTTTGCATCAAGCTCTGGGTACAAGGTTGCATTTCAGTACATCTTATCATCCTCAGTCGGATGGCCAGTCTGAGCGAGTTATTCAGATTTTGGAGGATATGTTGAGATGCTGCGTGATAGAGTTCCAAGGTTCTTGGGAGAAGCATCTGCCTTTGGTTGAGTTCGCTTACAACAATAGTTTTCAGGCGAGTATACAGATGGCACCTTATGAGGCTCTGTATGGGAGGAAGTGTAGGACTCCTCTTTGTTGGGCTGAAACTGGTCAAAAGTTGGTTTCGATGCCTGCTTTGTTGAAAGGAACCACCGAGAAAGTGAAGCTCATTTGTGAGCGGTTGAAGGCTGCTTCTGATCGGCAGAAATCTTACGCGGATTTGAAGCGTAAGGAGATAGAGTTTGCGGTGGGTGATCGCGTGTTCTTGAAGGTTTCGCCTTGGAAGAAGGTGATGAGGTTTGGTCGGAAGGGTAAGCTGAGCCTTAGATACATTGGACCGTATGAGGTTGTTGAGCCTGTGGGTCCTGTTGCGTATCGGTTGAGATTACCTCAGGAGCTGGAAAAGATCCATGATGTGTTCCATGTTTCTATGCTCCGGAAGTATAGATCTGATCCTTCGCATGTGTTGCCTGTGGAGGAAGTGGAATTGAATCCGGATTTGACCTATGATGAGGAACCGGTGAAGGTTCTGGATTCAGATAGCAAAGTTCTTCGTGGCAAGACCATTGAGTTGGTGAATGTGCTGTGGAAGCATCGCGGTGTTGAGGAAGCCACGTGGGAGCGGAAGGAAGATATGCTGAGGCAGTTTCCTTATCTCTTTCCTTCAGGTAAATTTCGAGGACGAAATTTCTTAAGGGGGGGAGAGTTGTAACGCCCCGGTTTTGGGCTTGGATGTCTTGGGCGTTGACCGGTTGGTCAAAGTGCTGTTCGAATCGTAAGAGGTTAAATTAGGAAAGCCTAGTTCGGGTTGCATTAAAAATATGGAAAAATGTTCTAAAATCATCTTTTAATATAATTAAGTGAACTGTGAAATCAATTTTGGAAAATGAGTTTCGGAAATGTGACATTTTGGCTAGTGACTAAAATGTAATTTTTTGAAAGTTTGGTGGCTATTTTATAAAGGGTTGAAACTTTGAATCTTTAAGGAGCTATTTACCCAAAGGGAGTTTCTCCAGATTTTTCTAAGATATTTTAACACATAATTCTGATTTTTAAAGAAAACAAAAAGGAGGGAAAATTCATTTTTAGCATTTTCTCATCTAACTTCCCATTTTCCTTTTCTTTTTTTTTCTCTCAACCCAAACACTCAATTTCCAGAGTTTCAATTCTGATTTCCTCACTTAAAATCCTCCTTTCAACTCTCAATTGATTGCAAATCATTGTATCTTCAAATCATCTTCAATTACTTCAAGTTTCATCAAGGTTTTCTAATCCAAAAAGAGGAGAAACTCAAGTTTGGAGGTAAGAACGTCCTTCTCCTCTGAACTTCAAGTTCTTTAATGAAATTCCTAAAGTTTTCAATCCTAATTTGATGTTTAATTAAAGGCTTTTAAGTTGATTTATGGATCTTGGCTAATTATGCAAGATTTTGATGATTTCACATGATTTTCGTTTGATCTGTTAAATCTGTGTTTTGAGAAGTGTTTTTGATGTTAAATGATCATTAAATTGATGTGGAAATGAGTCTTGATTGATGCAATCCCGGATAGGTTGTTTCCTAATTTTAGCTTGTGTTTTAAGGTAGCTTTTGTGGTGATCTTGTGGATCTGGTGTTGCTGGAGGTATAAGGATGGTTGTAGGTTGTTTTTAGATGTTAAATGAAGTTAATGGAAGTGAAGTTTTGCTGGTTTATGGCTGGGCTTTGTTTAGAAGTGTTTCGGATGCATTTTCGGTTGTGTTTGGTGGCCGAAAATGGAGGTTTTGTGAGAGCAGCGAGTTTAGATGCTTTCATTGAAGCAATTAATGCATGATGATGCATTAATCCTCTGCTTTAATGTGTTGAAACAGGGGAGGCATCCTTGGATCCAAGAATTGTTGATCCGGAAGCTTGTTTTGGTGCTTTGGTTTGAAGCAAAGTGGAAATCGGTGAGTGAAAATGGATTTACAGCTTTAAAACCAAGGGTTGAAGGTTTTGGGAGCTTAGTTTAAGTCTAAACAACTTTGCTAAGCTCAAGTGTAAGTTTTCGGATTTCTCTCTAAGTGGTGGCCATGTTTTGGTGTAATGTAAAATGATGATTTTGCATGATGTGATTACTGTTTTGGAAAGCATGTTTTAGCATGATAATTGCTGATGTTTTAGAATGATTTATGCTGATGTTTAAAGCCATGTGTTGAAGGTAACTCTAGGTAAGAGTACCTTGTTTTTATGCATTGTTTAAATGATGATCTAATGCTTTGAGATGCATGATGAAATGGCTTGGTTTAATGCTTTAAAACAGTGGATTATATGATGTATAAAGTGTATATTTGCAAGTGATGGTTTGTAAAAGTGAAGGTCACTAAGGTGGTTAAAAGTCCTTGAGTGAGCCTTGTTACCTAAGATCATCAAGGTGGTTAAAAGTCCTTGGATGAATCTTGTTGCGGACACTAAGGTGGTTAAAAGTCCTTAGGTGCTCCTTTCCATGGTGTTTAAAAGTCCATGGGGCCAAGGTGTTTAAAAGTCCTTGGGGCCAAGGTGTTTAAAAGTCCTTGGGGTAATTCAAGCTACGGACACAAAGGTGGTTAAAAGTCCTTGTGTGGTCCTCATTCATGGTGTTTAAAAGTCCATGGCCAAGGTGTTTAAAAGTCCATGGCCAAGGTGTTTAAAAGTCCTTGGGGAAAGTTGTTGAACTTGATTTCATAAATGAAATGTAACACTTGAGCCAATATGACATGTATAGTACATTGAGATGCATGAGATGCATGTTTTAATGTTTATGTTGAAGCATGAGATGCTTGTTTAAATGAATTGTGGAAGCATGGGATTGCTTGATTTTAAGTATGCTTTGATCATGAGTAAAGGTTGATCATAAGCATGTTTTACAAATGGTTTTAATTGCATTATTGAATGGTTTTTAAAGAGCACTCCTCACTAAGCTTTGGCTTACGCTCTCTCGTTTTCTTGATTCAATAATGCAGAGCATTAGAGTACATTGAGGGCAGCAAGAGAAGGCAAGCAAACAAGTTCAAGTAAAGCTCAATGTATGAAGGTTTTATAAGTGTTTTTAGCTTTTGGTTGATTTGGCAATGGGGGACCAATGTATATGTTTTGGGAGGTGTTTGAGACTCCCTAAGTATGTTAAATGTTGATGTGGTTGCTGGTTTTTGGATTGCATTCTTATATGCTTGTTTTTGAAGTTAATGCTTGAATAGTTAGCTTGTGTAGGAAGCATGCCTTTAGAATTGGGGCTTTTTGCTTGTGATGTTGTTTTGATGAATTGTTGATGCAAGTATGACCTATATATGCTGAATTGCATGCTGGTAAAGTTTGGTAGCATTTGGAGCATGTTTGGGTGGTCAATTGCATGATTTGGTATGCTAATATGCTGAAATCTGAGCAGGCGTTTCGGAACAGTGTGTACCGTTTCGGAACGGGTGCCTGGAATGAACCCAGGGGTCCGAAACGGGGTGCACCGTTTCGAAACGGATTGCTCACTGCCAGACCCCCGTTGCGGAACTGGTATCGGAACGGCCCGAGTTTCGGAACAGGGTCAACCTGTTTCGAAACGGTCGACCGTTGGGGGCTGACATGGGCGGTTATATGTTTTGAAATGTTTGCGTTTTGGTCCCGAATCTTGTATATGCAATTGTATGAGTTTGAGAAGTCCTTTTGAGCTGAAATTTCACAGAGAAGCATGAAACCTGACTAATTTCAAGATGGTAACTTTAATTTGGGTTAAGTCCCTTAATTTATCAGAATTTACAATTTGGTCCCTAAAGTTGTAATTTGTTCAATCGGGTCCCTGTTTAATCTCTGATGTTTGTGATCTTTTAGTATGTTGTTTGAGTGATCACAATTAAGGTTAATGTGCATCTAGATAAGATTAAAAAGAAAAAAAAAAGGGGTCGTTAATCAAGGTTGACTTTCGGGTTGACTTTGGTTTTCCCCGTGTGACTTTCTTAATTCGGGTCAACCGTCTAGACCGGGTTAAGGGGGTTACAATACTGGTGAGTGTTGGGGTAACCTTGGTACGTGTTGGAACTGTGGTAATCAAGGGCACATGAAGAAAGATTATCCTCTATCGTTGAGAGTAGTTTAGCCACAGAGAGGTCGTGGGCACGACCGTGGTAACTTTCAGCGTAGAGATGAGGGTGGAAGAAATGTGGCACATGTGGTTGTTGTTCAACATGAGGGTGGTGGCCAGGCTTGAGTGTATGCCTATCGAAAGGGGAGGAATGACACGGACGTGATCGCAGGTACCTTTACTTTGCAATCCTTGTCATTACTTTCTTTGATTGATTCTAGATCTACACACTCGTACATATTGCGTGAAAATGCTCAAATGCTTGGTTTGCCTGTTGAGTCTTTGGATGTGGGTATGCGTGTGACTAGTTCCTTTGGTGAGACGGTTGTAACAAGAAGATTGTATAGGAGGTGCCCCTTAATGGTGCAAGATCATGTGTTTCTTGTCGATCTTATAGAATTGCCATTCTATGGTTTTGACATGATTCTTGGCATGGATTGGCTTGTTGAGCATAGAGCCGTTGTGGATTTTGAAAGCAAGCGTGTTTCGCTGAAACTCGAGGATGATTATGAAGTTGTGGTGGTGGGAGAAAATATTAAGTTTCCATCTAATGTGGTGTCTACGCTTGAAGCGAGCTGGATGTTCCGTCAAGGATGTGAGGCTTATCTAGCCTTTGTTATGAATCCTAGTATAAAGGTGGTTCGCGTACAAGATATAAGGACCGTGTGTTAGTTTGCTAGAGTGTTTCTGGAGGAACTACTTGGTTTGCCGCCTAGTCGGGAGGTTGAATTTAGAATTGAGTTGTATGAGAACACAACTTTGATGTCCATTGCTCCTTATCGCATGACACCCAAGGAGTTGAAGGAGTTGAAGATGCAACTTCAAGAGTTGCTTGACCGAGGCCTTATTCGGCCTAGTGTGTCACCTTGGGGTGCACCGGTTTGTTTGTTAAAAAGAAAGATGGCGCGATGAGAATGTGCATTGATTATCTTTAGTTGAATAAGTTGACCATCAAGAACAAGTATCCTTTACCGAGTATTGATGATCTTTTTGACCAGTTTCGAGGAGCAACTATGTTTTCAAAGATTGATTTGAGGTCAAGGTATTATCAGTTAAAGGTGAAGGATGTGGATGTGCCAAAAATAGCCTTTCGAACAAGATATGGGCACTATGAATTTCTAGTGATGTCGTTTGGATTGACGAATGCTCATGCTGCATTCATGGACATGATGAACAGGGTGTTTCATGAATTCTTAGATAAGTTCGGTGTGGTGTTCAACGATGGTATCCTTGTGTACTCTCGTACTGAGAAGGAGCATGAGGGTCATTTGAGGATCGTTTTGCAAGCGTTGTTAGAGAATCAACTTTATGCTAAGCTGAGCAAATGTGAATTCTAGCTAAAGGAAGTTGTTTTTCTTGGACATGTTGTTTCGGCTGAAGGGATTCTAGTTGATCCTCAGAAGATTGAGGCGGTGATGAATTGGAAGCCTCCTAGGTCTGATCATGAGGTTCGTAGTTTCCTTGGGTTGGCAGGTTACTACCTGAGGTTTTTGGATGGATTTTCTAAGATTGATGCCCCTTTGACGAAGCTGTTGTAGAAGGAGGTTAAGTATGAATGAACGGAAGCGAGACATAAAGCTTTTGAGAAGCTGAAGGCAGCTTTAACGCAAGCTCCTATTTTGGTTCAACCTGAATCAGGGAAAGAGTTTGTGGTGTATAGTGACACATCCTATGTTGGTTTGGGGTGTGTGTTAATGCAAGAGGGTAGGGCACTGGCATATGCATCGTGTAACACCCCAATTTTGGGCTTAGAAGTTTTAGGGTTTGGTCGGACCGATCTGAGAAACGGTTCGAATATAAAAGGTGGTTTTAGAGAAAGCCTAGTTCGGGATGCTTTAAAAATATAGAAAAATATCTAAAAATCCTCTTTTAATATATATAAGAGAGTGGTGAAATCAATTTTACAAAATAAGGTTTGGAAATACTACATTTTGTGTAGTGACTAAAATGCGATTTTTGAAAAGTTTAGTGGTGACTGTTTTGTAAGGATTGAAACTTTGAATCTTTAAGGAGCTAATTTACCCAAAAATGATTTCTCCAGATTTTTCCTTAATTTAGGTGATTTAATTAATGTTTTAATTAATTAAAAGAAAAGGGAAACTACTTTTTGGAATTTGATAACTACCTTTTTTCTAGGTTTCTCTCATTCCTTTTTCTCTCAAAATTCCATCATCCAAACACTTTTCTCCAGCAACTTTTGCATTGATCTTCACTTCATTTGATGAGATTTCTATCATCAATTGATTCCTAATCAATCTTGCATCAAATCCTTTTGATTTCCTCATTGAATTTTCAAGGAAATTGGTTCAAATCAAGGAGAAATCACCATTTAGAGGTAAGATTGTTCTTCTCCTCTAAATACCCAGTTCTTTACTGAAATTCCCAAGTTTTCAATCCTTAATTTAAGTTTTATAAATGGTTTTAATGTTAGAAACTTGATTTTGACTTAAAACTCAAGATTTGGAAGAAATCTTGAAGAATTTCGTTGAGTTTTGATTGGGCTCTGTTTGAGATGGTTCTTTAATGTATTTTGGATGTCTAATTATTGTTAGAAATGAGGTTTTATCAATGCAATCCCGAATAGGTTGTATTTCCTTATTTTTGGCTTATGAAAATGGTGGTTTTTGAGGTGATCTTGGTGTTCTATTATAGCTGGAGGTATAAGGACGAGTTTAGGTTTATTTTGGATGTTAATTGATGTTTAGAAATGGTTAGAAGTGATGGATCCTTGCTGGGTTAAGTTTTGGAAGAGTTTGGAGGTGTTTTCGGTTGTGTTTGGTAGCCGAAATGTTGGTTTTGGTTAGAGCAGCGACTTTAGGTGTGATGGCTGAAGATTTTAATGCATGATGATGCATTAATCCTCTGCTTTGATGTGTTTAAAACAGGGGAGGCATCTTCGAACACCTTTGGAGTTGATCAGGAGGCTTGATTGGCATTTCGGCAATCAAACGAAACGTAATCGGTGAATGGAGTTGGGTTCCAGCTTTGAAACGATTATTTTGAGGTTTTGGGAGCTTAGTTTAAGTCTAAACAACTTAGCTAAGCTCAAGAGTAAGTTTTCGGAAAAAAAAACTCCCTCGGATGTGCCATGAAGTGGTTTGGTGCATTGGTTATAATTTGTATGTTTAAATTCTGTTTTGAAAGCATGTTTTAGCATGGTTAATGCTGGTTTTTGAAAGCCATGTGTTGAAGGATGCTCAAGGTAAGAGATCCTTGGTTTGACATATTATGAATTTGGTTTTGATGCATAGTGATGCATGAGGTTAAATGGCTTTTTTTCATGCTTTAAAATAGTGAATTGTTGATGTTATATGATGTATATTGGTAAGTGATGTATTGGTTTTAAAGTACTTGAATCGGATATAGTTAGCCGGCTATAGGATTGGGTGCACCGTGAATAAAGTTGCCTTGGATGTTTAGGGGTTGTGATTGTACCGTACACTCCATCCAAGTACCCTAACGAGAGAGGTAAGATAACAACGGTGGTTAAAAGTCCGTGTGCGGATCTTGTGTTATGTGTCCCTTGCTCTCGTTAGTGGAATTAGACAACTACCGATGAGTGATATTGAGGGGTTGTGATTGTACCGTTAAAATCCATCACGGGTGTTGAGGGGTTGTGATTGTACTGTTAAACTCCACCATATGTTGTTCGGTAGTGTGTATGAAGCTTGTGGGACAACGCTTGTAATCCGCATATCCGATTGTGTTTTGGGTTGTAAATGGTTATGAACTATCACTTGCAAGCCAATATGTTGTATTGAATATATTGAAGCATGAGATGCTTGTAAAGTATGCAAGGTTGCATGAAAAGAGACGGGCATGTGGTTTTAAGCTTTGCTTGAATTTTTCTAAAAAAATGCATTATTGTGTTGGTTATTTAGAGCATGCCTCACTAAGAAAATGTGCTTACGCTCTCTCTTTTGTACCAACAATGCAGACAATTGAAGTGTTTGAGGGAAACAAGGAAGCTAAGAGTGTCCAAGGGAAACTAAGCTCAAGTATGGTGATGTTTTCATACACTATTAGTTTTGGTATTTTGGCAATGGGAACCTAAGATGTGTTTTCGGAGATGTGTTGAACTCCCTAAGTTGTGTCATGATGCTTTTGATGTTTTGGATTTGTAAATGGCCTTCTAATGCTTGTTTTGGAGATTGGTTGATTGCTTGGTTTGGATAATAGGATGCATGCCTATAGACATGTGAAGTTTCATGTTGGATTCCATGAATGCATTTAAGGGTTATAAACATATGCCATATATGTATAATGACTTGCTGGTATGATTAAAGAGTCATTAGGAAGTGTTTGATTGGAGTTATGATTGAAAAACCAGCAAAATCTGCAGTTTCTGGGCAAACCGTATGCAAACACTCTCTGGCATTTCGAAACAGGGGCCTGTAATGGCCTTCGTGTTTCGAAACGGCTTGAGGCTGTTTCGAAACGATTTGGCTACTAGAAAGTCGTGTTTCGGAACCAGTATCGAAACGGGTGAGTGATGCCCTGCGTTTCGATACGGGTTCTAGGTGTTTCGAAATAGGTGACCGTTGGGCACCAATTTAAATGATAATGAAGTTTGCGATCTTTACGTTTAGTCCCGAAAGTTGCTTTTGCAATTGTATGAGTTCGAGAAGTCCAATTAATTTAAAATTTGACAGAGATGCATGTAATATGACTAATTTTATATTGGTAACTTAAAAAGTCAATTATGACCTTCTAATTTTTAGAAATTACATTTTGGTCCCTAAACTTGTAGTAAGTGTAGTTGAGTCCCTCGTGTTGTTCGATCGATCTGCCTTTCACCTATATGGTTCGTGAGTGCTCACTTAGGGTTAACGTGCATCTAGACAAGATTAAAAAGAAAAAAAGTGTCGTTAATCAAGGTTGACTTTTGGGTTGACTTTGGTATTCCCCGTGTAATCTTTGTAGTTCGGGTCTACCGTCTAGGCCGGGCTAAGGGGGTTACATTTGGTGGTATCCAACTTAGTTCTCGTATCTTTGGGATTTGTATGAGGATGGTGTATGTGTATTTGCATGATATGCCTTTTGAGTTAAAGCATGTTTTATGAATTGTGAAGTATGGTTGCAATTGTGATGTTATGCTGTGTTGAAGCATGTTAGGGGAACCCATTGCCATGTCTAAACTAATGAAAGGAATTGTTTTTGGAAAATGAGCTTGAGTACTTGGATTACTTACCTTGTTGAGCCTAATTATGTTTATTGCATTTGTGTCGGTGCATTGTTTTCTTGTGAATGAGGCCTCGTAGGGAGTTGAGGGTGAATACGAGAGCCATGGCTCAGAATGAGAACGAGGAAAACGCTGAGAATGTTGTGGATATACCTTCCTCTCTTGTTGGTGGACCACCCGGTGGTGGTGGTGCTGGAGGTGTTAATGTTGGTGCTGGTGCTGGGGTCGCTGGACCTAAAGGTGGGAAGGGGCAAGCTGCTCCTGACATGACTGTATTGATTCAGGCTATTGCGGGAGCCTTCCAGGCAGCAGTAGCTGGAGCTCACGGAGCTGCGCATCAAGGTGATGCTAACGTGAGATTGCCTTTGGAACGTCTCTGTAGTCTGGGAGGGACTGAGTTCAGAGGTTTATCTCCTGAAGGATCCGAATCTTGGTTGGAAAGCACGAAGAGGATTTTGGGGCAAATGAACTGCAACAATGTGCAGAAATTGGGTTGTGTGGTATCACTGCTACATGATGATGCTTATACGTGGTGGACGACCACTATCTCTGGAATGGAGGAAAATGATGTGACTTTGACGTTCTTCTTGAACGCGTTCAAGTGGAAGTATCTGGGTGTGCGATACCTAGATGAGAAAAAAAGAGAATTTATGTCTCTAGTGCAAGGAAGCATGACGCTGGCTGAGTATGATATCCAGTTTGTCCGTCTTAGTCAGTACGCACCTGAGCTTATCCCTAGTGAGCGGGAGAGGTGTGAACGCTTCCGTTATGGTTTGGTGCTGGACGTGAAGACCTTTATACTTGCTGCTGAGTATACAGATTTTGATGTGCTTGTGAGTAGAGCGAAAGATATTGAGCAGAACTTGGGTTTGTCTTCCAGAGGCGTTGCCTGTAGCTCAGGCAAAAGAGCTGCTGGTTATAGTTCCGGTGGTGGACGGAACAAGAAAGGACGAGATAAGAAGTATCAGTCTTCTGCTAGGCGTGGTAATGGACGGCATGTTGCGCCTGTTCAGGGAGATAGGATGAGAGCTGATCAGAACACGTGCTGGACATGTGGGTCTCGTGGCCATCTGAGGCAAGATTGTCCTCGAGCAGCGAGGGAGGTTCAGGCTCCTGTTTCAGTGACTGGTAATTCATGCTGGAATTGTGGCTCGGAAGACCACATGAGGAGGGAGTGTCTTTTGTTGGCTGGTGGTGGTCAGGGACGTGCTCCTGGGGGTAGTTGCACCACAGAGAGGTCGTGGGCGCGGCCGTGGTTACTTCCAGCGCAGAGATGATGGTGGGAGGAATGTGGCGCAAGTGGTGGCCGTTCAACCTGAGGGTGGTGGCCAGGCTCGAGTGTATGCTCAGCGAGAGGGGAGAAATGATACGGATGTGATCGCAGGTACCTTTACTTTGCAGTCCTTGTCATTAATTTCCTTGATTGATTTTGGGACTACACATTCATACATATTGCATGAACATGCCCAATTGCTTGGTTTGACTGTTGAGTCTTTAGATGTTGGTATGCGTGTAACTCATTCCTTTGGTGAGACTGTTGTGACACAGAAGTTGTATAGAAGATGTCCTTTGGAAGTGCAAAACCATGTTTTTCTTGTTGATCTCATGGAATTGCCATTCTATGGTTTTGATGTGATCCTTGGAATGGATTGGCTTGTTGAACATCAAGCTGTGGTGGATTTTGAGAACAAGCGAGTTTCGTTGAAACTTGCGGATGATTACGATGTAGTGGTGGTTGGTGAGAATGTGAAGTTTCTTGCCAATGTGGTGTCTACATTGGAAGCAAGCTAAATGCTGAGGCAAGGTTGTGAGGCTTACCTGGCCTTTGTTATGAATCCTAGCTCTAAGGAGTTGCGCGTTCAAGATATCAAGACTGTGCGAGAGTTTCCTGGTGTGTTTCCGGAGGAGTTACCTGGATTTCCTCCTAGTCGAGAGGTGGAGTTTGGAATTGAATTGTATGAAAATACAACTCCAGTGTCCATTTCTCCCTATCGCATGGCACCTAAGGAGTTGAAGGAGTTGAAGACGCAACTTCAGGAGTTGCTTGATCGTGGTTTCATTCGGCGGAGTGTGTCACCTTGGGGTGCACCGGTCTTGTTTGTGAAGAAGAATGATGGCACTATGAGAATGTGCATCGATTATCGTCAGCTGAACATGTTGACTATCAAGAATTGGTATCCTTTGACGAGGATTGATGATCTTTTTGATCAGTTTCGGGGAGCGGTTGTGTTCTCTAAGATTGACTTAAGGTCAGGTTATTACCAGCTCAAGGTGAAGGATGTGGATGTGCCAAAGACAACCTTTAGAACGAGGTATGGGCATTATGAGTTCCTTCTGATGCCGTTTGGTTTGACGAATGCTCCTGCAGCTTTTATGGACATGATGAATAGAGTGTTCCATGAATACTTGGACAAGTTTGTTGTGGTGTTCATCGATGATACCCTTGTGTACTCTCGTAATGAGGAGGAACATGAAGGGCATTTGAGAATTGTGTTGCAGACGCTGTTGGAAAATCAACTTTATGCTAAGTTGAGCAAATGCGAATTCTGGCTTAGGGAAGTTGTTTTTTTGGTCATGTGGTTTCTGCTGAGAGGATTCGCGTTTATCCTCAAAAGATTGAGGCGGTGATGAATTGGAAGCCTCCTAAGTCTGTTCATGAAGTCCGTAGTTTCCTTGGGTTGGCAGGATACTACCGGAGGTTTGTGGATGGATTTTCAAAGATTGCTGCTCCTTTGACGAAGTTGTTGCAAAAGGATGTCAAGTATGAGTGGACAGAAGCAAGGCAACAGGCTTTTGAGAAGCTTAAGGCAGCTTTGACGCAAGCTCCTACCTTGGTTCAACCTGAATCAGGGAAAGAGTTTGTGGTGTATAGCGATGCGTCTTATGTTGGTTTGGGGTGTGTGCTGATGTAAGAGGGTAAGGTGGTGGCTTATGCATCGCGCCAGTTGAAGGTGCATGAGCGCAATTATCCTACGCATGATATTGAGTTAACTACGGTGGTTTTTGCTTTGAAGATTTGGAGACATTATCTGTATGGTGAGAAGTGTACTGTGTACACGGGTCCCAAAAGTTTGAAGTATCTGATGTCTTAGAAAGAGTTGAATCTTAGGCAACGATGTTGGGTGGAGTTTCTTAAAGATTATGATCTGTCGATCGAGTACCATCCGGGAAAAGCTAATGTTGTAGCGGATGCCTTGAGTAGGAAGGTGGCAGTGGAGTTAAGGGCTATGTTTGCCAGCCTGAATATTTCGCGAGATGGAGGTCTTGTGGCTGAGTTGCAAGTGAAACCATCCTTGGTGCAGTTGATAAAGGATAAGCAGTTGTTGGATGATTCCTTGGTGCCACATGTTCAGGATATTGCTGAGAATAGACCATCGAATTTTTGCTTTAACGATGATGGAGTTCTATGTTTTGGAAGTCGGATAGTAGTGCCAAATGATGCGGAGTTGAGGCGTGCTATTCTGACTGAAGCCCATAGTAGTCCTTTTTCTATGCACCCTGGTAGTACAAAGATGTATCGTGATCTTAGGGATGAGTACTATTGGGTGGGATTAAAGAAAGATGTTGCGGAGTACATAAGTAAGTGCATGGTTTGTCAGCGGGTTAAGACTGAGCATCAGTTTCCTTCTGGGTCGTTCCAACCGTTGAGGATTACTGAGTGGAAGTGGGAAAGGATTACCATGGACTTTGTGTCTGGTTTGCCTTTGTCGCCATCAAAGAAGAATTCGGTGTGGGTGATTGTGGATCATCTTACGAAGTGTGCACATTTCTTACCTGTGCATACTATGTATACCTTGGATAAGCTTGCAGAGCTTTACATTGCTGAGATTGTGCGATTGCATGGTGTGCCAAAGTCTATAGTGTCGGATAGAGATCTGAGGTTTCATCGCGTTTCTGGGTATGTTTGCATCAAGCTTTGGGTACACGGCTAAATTTCAGTGCTTCTTATCATCCGCAATCGGATGGACAGTCCGAGCTTGTTATCCAAGTGCTTGAGGATATGTTGATGTGTTGTGTGATTGAGTTTCAAGGCTCTTGGGAGAAGCATTTGCCCTTGGTGGAGTTTGCTTATAACAATAGCTACCAGGCAAGTATTCAAATGGCACCTTATGAAGCCTTGTATGGAAGGAAGTGCAGAACTCCTCTTTGTTGGGCTGAAACACTTCAGAAGTTGGTTTCAATGCCGGCTTTGTTGAAAGGAACCATCGAGAAGGTGAAGCTCATATGTGAGCGGTTGAAGGCAGCTTCTGATCGACAGAAGTCTTACGCGGATTTGAAGCGTAAGGAGATTGAATTTGTAGTGGGTGATCGTGTATTCTTGAAGGTTTCACCTTGGAAGAAGGTGATGAGGTTTGGCCGAAAGGGTAAGTTGAGCCCTAGGTACATTGGACCATACGAGGTAATTGAACGTGTATGTCATGTTGCGTACAAGCTGAGGTTATCGCAAGAGTTGGAAAAGATACATGATGTGTTTCATGTCTCTATGCTTCGGAGGTATAGATCAGATCCTTCGCATGTTATGCCTGTGGAGGATGTGGAGTTGAATCCGGACTTGAACTATGATCAGGAACATGTTGAAATTCTGGATTCGGATAGTAAAGCTCTTCGAGGCAAGACCATTGAATTGGTTAAGGTGTTGTGGAAGCATCGTGGTGTTGAGGAAGCCACGTGGGAAAGAAAGGATGACATGAAGAAGCAGTTTTCGTACCTCTTTCCTCCAGGTAAATTTCGAGGACGAAATTTCTTAAGGGGGGGGGAGAGTTGTAACACCCCAATTTTGGGCTCAGAAGTTTTAGGGTTTGGTCGGACCGGTCTGAGAAACGGTTCGAATATAAAAGGTGGTTTTAGGGAAAGCCTAGTTCAGGATGCTTTAAAAATATAGAAAAAATATCTAAAAATCCTCTTTTAATATATATAAGCGAGTGGTGAAATCAATTTTACAAAATAAGGTTTGGAAATACTACATTTTGTGTAGTGACTAAAATGCGATTTTTGAAAAGTTTAGTGGTGACTGTTCTGTAAGGATTGAAACTTTGAATCTTTAAGGAGATAATTTACCCAAAAATGATTTCTCCAGATTTTTCCTTAATTTAAGTGATTTAATTAATGTTTTAATTAATTAAAAGAAAAGGGAAACTACTTTTTGGAACTTCATAACTACCTTTTTTCTAGATTTCTCTCATTCCTTTTTCTCTCAAAATTCCATCATCCAAAATCTTTTCTCCGGCAACTTTTGCATTGATCTTCACTTCAATTGATGAGATTTCTATCATCAATTAATTCCTAATCAATCTTGCATCAATCCTTTTGATTTTCTCATTGAATTTTCAAGGAAATTGGTTCAAATCAAGGAGAAATCACCATTTAGAGGTAAGATTGTTCTTCTCCTCTAAATACTCAGTTCTTTACTGAAATTCTCAAGTTGTCAATCCTTAATTTAAGTTTTATAAATGGTTTTAATGTTAGAAACTCGATTTTGGCTTAAAACTCAAGATTTGGAAGAAATCTTGAAGAATTTCGTTGAGTCTTGATTGGACTATGTTTGAGATGGTTTTTTAATGTATTTTGGATGTCTAATGATTGTTAGAAATGAGGTTTTATCAATGCAATCCCGAATAGGTTGTATTTCCTAAGTTTTTGCTTATGAAAATGATGGTTTTTTAGATGATCTTGGTGTTCTGTTATAGCTGGAGGTATAAGGACGAGTTTAGGTTCATTTTGGATGTTAATTGATGTTTAGAAATGGTTAGAAGTGATGGATCTTGGCTGGGTTAAGTTTTGGAAGAGTTTGGAGGTGTTTTCGGTTGTGTTTGGTAGCCGAAATGTTGGTTTTGGTTAGAGCAGCGAGTTTAGGTGTGATGGCTGAAGATTTTAATGCATGATGATACATTAATCCTCTGCTTTGATGTGTTTAAAACAGGGGAGGCATCTTCAGACACCTTTGGAGTTGATCCGGAGGCTTGATTGGCGTTTCGACAAGCAAGCGAAACGTAATCGGTGAGTGGAGTTGGGTTTCCAGCTTTGAAACGATTATTTGGAGGTTTTGGGAGCTTAGTTTAAGTCTAAACAACTTAACTAAGCTCATGTATGGTGATGTTTTCATACACTAATCAACCAAGGACTTTAACTTATCTTTTATGTCTAACAAGTTCATTTAACTTGTTTATCAAACACATATCACAAAGTCATGTACACATTCAATCATGTTTACATTGTGCACATTCAAGCCATGCTCAATCAAATTTCCAGCAAACATTTAGCATCATTTCAATCATATAATCATCTTCAAACAATAGCTAAATCATTCATTAATTCAATTCAAGTGGCTCAAACAGCTCATGTCACAAAGCAACACATGTAGACATGAACTAGCATATCTAGATAGCATCATACACCTAGTTCATAGTTCTTTCATTTAGTCCTTCTTCCTTAGCATTTAAATTTACCAATCCATTATTAAGTCATTACATGCTTCATTTTAAATCATCCAAGAAACATAAACATATTGGTTGAGACACTAGTCTCAACCCTAACTAGCTACACTCACAAATACTTCCAAGCTTAGTTGTTATTCTTGATGATGATTCCTTTCCCCCTTCTCTTTGCTTGATCACTCCTTGAATCTTCTTGTAATTCTTCACCAATGTGATCTTAAATCATAAAATATCATATACAATATCCATTAGTAATTAATTCAAACATATAAATTCATTTACTTAAGCATAATCACCTAGACAAGTGAATCTGCCCCGTAAACTGGCAGTTTGAGTAACCTCTACTAAACTGGCCAAATCTCTTTACTCACAACACCAAATAAGGAGTTCTTTAACATTATAGAAAGCTTATAAACACACCTTTACAACCATGTATGGCACATACTTTTATCATTTCCCTATCAATACAGTTTATTACTTGAACATAAGGCATTTTTAGAAACCTAATTTGCCTATGCTTAATTTTTGACTTTAGTGCATTTATAACCTATGTTTCACTACACCATTAATCTTGAGATTTTAACAACATTTACCTACACATATTAAAATAATAATTTTTGTTCCAACAACCATGAAAACAGGGCATATAAGTCCTCAAATTATCAATCCTTACAAACTAGTCCATTTTCATCTTCTATGTGTTCTAATGATATTTAAACAATCAATTGATATATAATTCAAGCTAAATCATTTATTTTTCATTCCTACAATACATCCCTTGTTTCTAACAAATTTTCCAGAATTTATTGGCATCAATTAAACCCCTAAACATTTTCAAAATTACAATTTAACCTAAGCAGTTTCCAAATTCATTCAATTCTGAGCAGTCTTTTTGTAATTCAATTTTCAGCCACTTCCTATGTCGTTTTCATACTCAAGAGGTCATTTTCTTATATTACTCATTCATCTCTACAGCTTTTATTCGCAAAAGTATTCCTAATTCGAACCCTAACCCATTCGAATTTTCAATACAAAACAGGGCAGTGCATTAAGCCTAATCTGGGCAGATTCAACCTAATGTTCATGTTCATTCTTATTTCCAGAATTTCAACCATAAATTCATAAACCCATCATTTTAAAAACATCTTAAATTGATTTTAATCATATTTCCAGAAAATAATCATAATCAAGATCATCAAAATAACCCTAAATTTCAAGAACAATATCAATTAATTATCAAGCACTTACTTGAACTAAGAACTCAACATGCATGCATGAGTGATGACTCTAGTAAATTTCCAGCAATTCCCCCTTTACACTCTATGATTTTTGTTGATGAAGGATGAAGAAGAAAGAAGAAAGTTAATGGAATACACATGTGGGTTAGTTTAGCTAAGGTGGCCAGTCATGAGTTTTCTAAGGGACACTTGGTATTGTTTTTAACCAAGTATATCCCACTTAGATTATTATAATGTATTTTAATTTTTTCCCACTAATACATATATATAATTCTTATAATCAGCCACTTATCATGTTATATATATATATATATATATATATATATATTAAGTATCAATTCTTCAACTTAATTTAATTCCATCGAATGTATATATATACATTACTTTACATTGATTAAATTTTATTTCTACCAAGTATGTGTACTTATACATGATTATACATTTTAAATACTTTCAATCTTAGCTAAGTTGTGATCTTTTACGTTATCGATATCGTTTTTCTATCGTTCGAACTAGGGTACTTTTTAGGGTGTTACAGAAGGCCCACCACACTGCTACCTTGGTCCTTGCTTTATCTCCATGAGTATTTACAATTTTCAGAAACTCACGTTATATGAGAGGGAGTGAGATGAGAAGAGAAGTACAAAAGAAGATAGAGAAAGGCATGACACGCAGGCCGTATTTATAAAAACCAAAACTATAAAGGCTATGGGTTATAACCATGCAAAACAAACACCGTGCAATCTAACATGCATTTTAAACATCGTGGAACAAAGTAACGACATGTTTACGGAGTTTTAAACTGATTATCCCCATGTTGCGGTTAATGGGCCAAAGAAGGATCACAAGGTTTCATAAACCATTTGCGTTAACGAACAAATGCACCAGGTAGGTCAACATGAAAGAGAGGTGGTGCACTAGGCACACTTAACTACCAGGTCTTTGATGATGCCAATCCCAGACATGCATATTTCATAACGTCTAACCATAACTCCTATGGATTCTCCATGAAAGATAGTTTGATAACTTTTATCAAATTAGAAGCCCTTTCAGAGATTTCATAAATCTATGAAACTACGAACAACTACTTGTTCTCTAGACTAACTATTAGTCTCAACATGTTAACATTTAACATTGAAGCAACCTAACATAGTTATGACTAACTCTTAATCATTCAGTGATAATCGAAATAAGTCATTATTAGGTGTGATACGATAAACGATAAATATCTAAATCGAATCAAACAACATGCATCTCATATATAAACATCACCCAAGAATTTAAGTCTGAATTCGTATGATACAAGTGGCTCTGATACCACTGTTGGGTTACGTCGGTACGCCCTGTGGTGCAGCGAAAAAATTAATCCGATGTAATCCAGCCAAGATCCATGTACAGGAACGAATCCGGGGTGAAAAGATGAAGAGTTACCTTTTAAAACTCTAGAAACTAGAAAACTGACGGTATGTCAGAATAACCACGTCAAGTAAAACCGGAATCGTCACAGGTTCACAACGACCTCTACGGAGTCCACCCGAACAAAACGAACAAAGTTTCCGCCTCCATAACACTTAGGGATAAATTTCGACAGGTTTGAACACCTTCTAGGGAGAAGTCTAAATCCCTCCAGGGACTCCTGAGGGAGTTTGAAATCGACCAGGAGTTCAACCGGGACTTGCAATCGAGCTAGGGAACCTTCAGGGATTTGCCAGGGGGCAAGTAGAACACCAGAAAAATATCGAACAGCTTCTCAGAGAGCTTTCTGGAATATGTGGAATTCTAGTGGGGAATTCCTAGGGGTGTTGTCGAAATCTTCAAGAGGAGGAAGATGGATGATTTGGTTGCTAGCCCTTGTCCCTTTAAATAGTATTCAAAGACTTAATTCTAGTTGAATTCCTTAAATCCAAGTTCAACCAAAATTCATAGAATCTAATTCTACTTGAAATTGGTTTATATTAAATATACATTATATTTAATAATATTAAATGAAATATATATATTTAATTATGTAGAATCTTATTCTTCATAAAACATGGATTTAAATATACATTATATTTAATCCAAATATATATATATATATATATATATATATATTATATAGAATTTCATTCTATCTTTACTTGAATTTAAATATATATTTTAATTATGTAGAATCTAATTCTACATAAACTTGGAATTAAATATACATTATATAAATTCCAAATATACATTTAAATTTCTAGAATCTTATTCTATAATATTTAAGTCTCTAAATATTTTCCATGCTCTAAATAATATTTGATAAATACAATATTTATCCAATATTATTCCCATTCTAGGGAGTTGCCGATTTCCCCTATCTCTTAGGGGATTTTCGGCAACATCCCTAAAATAAGGAGTACGGTTTCCATTTTTTGTTCGTTTCATTCGAAGGGTGTGACCCTTGTAGGTCCATGCAACGTTAGCAGCAAAATTAGAATTGTTCTAATTTTACAAACAATGAGTGGCATCTAGCAATACATCATTGCTACCTAAGTTGCATGAAGTCATGGTTTGACATTCCTAATTCCTGAATAAACTTTCTTTATGTATTTTATCCTTTTGTCCTTTATATCTTAGATGAACACAAGTCATGGGTTAGTCACACTTGCGTTGTCCATCTAATGTTTCTTGATGTCTTGAGTAGATTATTATAAACGAATATCTATGATATCTCATATCATAATATTCGAGAATGGCCATGCATTTTCCAATCTCACTCAATCAAGTGGCTAAAGATATTTATCCCATTATGTAGGAGGGACAAATCATTTCTTTATCAACCATATTTCACTACATAGGTCATCATGTATCCAATCATCAGTCTTTATAATGTAGTCAGTTGCGACACACGTTTGACTATGTCAAAATAAGTAAAACTTAATGTTAAAATCGTGTTGATCTCAAGTCTGAGGATCGTACATATGTTTATCATGAGCAGTGTTGTGACTGTCACATAATTACCCAAGAAACATGCTCATAGCGGGTCAATCCAGTTTGTTATTCTCTAACAAATACTTATGTGTTGATTTTGACATCTCTATGTCAATTACAACACTTGTTATTAATCAACCACATATTAGTCTTTATATATTATCACTGTCCATGCCCGTAATAATATTCGACTAAGGATTCTATTTAACAATAATCGTATTATTGTATGGACATTATTATCCAATGGTTAGTTTGATGCACAAAAACATACAAAATGATAATAACGGCAATGCCATTACTTGATAAATCTAGTAAAATAGTATGTCTATTCAATCATCATATGATTTGTCTTTGGGCATACTCCAACAGGGTGTACCTAAGACGGCTTTTCAGACAAGGTACAAGCATTATGAGTTCCTGGTGATGCTGTTTGGATTTACCAATGCACCTGCTGCTTTCATGGACATGATGAATCGTGTGTTCCATGAGTTCTTAGATCAGTTTGTGGTGGTTTTCATCGATGATATTCTTGTGTATTCGCGTACCGAGGAAGATCATGATATACACTTGAGGATCGTTTTGCAAGCTTTGTTGGATAACCAGTTGTATGCCAAGCTATGTAAGTGCGAGTTTTGACTTAAGGAGGTGGTATTCCTTGTCATTCATTGAGGAAAGCAAGGATTGGAGGTAAATCCCATTCTCAACCTTCAATCTAGGTTCTTTATTGAATTCTCAAGATGTTTGGCTTCTAATTAATGTTTTTGGTTGAGTTTTCATTATAGTTTTGATTTGAGATCAAAATATTACAAAAATATGATCAAAATCTTGATTTTTGGATTTGTTTTGATAGGCTCTATTTTGGATTGATTTTAATTGAGTTTTGTGTTGATTAATATGTTGAAAAGAGGTTTTGTTGATATAGATCCCGAAATCCTTGAGATCCTTGAGTTTCTTGATGGTTTTAGTTGGCTTTTTGAGGTGAAATGATGTAGAAATGCTTGTTGGAGGTATAAGGATGGGTTTAGGTTATTTTTAGATGTGTTTTGATGTTTATAAATGGTTGAAATTGATGTATGTTGGCTGGACTTAGTTTAGAAAGCAATCGATTGAGTTTTCGGTTGTTTCGGATGGGTAAATTGGTGTAGTTTGGGTGAGCAACGAGTTTGTGTTTAGTTTCTAGTGATGAAATTCATTTTAATGAATTTCGATCTTTGTTTTGATGATGTGAAAATAGGGGATCTTGATCCGAGAGCAAACGAGATGATCTTATAGGCCCTGGAAGGATGATTTTCGTGTCGGTGAGCGAGACTTTGAGTATCAATGAGTTGAAATGGATTTTCCAACTTTGTAACGCTTTGAGCGTGGTCTTGGGAGCTTAGTATAAGTTTGAAATACTTTGCTAAGCTCAAGAGTTAGTGATTTGAAAGTCTCTCTCGAAAATATGCTATGTTTTGTTGGAAATGCACTTGAGTTGAATGTGATTTAATTACTGTTTTAAAGCATGTTTTAGAGCATTGAGGTTGCTGGTTTTAATGCCATTTTGTTAAGGATGCACATGGTAAGTGATCCTTGGATTTATGTGATTAGTACATTTGATATTAAGCATGTTTATGCTTGGGAAAATGACAGTATGTTTATGCTTGTAAAACAGTGGAATATTGATGTTAATTGATTATATTGGCAAGTGATGAAAATGGTTTTTTGTTAATTTAATTGGATATAGTTAGCCGGCTATAGGATTGGGTTCACCGTGAATAAAGTCGCATTGGATGTCGAGGGATTGTGATTTATCGTATACTCCGTCCAAGTACCCTAACGATTAGGGCTAAGATCACAACGGTGGATGTTTAATACCGTGTGTGAATCTTGAGTTATGTGTCTCGTGCTCTCGTTAGTGGAATTATATAACTACCGATGTGTGGTGTTGAGGGGTTGTGATTGTACCGTTATACTCCACCACAAGTGTCGCAACAATGGACGATTGCTCTCATGTGTGAGCCTTGTGTAGTTCGGTAGTGCGTATTAAGCGTGTGGGACAACGCTTGTAATCCGTGTATCCGATTGTGTGGTTTTGGTATGGTTTTAGAATTGATCACTTGTGAGCCAATATAATGTTGTTGATTAATGGGTTAAGCATGAGATGCTTGTGGTTTATGCTAGAATGCATGTGATGCTTGGTTTAAGCATGAGCAAAAGATTATTTGCTGTTATTTTAGTGATGCTATGAGCATGTGGTTTAAAAAGTGCATTGATGCTTAGAAGAGCATGTTTAAAGGAAAGGCATGAGATGTCAATTGATGATATTTTCGGTTTTGTAAAATGCATTGATGAATGTTTGTTTTAGCGATCCTCACTAAGCATTATGCTTAAGCTCATTTGTTTCATCAATTCAAAGAATTAAGCTTTTGTGGCAGCAAGAAAGCAAGCGGAATCAAAGCTTTTTGACTAAACAAAGTATGTGGTTTTACCTTGGTGTAATAAGAGGCAATGGACGGGATTTCTACTCTTGGTATTGTTTGGTGATGTTAAACACCCTAAGCATGTTTGACTTGCTTATTTTTGTTTGTAAATGGCCTTTGAATGTTGGTTTAAGCTTGAATGTCATTTTTACATCTAGGAAGCATGCTTATAGTTCTTGAACTTGCAAGTTTGATGCGATGTTCTAGCTTGTGCTTTGTATTGGTGTAATAAGGCGTTTCAGAATGCCCTTATCCGTTTCAGAACGGTGACCTGGAATGGTCATGGTGTTTCGGAATGGGTAGGCACGTTTCAGAACATTTTCCATTGTTAAGCATTGTTTCGAAACGGGTTTCGGAAGGCACTCGCGTATCGAAACGGTCAACCTGGTTCCAAAATGCCGTTCCGATACGGGGTCTTGTGTTTCGAAACACTTGACCGTTGGATGTTGAATTTGAATTGTTTTAGGTTTCTGTTTCTTCCGTTTTGGCCCCTAAATGTTGAATACTTAATTAAATGAGTTTGGTTGATCCATTTGAGATGAAAGTTGACATGCTGACATGTTATACAACTAATTTTGGATTGGTAACTTTAAAACCTGTTTAGTCCTTATAATTCTGGAAATTTACAATTTAGTCCCTAAAAGATGTTTGTATGCAATTGAACCCCTAATTGAACTCTGTTTGTTGTGCGCTTTCACCAAAACAAAAATGCTAATCATATAGGATAATAATGTGCATCTAGAAAAGATAAAATGAATAAAAGGGTCGTTAATCGAGGTCGACTTTAACGAGTTGACTTCGATTTTCCCCGTGTAATCTTCTTAGTTCGGGTCGGGCGTCTAGGTCGGGCTAAAGGGGTTATAGATATCAAGGCATATACGAAGTCATTATAGTCTTAAAAAACCATAAGTGTCATACAAATATAATTACAAGTCTCAAAGTACCAAATGCATGAACTAGCATGAGATCAAAATACATCTCTAAGTGCCCCCAACTGGGAGAGTACAAAAAGAAGTACACAATCATACTTTAAACTGCTTGTGTGTCTTGCTTCAGTTTCAAGAAAGAAGGCTTTCGAACACTTTCAACTTGTGGTTTGGGAAGAAGGAAAACGAGAGTGATAAGTACAAGATTGTACTTAGTGAGGTAGCATCTAGAACTAGTAAGTTATCAAGTTATCAAGTTTAAGGTCTTTTAATCAAGTGCAACCTAGCTAGGATTTAAACAAAATATGTCGAGTCTTAGTTAGCATTTCATGTACTATTCGAATGGTACAAGTATACAATGATCAAGAGCTATATTCAAGCATTTTCATCACTCAAGTCAAGCAAGAATCACATGAACAAATATTAGGCAATCCCAAACAAGGTAATCATGCGCATTCATTAGAATATGGGTTCATTTTTGCCACATTTTATCTTTCATTACTAGAGCAAACTCAAGTAATCATGTTCATCATCTCATTCATGTAAGTTCATTATTTTGCAAGCTTATTAACGAGAATGGGGTCACCAATCAACTGTCGCCACAAGCTAGTACATATAGTATCGGTCAAATCCCTTCTATTGTCGCCAAGTGACCATAACACACTTCCCTCCTGCTGTCACCAAATAAGGGCCTTGGCCCATGACCGTAGTCCACCCGAAACAGAATGAGCTCTAGACTCTAAGGCATGCCTTTCTACCTAAGACCAACTATCAACCAAGGGCTTTGTTGATTCTTTTTCTTATCAAGAAATCAAGTATTTAGTGTTTAATTCAAGATCATTCAAGTATCAAGCTTTCAAGTTTCAAGTGTTCAAGTATCAAGTATATCAAGATCAAGATCATGTTAAGCCCTTAGGCAATTTGAACCTTAGTTCCTTTATCAAAAAATCAATGATTTCAAGCATGAAGAAAGGTCACTTAGACATCAAGGTCATTCGAATGATTCATTCAAGGCATAGAAAGCAAGCATTTGATTCATTCCCATTATCAACCCACATTACAAACATAAAGCACATGAAAAGAAAGTAGACATGCATATTTGGTTAGGACCTAAGTCCTAAACCTATTTAAAACTAAACTCACAATACTCCAAGCAAGCTTAGTCTTGAAGAGCTATCCCCTTTTGTTTATCTCTTGGATGTCCAACTCTAGTGCCTTCACAAAAATCCACCTCTTGTTCTAATAATCCACACAATTACAAGGGATCAAACACAAGCAATTATTCAAACCAATCATTCAAGACAATTTTATAAACTCAAGAATATATATATTCCATTACAAGCACCAAAACTGCCACTGCCAGGCATCAAACACATCCTTCACTTAAATGCTTAAATATTTTAATCCGTATGTCGGAATTTAAGTCCATTTTCATCGTTAGAAAGCTAACTTAATTATCTTTCCAACCATATGTGCCTTTCATTTTTAGCTCTTATAGTTTAATGCATATTTTAGTGCAATGACAAGTCAATTTACATTATCAATTCTGCCCAGTTTGCATCTTAGTCCATTTTAGTGAGGAAATTATTCTATGATCCGTATTGCATTCAGTCCAGTCCCTTTAAACTTAATTACCCCGTTTCCCCCGATTTTTACATGTGAGTTTTAGTCCTTAATTCATCCATTTAAGTCCCTTAATTAACCATGATTCAATTTTGGTCCCTATTGCACATACATGCTAACAATACTCTAAAGTAATCCTAACTACACATTAATCATGCAATTCAACTTAACAAGAATTAAATTAACTTCTCCTATGTTTCTAATAGAAATTTCCAGCCTGCAATTTTATCCAAAATAATCATGAATTCATTATTTCTTTCAAAACAATCCATATGTAGTCAATTAAGCAATTTAGGTGACTAGTTTCATTACTAGCTCAATTTTCACTCTCTAGACATAATTCACACTTAATTAATATCCTAATTCATTTCATATACTTGTTTTCCAGCAAGTATTTCATATCATGGTTTAATTCATGTAGATTTCAACTATACTAACAAGTTGCAAGTTCACACAAACAAGGAATCTCATGTATGGCAATATCAATCGGTCAATCAAATTTTCATCATGATTCCAATAACAACTTAATCATCTATCAAGCTATCATCAACACACATTTCCAGCATGACTCAAACAACCACTAGTTCTCAACTTTTAAACACAATCACTAACAACAATCAAATATTCATTCGAAACAAGCTTGTTAAAGAAAATTAGGCTGAATTTTACTTATATATTTTCCTAGCAATCAAATTCCAAGAAGGATTACTCAACATGCAAGCATCAACTCTCTTTCAATGGTGTTTCACTCTCTCTCAAGCTTTCTTCTCTCTGTTTCGGCTAAAGGGGAATAATGAGGGAGATGATGCTTGATCAACGTTAGTTGGCCGATCACTATGCTAGGATAAGGACATGTGTAATGTCCATTATCTAAATTAAACTAAGCATGCAAACCTTAATTCCATTTGTTAATCGGTTTAGTCATATTGATTTGGTCACCAAGCTTTCATGTTCTTCAATTAGGTCCTTTACTATCCAAATTAGCTTATAATTAAGCTTAATTGAATTGGCAGTTTAGGTTATTGGCTTCAATAAATCTAGGTTATGGTTTAGGGCATTACAAATTCCATATCCAAATTAACAAACCATGATCAAGTTTTAATATCATAAGCTTAAAATAGCTAAGTAGCCAATAGCAAGCTACATAAAACAAGTCTTTACAACCAAAATCATCAAGCAAAGGTTATACAAGCATTTAAGTAACAAAAATGCATGACAAGCTAGACTATATACAAATATAAGGCCACCAACTAGGAGTCTACAGAAGATAGTATGAACTATACTTTGAGCTTGTGCTTGCTTCAACTCAAAAGGGTGAGCTTTTCAATCAACTTAACATGTAGATTTGGGAAGAATAGAAACAAGAGTGATAAGCACAAATATGTACTTAGTGAGGTAGCAGCCTTATACTAGGCATTTCCTTTTTAATTTAAGTGTGTTTTATTTAAGAGTAGACCTAGATAAGGATCAAGCATTTCAAGTCCATTTACTTCTATAGATTTTGTCAAGAACTATGATTAAGTAATGTACTTCACAACAAATTTATACATAGCATAGTAAGATTAATTGTAGACAATAGACATCTCAATTACAAGCCAAATAGCCTATGTTATCATCAATTTCATTTGAATATCATGCTAGCAAGATACAAGGATTTTTTCCCAAGATCAAACAAGCTTCTTATCAATACAACATCGCAATCATAGTCATTACTAGCAAATACAAGTACTTCTATTCTTCCATTTCAAGAAACTTTATAAGCATCATGTTAATCAAGCATATAAGATAATCAATCCAAGTTTCATGTTGTGTATTCATGCGATAACCATGCTTTACATCCTTATATGCTTAATTAATAAGATTTAGGCCTTGGTACTTAGTTAAGTCTAGGTAATCTAGTCACCAACCAAACTGTCGCCAAAACAAGAAATCGGTTTATACATAGCATACTTGCCTTGATCATGTAAAATAAACTTGCATTGACTTGAGATTCTTGAAGCTTAAATGATTGATAAGTAAATCAAACAATTGCCTTGGTAGCTAGTTGGTCTTACATAGTTTGGCATGCCATAGAGTCTAAAGCTCATTGTGTTTGGGGTGGACTAAGGTCCTTCGCCAAGGCCCTTATATGGCGACAGTAGGAAGGATGTGTGTTATGGTCACTAGCGACAGTAGGAGGGACATGACCGATTTCTTGTTTTGGTGACAGTTTGGTTGGTGTCTCGATTACCTAGACTTGACTGTGTATCAAGGCCTAAATCTTATTAATTTAGCTGATAAGGATGTAAAGATTGGTTATCACATGAATACATAACATAAAACTTCATTCAACTAACAAGTCCCATGATTTCAAGCTTCGATTTAAACATCAAGGAGTTCATTTTCACAAGAATCAAACATGCAAAGTTTGTACATATTCAAAATCAATAGTGATCACACAACAATGATTCATTAAAACAACACAACAAGTTAGATTACACCACCATAACTTAGTGACCACAAGAACCTAATTCCTAGAGTGATTTGAATAACCGATGTCCTCCAATTCCTTCAACTTATCACATGTGTAGAGCATTTTGGTGTTCTCTAAATATGAGTGCAAGTGCACACTCTTGTCAAGTTAGAGTATAAAAGATATCTTCTGCCACAAGGATTGGATAGCTTGTTCGAATTGCAATTTCTACACAGAAAATAAATGCACAAGTAAATTTTAGTTTGTGAAAGAATAAAAAGTAAATAAACACAAGTAATTTGATAGAAGAAATCGGGGTGAGAGAATGTGTCAGATTATGTTACTTAGTAGTGTGAAATTGTGTTGAATAGGTTAAGTTGCTTTGCGCTGCCAGACTTTGCTGCCTCGGCGGAAGATGGCAGATTGGATGCTTTGACGCTTTCGCTGCCTTGGTAGTGGAACAGACAGATGGCTTGGCGGCAAACTTCGGCAGTCCTTCAAGGCTCGGCAGAATGCTTCGATAGTGATCTCGCTTATGTCGAATTCAGAATGCTATTGATGCGCACTGCATATGATACCCATCGGTGTGAATCATACACTAAACAACAACCTTTGGTTCGTTCCTTTTTAGTCGCCTTAAACCCTAACCTATGTCTAGGCTGGATTGATCAACACCTGGTATTGATGAGATCATGCTTATTCCTTTCGTGAGTTTGACTCTCTCGATACCAAACAAATAGATTGCTTCTAATCGATCTTTCGAACTCAGTTGAAAACAGTGAAGAACATGAAGTAAGAAAACCTTGAATTTATTGCAAAAACAAACTTAAACCTAAACAACCATTCTCACAACTACTTTACAACATAACCCAAACCCTAGAGAATTTAGAACATAGTGGCGACAAGAAAACACAAGAGAAACCTAGGCTATGCCGACTATGTGTTGTTCTAAATACAAGGTATGGTCGAGTATATATAGGCCTAGGTCAAGTCCTCCTTGGAGTAGAAGTCTTCCTCTTCATAAAGTAGATTTAGCAATGAATGCATCCTTTAAATTTTGACTTCTTTGACTTGAAGTTGGACTCCTTGTGGCACAAGTAACCTTAAGCCGCCTTTGATAATATCCCCTTGGACGACTCTATTCGTTGTTTCTGGCATCGATAAATTGTGTGGATTGGCTCATTAGACTCAAGAAATTAAGCTCTTCCAATCGCACTCCAATTCACCAATTCCTTAGGTTGCTGCCCTGGGCGGCAAGTATGGCGGCAGCAGCTACTTGGCAGCACTTCTCTCTTTGTTGAACTACTTCAGTACAGCTCCTTGGTCTGTTGCCTCGGCATCAACTCTCCTCTCCTTCTGCCAGCTTCTAGTACCTGAAACTAAAACAGTACCTTCTCTCACCAAATTAAAGATATTCAATATAAACAAGGTAAAGTAAAGAATACTGTAAATAATGCATGCATGCACTTAAATATGCCTAAAATGTACCTAAGAACAGCAATAATATGAGATGGAATGCATATAAAATATAGGAGTAATGAGCTGTAACACCCCACGCCCGGTTTAGGAGCGAGAGGCGTTACTGAAATAGGACTAATGACTTACTAGCATTTCATAACAATTAAGACACTTAGGTGAGCCATTTAAAAACTTTTATCATACAACATATGACATAGCAAATTACATTCATGTTATCATCCTTAATACATGCATACACCTTCATAATCATTAACAATCAACTTATTCATATAATGATCATGTTCGAACTCTAACATAACAACATAGGCATTCGAATAGAACATATCAACCACATTGATTCTTTTTAATGCAACAACTAGATACAATCTTCCTACATCAATTAACATATCCATCAAGATCAGTACCCATTCGAATACACCACCTAATCATATAAGCATCCTATTCGAATTATTCTAGAAAAACGTAGCATTCGATTTATTTCAATGTCATTCATTGCTAATTTCATTCAAAACATTCAACTAGATGCATTCATATCCTTTGCTCAAATCACTAAAACATATACAACTTCCTACTATCCTATAGGCCATTCGAACATGTCATATAAGCAACCAAACACTAAATGCATATCACCTAGATCAAACATACATATCAATCTCAACATATATTATCATTTGGGCAGCCACCAATCTAAGCAACATATAACAATTTCATAACCCTTATCAAAGCTTAAAAAACTTCACCATATACACATTTAAACCATCAAAGCCATAAATATACATTAAATATTAAATTCAACATTACATAACATATACTTTGTCTTAAACTTATACTAACCAACTATCAAATACATGTTCCAAAATGCATGTGGCACATTAACATATACTATGCCACCATCTAGGAGTCTAAACAAAACTATATCATACTTTGTTTTGGCTTGCAATGGCTCTCGGATCAAAACAACTAGCTTTCAGATACCAAGGGACCTGTTATTTTGGAAGAAGGAAATAAAAGAGTGATAAATACAATATGTACTTAGTGAGGCAGCTCCTAACATTACAAATTCAATCTTTTAATGTCTTATTCATATGATCAAGTTTACCTATCTAGGCTTAGAACTCATTAGCTCACCTAGCTAGTTCGTTCATGCTTCAAGTAGACTTAGTTAGTTTCATACATATCATGTAATCAAAAGATATAAACAACTCATATAACATAGTAGGAAATCGTGCCATTGAATGATACAATTAAAACAAGATCATAACATATCATCCATCACATTTTCATGTCACTCAAATAGGGTCACTAACCTTTTCAAACATATCATTTCATATAGCATGTCAATCTTGTATCATTACACCATTTCAATAATCATTTAAATCTTATTAGAAGTACATTACGTTTTTGCCTTGGTTGATTAATGGACTAGGTAATCAAGTCAATAGGTACCAAGTACCAACATGTAACAGGAGATGCACAAGGCATCAAAGACCAGAGGATACACCATGTATCAAGGCGTCTAACTACACCATTTAACTTGTAACTTGTAACAGTAGATGCTCAAAGCATCGATAGGTAACTAACCACCTTTAAATCAGTAGAGCTCAGACTCTAAGGCATGCCCTTCTACCTAAGGACCACTAGTCAACCAAGGACTTATTATGTCTTTTAAGATATCAACCACTTGTTTAACAATGACATTACAAGTCCATGTAGCAAGTTCATATCAACCTTGCATGAAAACATTCAAGATCACATGTAACAAAATTTCCAGCAAGCATAATATATCATTTCAATCATATAACCATCAAAATAGTAGCTAAATTTCACATTTAAACTCATATCATGTAGCTCAATTAGCCATCAAAGCATACCAAGTCACATAGATCAACAACAATGGCAACTAGCACTAATATGTAACATTGTATCACATTTCCTTTAGTCCTTCTTCCTTTACATTTTAAGTTTACCAAACCATTATTAAATTCATTTCATGCTTCATATTTTCTCATCAAGTAAACATAAATACATTGGTTAGGATGCTAATCCTAACCCTAAGATAGCTACACTCACAATACTCCAAGCTTAGGTTTGCTCCTTTATCACAATGCCTTTGTCTTTAATTTTATAGCCCATCCCTTGAATCTTCCAAGAACTCTTCACACACTTGTTCTTGAACATCCAAACAACGCAAATAAATCATATTAGAACATTTTTCAAACACATTTAATCATTTATAAAACACAAACACTCAAAACACATGAAACTGCCCTCTAAACTGGCAGTTTGAGCATCCTACACTAAACTTCCCATAACGTTTTACAAACAACTACAAATTAAGAGTTACTTACCATTCTAGGAAGCTTATTTACACAGCTTTAAGATCATGTATAGCACATATTTTTATCATTTCTCTATCAATACAGTTTTAATGTTTGAAAACAGGGTATTTACAGTGGTCTGTTCTGCCAACTTGTTGCTTAACCAACTTTGGTGTATATTTCAATTATGATACACTACTAGTTTCAATCTATCACTTTAACCAAAAAAACACAATACATATCCTTAACATATTCAAGCTTTCATAGTTCTAAAAATAGAGCAAAACAATCCTTTAATTTTTATATTTTCCAAATTGGTCCAAAACAGTTTTCTAAGAGTTCTAACATGTTTCAACCTATCATTATAACTAAAATTCATTATAAACATATATATTTTCATTCATTCATCACATCCCCTGTTTCGTAACAAATTTTCTAGAATTTATTAACTATCAAAATAGTCCCTAAATTTCCTGATTATTCGAATTACTCCCCTTGTTTCTAGTTTCACTTCTACACTAAACCAATTTACTTCTAGCTCAATTTCAAGTAATTCCAGCAACATTTTCATGCTTCCAAAACCTCTAACTTATATAATTTTTCATGATCTACAACTTTTCCCAATAGAAAACTTTCCAGTTTTGCCTTTAACCTATTCGAAATTGCATTTTAATCCAGGGCGGTGTATATGTTCTAATCTGGGTAGATTTGAACCCTAAGCTAAAATCATTTGTATTTCTAGATTTTATTTGTAACACCTTGGTTTTGGGCCTTGATGTTTTGAACATCGGAATGGGCCGGTCGAGAACAGTTTGAATCGTGTTAGGTGGTTTAGGGAAGGGATAAAAATATAACAAAAAATTTCTAAAATCCTCTAAAATCATGTTTAAGGGTTTGGTCAAATCAATTTTACAAAATGGGTTTTTGAAGAGGTACATTTTGAGTAGTGACCAAAATATAAAGTTTTAAAATTGTGGTAAATTGCAAATTTCAAAAGAGGAGTCAAAATCTTAGAATCATTAGGGAGCTTTTGTGCAATTACACCTTTCCTTAAATTGACATGTGTTTTAAAAGAGTTTTAAAATAATTGAATAAAAAGGGATTTTATTTTAATTAATAAAATAGTAATTTGAGAGGTTTTATTTTACGTAACTAACTTCTCAATCCTCATTTCAGCAAAACCCATTTCCTAAAACCTTTCCTCCAGATTTCTTTTCTCTCAAACACTCTCTCTTTAGTTTCTCATCTTTTTCCAAGAATTCTCTTCAAGTTCTTCACGATTTTTGAAGCAAAAACTTGTCAATCTTTAAGGAAGGCAAGGATTGGAGGTAATTCTCGTTCTCAACCTCTAATCTAGATTCTTTATTGAAATTCACAAGATTATTGGCTCCTAATTGTTATTTTTAACTGAGGTTTGATTATAGTTTTGATTTAATATCAAAATCTTGCAAAATAAAGGTTCAAATCTTGATTTTTGGAGTGTTGTTGATGAGCTCTGTTTTAGATTGATTCTAATTGAGTTTTGGTATGATTATGATGTTGAAAAAGTGTTTTGTTCATATAGATCCCGAAATCCTTGAGATCCTTGAGTTTCATGATAGTTTTAATTGAGTTTTTGAGGTGGTTTGATGGTGTTATGTTTGCTAGAGGTATAAGGAAGGGTTTAGGTTGTTTTTAGATGTGTTTTGATGATTATTAATGGTTGGAAGTGATGTTTGTTGGCTGGGCTTGGTTTAGGAAGCAATCGATTGAGTTTTCGGTTGTTTCAGATGGGTAAATTGGTGTAGTTTTGTTGGGCAACGAATTTGTGTTTAGTTGCTGGTGTTGGAATGCATTTTAATGCATTTGGATCTTTGTTTTGATGCTCTAAAAACAGGGGATTTTGAACCGGAAGAAAGTGAAGCATTTTTGGAGGCTTCGGGTGAGTGATCTTCGCGTCAGCAAGCGAAGTTTCGTGTATCGGTTAGTGGAAAAGGATTTTCCAGCTTTGAAACGCTTCGAGCGTGGTTTGGGAGCTTAGTGTAAGTTTGAAACACTTAACTAAGCTCAAGAGTACTAAATCGAATGTCTCTGTCGGAATGTGCTATATTTTGGTTTAAAATGCACTTGAATTAAATGTGGTTTGATTACTGTTTTATAGCATGTTTTGAGCATTGATGTTGCTGGTTTTAAATGCCATTTTGTTAAAGATGCACAAGGTAAGTGATCCTTGAGTTCTTATGATTTACGCATTTGGTTTTAAGTATGTTAATGCTTCTGAAAGTGACATTGTGGTTAATGCTTGTAAAACAGTGTATTAATAATGATAAATGATTATATTGGCGAGTGATGGAAGATGGTATTGGTTACTTTAGTCGGATATTGTTAGCCAGCTATAGGATTGGGTGCACCGTGTGTTGGAGTATACCCAAAGACCAATCATATGATGATTGAATAGACATGCTATTTTACTAGATTTATCAAGTAATGGCATTGCCGTTATTATCAATTCGTATGTTTCTGTGCATCAAACTAACCATTGGATAATAATGTCCATACAATAATACGATTATTGTTAAATAGGATCCTTAGTCGAATATTATTACAGGTATGGACAGTGATAATATATAAAGACTAATATGTGGTTGATGACAAGCGTTGTCATTGACATAGAGATGTCAAAATCAACACATAAGTATTTGTTAGAGAACAACATACTGGATTGACCCGCTATGAGCATGTTTCTTGGGTAATTATGTGACAGTCACAACATTGCTCATGATAAACATATGTATAATCCTCATACTTGAGATCAACATGATTTCAACATAAAGATTTACGTATTTTGACGTAGTCAAACGTGTGTCGTAACTGACTACATTATAAAGACTGATGATTGGATACTCGATGACCTATGTAGTGAAATATGGTTGATCAAGAAAGGATTTGTCCCTCCTACATAATGGGAGAAATATCTTCGGCCACTTGATTGAGTGAGATTAGAAAATGCATGGCCATGCTCGAATATTATGATATGAGATATCATAGAGATTCGTTTATCATAATCTACTCAAGACATCAAGAAACACTAGATGGCCAACGCAAGTGTGACTAACCCATGACTTGTGTTCATCTAAGATATAAAGGACAAAAGGATAAAATACATAAAGAAAGTTTATTCAGGAATTGGAAAGTCAAAATCATGACTTCATGCAACTTAGGTAGCAATGATGTATTGCTAGATGCCACTCATTGTTTGTAAAATTAGAACAGTTCTAATTTTGCTGCTAATGTTGCATGAACCTACAAGGGTCACACCCTTCGAATGAAACGAACAAAAATTGGAAACCATACTCCCTATTTTAGGGAGGTTGCCGAAAATCCCCTATGGGATAAGGGAAATCGGCAACTCCCTTAAATGGGAATAATATTGGATAAATATTGTATTTATCAAATATTATTTAGAGCATGAAAAATATTTAGAGACTTAAATATTATAGAATAAGATTCTAGAAATTTAAATATATATTTAGAATTTATGTAATGTACATTTAATTCCAAGTTCATGTAGAATTAGATTCTACATAATTAAAATATATATTTAAATATATTTAAATCCAAGTAAAGATAGAATGAGATTCTATATAATAAAAATATATATGTTTGGATTAAATATAATGTATATTTAAATCCATGTTTTATGTAGAATAAGATTCTACATAATTAAATATATATATTTCATTTAATATTTTTAAATATAATGTATATTTAATATAAACCAATTTCAAGTAGAATTAGATTCTATAAATTTTGGTTGAACTTGGATTTAAGGAATTCAACTAGAATTTAGTCTCTGAATACTATTTAAAGGGACAAGGTCTAGCAACCAAATCATCCCTCTTCCTCCTCTTGAAGATTTCGACAACACCATTAGGGATTCCCCACTAGAATTCGACATATCCCAGAAAGCTCTCTGAGAAGCTGTTCGAATTTTTTTGGTGTTCTACTTGCCCCTGGCAAATTTCTGGCGATTCCCTAGTTCGAATCCAGGTCCCGGTTGAACCCCTGGTCGATTTCAGACTCCCTCAGGAATCCCTGGAGGGATTTCGACTTCTCCCTGGAAGGTGTTCAAACCTGTCAAAATTTATCCCTAAGTGTTAGGGAGGCGAAAAATTTGTTCGTTTTGTTTGGGTGGACTCTGTAGAGGTCGTTGCGAACCTGTGACGATTCTGGTTTTACTTGACAGGGTTATTCTGAAATACCGTCAGTTTTCTAGTTTCCAGAGTTTTAAAAGGTAACTCTTCCTCTTTTCACCCCAGATTCGTTCTTGTACATGGATTCTGGCTTGATTACGTCGGATTAATGTTTCCGATGCGCCACGGGGTGTGCCGACGTAACCCAACACCGTGAATAAAGTCGCCTTGGATGTCGAGGGGTTGTGATTGTACCGTACTCTCCATCAAAGTACCCTAACGATTTAGATGAAGGTCACAATAGTTGATGGTCTAATCCCATGTGTGGATATTGAGATTAAGGTCACAACGGTTGATTGTTTAATCTCGTGTGTAGATCTTGTGGTTTGTGTCTTGTGCTCTCGTTAGTGGAATTATACAACTAGCGATGAGTGATATTGAGGTGTTGTGATTGTACTGTTAAACTCCATCACGGGTGTTGAAGAGTTGTGATTGTACCGTTAAACTCCACCACGGGTGTCACAACGGTTGATGGTCTAATCCAGTGTGTGAGCCTTGAGTGTTCGATAAGGTGTATGAAGCGTTTGGGACAACGCTTGTAATTCGCGTATCCGATTGTGTCAATTGTGTTGGTTGTAATCTAATTTATAATGATCACTCGTGAGCCAATATAATGATGTTGATATAATGATTTAATGATGAACATTTATTTGAGGAAGCATGTGATGCTTGAGAAGTATGCTAGAATGCATATGATGCTTGGTTTAAGCATAAGCAAAGGTTTTTGCTGTTGTAATTAATGATGCTATGAGCACGTGGAATTGAAAGTGGTTTTAGTGTTCTAAAGTGCATGTTTTAAAGGAAGTCGTATGTTTACAAAGGATGATGTTTTGGTTTTTGAAATGCATTGATGAATATTTGGATTTATAGCGGTCCTCACTAAGCCTTACGCTTAAGCTCATTTGTTTCATCAATGCAGAGAATGAGCATCTTTGGTAGCAAGAGGCAATGGGAGGGATTTCTACTCATGGATTTGTTTGGTGATGTTTAACAGATGGAGCATGTTTGGTTGGTGTTTTTAGACTTGTAAATGGTCTCTATATGGTTTATGGTCTTACCTTGGGTATTTGGCTATGCTATGGTTTGTGTCTAAAAGCATGCTTGAATAGTTTAATATCTCTTCATGAATTGCTATGATTTAATGATTGTCTTGTGAGTGGATGTTGATGCATAAGTGTATGGAATGTTGGTTATAACATACATGTATGTTTTAGAAATGTTAGGATGTTGTTAAATGAGATTAGAGGGCTGTGGAATGTGATTTTCTGGTATGCGTATCGATACTCGGGGTTGAGTATCGATACACTAAGGCAAATTTTAGGCAAATCTAAATAGGGGTATCAATACGAGTTGGCCGCATACCGATACGCCTAGGCAAAGTTTGAGGGCCATATCGATACATTTTTCCCAACTTTGGCTACTAACATCCCGCGTACCGATACGGGCTTAAGTGTACCGATACCGAACAGTTAATTTCAGTTAAAAGTATCTTTTAATGTCCTGAAATGTTACATTTTGGTCCCTGAATGTTGTATGTTCGATTGGTTGAATTTGGATGATCCGTTTGTGCTGAAATTTGATATGGAAGCAAGTTACATGATTAACTAATGATTTGTAATCTTAAAGTTGGAATAGTCCTTGTAATTTTCAGAATTACAGTTTGGTCCCTAAAAGTTGAATGTATGCAATTGAACCCCTAAAAGAACTCCCATCGTAGTGTCGTTTTCTTCTAAATATCTTGCTGATCATATATAGAGAAGATAAAAAGAAAAAAATAGGGTCGTTAATCAAAGTGGACTTTAACGAGTTGGCTTCGGTTTTCCCTGTGTAATCTTTTTAGTTCGGGTCGGGAGTCTAGGCTGGGCTAAGGGGGTTACATTATTCAACATCAACATGAATCCAACAACGTAACAACATAATGAATCATATAGCATGAATTTTCCAGCAACAAGCACAACAAAAATTCAACAATATAACCCTAGAATCAAAGATACAATCGGGTAATCACAAAACTTATACTTACTTGATTTCTATGAATATGCATGAATGATTATCCTTCTTAACTTTAATTTCCAGCAAATTTTGTGTGTTTCTTATCTTAGGATTTCTGGAATTTTCATGATTTCCTTTCTCTCTTTTCTTATCAAATTCGGCGGAGTGAAGATGATGAAAGAAGTGATAACCACATATTATCCTTTGTTAAATGTTTGGCAGATTTCTTCATAAAGAAATGGACACATGGACTAATTCTTAGCCATGTAAATCCCACAAAATTTCCACAAGCTTTATGTGCATTATAACTTTATTTGTTAATTATCCCTTTATTTAATGATAATATATGTATATATATACATATGTAGCTCATCTAATCCCACCGAAATGTACATTTATATAATTTACATTATATTTCTTTTCTTTTTTACTACACACACACATGTTCTATGTTAATTAACTTTTCCACTTAACTTATAATGTATAATTTCTAATTAACATATCACTTATAATTATACATTCTAAATACTTTCAATCTTATAACTCATGTTAAGTTTAGCAAAATGTTTACACTTTTCATTTTAATTACTACGATTTCTTCTGGGGTGTTTTTTGGGTGTTACATGAGCACTTTACAACATGAAAAGGTTTTGTTTCTCTATGAGGGTTTGGTTACTTTCTGTCTAGAGGGAGAATGAGGAGATGGAGTTAAGGAGTGTCACCAAAATATTGAAAATCATGAACCAATTAAAATTTTCTTAACTCTTCCCTAATAGATGTGTTAAGCTTCTAACAACACAAGGCATTCAACTTCAATCATATAGTATTTAACATACTAGCACATGGACATTATTCACCTAAGGTTACTAGCCAGACAACCGAAACTTCTAATTAGCAAGCAAGGAAGTGTATATAACATTAATCATCCAAGCATACCAATAGAACAACATATATGTAACAAGGTTAACAATTTCATTTGCCAAATGCAAACATGTTATTATTTTACATAGATCCTTGAATTACAACTTTAAGTTACTTAACACTATTTACAATTAAGGAACAATCATACAAGACCTAATAGGCATGCTTATCAATTCGAATGAGACAATGCAAGCAAGAATCCAACAATTCTCTCTAGGAACATTCGAATACCCTATAGGCACAACACAACTTCCATTCATTCTAAGAATCATAATTAAACAAGAGATATATCATATCCTTTAACAAGACATATATCATATCCTTTAGCAAGCATTAGATTAGATCATTCTTAGAAAACAAGAAACCGAAACATGTATAGTCGTAGTAATTACATTCATATATTTATTCAATCAACCTAGGCTAAAGAAACAAGATCATGCCATTCACAAATATGATCTACAAAATATACTTATCTAGACATGCCATAACAAGTAAGTAATTATCATACCTCACATGCAAAGCAACCAAATCATGGAATAATCTAATTAACTTGCATTCAAGCATTCAAGATATCAATTCCATATCCAAATTAACCAACCATGATCAAGTTTTAATATAATAAGCTTAAACTAGCTAAGGAACCAATATCAAGCTACATAAAACAAGTCTTTACAACCAAAATCATCAAGCCAAGGTTATACAAGCTTTTAAGTAACAAAAATGCATGACAAGCTAGGTCTACTCTTCAATAAAAAACACTTAAATTAAAAAGGAACTGTCTATCCCTCTAATAAAAGGGTCGAATCATAGATATCAAATAGAAACAAAATTTAATTCATGGTTTTACCTGTAAGGAGAAAAACACTATGGTGAAAAAGGATAATTAAACCCTTAATTAGCCATGTGGTCGGTCATGAGGGAAAGAAAAACACTATAGTTTTATGTATCTTGATATCGGTTGATTAGCTAGTTTAAGCTTATGATATTAAAACTTAATCATGGTTGTAATACCCGGGTTTTGGGCCTAGATGTTTTCAACATCGGATCAGACCGGTCAGAAACAGTTTGAATCGTGTTAGGGGATTTAGGGAAATCAAGGATCGGGATAGGCTAAAAATTTGGGAAAATTTGCAATATCTTATAAAATTATGTTTAAGAGGTTGGTCAAATCAATTTTACAAAAGGAGTTTCAGAGGTAGTACATTTTGGGTAGTGACCAAAATGTAAAGTTTCAAAACTGTAAAAATGCAATTTTCAAAAAGGAGAGTCAAAGTCTTATAATCTTTAGGGAGCTTTATGGAAATTAAACCTTTCCTTAATATGACATGTGTTTAAAATGGTTTTTAATTAATTGGATTAAAATGGTTTTATTTATTTTATTAATTAAATAGTTAATTTGGGAGGTTTTAGTTACGTAACTACTTTTCTCTTCTCATTTTCAGCCAAACACCATTCTAAATCATTTTCTCCATAATCCGTTTCTCCCAAAGTTTCTCTTCTTCATTTCTTCTTCATTTCAAAGAATCCCTTTTCAATTTCTTTAAGATTTGTGAAGCAAAAACTTGTCATCCATTGAGGAAAGCAAGGGTTAGAGGTAAATCCCATTTTCATCCTCTAATCAAGGTTCTTTATTGAAATTCCCAAGATTATTGACTTTCAATTGATGTTTTTAACTGAGTTTTGATAATAGTTATGGTTTAAGATCAAAATCCTGCAAAATTGTGATTTAATTCTTGATTTTCGGATTTGTTTTGATGAGCTTTGTTTTAGATGGATTCTAATTGAGTTTTAAGATGATTATGTTGTTGAGATCCTTGAGTTTTATGATTGTTTTAGTTGAGTTTTTGAGGTGAAATGGTGAAGTTGTGTTGCTGGAGGTATAAGGATGAGTTTAGGTTGATTTTGGATGTATTTTGATTTTTATAAATGATTGCAAGTTATGTATCTTGGCTGTGCATGGTTTAGGAAGCAATCGATTGAGTTTCGGTTGTTTTAGATGGGTAAATTGGTGTGATTTGTGTGAGCAACGAGTTTGTATTTAGTTGCTGGTGTTGAAATGCATTTTAATGCATTTGATCTCTATTTTGATGATGTGAAAATAGGGGATCTTGATCCGGAAGCAAACGAGACATTTTTTGAGGCTCTAGAAGAGTGATTTTCATGTCGGCGAGCAAAGTTCCGGGTTGTCGGTGGGTTGACATGTTGTTAAAGCTTTGTAAGCTTGGATACGATGTATTGGGATGTTAGTGTAAGCTTGAAAGGCTTAGTTAATCTCGGAAGTAAGTATGGCTTCTTGTTCTCCCGGTTTTCGGTTTTGAAATGGACTGCATGGTATATCATGCTCATGTTTTGATGATGTTTGTTACTCACAGTTATGCATGATTTTAAGCATGGAATTGCTTGTGTTTATCCCATGAAAAGGTTTGGTTCGAATACAAGATGGTAAGATCTTGTACGTAATGGTTTTTGTTGTTTAAAGGCATGTTTAATTTGGGATATATGATGATTTTTGGTGATGCATTGAAAGCAGTGAGTTAACATGGTTTTTAAGGATATATTGACATGGGTTTGATCTATTTTTAATACTCGGATACGTTGGTCAACCAATAGGATGTGAGTGCACTATAATCTATAAATCGTATGTGTGTCTAGATATGTGATGTAATATGGGGTGAGCCTATTGCGGGTGATAGAGGTGAGCCTATCACTATGGGTTAGGGGGAGCCTAATTCCATTCGTAGCCATTAATATGGGGTGAGCCATCATTGAGTTTAGGGGTGAGCCTATGTGAGTCCGTGTATCTGATATTGTGTATGAAAGTGATAGAGGTGAGTCTATCACAACGGATAGGGGTAAGCCTATATCGGATGCTATATGCCAATATATGTGTTATTGATGTTCCCATGTATTATGTTTTAAATGAATGCATAATGGTTTATTGTGCATGAGATGCATGATGTTGAGATGTTGCATAGGAAGATTCTATGCACGTGAATTAGGAAAGTGAGGCTATAACACCCCAAATTTGGGACTGATGTTTAGAGTTTGAACCGGATCGGTCTGGAAAACGGTTTGAATCTAAAAGGGAGTTTTAGGGAACACCTAGTTCGGGATACTTTAAAAATATCTAAAAATATCTAAAAATCCTCATTTAATATATAAAAGAGAATGGTGGAATCAATTTTACAAAATAAGGTTCGGAAATACTACATTTCGGTGTAGTGACCAAATTGCAGTTTTTGCAAAGTTAAGTAGTGACTGTTTTGTAAAGGATTGAAACTTTGAATCTTTAAGGAGCTAATTTTACCAAAATGTTTTCATCAGATTTTTCCTTAATTTGGGTTATTTAATTAATGTTTTAATTAAAGAAAATGAAGGTGATTAAATTAGAAAACCACCTTTGACTTTTCATAACTACTTTTCATAAATTTTCCCTCATTTTATTTTCTCTCAAATTCCTTTCAACCAAACACATTTTCTCCAGCAAATACAATTTGATTTTCACTTCATTTGAAGAGATTTCAACCTCTCTTTGATTCTTAATCAATTCCTCATCAAATCCACTTGATTTCTACATTGAATTTTCAAGGAAACTTACCCAAATCAAGAAGAAATCATCCATTAGAGGTAAGCTTTGTCCTTCTCCTCTAATAATCAGTTCTTTACTGAAATTCCCAAGTTATCAAGCCATTATTAATGATTTTTAAGTGGTTTTAATGTTAGAAACAAGAAATTGTCTTAAAACTCAAGATTTTTGAAGAGATCTTGAAGATTTTCGTGGTGAATGATTGGGCTCTGTTTTTAGATGGGTTTCTAATGTATTTTGGATGTTAATTAATGTTACAAATGAGGTTTTATCAATCCAATCCCGAATAGGTTTGTTTTCCCTAAGTTTTCCTTGTTAGAATGATGGTTTTTGGGGTGATTTTGGTGTTCTGTTATAGCTGGAGGTACAAGGATGTGGTTGGGTTGGTTTTTGATGTTAATTGATGTTTAGAAATGAATAAAAGTGATGGATCTTGGCTGGGTTTGGTTTTGGAAGAGTTTGGAGGTAATTTCGGTAGTGTTTGGTAGCCGAAATGTTGTTTTTGTGTAGAGCAGCGCGTTTAGGTGTGTGGATGATGATTTCAATGCATGATGATGCATTAATCCTCTGCTTTTATGTGTTTAAAATAGGGGAGACATATTCGGACACCTTTGGAGTTGATCCGAAAGCTTAGATAGCGTTTCGGCGAGCAAGCGAAACTAAACGATGAGAGCGTATGGTTTTGGAAGTCCTTGAGTGACAAAGAAACAAGGTTTAGGGATTTAGTAAAGGTTTGAAACACCTTCCTAAGTCCAAAAGTAAGTATTGGCTAGATTGCTCTCTTGAATGTGGTGATTGCCCCTAAAATGCTTTTACATGCTCATGGTTTTAGATTGATAAATTCCTACTATTTTTATACATATTTTATTGTAACCCCCTTAACCCGGCCTAGACGGTCGACCCGAATTAAGAAGATCACACGTGGAAAACCAAAGTCAACCCGAAAGTCAACCTTGATTAACGACCCTTTTTTTTCTTTTTACTCTTGTCTAGATGCACGTTAACCCTAGATGCGTTCACAAGATAAACATATTCAAACATCATAACAATCAGAGAACATTCAGGGACTCAATTGCACGAATTACAACTTTAGGGACCAAATTATAAATTCTGAAAATTATAAGGACTTAACCCAAATTAAAGTTACCAATATGAAATTAGTCAGGTTTCATACTTCTCTGCCAAATTTCAGCTCAATTGGACTTCCCAAACTCATACAATTGCATAAACAAGGTTCAGGACCAAAACGCAAACATTGCAAAACATATAACCATCAATTTCAGTGCCCAACGGTTGAGTGTTTCGGAACAGGAAAGACTCGTTCCGAAACGCGGGACCGTTCCGAAACTGGTACCGAAACATGGCCTGGCAGTGGCCAAACTGTTCCGAAACAGTGCCTCCCGTTTCGGAACGCCCAGGCCATTTCAGGCCCCCGTTCCGATACGGTCGCACCTGTTCCGAAACAGGCTGCCCAGATTGCAGAAATTTTGCTGGTTTATCATGCAATTGACCTATCAAACATGCTCCAAATGCAACCAAACTTTTCCAGCAATTCATTCAACATACAAGGAACATAATTGCATCAACCAAACATCGATATGGCATCAATTATGAAAAGCCCCAATTCTATAGGCATGCATCCTACTTAACAAACCATTCATGCATCAAATCACCAAACCAACAACATAAAGGCCAATTACAAGTACCAACATTAACAACAACATAAATCCAACTTAGGGAGTACAAAACATCTCCCAAAACAACAACATAAGTTCCCCATTGCCAAATGCTAAAAGCTAATAGTGTTTAAGAAACCATCACCATACTTGAGCTTAGTTCACCACTTGGATTCTTCACCACCTTGCTGCCCTCAATGCACTTTAATGCTCTGCATTATTGGTTTAAGAAAAAGAGAGAGCGTAAGCAAAAGCTTAGTGAGGAATGCTCATTAAAACCACACAATAATGCATTTACAGAACACATTTATAAACCTTAAATCCAATCATCATTTACACATGCTCATAAGCATTTAAAACAAGCAATTCATGCTTCAAGTTCATAACATGTCATATTGGCAACAAGTGATACATTTCACATAAGATCCACACATGGACTTTTAAACACCATTGTGATCTTACAATAACCAAGGACCACACATGGACTTTTAAACACCATTGCGTCCTTAACCACATGGACTTTTAAACACCATGGCAAGGACCACACAAGGACTTTTAAACACCTTTGTGTCCTTAACAAGAATCATCCAAGGACTTTTAAACACCTTGATGTTCTTAAATAACAAGGCTTACACAAGGAATTTTAACCACCTTTGTAACCTTAACCAAGAGCCAACCATGGACTTTAAACACCATGTTGCTCTTAAAATACACAAGACTCACTCAAGGAATTTTAACCACCTTGGTGATCTTAACCAAGAACCAACCATGGACTTTTAACCACCATGTTGTTCTTAAATAAACAAGGCTCACACAAGGACTTTTAAACACCTTTGTGACCTTAACATCACTTGCCAATATGCATCATTAATCAACAATATCCCACTGTTTTAAAGCATTTAATCAAGCCATAACATCATGCATCTTTAAGCATCAAACCACATTATAAAAATGTTCAAAAACAAGGATCTCTTACCTTGAGCATCCTTCAACACATGGCTTATAATCTCAGCAACTAACATGCTAAAATATGCTTTCAAAACAGAATTTAAAACATGCAAACAACCACATTGCATACAACCAATCCATGGTTCATCATCAAGAGAGTTTTTCCGAAAACTTACTCTTGAGCTTAGCTAAGTTGCTTAGACTTAAACTAAGCTCCCAAACCTTCAAATCAATGGTTTCAAAGCTGGAAACCAAAATCCACTCACCGATTCCGTTTCGCCTCTTGCCGAAACACCAATCAAGCTTCCGGATCACCACCACTTGGATCCAAAGATGACTCCCCTGTTTTCAACACATCAAAGCAGAGGATTAATGCATCATCATGCATTAATAGCTTCAATGAAAGCACCTAAACTCGCTGCTCTCATCCACACTCCATTTTCAGCTACCAAACACAACCGAAAATGCATCCAAACAACTCCACAACATTACCCAGCCATGATCCATCAAATCTAATCATCCTTAAACATCAATTAACATCCAAAATGGATCTCAACACATCCTTATACCTCCAGCTATAACAGATCAACAAGATCACTCCAAAAACCATAAAAAACACAAGCTAAACTTAGGAAATTCAACCTATCCGGGATTGCATTGATTAAACCTCAATTCCTTATCAATTTAACATTCATTTAACATCAAAAATACACCTCAAAACACTGCTTAAACAGATCATACGAATTTTCATCAAAATCAATCAAATCTTGCATTTAAAAGCCAAGATCAAGATCACATCTATAAAACCTTTTATAAAACACAATTTAAGGATTGAGAACTTAGGAATTTCAGTAAAGAACTGAGAGTTTAGAGGAGAAGGACGTTCTTACCTCCAAACTTGAGTTTTCTCCCTTTTTGGAACCAAATTCTTGAAAAACCACTTAGCAAATGGTGAGGTTTTGTTGATGAGATGATTAGCAATCAAAAGAGAATTGAAAAGAGATATTTAGGTAGCAAAATCAGAGGAAAAAGCTCTGGAGAAAGATGTTTGGTTTGAGAGAAAATGAGAGAAAAGGGGAAATAGAAAATATGGAAAGTTAGTTGGAAATGACAAAATATCTTCCCTCCACTTTTTATTTTATTTAAAAACCTTTAATATATCATTTAATATCTTAGAAAAATATGGAGAAACTCCCTTTGGGTAAATAGCTCCTTAAAGATTCAAAGTTTCAATCCTTCTTAAAACAGTCACACAGTTTTCAAAAATTACATTTTGGTCACTAGCCAAAATGTCACCCTTCCAAACCTCATTTTGTAAAATTGATTTCACAGTTCACTTATATATATATTAAAAGAGGATTTTAGGACATTTTTCCATATTTTTAATGCAACCCAAACTAGGCTTTCCTAAATTCACCTTTAAATATTCGAACCGCACTTTGACCGAACCGGTCCAAAACCCAAAACTCCTAAGCCCAAAACCGGGGCGTTACATTTATAGCATGTGATGATGCTTGAAATGATTTCATGAAGTGACATGTTGCGTAGTTGAGATTTGAGCTTTTATGTTAAAGCATAGCAAATGTCATGGTTTTGAAATGGGATGAAAATGTTTGAGAATTATTGCATGAAAAACAATAGGTTAGATGATGTTTTAACATAATATATTGGCATGGATGTTGAGATACTTACCGGATATAATTGATCGATCAATAGGATAAGAGTGCACTATAAACTAAAAATTCGTACGTGCTCTTTGGTTAAGCCAAAGGGAGAGAACCGGTGATGGGAATTCCATCGGGTAGGACTTGGTGAAATACCCAAGCTTTGTGGCAATGAGAGATTCCGCCATGTGAGTACGGTGATGTGAGATTCCACCGGAAACTATGTTGCTAGACGAGTGAGTACGGTGATGAGAGATGCCACCGGAAGTGTCTAGTGAGATGTCCGCATATCCGAGTAATAATGAGATGTGAAATGCCAATATAAAATATGTAATGGTTTTTGATTCACATGTGCCTTTGATGAAATGGTTTATGCTATGAGAAATGCATATGTGACTTGTTTATGAAATGCTTTAGAGTACAAGCATGAGTATGGCTTTGCCATGAGTATTGCATTGGTTTAAATGCATGAGATAGAATGAAGGTACATGTATTTTCAATGAGAAGTTGCTTTGAATGGTTTTCAAGCATGAGATAGAATGAGCATGTTGTTCAAAAGGTTTTGAGAAAGTGTTTTCAAGATATGCATTATTGTGTTGGTTTTCTTTAGAGCATGCCTCGCTAAGCATTTGTGCTTACGCTCTCTCTTTTACCAATAATGCAGATAATTGAGGTGTTTTCGGGCATCAAAGAAGTTAAGATCATCCAAGGAAGTTCCAAGCTCATGTATGGTGAAGTTTTCACACACTTTAGTTTTGATATAATGGCAATGGGAAACCAAGAATTGTATTTGGGAGATATGTTGAACTCCCTAAGGTTGTGGCATGTTTGTGTTAGCTTGTTTGAGTTGTAAAAGGCCTTAATTGTTTGGTTTGAGGTTGGATTGCTCATTTTGGTTTTGTGATTAGGAAGCATGCCTCTAGACTAATGAGAATTTGTGTTGATGCTATGTTCGTGTTTGAATGTCCCAAATATGTTCTTTATATGTATGATGATTTGCTGGTATGATTTGGGAGTCTTTGAAGCATGTTTGAGTGTGTTAATGTATGAAAAACCAACATTTGCTGTTGTTTCTGGGCAGGGTGTATCGAAACACCCTATAGTGTTTCGGAACGGGGGCCTGAAATTGTCTTGGCGTTTCGAAACGTATGGGGTTGTATCGAAACAGTTTGGCTACTGGAATGCCATGTTTCGGAACTGGTCTCGGAACATACCCGCGTACCAAAACGGTCAACACCGTTTCGATACAGCGTTTCAGTACGGTGAGTAGGTGTTCCGAAACGGATGACCGTTAGACACAAATTTGAATTGTTTTGAGTCTGCAAGCTTTACATTTTAGTCCTAAATGTTGGACACAGATTTGAATTGATATCTGATCGATGTGCCTTTCTCATCTATGATACGTGAGTACTCACTTAGGTTTAATATGTATTTAGACAAGATTAAAATGAAAAAAAGAGGGTCGTTAATCAAGGTTGACTTTCGGGTTGACTTTGGTTTTCCCCGTGTAATCTTCGTAGTTCGGGTCAAGCGTCTAGGTCGGGCTAAGGGGGTTACAGAGGCTTAATGAGGATTGGCATTGAGAGCAATGCATGTGGTTAGTGATACATGTGGAACATGGTTAAAGAATGGTTTGCTTTGGTTTTGAAAGCATGAAAGGAGATTGAGCATGATATTGTTTAAACTTGTGTTTTAAAAACTGGTTGTTGGTGAGTTCTTGAGCTTACCCTCACTAAGAAAGTGTGCTTACGCTCCTCTTTTTCCAACAATGCAGATAACTAAGCTTGAGGTCCAAGGAGTAGCAAGTGAAGGCACATAAGTTGTCACTCGAACTCAAGTATAAACTTTGGAGAATTTAAATAAGTAGATTTTGGAAATGGGGGGTTAGTACCTTGGTTGGAAGATTAATCTTGGTATTTCATAGCTGAGATATGATGGTTTGCCTATTTGGTTTTGTATGTGGCCTTTATATGGTTTATATTTTTGATCATGGTGTTTTTAGCTATACTATGACTTATGTTTAAAGGCATGCTTGAGTAGCTAATGTTTCACTTTGAGTTGCCATTGTTGAAGCTTGTGATATGGTTGATGTTTGATGCATATTGGTTTGCAACATTGATTATTACTTGTATGGATGTTTAGCTAATGTTTCACTAATTAAGTATCGGTAACTTTAAAATCCGAAAAGTCCCTGTACTTTTTGTAATTTGGAAAATGGTCCCTAAAAGTCATAAGTATTCAATTGAACCCCTACTTGAACTTCAATCGTTGTTCCGTTTCTTTCTAATGGTTTTGCTTGACACTTAGGTTAATTTTGTGCATCTAGAGAAGATAAAAAAGGGTAGTCAATCGAGGTTGACTTTGATTTTTCCCGTGTGATCTTCTTAGTTCGGTTCGGGCGTCTAGGCCGGGCTAAGGGGGTTACATTTGTTGGTATCAGAGCCAGGTTTCGAAAGAATCGGGGATGTTGGTATGTGAAATTGATATGTATTGAGGCATGTTGATTAGAAAGCTTGTTATTGGTCGAATATGTTGATATGTTTATGGTGTGAGATTGATATTTGCTGATTGTTGAGTGATGTAAAGCATGATGACCATGATATGCTATAATATACTATGTTGTGCTTGAGAGATGACTTGGGAACCCATTGCCAAAGCTACTGATAAAGAAATTTTGTTTTGAGCATATGAGTTGAGTGACTTAGGACCTTGCTACTAAAGGCAAGATTGATTTTATTATTGTGTTTGCGTTTTAGTACATCTTTTTCACCATGGGTCCAAGACGAGGGACGATGGGCAATGCCTGAAATGTGGCCGAGAATGGGCCGGAAGAGCAAGTTGAGAATCTACCACCTCCTCCCTTGGGGGGACCACCTATAGGTGGTGGGGCAAGAGTTGAGGCTGGAGCTGGTGCGGGGGGTGTGGCACCTGAGGGAGCACCGGGACAATGTGTTCCAGATATGACAGTTTTGATACAAGCTATTGTAGGAGCCGTTTCAGGCGGAGGTAGCTGGTTTTCATGTAGCCGCACCATTGTAGGGTGCCAACCATAGGTTGCCTTTGAGTGCTTACGCAGTCTGGGCGATGCTAAGTTTAGAGGATTGACTCCTGAGGGATCTGAGGCTTGGTTCGAAAGTACCAAGCGAATCTTGGGACAGATGAACTATAACAATGTTCAGAAGCTGGGTTGTGTAGTGTCGCTGTTGCATGGCGATACGTATACGTGGTGGACAACTATCATGGCTGGGATGAAAATTGATGAAATCGACTGGACCTTTTTCATGAGTGCTTTCAAGAAGAAGTTTGTAACCCCCTTAACCCGGCCCAGACGGTTGAACCGAATTAAGAAGTTTACACGGGGAAAACCAAAGTCAACCCGAAAGTCAACCTTGATTAACGACCCTTTTTTTTCTTTTAAAACTTATCTAAATGCATATTAACCCTATGTGTGTTCATAAGATCAGCATACTCAAAGATCACCACGATCAGAAAACATTTAGGGACTTGATTGCATAAAACATGAATTTAGGGACCAAAATGTAAATTTTGGAATTTATAAGGACTTAACCAACTTTTGAGTTACCATTATGAAATTAGTCATGTTTCATGCTTCTTTGCCAAATTTCAGCTCAAACGGACATCTCAAACTCATTCAATTGCATAAACAAAGTTCAGGACCAAAACGCAAGGATTTCAAAACATATAACCGTCAATTTCAGTGCCCAACGGTCGAGTGTTCCGAAATAGGGAGGACCTGTTCCGAAACGCGGGACCATTCCGAAACAAGTTCCGGAACAGGGCTTGGCAGTAGCATTTTCGTTCCGAAACGGGTCTACCCGTTTCGAAACGCCAAGGCCATTTCAGGCCCTCTGTTCCGAAACGGTAGCACCTGTTCCGAAAAAGGCTGCCCAAATTGCAGAAATTTTGCTGGTTTATCATACAATTGACCCATTAAACATGCTCCAAAGGCAACCAAATTATACCAGCAAGTCATTACATGCATAAGGAACGTATTAACATCATCCATTCTCAAACATGTCATCAATTAAGAAAATCCCCAATTCTATAGGCATGCATCCTATATAGAATATCATTCAAGCACCAATATACCAAACCAACTTCACAAAGGCCAATTACATGTTCCATCATCATCATAAGCATAAAACCGACTTAGGGAGTCCAAAACATCTCCCAAAACAACAACATAGGTTCCCCATTGCCAAGTGCCAAAAGCTAATAGTGTTAAGAAACTTTCACCATACATGAGCTTAAGCTTCCACTTAGATTCTTGACCTCTTGCTGCCCTTAAAGCACTTCAATGCTCTGCATTATTGGTTTAAGAAAAGAGAGAGCGTAAGCAAAAAGCTTAGTGAAGAATGCTCATTTAAAACAACTCAATAATGCATTTATAAAACACCTTTATAAACCTTAGATCAAAACAACATTTAACCATGCACATAAGCATTTAAAACAAGCACTTCATGCTTCAAATTAATAACATGTCATATTGGCCACAAGTGATAATCATAATCTTTTTCCGTCTCAAAATACAATCATTACAAGATCCACACATGGACTTTTAACCACCATTCTGATCTTACAATTCACAAGGACCACACATGGACTTTTAACCACCATTGTGTCCTTAGCACAAGAATCACCCATGGACTTTTAACCACCATGGTGTTCTTACAATCCACAAGGCTCACACAAGGACTTTTAACCACCTTTGTGACCTTACACAAGAATCACCCATGGACTTTTAACCACCATGGTGTTCTTAAAATACACAAGGCTCACACAAGGACTTTTAACCACCTTTGTGACCTTACAATACACAAGGCTCACACAAGGACTTTTAACCACCTTTGTGACCTTAGCACAAGAACCAACCATGGACTTTTAACCACCATGTTGTTCTTAATACAAGAACCACCTATAGACTTTTAACCACCATAGTGTTCTTAACAATTCTCGAGACATCACTTGCCAATATACATCATTTAACAACAATATTCCACTGTTTTTAAAGCATTTAACAAAGCCATAATTATCATGCATCGTTATGCATCAAAACCACATTTAACAATGTTCAAAACATGGATCTCTTACCTTAAGCATCCTTCAACACATGGCTTATAAAATCAGCAAATAAACATGCTAAAATATGCTTTCAAAACAGAATTTAAAACATGCAAGCAAATCACATTGCATTCAACCAACTCATGGTTCATCAACAAGAGAGTTTTTCCGAAAACTTACTCTTGAGCTTAGAAAAGTTGTTTAGACTTTAACTAAGCTCCCAAACCTTCAAAACATTGGTTTCAAAGCTAAAAACCAAAATCCACTCACCGATTCCGTTTCGCAACTTGCCGAAACACCGATCAAGCTTCCGGATCACCACCACAAGGATCCAAAGATGTCTCCCCTGTTTTAAACACATCAAAGCAGAGGATTAATGCATCATCATGCATTAATATCTTCAATGAAAGCACCTAAACTCGCTGTTCTCATCAACACTCACATTTCGGCTACCAAACACAACCGAAATCACCTCCAAACAACTCCACAACACTACCCAACCAAGATCCATCAATTCTAACCATTCTTAAACCTCAATTAACATCCAAAAAGAGTCCAAACACGTCCTTATACCTCCAGCTATAACAGATCATCAAGATCACTCCAAAAACAACAAAAACTCAAGCAAAACTTAGGAAAATCAACCTATTCGGGATTGCATTGATTAAACCTCAATTTCTCATCAATTATACATTCATTTAATATCAAAAAGACACCTCAAAACAGTGCCCAACCATTTCATACGAATTTCATCAAAAATTAACCAAATCTTGCATTTTAAAGCCAAGATCAAGAACACATTTGTAAAACCTTTAATAAAATACAAATAAAGGATTGAGAACTTGGGAATTTCAGTAAAGAACTGAGAATTTAGAGGAGAAGGACGTCCATACCTCTAAACTTGAGTTTCTCCCTTTTTGGAACCAAGATCTTGAAAATCCAATAAGCAAATGCTAAGGTTTTGTTGAAAAAATGATTAGAGATCAAATGAAGGTTGAAATCTAACCTTTAGATGTCAAAATCAGAGGGAAATTTGCTGGAGAAAAGTTGAGAGAAAAGAAAATGGAAATTTGGAGAAAAGTTAGTTAAAATGACAAAATATCTTTTCCCCCCTTTTTACCTTTTATTAAAACCATTAATTAATTGATTAATATCAAGAAAAATCTGGAGAAACTCTTATTGGGTAAATAGCTCCTTAAAGATTCAAAGTTTCAATCCTTTTTAAAACAGTCACCCAGTTTTCAAAAATTACATTTTATTCACAAACCCAAAATGTCACTCTTCCAAACCTCATTTTGTAAAATTGATTCCACCATTCTCTTATATATAATAAAAGAGGATTTTAAGATATTTTTCCATATTTTTAATGCATCCCGAACTAGGTTTTCCTAAAATCACCTTTTTATATTCGAACCGCAACCCGACCGTCCCGGTCAAAACCCAAAACTTCTAAGCCCAAAATTGGGGTGTTACAACTCTCCCCCCTTAAGAAATTTCGTCCTCGAAATTTACCTGAAGGAAAGAGGTACGGAAACTGCTTCAACATGTCATCCTTCCGCTCCCACGTGGCTTCTTCAACACCACGATGTTTCCACAACACCTTTACCAACTCAATGGTCTTGCCTCGAAAAACTTTACTATCGGAATCCAGAATCTTCACCGGTTCCTCATCATAGGTCAAATCCGGATTCAATTCCACTTCTTCCACAAGCATCACATGTGAAGGATCCGATCTATACTTCCGAAGCATAGAAACATGAAACACATCATGAATCTTTTCCAACTCTTGCGGTAACCTCAACTTGTACGCAACAGGACCCACACGCTCAATCACCTCGTATGGTCCAATGTACCTAGGGCTCAACTTACCCTTTCGGCCAAACCTCATCACCTTTTTCCAAGGCGAAACTTTCAAAAACACACGGTCACCCACCGCATACTCAATCTCCTTACGCTTCAAATCCGCGTAAGACTTTTGCCGATCAAAAGCTACCTTCAAGCGCTCACAAATGAGCTTCACCTTTTCGGTGGTTCTTTTCAACAAAGCTGGCATCGAAACCAACTTCTGGCCTGTTTCAGCCCAACAGAGAGGAGTCCTACACTTCCTCCCGTACAAAGCTTCATAAGGTGCCATTTGAATACTTGCCTGATAACTATTATTATAGGCAAACTCCACCAAAGGCAAATGTTTCTCCCAAGAGCCCTGGAACTCAATCACACAGCACCTCAACATATCCTCCAAAACCTGGATAACACGCTCGGACTGTCCATCCGACTGAGGATGATAAGATGTACTGAAATTCAACCGCGTACCCAAAGCCTGATGCAAACACTGCCAGAAACGCGATGTAAACCTCGGATCCCTATCCGACACAACCGACTTAGGCACACCATGCAGCCGCACAATCTCAGCAATGTACAGCTCCGTAAGCTTATTCAAAGTGTATGTAGTATGCACAGGCAAGAAATGCGCACACTTCGTCAGGCGATCCACAATCACCCACACCGAATTCTTCTTCGATGGCGACAAAGGCAAACCAGACACAAAATCCATGGTAATCCTTTCCCACTTCCATTCAGGAACTCTCAACGGTTGCAACAACCCTGAAGGAAACTGATGCTCAGCCTTAACTCGCTGACACACCAAACAATTGCTTACAAACTCAGCAACATCCTTCTTCAAACCTACCCAATAGTACTCATCACGAAGATCACGATACATCTTAGTACTACCAGGGTGCATAGCAAAAGGACTACTATGACCTTCGGTCAGAATAGTACGCCTCAACTCAGCATCATTGGGCACCACTATCAGACTCCCAAAACACAACACTCCATCATCATTAAAATAGAAATCCGAAGGCCTACCCTCCGCAATATCCTGAACATGCGGTACCAAGGAATCGTCCAACAACTGCTTTTCCTTGATCAACTGAACCAAAGATGGTTTCACTTGCAACTCAGCCACAAGACCACCATCACACGAAATACTCAAACTGGAAAACATAGCCCTCAGCTCAACAGCTACCTTTCTACTCAAGGCATCTGCTACAACATTAGCTTTTCTCGGGTGATACTCAATCGTCAAATCATAATCCTTGAGCAACTCCACCCAACGTCGATGCCTAAGATTCAACTCCTTCTGAGACATCAGATACTTCAAACTCTTGTGATCAGTTTACACAGTACACTTCTCACCATACAGGTAATGTTTCCAGATCTTCAAAGCAAAAACCACCGCAGCAAACTCAATGTCATGCGTAAGATAATTGCGCTCATGCACCTTCAACTGCCGTGATGCATTAGCCACCACCTTACCCTCTTGCATCAACACACATCCCAAACCAACATAGGACGCATCACTATACACCACAAACTCTTTCCCTGATTTAGGTTGAGCCAAGATCGGAGCTTGCGTCAAAGCTGCCTTAAGCTTCTCAAAAGCCTGTTGTCTCGCTTCTGTCCACTCATACTTAACATCCTTCTGCAACAACTTCGTCAAAGGTGCAGCAATCTCAGAAAACCCATCCACAAACCTCCGGTAGTATCCAGCCAAACCAAGGAAACTACGGACTTCATGAACAGACTTAGGAACCTTCCAATTCATCACCGCCTCAATCTTCTGAGGATCAACACGAATCCCTTCAGCAGAAACCACATGACCAAGAAACACCACTTCCTTAAGCCAGAACTCACACTTGCTCAGCTTGGCATAAAGCTGATTCTCCAACAAGGCCTGCAACACAATCCTCAAATGCCCTTCATGCTCCTCCTCAGTACGCGAGTACACGAGGATATCATCAATGAACACCACAACAAATTTATCCAAGTATTCATGGAACACTCGATTCATCATGTCCATGAAAGCTGCAGGAGCATTTGTCAAACCAAACGGCATCACAAGGAACTCATAATGCCCATACCTCGTCCTGAAAGCTGTCTTTGGCACATCAACATCCTTCACCTTCAACTGGTAATACCCTGACCTTAAGTCAATCTTAGAGAACACAGCTGCTCCCTGAAATTGATCAAAAAGATCATCAATTCTCGGCAATGGATACCGATTCTTGATAATCAACTTGTTAAGCTGACGATAATCAATGCACATTCTCATAGTGCCATCCTTCTTCTTCACAAACAAGACCGGTGCACCCCAAGGTGACACACCCGGCCGAATGAAACCACGATCAAGCAACTCTTGCAGTTGCGTCTTCAGCTCTTTCAACTCTTTAGGTGCCATTCTATAAGGGGTAATGGACACTGGAGTTGTGTTTTCATACAGCTCAATCCCAAACTCCACTTCGCGATTAGGAGGCAATCCAGGCAACTCCTCAGGAAACACACAAGGAAACTCTCGCACAGTCCTGATATCTTGCACACGCAACTCCTTAGAGCTAGGATTCATCACAAAAGCGAGATAAGCTTCACACCCTTGCCTCAGCATCCGGCTCGCCTCCAAAGTAGACACCACATTAGCAAGAAACTTCATATTCTCACCAACCACAACAACCTCATAATCATCCGCAAGCTTCAACGAAACTCGCTTATTCTCAAAATCCACTACAGCTCGATGCTCAACAAGCCAATCCATACCAAAGATTACATCAAAACCATAGAAAGGCAATTCCATAAGATCAACAGGAAAAACATGATCTTGCACAACCAAAGGACATCTTCTATAAAGCTTCCGAGTCACAACAGTCTCACCAAAAGAACTAGTGACACGCATACCAACATCCAAAGACTCAACAGGCAAACCAAACAATTCAGCATGCTCACGCAATATGTATGAGTGTGTAGATCCAGAATCAGTCAAGGAAAGTAATGACAAGGATTGCAAAGTAAAAGTACCTGCGATCACATCCGTGTCATTCTTCCCTCCCTCTGAGCATACACTCTGGCCTGACCGCCACCCTCAGGCTGAACAGCTACAACATGAGCCACATTCCGGCCACCTTCCTCTCTCCGCTGAAAGTTACCACGGTCGCGCCCACGACCTCTTTGTGGTGCAACAACAACAGGAGCACGTCCTTGGCCACCACCGGCCAACATAGGACACTCTCTCCTCATGTGATCCGTAGATCCACAGTTCCAGCACGAGTTACCAGCCGCCACAACAGGAGCTTGCACCTCCTTCACAGCTCGATGACAATCACGATTCATATGGCCACGCGATCCGCATGTCCAACATGTGTTCGGATCAGCTCTTGCCTTGCCTCCCTGAGCAGGCGCACCACCACCTCGCTTAGCTGAAGACTGATACTTCTGATCACGTCCTCTCTTGTTCCGTCCACCACCGGAACTATACTCAGCAACTCGTTTACCAGCACCAGAACCAGCACTTCTAGAAGATAAACCCAAGTTCATCTCAATGTCCTTTGCTCAGCCAACCAGCACATCAAAATCATTATACTCAGCAGCCAACATATACGTCTTCACTTCCGTCACCAAACCATAACGGAACCTTTCACACCTCTCCCGCTCATCCGGGACAAGCTCAGGTGCGTACTGACTGAGTCGGACAAACTGAACCTCGTACTCAGCCACAGACATGCTCCCTTGGGTAAGAGACATGAATTCTCTCTTCTTTTCATCTAGGTACCTCACACCCAGATACCTTCTCTTGAATGCATTCTGAAAGAACGTCCAGGTTACATCAGCATCCGCCATCCCAGAGATAGTGGTTGTCCACCAAGTGTATGCATCATCTTGCAACAACGATACCACACACCCCAACTTCTGCACATCGGTACAATTCATTTGTCCCAAGATTCTCTTGGTACTTTCCAGCCAAGACTCAGAACCTTCAGCAAACAAACCCTTAAACTCAGTCCCTCCCAGACTGCACAAACGTTCCAAGCACCAGCTGCAACACCAGCTCCTTCATCCCAAGCACCACCACCACCAGGCGGAGGAGGTAAATCCACCATATGCTCAGCATTTTCTTCATTCTCATTTTGAGCCATAGCTCGCGTATTAACCCTCAATTCTCTACGAGGTGCCATACACTAACAATGCAATCACAATGCAATAAACAAAGTCAGGCTCAGCAAGGTAAGCAATCCAAGTACTCAAGCTCATTTCCACTTAAAAACAAATCATTACATTAGCTTTGATTTGGCAATGGGTCCCCCTAACATGCTTTCACCACAGCATACAACACAATTGTAACATGCTTACAATTCACACATCATGCTTTCACTCAACAAGCATACAAAGCATTCAAGCACTTAACACCCATTCATCAGTTCCCAATTACTCGAGAACTCAGCTCTGATACCACCAAATGTAACCCCCTTAACCCGGCCCAGACGGTTGAACCGAATTAAGAAGTTTACACAGGGAAAACCAAAGTCAACCCGAAAGTCAACCTTGATTAACGACCCTTTTTTTTCTTTTAAAACTTATCTAAATGCATATTTACCCTATGTGTGTTCATAAGATCAGCATACTCAAAGATCACCACGACCAGAAAACATTTAGGGACTTGATTGCATAAAACATGAATTTAGGGACCAAAATGTAAATTCTGGAATTTATAAGGACTTAACCAACTTTTGAGTTACCATTATGAAATTAGTCATGTTTCATGCTTCTCTGCCAAATTTCAGCTCAAACGGACATCTCAAACTCATTCAATTGCATAAACAAAGTTCAGGACCAAAACACAAGGATTTCAAAACATATAACCGTCAATTTCAGTGCCCAACGGTCGAGTGTTCCGAAACAGGGAGGACCTGTTCCGAAACGCGGGACCGTTCCGAAACAAGTTCCGGAACAGGGCTTGGCAGTAGCATTTTCGTTCCGGAACGGGTCTACCCGTTTCGAAATGCCAAGGCCATTTTAGGCCCTCTGTTCCGAAACGGTAGCACCTGTTCCGAAACAGGCTGCCCAGATTGCAGAAATTTTGCTGGTTTATCATACAATTGACCCATTAAACATGCTCCAAAGGCAACCAAATTATACCAGCAAGTCATTACATGCATAAGGAACGTATTAGCATCATCCATTCTCAAACATGTCATCAATTAAGCAAATCCCCAATTCTATAGGCATGCATCCTATATAGAAAACCATTCAAGCACCAATATACCAAACCAACTTCACAAAGGCCAATTACATGTTCCATCATCATCATAAGCATAAAACCGACTTAGGGAGTCCAAAACATCTCCCAAAACAACAACATAAGTTCCCCATTGCCAAGTGCCAAAAGCTAATAGTGTTAAGAAACTTTCACCATACATGAGCTTAAGCTTCCACTTAGATTCTTGACCTCTTGCTGCCCTTAAAGCACTTCAATGCTCTGCATTATTGGTTTAAGAAAAGAGAGAGCGTAAGCAAAAAGCTTAGTGAAGAATGCTCATTTAAAACAACTCAATAATGCATTTATAAAACACCTTTATAAACCTTAGATCAAAACAACATTTAACCATGCACATAAGCATTTAAAACAAGCACTTCATGCTTCAAATTAATAACATGTCATATTGGCCACAAGTGATAATCATAATCTTTTTCCGTCTCAAAATACAATCATTACAAGATCCACACATGGACTTTTAACCACCATTGTGATCTTACAATTCACAAGGACCACACATGGACTTTTAACCACCATTGTGTCCTTAGCACAAGAATCACCAATGGACTTTTAACCACCATGGTGTTCTTACAATCCACAAGGCTCACACAAGGACTTTTAACCACCTTTGTGACCTTACACAAGAATCACCCATGGACTTTTAACCACCATGGTGTTCTTAAAATACACAAGGCTCACACAAGGACTTTTAACCACCTTTGTGACCTTACAATACACAAGGCTCACACAAGGACTTTTAACCACCTTTGTGACCTTAGCACAAGAACCAACCATGGACTTTTACCCACCATGTTGTTCTTAATACGAGAACCACCTATGGACTTTTAACAACCATAGTGTTCTTAACCATTCTCGAGACATCACTTGCCAATATACATCATTTAACAACAATATTCCACTGTTTTAAAGCATTTAACAAAGCCATAATTATCATGCATCGTTATGCATCAAAACCACATTTAACAATGTTCAAAACAAGGATCTCTTACCTTAAGCATCCTTCAACACATGGCTTATAAAATCAGCAAATAAACATGCTAAAATATGCTTTCAAAACAGAATTTAAAACATGCAAGCAAATCACATTGCATTTAACCAACTCATGGTTCATCAACAAGAGAGTTTTTCCGAAAACTTACTCTTGAGCTTAGCAAAGTTGTTTAGACTTTAACTAAGCTCCCAAACCTTCAAAACATTGGTTTCAAAGTTGAAAACCAAAATCCACTCACCGATTCTGTTTCGCAACTTGCCGAAACACCGATTAAGCTTTCGGATCACCACCACAAGGATCCAAAGATGTCTCCCCTGTTTTAAACACATCAAAGCAGAGGATTAATGCATCATCATGCATTAATATCTTCAATGAAAGCACCTAAACTCGCTGGTCTCATCAACACTCACATTTCGGCTACCAAACACAACCGAAATCACCTCCAAACAACTCCACAACACTACCCAGGATAGATCCATCAATTCTAACCATTCTTAAACCTCAATTAACATCCAAAAAGAGTCCAAACACGTCCTTATACCTCCAGCTATAACAGATCATCAAGATCACTCCAAAAACAACAAAAACTCAAGCAAAACTTAGGAAAATCAACCTATTCGGGATTGCATTGATTAAACCTCAATTTCTCATCAATTATACATTCATTTAATATCAAAAAGACACCTCAAAACAGTGCCCAACCATTTCATACGAATTTCATCAAAACTTAACCAAATCTTGCATTTTAATGCCAAGATCAAGAACACATTTGTAAAACCTTTAATAAACACAAATCAAGGATTGAGAACTTGGGAATTTCAGTAAAGAACTGAGAATTTAGAGGAGAAGGACGTTCATACCTCTAAACTTGAGTTTCTCCCTTTTTGGAACCAAGATCTTGAAAATCCAATAAGCAAATGCTAAGGTTTTGTTGAAGAAATGATTAGAGATCAAATGAAGGTTGAAATGTAATCTTTAGATGTCAAAATCAGAGGGAAATTTGCTGGAGAAATGTGTTTGGGTTGAGAGAAAAGTTGAGAGAAAAGAAAATGGAAATTTGGAGAAAAGTTAGTTAAAATGACAAAATATCTTTACCCTCCTTTTTACCTTTTATTAAAACCATTAATTAATTGATTAATATCAAGAAAAATCTGGAGAAACTCTTATTGGGTAAATAGCTCCTTAAAGATTCAAAGTTTCAATCCTTTTTAAAACAGTCACCCAGTTTTCAAAAATTACATTTTAGTCACTAACCCAAAATGTCACTCTTCCAAACCTCATTTTGTAAAATTGATTCCACCATTCTCTTATATATAATAAAAGAGGATTTTAAGATATTTTTCCATATTTTTAATGCATCCCGAACTAGGTTTTCCAAAAATCACCTTTTTATATTCGAACCGCAACCCGACCGTCCCGGTCCAAACCCAAAACTTTTAAGCCCAAAATTGGGGTGTTACAAAGTTTTTGGGGTCCATTATCTGGACGAGAAGAAATGAGAATTCATGGCCTTGGTACAGGGTAGTATGTCGGTTGTCGAATATGAGGTGCAATTCTGAGGATGAGCCAGTATGCACCTGAGTTAGTAGCGGACAAGCGGACGAGGTGTGAACGTTTCCGCTATGGATTGGTAAGAGAAGTTAAGACATATGTGTTGGCGGCCGAGTACACAGACTTTGATGTGCTGGTCTCGCGAGCGAAGGACATAGAATTGAAACTAGGGATGACGGCTCGGTCGGGAGGCTCTAGTTCAGGGAATAGAGGTGCTGACCATGATGGCGGACGTGATCGTGGCAAAAAGCCTAGGGATAGAGGATACTAGAGAGATCATTGTCGAGGAGGTGGTGGTGGTGGTTGAACGAGTCGATGACAACCTGGTCAGAATGTTTGTGCTCGCGCACCTATTTGCAATCGTCGTGGGAGACATCACACCGGGGACTGCTGGGGTGTCTCAGGGACTTGTTGGCACTGTGGAGTGCAGGGTCACATGAAGCGTGAATGTCCGCAATTGGTGAGGCAGGCACCAGTGCGAGCTTTGGAAGCTCAGAGAGGCCGTGGGCGCGGTTGGGGTAATTTCCAGTGGAGAGATGAGTGACAACATGGCATCGCTCATGTTGTGGAAGTTCGGCATGAAGGAGGTGGTCCTGCGAGGGTTTATGCTCAGCGCAAGGAGCATAACGATGCTGATGTCATTGCAGGTATCTTTGTTCTACAGTCTTTATCATTGTTGGATTTGATTGATTCTGGATCCACGCATTCGTACATCTTGAGCGAGCATGCGTATTTGCTTGATATACTTGTTGAGTTGCTAGAAGTAGGAATGCAAGTGACTAGTTCCTTTGGTGAGACTTTAGTCAGTAGGAAGTTATATCGGAGGTATCCCTTATCTATTTAGGGTCATGTTTTTCTTGTTGATGTGATCGAATTACTCTTTTATGGGTTTGATGTGATCCTTGGTATGGATTGGTTGTCTGAGCATAGAGCGATGGTTGACATTGATACCAAGCGGGTCACCTTGCCGAGGATTGATGATCTCCTTGATCAGTTTCGAGGAGCATCAGTGTTTTCTAAAATAGACCTGAGATCAGGGTATTACCAGTTGAAGGTGAAGGATGTGGATGTACCTAAGACAGCTTTTCGAACAAGGTACGAATATTACGAGTTCTTAGTGATGCTGTTTGGTTTGAACAACGCACCTGCTGCTTTCATGGACATGAAGAATCGTGTGTTCCATGAATTCTTGGATTAGTTTGTGGTGGTGTTCATCGATGATATCCTTGTGTATTCGTGTACCGAGGAGGATCATGATAGACACTTGAGAATCGTTTTGCAAGCATTGTTGGAGAATCAGTTGTATGCCAAGCTGAGTAAGTGTGAGTTTTGGCTTAAGGAGGTTGTCTTCCTTGGGCATGTTGTATTAGTTGAGGGTATTCGTGTTGATTCACAGAAACTTAGGGCAGTGATGAATTGGAAGGTGCCTAAGTCGGTGGCAGAAATGCAAAGTTTTCTTGGGTTAGATGGGTATTACCGTAGATTCGTCGAGGGTTTCTCGAAGATTGCTGCACCTTTGATCATGTTGTTGCAGAAGAATGTTCTCTTTGAGTGGATAGATGCAAGGCAGCAAGCTTTTGAGAAGCTGAAGGAAGCTTTGACGCAAGCTCCTATTCTGATTCAACCTGAGTCTGGTAAGGAGTTTGGGGTCTATAGTGATGTGTCCATTGTTGGTTTGGGTTGTGTGTTGATTGAGGAGGGTAAGGTGGTAGCCTATGCATCTAGACAGTTGAAGGTGCATGAGCGTAACTACCCTACTCATGATCTTGAGCTTGCGGCTGTGGTGTTTACCCTAAAGATCTGGAGGCATTACCTGTACGGTGAGAAGTGTGTTGTGTTCACGGTTCATAAGAGCTTGAAGTATCTTATGTCTCAGAAGGAGTTGAATCTTAGGCAACGTCGCTGGGTGGAGTTGCTTAAGGATGTTGTTCTGACGATCCATTATCTCCCGGGCAAGGCTAATGTTGTGGTCGATGCTTTAAGCCAAAAAGTGGCCATGGAGTTGAGGGTGATGTTTGCTCGTTTCAGCATATCGCGTGATGGTGGTCTTATTGCGGTATTGCAAGTGAAACCATTCTTGATTCAGTTGATCAAAGATAAGTAGTTGTTAGATGATTCTCTTGTTCCTCATGTTCAGGACATTGCGGAGGGTAGACCTTCGTATTTCAGCTTTAGTGATGACGATGTTCTGTGCTTTGGAAGTCGAATAGTGGTGCCAGATGATGTTGAGTTGAGGTGGACTATTCTGACTGAAGCTCATAGTAGTTCTTTTGCTATGCATCCTGGTAGTACGAAGATGTATTGTGATGTGAAGGATGAGTACTACTGGTGGGGTTAAACAAGGGTGTGGTTGAGTTCGTTAGTAAGTGCATGGTGTGTTAGTAAGTGAAAGCTGGACTTCAGGTTCCTTCTGGGTTGTTTCAGCCATTGAGAATTCACATAATGGAAGTGGGAGAGAATTACTATGGATCTGGTGTCCGGTTTTCCCTTGTCACATCAAAGAGGAACTTAGTTTGGGTGATTGTGGATCGCATTACAAAGTGTGCACATTTCTTGCCAGTGCATACTACGTATATCTGGATAAGTTGGCGGAGCTATATATTGCTGAGATTGTACAGTTGCACGGTGTACCAAAGTCCATTGTATCGGATAGGGATCCTAGGTTTACATCACAGTTTTGGGAATGTCTGCATCAAGCCTTGGGTACACTGTTGAATTTCAGTACTTCTTATCATCCTCTAACGAATGGGCAGTCGGAACGTATTATCCAGGTGCTTGAGGATATGTTGAGATGTTGTGTCATTGATTTTAGGGTTCTTGGGAGAAGCACTTGCCGTTGGTTGAGTTTGAGTATAACAATAGTTATCAGGCGAGTACACAGATAGCTCCCTACGAGGCTTTGTATGGGAGAATATGTAGAACCCTGCTTTGTTGAGAAGAAACTGGGCAAAAGTTGATTTCGATGCCGGCCATATTGAAAGGAACCAATGAGAAGGTGAAGCTCATTTGTTAGCGTTTGAATGCAGCATCGGATCGACAAAAGTCTTATGCGGATCTAAAACGTAAGGAGATCGAGTTTGCGGTTGGCGAACGTGTGTTCTTGAATGTATCACATTGGAAGAACGTAATGAGATTTGGGCGTAAGGGTAAGCTTAGCCCGAGGTTCATTGGACCTTATGAGGTTGTAGAGTGTATTGGTCCAGTGGCATATCGGTTGAGATTGCCTTCCGAGTTGGAAAAGATTCATGATGTGTTTCATGTCTCGATGTTGCGGAGGTACAGATCAGATCCTTCGCATGTGATGCCTGTTGAGGAGATAGAGATTAATCCGGATCTTTCATATGATGAGGAACCAATGAGGGTTTTGGATGTGAGCAGCAAGGTTCTTCGTGGCAAGACGATAGAGCTTATGAAGGTGTTGTGGCGACACCGAGGAGTTGAGGAGGCCACGTGGGAAAGCAGGGCGGACATGCTGAAACAGTTTCCGCACCTTTTTCCTTTAGGTAAAATTTCGAGGGAGAAATTTCCTAAGTGGAGGAGAGTTGTAACGCCCTGGTTTTGGGCCTAGATGTTTTAGACATCGGATCGGACCGGTCGGAAACGGTTTGAATCACGTTAGGGGATTTAGGGAAATCAAGGATCGAGATAGGCTAAAATTTGGGAAAATTTGCTAAAATACTCTAAAATTAATTTTAAGAGGGTGGTCAAATCAATTTTACAAAAAGAGTTTCGGAGGTAGTACATTTTGGGTAGTGACCAAAATGTAAAGTTTCAAAACGGTTTTTAATTAATTGGATTAAAAAGGTTTTATTTATTTTATTAATTAAATACTTAATTTAGAAGGTTTTAGTTACGTAACTACTTTTCTCTTCTCATTTTCAGCCAAATACCATTCTAAATCATTTTCTCCAGAATTCTTTTCTCCCAAACTTTCTCTTCTTGATTCCTCTTTCATTTCAAAGAATCCTTTTCAATTTCCTCAAGATTTGTGAAGCAAAAACTTGTGATCCATTGAAGAAATCAAGGATTGGAGGTAAACCTCGTTTTCAACCTCTAACCAAGGTTCTTTGTTGAAATTCCCAAGATTATTGACTCTCAATTGATGTTTTTAACTGAGTTTTGATAATAGTTATCGTTTAAGATCAAAATCTTGCAAAATTGTGATTCAATTCTTGATTTTCGGATTTGTTTTGATGAGCTCTGTTTTAGATGGATTCTAAATGAGTTTTGAGATGATTATATTGTTGAGAAAGTGTTTTAGTTATATAGATCCCGAAATCCTTAAGATCCTTGAGTTTTAAGATAGTTTTAGTTGAGTTTTTGAGGTGAAATGGTGAAGTTGTGTTGCTGGAGGTATAAGGATGAGTTTAGGTTGATTTTGGATGTATTTTGATGTTTATAAATGATTGAAAGTGATGTATGTTGGTTGGGCATGGTTTAGGAAGCAATCGATTGAGTTTTCGGTTGTTTCGGATGGGTAAATTGGTGTGGTTTGGGTGAGCAACGAGTTTGTATTTAGTTGCTGGTGTTGAAATGCATTTTAATGCATTTGGATCTCTATTTTGATGATGTGAAAACAGGGGATCTTGATCAGGAAGCAAACGAGACATTTTTGGAGGGTCTAGAAGAGTGATTTTCGTGTCGGTGAGCAAGGTTTCTCGTTGTCGGTGAGTGGACATGTTATTAAAGCTTTGTAAGCTTGGATACGATGTATTGGGAGGTTAGTGTAAGCTTGAAAGGCTTAGCTAATCTCGGAATTAAGTATGGTTTTTGTTCTCTCGGTTTTCGGTTTTGAAATGGACTCCATGGTATATCATGCTCATGTTTTGATGATGTTTGTTACTCACTGTTATGCATGATTTTAAGCATGGTTTTGCTTGTGTTTATCCCATGAAAAGGTTTGGTTCGAATACAAGATGGTACGATCATGTATGTAATGAATTTTTTTGTTTAAAGGTATGTTTAATTTGGGATATGTGATGATTTTTGGTGATGCATTGAAAGTAGTGAGTTAACATGGTTTTTAAGGATATATTGGCATGGGTTTGATCTATTTTTAATACTCAAATACGTTGGTCGACCAATTGGATGTGAGTGAACTATAATCTATAAATTGTACGTGTGTCTAGCTACGTAACGTAATACAGGGTGAACCTATTGCGGATGATAGAGGTGAGCCTATCACTATGGGTTAGGGGTGAGCCTAATTCTATTCGTAGCCATTAAGATGGGTGAGCCATCACTGAGTTTAGAGGTGAGCCTATGTGAGTCTGTGTATCCGATATTGTGTATGAAATTGATAGAGGTGAGTCTATCACAACGGATAGGGGTGAGCTTATACCGGATGCTATATGACAATATATGTGTTATTGATGTTCCCATGTATTATGTTTTAAATAAATGCATAATGGTTTATTGTGCATGAGATGCATGATGTTGAGATGTTGCATAGGCAGATTCTATGAATGTGAATTAGGCAAGTGAGGCTTAATGAGGATTTGCATTGAGAGCAATGCATGTGGTTAGTGATACATGTGGAAAATCGTTAAAGAATGGTTTGCTTTGGTTTTGAAAGCATGAAAGGAGATTGAGCATGATATGGTTTAAACTTGTGTTTTAAAAACTCCTTGTTGGTGTGTTCTTGAGCTTACCCTCACTAAGCAAGTGTGCTTACGCTCCTCTTTTTCCAACAATGCAGATAACTAAGCTTGAGGGCCGAGGAGTAGCAAGTGAAAGCACCTAAGTTGTCACTCGAACTCAAGTATGAACTTTGGAGAATTTAATTAAGTAGATTTTTTCAATGGGGGATTAGTACCTTGGTTGTAAGATTAATCTTGGTATTTCTTAGCTGAGATATAATGGTTTGCCTATTTTGTTTTGTATGTGGCCTCTATATGGTTTATATTTTTGCTCATGGTGTTTTTAGCTATGCTATGACTTATGTTTAAAGGCATGCTTGAGTAGCTAATGTTTCACTTTGAGTTGCCATGGTTGAAGCTTGTTATATGGTTGATGTTTGATGCATATTGGTTTGTAACATTGATTATTACTTGTATGGATGTTTAGAACATGTTTAGGCTTTGTTAAATGTGATTAAGTGGCTGCTAGAAGTGACTATCTGGTATGCGTATCAATACACGGGGAAGTGTATTGATACATTAAAGCAAATTTCAAGCTGTTCAGTACAGGGGTATCGATACGATTTGCCCGCGTATCGATACACCCAAGCCAAGTTTGAAGGTCGTACCGATACGCGGGGAAGCGTATCGATATGCCCTTCACAGCTTTTGCTACTGCCTTTCGTGTATTGATACAGGCTCAGGTGTATCGATATGGGTAGTTAAATTCGGTTAAAAGTATCTTCTAAAGTCTTGAAATGTTACGTTTTGGTCCTTTAATGTTATCTGATCAATTGGATGAGTTTGGATATTCGATTTGAGCTGAAATTTGACGTGAGTACATGTTACATGACTAATTAAGGATTGGAAACTTTAAAATTTGATATGTCACTGTACTTTTTGTAATTTGCAAAATGGTCCCTAAAAGTCATAAGTATACAATTTAACCCCTAATTAAACTCCGATCGTTGTGCTGTTTCTTTCTAATGGTTTTTCTAGAAACATAGGTTAATTTTGTGCATCTAGAGAAGATAAAAAAGGTAGTCAATCGAGGTTGACTTTTATGAGTTGACTTCGATTTTCCCCGTGTGATCTTCTTAGTTCGGTTCGGGCATCTAGGCTGGGTTAAGGGGGTTACAATGGTTGGGTAATTTGGATATGGAATTGATATCTTGAATGCAAGTTAATTAGATTATTCCATGATTTGGTTGCTTTGCATGTGAGATATGATAATTACTTACTTGTTACTGTATGGCTAGATAAGTATATTTGGTAGATCATATTTGTGAATGGCATGATCTTGTTGCTTTTGCCTAGGTTGATTAAACAAAGATATGAACACAAGTACTATGGCTATACATGTTTCAGTTTCTTGATTTCTAAGAATGATCTAATCTAATGCTTGCTAAAGGATATGAGATATGTCTTGTTTAATTACGATTCTTAGAATGAATAAAAGTTGTGTTGTGCCTATATGGTTTTCAAATGTCGCTAGAGAGAATTGTTTGATTCTTGCTTGCATTATGTCATTCGAATTGATAAGCATGCCTATTAGGTCTTGTGTGATTGTTCCTTAATTGTAAATAATGTTAAGTAACTTAAAGTTGTAATTCAAGGATCTATGTAACATAATAACATGTTTGTATTTGGCAAATGAAATTGTTAACCTCGTTACATATATGTCGTTTGATTGGTATGCTTGGACGATTAATGTTGTATACACTTCCTTGGTTGCTAATTAGAAGTTTAGGTTGTATGGCTAGTAACCTTAGGTGAATAATGTTCATGTGCTAGTATGTTTAATAGTATATGATTGAAGTTGAATGCCTTGTGTTGTTAGAAGCTTAACTCATCTATTAGGGAAGAGTTAAGAAAAATTTTAATTGGTTCATGATTTTCAGTGTTCTGCTGACACACCTTAACTGGTTTACTACTAAACCGGGTGAGAGGTATTACATTTATTGGTATCAGAGTTATTGTTTCCTCATGTTTGCTCCTAAGTTGTGTAAGTGAAATCTTTGAAATTTGAAAGATTTTAATAGAGACCAAAAATGATCTATTGTTGTTATTATAAAATTTAATGAGAGTGTCATGTTTGGAAAAAAAATGTTTTGAGAAAAAGTTTTTAATTACCCCAGATTTTTGAATTTGTGCCTTGATGTAGTGTGCTAAGATAGTAATTATTTGATTGGTTTTCAATAGTAACATTCTCTAAGCCGGTTTATCTTCTAGACCGAGTAGAGGGTGTTACATTATCTTCCTTTTACTATATCAGTTTTGTTATTTTGTACTATTTATACTCAAAGTATTTTTACACCAAAATTTTCATCCGAAAAGCATCTATTCTAACTCATCAATATTTTTCAGCTGATGGAAATTTCTTGCAACAACAACTCGACGATGCCATGGACGCTAAGTCCTTCAGCAACTTGCCTGCTACCACTGATCCTCAACACATCATAGATAGTGCAGCGGGCCTCCAACACACCACGGCTGGTGTGACTGTCAATACAGCCACTGCTACCCTCCCAACCAACACAACAACAACAGCCCTAACAACTGCGAAGACCACTGCCACTTCGTCCTTAGCACCCGAGGGTGTGAACAACCAAACAATGGTCAACAAGGCCTTATCGAACGACTCGGTCCTTCTGAACTCAGCGCCTGATGTCCAAGAAGAAGCTAACATCGATCCAACTCCTAATGCTACTGATGTGCGCACAAAAGCAGTGACAAACGAGGCTGTCCCGGTTGATGAAAATACAATTAGCACAATTCTAACTTAAAGCCCTTTTAAAACACATGCCATATTAAGAAAAAGGTCAATTTGACTTAAAGCCCCCTAAAGATTCTAAGATTTTGGCTTCCACCTTAAAAATCACATTTTCCCAATTTTTAAACTTTACAATTTGGTCACTACTCAAAATGTCCATTTTCCAAAACCCTTTTTTCAAAATTAACTTGACCAACCTCTTAAATATATTTTTAGAGGATTTTATCAAATTTTATCACAATTTTATCCTATATTGATCCTTGATTTCCTTAAATCACCTTACGCGATTCGAACCGTTCTCGACCGGTCTGATCCTATGTCTAAAACATCTAGGCCCAAAACCAGGGCATTACAACTCTCCCCCACTTAGGAAATTTTGTCCTCGAAATTCTTACTTGATGGAAAGAGATGCGGAAATTACCTCAGCATGTCCGCCTTGCTTTCCCACGTGACCTCCTTAACTCCTCTGTGTCGCCACAACACCTTCACAAGTTCTATCGTCTTGCCACGAAGAACTTTGCTACTCACATCAATAACCTTCATTGGTTCCTCCTCATATAACAGATCCAGATTCAACTCTATCTCCTCAACATGCATTACATGCGAAGGATCCGATATGAACTTTCGTAACATGGAGACATGAAACACATCATGTACCTTCTCCAACTCTACATGCAATCTCAATCGATATGCCACAGGACCAATACGCTCCACACTCTCGTAAGGTCCAATGAACCTTGGGCTAAGCTTACCCTTACGCCCAAATCTCATGACCTTCTTCCAAGGTGATACTTTCAAGAACACACGTTCGCCAACCGCGAACTCAATTTTCTTACGCTTCAAGATTGCGTAAGACTTTTGCCTATTTGATGTTGTCTTTAAACGCTCACAAATGAGCTTCACCTTCTCGGTGGTTCACTTAAGCATAGCTGGCATCGAAATCAACTTTTGCTCAGCTTCTGCCCAACAGAGAGGGGTTCTACATCTTCTCCCATACAAAGCCTCGTATGAAGCCATTTGAATACTTTCCTGGTAAATTTTATTATATGCAAACTCAACCAATGGCAAGGGCTTCTCACAAGAACCCTAAAAAACTATCACACAACATCTCAACATGTCCTCAAGGACTTGGATTACACGCTCCGACTATCCATCCGTCTGAGGATGATAAGAAGTACTGAAATTCAACCGTGTACCCAAAGCTTGATGCAAAAATTCCCAAAATCATGTTGTAAACCTCGGATCTCAATCCGACACAATGGACTTTGGCACACCGTGCAACCGCACAATCTCAGCTATGTACAACTCAGCCAACTTATCCAAAGTATATGTAGTATGCACAGGCAGAAAAAGTGCACACTTGGTAAGCCGATTAACGATCACCCAATCTGAATTCTTCTTTGTCGGTGACAAAGGCAAGCCAGACACAAAATCCATGGTGATTCTATTCCACTTCCATTCTGGGATTCTTAAAGGCTGTAACAACCCAGAAGGAACCTGATGCTCAGCCATCACTCGCTGTCACAAAATCCATGGTGATTCTCTCCCACATCCTTTTTCAACCCCACCCAGTAGTACTCATCTTTCAGGTCACGATACATCTTTTTACTACCAGGATGCATAGAAAAAGGACTTGTAACCCCCTTAGCCCGGCCTAGACGCTTGACCCGAACTACGAAGTTTACACGGGAAAAACCGAAGTCAACCCGAAAGTCAACCTTGATTAACGACCTTTTTTTTCATTTTAATCTTGTCTAAATACATATTAAACCTAAGTGAGTACACACGTAACATAGATGAGAAAAGCACATCGATCGGATATCAATTAGGGACTCAATTGCACTTTATACAAGATTAGGGACCAAATTGTAATTTTTGTAAATTAGAGGGTCTTCATTGATTTTAGGATTACCATTATGAAATTAATCATGTTACATGCTTCTCTGCCAAATTTCATCTTAAAAAGACATCTCAAGCTCAAGCAATTGCAATCACAACATTTAGGACTAAAATGTAAAGCATGCAGACTCAAAACAATTCAAATCTGTGTCCAATGGTCACCCGTTTCGGAACACCTACTCACCGTACCGAAACGCTGTATCGAAACGGTGTTGACCGTTTCGGTACGCGGGTATGTTCCGAGACCAGTTCTAAAACATGGCATTCTAGTAGCCAAATTGTTTCGAAACAGCCCCATACGTTTTGAAACGCCAAGACCATTTCAGGCCCCCGTTCTGAAACACTATAGGGTGTTTCGATACACCCTGCCCAGAAACAACAGCAAATGTTGGTTTTTCATACATTAACACACTCAAACATGCTTCAAAGACTCCCAAATCATACCAGCAAATCATCATACATATAAGGAACATATTTGGGACATTCAAACACGAACATAGCATCAAACACAAATTCTCATTAGTCTAGAGGCATGCTTCCTAATCACAAATAAAAAATGAGCAATCCAACCTCAAACCAACAATTAAGGCCATTTACAACTCAAACAAGCTAACACAAATATACCACAACCTTAGGGAGTTCAACATATCTCCCAAATACAATTCTTGGTTTCCCATTGCCATTATATCAAAACTAAAGTGTGTGAAAACTTCACCATATATGAGCTTGGAACTTCCTTGGATGATCTTAACTTCTTTGATGCCCGAAAAAAACTTAATTATCTGCATTATTGGTAAAAGAGAGAGCGTAAGCACAAATGCTTAGTGAGGCATGCTCTAAAGAAAACCAACACAATAATGCATATCTTGAAAACATTTTCTCAAAAGCTTTTGAACAACATGCTCATTCTATCTCATGCTTGAAAACCATTCAAAGAAACTTCTCATTGAAAACACATGTACCTTCATTCTATCTCATGCATTTAAACCAATGCAAAACTCATGGAAAAGCCATACTCATGCTTGTACTCTAAAGCATTTCATAAACAAATCACATATGCATTTCTCATAGCATAAACCATTTCATCAAAGGTACATGTGAATCAAAAACCATTACATATTTTATATTGGAATTTCACATCTCATTATTAATCGGATATGCGGACATCTCACTAGACACTTCCGGTGGCATCTCTCATCACTGTACTCACTCGTCTAGCAACATAGTTTCCAGTGGAATCTCACATCACCGTACTCACATGGTGGAATCTCTCATCGCCACAAAGCTTGGGTATTTCACCAAGTCTTACCCGATGGAATGTCCATCATCGGTTCTCTCCCTTTGGCTTAACCAAAGAGCACGTACGAATTTTTAGTTTATAGTGCACTCTCATCCTATTGATCGGTCAATTATATCCGGTAAGTATCTCAACATATATGCCTATATATTATGTTAAAACATCATCTCACCTATTGTTTTTCATGCAACAATTCTCAACATTCTCATTTCATTTCAAAACCATAACATTTGCTATGCTTTAACATAAAAGCTCAAATCTCAACTATGCAACATGTTACTTCATGACATCATTCCAAGCATAATCTCATGCTATAAAACATGCATAAAAACAGTCGGAATTTATCAATCTAAAACCATGAGCATGTAAAAGCATTTTAGGGGCAATCACCACATTCAAGGGAGCAATTTAGCCAATACTTACTTCCGGACTTAGGAAGTTGTTTCAAACTTTTCCTAAATCACAAAACCTTGTTTCTTTGTCCCTCAAGGACTTCTAAAACCATACCCACTCACCGATTACGTTTCACTTGCTCGCCGAAACGCTATCTAAGCTTCCGAATCAACTCCAAAGGTGTCCGAAGATGTCTCTCCTGTTTTAAACACATAAGAGCAGAGGATTGATGCATCATCAAGCATTGAAATCATCATCCACACGCCTAAACTCGCTGCTCTACACAAAAACCACATTTCGGCTACTAAACACTACCGAAATTACCTCCAAACTCTTCCAAAACCAAACCCAGCCAAGATCCATCTCTTCTAATCATTTCTAAACATCAATTAACATCAAAAACCAACACAACCACGTCCTTATACCTCCAGCTATAATAGAACACCAAAATCACCCCAAAAACCACCATTCTAACAAGCAGAACTTAGGAAAAACAAACCTATTCGAGATTGGATTGATAAAACCTCATTTGTAACATTAATTAACATCCAAAATACATTAGAAAACCATCTCAAAACAGAGCCCAATCATTCACCACGAAAATCTTTAAGATCTCTTCCAAAATCTTGAGTTTTAAGACAATTTCTTGTTTCTAACAGTAAAACCACTTAAAAACCATTAATAAACGATTGATAACTTGGGAATTTCAGTAAAGAACTGATCATTAGAGGAGAAGGACGAATCTTACCTCTAATGGATGATTTCTCCTTGATTTGGGCAAGTTTTCTTGAAAATTCAATGTAGAAATCAAGTGCATTTGATGAGGAATTGATTAAGAATCAAAGAGAGGTTGAAATCTCATCAAATGAAGTGAAAATCAAAGTGTATTTGCTGGAGAAAATGTGTTTGGTTGAAAGGAATTTGAGAGAAAATAAAATGAGGGAAAATTTGTGAAAAGTAGTTATGAAAAGTCAAAGGTGGTTTTCTAATTTAATCACCTTCATTTTCTTTAATTAAAATATTAATTAAATCACCCAAATTAAGGAAAAATCTGATGAAAACATTTTGGTAAAATTAGCTCCTTAAAGATTCAAAGTTTCAATCCTTTACAAAACAGTCACTACTTAACTTTGTAAAAACTGTGATTTGGTCACCATACTGAAATGTAGTATTTCCAAACCTTATTTTGTAAAATTGATTCCACCATTCTCTTTTATATATTAAATGAGGATTTTTAGATATTTTTCTATATTTTTAAAGTATCCCGAACTAGGTGTTCCCTAAAACTCCCTTTTAGATTCGAACCGTTTTCCAAACGGATCCGGTTCAGACTCTAAACATCTAGGCCCAAATTTGGGGTGTTATAGGACTACTATGAGCTTCAGTCAAAATAGTGTGCCTTAAATTAGCATCATCCAGCACCACTACTCGACTCCCAAAGCACATAACACCGTCATCACTAAAGCTGAAATCCGAAGGTCTACCTTCCGCAATTTCATGAACATGCGAAACAAGAGAATCATCAAGCAACTGCTTGTCTTTGATCAACTGTATCAAAGATGGTTTCACTTGCATTTCTGCAATAAGATCACCATCACGCGATATGCTCAAACGAGCAAACATCACTCTCAACTCCACAGCTACTTTCATGCTCAAAGCATCAACCACAACATTAGCCTTACCTGGGTGATACTCAATCGTCAGATCATAATCTTTAAGCAACTCTACCCAGCGACGTTGCCTAAGATTCAACTCCTTTTGAGAAATGAGATACTTCAAACTTTTATGGTCGGTAAACACAAAAAACTTCTCACCGTAAAGGTAATGCCTCCAAATTTTCAAGGCAAACACCACAGCCACAAGCTCAAGATCATGAGTAGGGTAGTTGCGCTCATGCACCTTCAATTGCCTAGATGCATAGGCCACTACCTTACCTTTCTGCATCAACACGCAGCCCAGACCAACAATGGACGCATCACTATAGACCATAAACTCCTTACCAGATTCAGGTTGAATCAGAACATGAGCTTGCATCAAAGCTTCTCAAAAGCTTGTTGTCTTGCATTCGTCCAATCAAAGCGAACATTCTTTGGCAACAACTTGGTCAAAGGCGCTGCTATCTTCGAGAAACCCTCGACAAACCTACGGTAGTACCCATCCAAACCAAGGAAACTCCGTACCTCTGTCACTGACTTAGGCACCTTCCAACTCATCACAACTTCCACCTTGTGCGGATCAACGCGAATACCCTCAGCTGATACAACATGCCCAAGGAAGACTACCTCCCTAAGCCAAAACTCACACTTACTCAGCTTGGCATACAACTGATTTTCCAGCAATGCTTGCAAAACAATCCTCAAGTGCCTATCATGATCCTCCTCGGTACGTGAATACACAAGGATATCATCTATAAACACCACCACAAACTGATCTAAGAATTCATGGAATACATGATTCATCATGTCCATGAAAGCAACAGGCGCGTTGATCAAACAAAACGGCATCACCAAAAATTCTTAGTGTCCATACCTCGTGCGAAAAGTTGTCTTAGGTACATCCACATCCTTCACCTTCAGCTAATAATACCATGATCTCAAATCTATCTTAGAAAACAGTGAAGCTCCCCGGAACTGATCAAAGAGATCGTCAATTCTAGGCAAGTTATACTTGTTCTTGATCGTCAACTTGTTCAGTTGCCGATAATCTATGCACATCTGCATTGTTCCATCTTTCTTCTTTACAAACAAGACCGGTGCACCCGAAGGTGACACACACGGCCGAATGAAACCTCGATCCAACAACTCCTGCAACTGCATTTTCAACTCTTTTAGCTCTTTGGGTATCATACGGTAGGGAGCAATGGACACCGGAGTTGTATTCTCGTACAACTCTATACCAAACACAACTTCCCTGTTTGGTGACAACCCAAGCAATTCTTCCGGAAAGACACCCAGAAAATCACGAACAGTTCGGATGTCCTGCACACGCACATCCTTGGTGCCAGGATTCATCACATAGGCAAGGTAAGCCTCGCAACCCAACCTCATCATACGGTTTGCTTCCAAAGCCGAAATCACATTCGACAATAATTTCACATTCTCGCCTACAACCACTACTTCATAATCATCGGCCATCTTTAAGGTGACTCGCTTGACCTCAAAGTCAACCACCGCCCTATGCTCCGACAACCAATCCATACCCAGAATTACATCAAATCCGTAGAAAGGTAACTCCATCAGATCCACAAGAAAAACATGACCTTGCACAGACAAAGGGCATCTCCTATACAACTTCCTAGTGACTACAGTCTCACTAAAAGAACTAGTCACTTGCATTCCTACCTCAAGCAACTCAACAGGTATATCAAGCAAATGTGCATGCTCACTCAAGATGTAAGAATGCGTGGATCCAGAATCAATCAAAGCCAGCAAAGATAAAGACTTGAGAGCAAAGGTACCTGCGATAACATCGATATCGTTGTGCTCCTTGCGCTGAGCATATACCCTCGCTGGTCCACCTCCCTCAGATCGAACATCTACAACATGAGCATTACCATGATGCCCCTCATCTCTCCTCTGAAAATTCTCGCGGCTGCGCCCACGGCCTCTCTGAGGTGCATCTACCACAGGAGCATGTCCTTGGCCACCACCAGCCAACAAAGGACACTCTCTTCTCATATGATCCGCTGAACCACAATTCCAACAAGAGTTCCCTATCACCACAATAGAAGCCTGAACCTCTCTAACTGCTCGAGGACAATCTCGCCTCAAATGGCCACGAGAACCATACGTCCAACACATGTTCTAATTAGCCCTCATTGTATCTCCTTGAGCAGGTGCACCATGTCCTCCATTACCCTGCCTAGCAGCAGGCTGGTACCTCCTATCTCGCCCCCTTTTGTTCCGTCCACCTCCGGAACTAGACTCAGCTGCTCTCTTCCCAGAGCTAGAAGCAACCTCGAGAAGACAAACCAAAATTCTGCTCGATGTCCTTTGCCCGACAAACAAGCACGTCAAAATTAGTATAATCTGCAGCTAGCATGTACGTCTTAACTTCCTGTACGAACCTGTATTGGAAGCGATCACATTGGTGCCTCTCACTAGGTATTAGCTCAAGAGCATTCTTGATCAAGTGTACAAACTGGACCTCGTACTCAGCCACAGATAGATTGCCCTGAACAAGCGACATAAACTCTCATTTCTTTCCATCCAAGTATCTCACCCTAGATACTTCCTCCTGAAGGCACCTCTGAAAAACTTCCAGTCAACCTCATTGGGTTCCATACCAGCCGTGGCAGTCGTCCACCAGCTATAGGCATCGCCTTGCAGCAAAGATATTGTGCATCCCAGCTTGCGCACATCATTACAACCCATATGATCCATGATACAGATCGCACTCGCTAACCAGGCCTCAGACGCCTCAGGAGACATACAAAGAACTCTACAGCTTATAAGCTCCTCAACCATTCCAATGGTAAGCCCACTTGCCCGGCTGCAGGGGCTTGTACATGCGCTCCGGCAATAACAGCCTGAAACGCTTCGGTGATCACCTGAACCAGTGGCGCCAAATCACCCAAACCAGGACCAGCAGGTCCTTGCTGCACCTACTCCCCACCTCCAGGTGGTGGCGGAGGAGGTAGATTTCCACAAGGAGAGACATCAGCCCTTTGCACACCATGGTCATCCTTCTCAGCTGCAGGTATAATCGTATTGGACCTCAACTCTCTTCTAGGTCCCATTGTGTTATTTTAAACAAAAAAAAACAACCAAAAACAAATCAAACCATTTAGGCCAGCTGCAAGCAAGGATCCAAGTTTACAAAAAAAACATTTGATTAGTGTAATAAGGCAATGGGCACCCCGACTTCCCCTAACATGACATATCATACAAAGACTCATCAAGCTCAACATGCTTTTCATCATTCAAATTCAGCATACAACAACATTACATCCTCATCACGCACTCATATCCATTTCACAAGCAATTCACATAAATCAAGCATGGCATAAGCTTCAGAATTCAACCAATTGCATTCCTTTCAAACAACCTACAACTATACATATCAATTTCACATACCAACATTCCCAATTCTTTCGTAACCTGGCTCTGATACCAACAAATGTAACCCCCTTAGCCCGGTCTAGATGTTTAATCTGAACTATGAAGATTACACGGGGAAAACCAAAGTCAACCCGAAAGTCAACATTAATTTATGACCCTTTTTTTCTTTTTATCTTCTCTAGATGCAATATTATTAACATATAAGTTCAGCAAAGCGCTTAGGTGAAAAGGACACAGCAGTCGGAGTTCGATTAGGGGTTTAATTGCATACATTTGACTTTTAAGGACTAAACTGTTAATACCATAAAATACAAAGACTTTCATGATTTTAAAGTTACCAATCCTCAATTAGTCATGTAACATGCCAACATTTCAAAATTCAGCTCAAATGGATCATCTAAACACATTCAATTGCACACACAATATTTAGGGACCAAAATGCAACATTTCCAAACCTTAAAAGATACTTTTAACTAAAATTTAACTACTTGTATCGATACACTTGGCCCCGTATCGATACGCGGGAAGACAATAGCTAAAGAAGATTCAAGCGTATCGAAATGCTTCCTCGTGTATCGGTACACCCTTCAAACTTGGCCTAAGTGTTTCGATACGTGGGTAATCTGTTTCGATACCCCTGTACAGAAATGCCTCATTTTGCCTTAGCGTATCGATACGCTTCCCCGTGTATCGATACGCATACCGGATTGGCTTCAGCTAACATCACTTAAACATACCAAAACACATTCAAACAAGCTCAAATCATGTATACAAGATATACTCTATCTAATAGACTCTTAAACACCATCAAACATCAATTCATACTCATCAACTACTTCAAAACATGATGGCATTTAGCTATTCTAGCATGCTAAAGATATCAAGCTATTATAGGGGTAAAACACCACCAACAAACCATAGAACCATAAAAAGGCCAATTACAAGTCCACAATCAGAAACTAAACATGCTTATAATAGCAAACATCTCCAATCATGATAAAAAAGTAGAGGTCCCACCCATTGCCACTTATTACACTAAGAGTGAACCACATACATCTCTTTAACAAAGTCTTGGATTCCACTTGCTTTTGGGCTGCCTTGAAATGTTCAATTCTCTGCATTGATGAAACAAATGAGCGTAAGCATATAGCTTAGTGAGGATCACTAAACTACAATCATTAATGCATTTACCATGATTTGTAAAGCCACCACTTTTATCGCATGCATTTTATATATCATGTCTTCTCAAGACAACAATGCATTTAATAAACACAAGCTCATATGCATCACTTTAAAACAACAACTAAACCATTGCTCATGCTTTACCAAGCATCTCAAGCATTCTTGCATCATTTACAAGCATCTCATGCTTCACATTATACATTTACATTATATTGGCTCACAAGTGATAGTCCATAAACCATTTCAACACAAGACACAATTAGATACGCGGATTACAAGCGTTGTCCAACACACTTCATACACACTATAATGAAAACTCAATGGATGAAAACTCAGCCAAAAATAGTATTTAGAAGCCAAATATCTTGGGAATTTCAATAAAGAATTAGATTAGAGGTTGAGAACGAGATTTACCTCCAATCATTGCTTTTCTCAATGGATGACAAGTTTTCCTTAGTGAAATCTTGAAGGACTAAGAGAGATCTCTTGAAAATGATTTAGGAAATGTTGAGAGAGTTTTTAGAAGTGAGATTTCTAGAAAAAAGATGAGTGAATTTGTGTTTGGCTTAAAATGAGAGAAATTTTGGTAGTTACGTAATTGAAATCCATTAACTACCTTTTAATTATTTTAATATAAATCCAAATAAAATCATTTAATTAAAAACCCTTTTAAAACACATGCCATATTGAGAAAAGGTCAAATTGACTTAAAGCCCCTATAGATTCTAAGATTTTGGCTTCCACCTTAAAAATCACATTTTTCCCAGTTTTGAAACTTTACAATTTGGTCACTACTCAAAATGTCCATTTTCCAAAATCATTTTTGCAAAATTGACTTGACCGACCTCTTAAACATATTTTTAGAGGATTTTAGCAATTTTATCACAATTTTATCCTATCCCGATCCTTGATTTCCTTAAATCACCTTACGCGATTCGAACCGTTCTCGACCGGTCCGATCCGATATCTAAAACATCTAGGCCTAAAACCAGGGCATTACACCTAGGAAGGTGGAAAAGTAGTTGAACTAGTCATTTATGCCTATTTTGATGTGTATGTGTGATGTCTATGATGTAATATGGTTAATGACACTAAATGGTCTTTTGACTAGCTTAAAATGGTTGAAAATTTCATACTTAGCTAAAAAAGGTAAAAACTTAGTAACTGTATTCATATGAACATAAAATTTGGCATGCTAGTAGTTTATACCATTGAAATTTTTTGCGTAAGGTTTCGTTGCATTTGGACATCGTCCGATAGGTTAAATCGAATAAAAACCAGCAAAAATATGTCACTGGAAGTCAAGCCTTATCAATACGGGTCATGGCGAATCGATACAGGTGTGCAATATTGAGCCTAAGGATAGGGGCATATCGAAACAGAATTGGGTCGTTTCATAACATTTTTTCACTGGAACCGAACGTTTCGATACGGGTTCATAGCGTATCGAAACGAGTCAAAGGTCAAAGTCAATGGAAGTCAACCCGTATCGATACGGATGCTTCCGTATCGATACGGTCTAAATAGTAAAGTTAACATGAGTTGAACATTGTTCACCCATTTTGAAACAACCCTAAGGTGTTTCGATACGGTGTTAATTAAGTTTGTTAAATGCTCATTAAACAGATTGCTAGTTTCACATTTTAGTCACTGAATATCGTAAGGTTAAATAGAATGAGTTAATGATCTTCAAATTGTATGAAATTTTATAGGAATGATATTAATATAGTGAATTTCAGTATGGTAAAATCAATTGCATTGAAGGACCCCTAGTTTTCCGAAATTACATAATAGTCCCTAAAACTTGTAATAATCACGGATTAATCCTAAATGGTTAATTATGGCTTTCTTATGAATGAATTAAAATTAAAAGGTATATTTGTGATGTTTGTTTGTGTACTTCGATGAAAATTTATCGCACCAATCATCGTATTATTCATCGGTAGCACGCTCTGATCCGGTTCCCGACCAGGCCGGAAAAGGGGTGTTACATTTGTGGTATCAGAGCTAGAGTTTAGTCGATTCTAGGACTAAACTGAAGCTTGTTGCATTGTTATTGTGTTACTTTGCCACCTAATAGATATATATTGAGTATATTGTGACTTGTCGACTAATCTGATCTTATATATATATATATATATATATATATACATGTTTGAGACTAATGAAGCTCATATAGACGAGCTTGCTACCGACTCCTCGACGCATGGCGAGGAGATTAGAGGAGGAAATCCTCAGAATCCACCGCAACCGCAGGACCCTCCTGTTTAGGGTACTGAGCCTGCAACACCTACCGTTCAGGCCGAGTGTTATAAGAACATGGCTGGCATGTTCAGCAGTTTATGACTGCTATGAGGGTCGAGCAAGGGCTACAACATATCACCCATGTCATTCAATACACTCAAGCAACTATTGATAAGCTCTCACAGTATCGAGCTTATACCTTTATTAAACAAGATGATAACAACCCTGAAGTTGTTGAATATTGGTTGGACAATACCTTGCAAATTCTGAATAAGCAACTATAGTGCTCAAATTAGCATAAGCTTGAGTGTGCCATCACTTTGCTGGCCGATGAGGCACTTGATTGGTGGGAAACTATCATTTTAACAGTTCCTGAAGACACGTTAACTTGGGAATTCTTTCTTAAAGAATTCCGCAAGAAATATGTTAGTGAATTTTACCTTGATGAAAGATGAAACATCTTCCTTCACCTCAAACAAGGTGGGTGTAACGTCCTAGTTTTGGGCCTAGATGTTTTGGACATCAGATCGGACCGGTCAGAAACGGTTTGAAACGCGTTAGGTGGTTTAGAGAAATTAAGGATCAGGAAAGGATAAAAATATGGTAAAAATTGTTAAAATCCTCTAAAATCATGTTTTAGAGGTTGGTCAAATCAATTTTACAAAATTGACTTTGGAAGTGGTACATTTTGGGTAGTGACCAAAATGTAAAGTTTCAAAACTATGGAAAATGTAAAGTTTCAAAATTGTGGGAAAATGTAATTTTAAAAGAGGAGCCAAAAATCTTAGAATATTTAGGGAGCTTTATGGCAATTTAGCCTTTCCTTAATTTGACATGTGTTTTAAAAGGGTTTTAAATGATTAAAAAATTTTATTTAATTAAAATTAATAAAATGTGAAATTGAGATTTCATTTGACGTAACTACCTCTCATTTCAGCAAAACCATTTTCCCACCTCTTTTCTCAAGATTTATTTTCTCTTAAACACTCTCTCTTTGATTTCTAAACAAATTCCAAGAGTTCTCTTCAAGCTCTTCAAGATTTTGTTAAGGAAAACTTGTCAATCATTGAGGAAGGCAAGGATTGGAGGTAAATCCCATTCTCAACCTTCAATCTAGGTTCTTTATTGAAATTAAAAAGATCTTTGGCTTCTAATTGATTTTTTTGGCTGAGTTTTCATTATAGTTTTGATTTGAGATCAAAATCTTGCAAAAATATGATTAAAATCTTGATTTTCGTATTTTATTTGTTAAGCTCTATTTTGGATTGATTTTAATTGGGCTTTAAGTTGATTATTATGTTGAAAGAGGGATTTAATGATATAGATCCCGAAATCCTTGAGTTTCTTGATGGTTTCAGTTGGGGTTTTGAGGTGAAATGATGAAGTAATGCTTGTTATAGGTATAAGGATGGGTTTAGGTTGTTTTTAGATGTGCTTTGATGTTTATAAATGGTTGAAAGTGATGTATGTTGGCTAGGCTTGGTTTAGGAAGCAATCAATTGAGTTTTCGGTTGTTTCGGATGGGTAAATTAGTGTAGTTTGGGTGAGCAACGAGTTTGTGTTTAGTTGCTGGTGTTGAAATGCATTTTAATGCATTTGGATCTCTGTTTTGGTGATCAAAAACAAGGGATCTTGATCCGGGAGCCAACGAGACGATTTTGGAGGCTCCGAAAGGATGATTTTCGTGTCGGCGAGCAAGGCTTCGCGTATCGGTGACTGGAAATGGATTTTCCAGCTTTGTAACGCTTTGAGTGTTGTCTTGGGAGCTTAGAGTAAGTTTGAAACACTTAGCTAAGATCAAGAGTAAGTGATTCGAAAGTCTCTCTCGGAATGTGCTATGTTTTTGTTGGAAAATGCACTTGATTTGAATGTGGTTTAAATTACTGTTTTAAGCATGTTTTGAGCATTGATAATGCTGGTGTGTAATGCCATGTGGTTAGGGATGCACTTGGTAGGTGATCCTTGGTTTTATGAAATGTATACATTTGATATTAAGCATGTTTATGCTTGTGAAAATGACATTGTGTTTATGCTTGTAAATTAGTGGAATATTGATGTTAAATGATTATATTGGCAAGTGATGGAAATGGTTTTTGGCTACTTTAATCAGATATAGTTAGCCGGCTAGAGGATTGGTTGCAGCGTGAATTAAGTTGCCTTGGATGTTGAGGGGTTGTAATTGTACTGTATACTCCATCCAAGTACGCTACGATTGAGGCTAAGATCACAACGGTGGATGGTTAACCCCGTGTGTGGATCTTGTGGTATGTGTCATGTGATGCTTGGTTTAAGCATGAGCAAAAGTTTATTTGCTGTTATTTTGATGATGCTATGAGCATGTGGATTAAAAAGTGCATTGATGCTTTGGAAAGCATGTGTTAAGGAAAGGCATGAGATGATAATTGATGATATTTCTGGTTTTGTAAAATGCATTGATGAATGTTTGGTTTTAGCGATTCTTACTAAGCTTCATGCTTACGCTCATTTGTTTCATCAATGCAGAGAATTAGGCTTTTGAGGCAGCAAGAAGCAAGGGAAATCCAAGCTCTTTTGACTAGACAAAATATGTGGTTTTACCTAAGAGTAATAAGAGGCAATGGGTGAGATTTCTACTCTTTGATTTATTTGGTGATGTTGAACACCTTGAGCATGTTTGGTTTGCTTATTTTGGTTTGTAAATGGCCTTTGAATGTTGGTTTAAGCTTGAATGTGGTTTTAAGCCTTTTTAGGGTTTTGACATCTAGGAAGCATGACTATAGCTCATGAGCTTGCATGATTGATACTATGTTTTAGCTTGTGCTTCGTATTGGTGATCTTTGATGTGTATTCATGTTGTATGAGTGTTGTGACATGTGTTGGAAGGGTTTTGGAGATGAATAGTTGAGTAAAACCAGAAATTTGAGAAATTGCAGGGCAAGGCGATTCGGAACGCCCTTACCTGTTTTGGAATGGTGGCCTGTAAAGGTCATGGTGTTTCGGAATGGGTAGGCACGTTCCGAAACATTTCGCCACTGTGAAGCATTGTTTCGATATGGGTTCCGGAACACTCCCGCGTATCGAAACGGTGAACCAGGTTTCAAAATGGTCGTTCCGATACGGGGTCTTGTGTTTCGAAACACTTGATCGTTGGATGTTGAATTTGAATTGTTTCAGGTTTCTGTTTCTTACGGTTTGGTCCCTGAATGTTGAATGCTTAATTAAATGTGTTATATGACTATTTTTGGATTGGTAACTTTAAAATCTGAGTAGTACTTATAATTTTAGAAATTTACAATTTAGCCCCTAAAAGATGTTTGTATGCAATTGGACCCCTAATTGAGCTCCGTTCGCTGTGTCGCTTTCGCCAAATCAAATTGCTAATCATATAGGATAATAATGTGCATCTAGAAAAGATAAAAAGAAACAAAAAGGGTCGTTAATCGAGGTTGAATTTAACAAGTTGGTTTCGATTTTCCTCGTGTAATCTTCTTAGTTCGGGTCGAGCGTCTAGGCCGGGATAAGGAGGTTACATTTGTTGGTATTAGAGCCAGGTTTTGAATGAATTGAGGATGATGGTAAGTGAAATTGGTATGTTTGGTGTATGAGTGTGTGAAAAAGCATGTTTTGATTGTATGTTGGAGTTAATGCCAAGCTTGATTGAAGTAAATCATATGCAAGATGAATATGATTGTATGTTGATGATGTGATATTGATATGTGCTGATTTTGGATGATGGAAAGCATGATGAACATGATATGTTATTGTATGCTATGTTATGCTTGAGGGAAATCGGGGTGCTCATTGCCTTATTACACTAATTAAATGTTTTTGTGCACTTGGATCCTTGCTTGAGGCTAGCCTAAATGGTTTGTTTTGTTTTATTGTTATGCCTTGTTAAAAATAGCACTATGGGACCGAGGAGAGAGCTCAGATCAAACACAATAGTGCCTGCGGCTAAGCAGGGCGACCAGGGTGATCAAGGGGCTGATGTCCCTCCTTGTGGAAACTTACCTCTTCCGCCACCACCTGGAGGTGGGGAGCAGGAGCAGCAAGAACACGCTGGTCTAGGTTTGGGTGATCTAACACTGTTGGTTCAGGCGATCACCGGGGCGTTTCAGGCTGCAATAGCCGGAACGCATGTTCAGTCCCTTGCAGCTGGGCATGCAGGTTTACCCTTGGAGAGCTTGAGGAGTCTAGGAGTTCTTTGGAATGTCTCCTGAGGCTTCAGAAGTATGGTTGGCGAGCACGATCCGTATCATTGATCAAATGGGATGCAACGATGTGCGCAAGCTGGGATGCACAGTTTCTTTGCTGCAAAGCGACGTTATAGTTGGTGGACGACTACCACTACTGGAATGGGACCCAATGAAGTAGATTGGGAGTTTTTCAAGGGTGCCTTTAAAAGGAAGTATCTGGGAGTGAGATACTTGGATGAAAAGAAACACGAATTTATGTCGCTAGTTCAGGAAAACATTTCCGTGGCTGAGTTTGAGGTTCAGTTCGTATGTTTGAGCCAGTATGCCCCTGAACTGATACCGAGCAAGAGGCATTATTGTGATAGCTTTCGGTATGGGCTGGTATAGGAAGTCAAGACATACATGTTTGCTGCGGATTACACCGATTTCGATGTGCTAGTGTGTCGAGCCAAAGACATTGGACAGAACTTGGGTCTGGCATCCTGATGAGTTGGTTCTAGGTCTAGGAAGAGAGCCGTTGAGTCTAGTTCCGGTGGTGGATGGAACAAGAGAGGTCGAGATAGGAGATATTAGCCTGCTAGGCGAGGTAATGCTAGACATGGTGCACCGGCTCAGGGAGACCGGACGAGGCAGAGCAGAACATGTGATGGACGTGTGGTTATCTAGGTCATATGCGACGAGATTTTCCTCGTGCGGCTAGGGAGGCTCAGGATCCTATTGTGCTGACAGGGAGTTCTTGCTGGAATTGTGGTTCGGCAGATCACATGAGGCGCGAGTGTCCTTTGTTGGTTAGTGGAGGCCAAGGACGTGCACTTGTTGTGGCTTCACCATAGAGAGAACGTAGGCGCGGCCGAGGGAACTTTCAGAGGAGAGATGAGGGGCAGCAGGGCATTGCTCATGTTGTAGCAGTTCGACCAGAGGGAGGCGGTCCTGCGAGGGTCTATGCTCACCGAGAGGAGCGCAACGATATAAATGTTATCACAAGTACCTTTGTTCTTCAGTCTTTATAATTGTTGGCTTTGATTGATTCTGGATCCACGCATTCTTATATCTTGAGTGAGCATGCACATTTGCTTGATCTACCTGTTGAGTTCTCGAAGTAGGAATGAAAGTGACTAGTTCTTTTGGTGAGACTGTAGTCACTAGGAAGTTGTATAGGATATGCCCTTTGTCTGTGCAAGGTCATGTTTTTCTTGTGGATTTGATGGAGTTGCCCTTTTACGGTTTCGATGCGATCCTTGGTTTGGATTGGTTGATTAAGCATAGAGCGCTGGTTGATTTTGATGTCAAGCTGGTCACCTTAAAGCTTACCAATGATTATGAAGTGGTCGTAGTAGGTGAGAATATGAAATTATTGTCGAATGTGATTTCGGCTTTGGAGGCAAGCCGTATGTTAAGGTTGGGTTGTGAGGCTTGCCTTGCCTATGGGATGAATCCTGGCACAAAGGATGTACGTGTGTAGGACATCCGAACCGTTTGCGATTTTCTGGGTGTCTTTTCGGAAGAATTGCCTGGGTTGCCACCAAACAGAGAAGTGGAGTTTTGTATCGAGTTGTATAAGAATACGACTCCAGTTTCCATTGCTCCTTATCGCATGGCACGCAAAGAGCTGAAGGAGTTGAAAACGCAACTTCAGAAGTTGTTGGATCGAGGGTTCATCCGGCCGAGTGTGTCACCTTGGGGTGCACCGATGTTGTTTGTAAAGAAGAAAGATGGGACAATGTGGATGTGTATAGATTATTGGCAACTGAACAAGTTGACGATCAAGAACAAGTATCCCTTGCCTAGGATCAATGATCTCTTTGATCAGTTTCGGGGAGCCTCGGTGTTTTCTAAGTTAGACTTAAGATCAGGGTATTACCAGCTGAAGGTGAAGGATGTGGACGTACCTAAAACAGCTTTTCGGACAAGGTACGGTCATTACGAGTTCTTAGTGATGTCGTTTGGTTTGACCAACGCACCTCCTGCTTTCATGAAAATGATGAATCGTGTGTTCCACGAGTTCTTGGATCAGTTTGTGGTGGTGTTCATCGATGATATCCTTTTGTATTTGCGTACCGAGGAGGATCATGATCGACACTTGAGGATCGTCTTACAAGCGTTGCAGGAGAACCAATTGTATGTCAAGTTAAGTAAATGTGAGTTTTGGCTTAAGGAGGTGGTCTTCCTTAGACATGTTGTATCAGCTGAGGGTATTCGCGTTGATCCACATAAAGTAGAGGCTGTGATGAATTGGAAGGTGCCTAAGTTGGTGACAGAAGTATGAAGTTTCCTTGGTTTAGCTAGGTATTACCGTAGGTTTGTCGAGGGTTTCTCGAAGATTGCTGCACCTTTGACCAAGTTGTTGCAGAAGAATCTTCACTTTGAGTGGACTGATGTGAGGCAGCTAGCTTTTGAGAAGTTGAAGGAAGCTTTGACGCAAGCTCCTGTTCTGATTCAACCTGAGTCTGGTAAGGAGTTTGTGGTCTATAGTGATGCATCCATTGTTGGTTTGGGTTGTGTGTTGATGCAAGAGGGTAAGGTTGTAGCCTATGCATCTAGACAATTGAAGGTGCATGAGCGTAACTACCCTACTCACGATCTTGAGCTCGAGGCTGTTGTATTTTCCCTGAAGATCTAGAGGCATTATCTGTATGGCGAGAAGTGTGTAATGTTCGCGGATCATAAGAGCTTGAAGTATCTCATGTATCAGAAGGATTTGAATCTTAGGCAACATCGTTGGGTGGAGATGCTTAAGGATTATGATCTGTCGATCGAGTATCACCCGAGCAAGGCTAATGTTGTGGCTGATGCTTTGAGCAGGAAAGTGGTTGTGGAGTTGAGGGCGATGTTTGCTCGCTTAAGCATATCGTGTGATGGTGGTCTTATCGCTGAATTGCATGTGAAATCATCTCTTATTCAGTTGGTCAAACATAAGCAGTTGCTTGATGATTCCCTTTTTCCTCATGTTCAGGACATTGCAGAAGGTAAGCCTTCAGATTTCAGTTTTAATGATTATGGTGTTCTGTGTTTTGGAAGTCGAATAGTGGTGCCAGATGATGTTGAGTTCAGGAGCACTATTCTGACTAAAGCTCATAGTAGTCCTTTCGCTATGCATCCTGGTAGTACGAAGATGTATCGGGATTTGAAGGATGAGTACTACTGGGTGGGGTTGAAGAAGGATGTTGCAGAGTTTGTTAGTAAATACATGGTGTGTCAGTGAGTGAAAGTTGAATATCAGGTTCCTTCGGGGTTGTTGCAGCCTTTTAGAATTCCAGAATGGAAATGGGAAAGAATTACTAAGGACTTTGTGTCCGGTTTGCCGTTGTCACAATCAAAGAAGAATTTGGTTTGGGTGATTGTGGATCGCCTTACGAAGTGTGCACATATCTTGCCGGTGCATACTACGTATACCCTGGATAGGTTGGCAGAGCTGTATATTACCGAGATTGTGCAGTTGCACGGTGTGCCAAAGTCTATAGTGTCAAATAGGGATCCAAGGTTTACATCGCGATTTTGGGAATGTTTGCATCAAGCCTTGGGTACACAGTTGAATTTCAGTACTTCGTATCATCCTCAAACGGATGGACAATCGGAACGTGTGATCCAGGTGCTTGAGGACATGTTGAAATGCTGCGTTATAGATTTTTAGAGTTCTTGGGAAAAGCACTTGCCGTTGGTTGAGTTCACTTACAATAATATTTATCAGGCAAGTATCCAAATGGCTCCATACGAGGCTTTGTATGGGAGAAAGTGTAGGACCCCTCTTTGTTGGGAAGAAGCTGGGAAAAAGTTGATTTCGATGCCGGCTATGTTGAAAGGAACCACCAAAAAGGTGAATCTCATTTGTGAGTGTTTGAAGGCAGCATTGGATCGGCAAAAGTCTTACGCGGATCTGAAGCGTCAAGGAGATTGAGTTCGCAGTTGGCGAGCGTGTGTTTTTGAAGGTATCGCCTTGGAAGAAGGTGATGAGGTTTGGGCGTAAGGGTAAGCTTAGCCCAAGGTTTATTGGACCTTATGAGATTGTGGAGCGTATTGGTCCTGTGGCATTTCGGTTGATATTGCCTTCGAAGCTGGAAAAGATACATGATGTGTTTCATGTCTCGATGTTGCGGAGGTATAGATCAGATCCTTCGCATGTGATGTCTTTTGAGGAGATAGAGTTGAATCTCGATCTGTCATATGATGAGGAACTAGTGAGGATTCTGGATGTGAGCAGCAAAGTTTTTCGTGGCAAGACGATAGAACTTGTGAAGGTGTTGTGGCGACACCAAAGAGTTGAGGAGACCACGTGGGAAAGCAAGGCGGAAATGCTGAAGCAGTTTCCGCACCTTTATCCTTCAGGTAAAAATTTTGAGGACGGAATTTCCTAAGTGGCGAGAGTTGTAACACCCTGGTTTTGGGCCTATATGTTTTGGACATCGGATCAGACCGGTCGGAAACGATTCGAATCGCGTTAGGTGGTTTAGGGAAATCAAGGATCGGGAAAGGATAAAAATATGGTAAAAATTGCTAAAATCCTCTAAAATCATGTTTTAGGTGTTGGTCAAATCAATTTTACAAAATTGACTTTGGAAGTGGTACATTTTGGGTAGTGACCAAAATGTAAAGTTTCAAAATTGTGGAAAATGTAATTTTAAAAGAGGAGCCAAAAATCTTAGAATCTTTAGGGAACTTTATGGAAATTTAGCATTTCCTTAATTTGACATGTGTTTTAAAAGGGTTTTAAATGATTAAGTAAAAGGTTTTTATTTAATTAAAATTAATAAAATGAGAAATTGAGATTTCATTTGACGTAACTACCTCTCATTTCAGCAAAATTATTTTCCCACCTCTTTTCTCAAGATTTATTTTCTCTCAAACACTCTCCCTTTGTAACACCCTGGTTTTGGGCCTACATGTTTTAGACATCGGATCGGACCGGTCGAGAACGGTTCGAATCGTATAAGGTGATTTTAGGAAATCAAGGATCGAGATAGGATAAAAATGTTATAAAAATTTTTAAAATCCTCTAAAAATATATTAAAGAGGTTGGTCAAATTAATTTTACAAAAAGGGTTTTGGAAAATGGACATTTTGAGTAGTGACCAAATTGTAAAGTTTAAAAACTAGGAAAATGTGATTTTTAATGTGGAAGCCAAAATCATAGAATCTTTAGGGGGCTTTAAGTCAATTTGACCTTTTCTCAATATGACATGTGCTTTAAGGCTTTAAGTTAATGGATTTCAATTACGTAACTACCAAAATCTCTATCAATTTTAGCCAAACACAAAGTCACTCATCTTTTTCCAGAATTCTCACTTCCAAAAACTCTCTCAACATTTCCTAAATCATTTTCAAGAGATCTCTCTTAGTCCTTCAAGATTTCACTAATGAAAACTTATCATCCGTTGAGAAAAGCAAGGATTGGAGGTAAATCTCGTTCTCAACCTCTAATCTAAGTTCTTTATTGAAATTCCCAAGATATTTGGCTTCTAAATACTATTTTTGGTTGAGTTTTCATTATAGTTTTGATTGGAGATCAAAATCTTGAGAAATTTTGGTCGAAATCTTAATTTTCGGACTTGTTGAGTTAGGCTCTATTTTGTGTTTATTTTAATTAAGTTTTAAGTTGATTTATATGTTAAAATGAGTTGTTGACAACATAGATCCCGAAATCCTTAAGATCCTTGAAGTTCTTGATAGTTTTAGGTGAGATTTTAGGGTGATTTGGTGGAATCTTGCTTGATGGAGGTATAAGGTTGGGTTAGGATGTTTGTTTGATGTGTTTTGATGTTTATAATGCTTTGGAAGTGATGTATGTTGGCTGGGCTTGGTTTATGAAGCAATCGTTGAGTTTTCGGTTGTTTTGGATGGATATTTTGGTGTTGTTTGGGTGAGCAACGAGTTTGTGAATTGTTGCTGGTGCTAGAATGCATTTTAATGCATTTAGATCTCTGTTTTGATGATGTGAAAACAAGGGATCTTGATCCGAAAGCAAACGAGGTTATTTTGGAGGCTCTGGAGGTGTAATTTCTGTGTCAGCGAACAAGGCTTCGCGTATCGGTGAGTGGAAATACAATTTCTTGCTTTGTAACGCTTTGAGCATGATCTTGGGAGCTTAGTGTAAGTTTGATACACTTAACTAAGCTCAAGTGTAAGTGTTTCGGCAATCTCTCTCTTGGAAATGTGCTATGTTTGATGAAATTGCACTTGAAGTATGAGTGGATTTGTTTGCTGTTTTTAAGCATGTTTAAGCATGGTTTAATGTTGGGTTTTAATGCCATTATATTAAGGATGCACTAGGTAAGTGATCCTTGGTTTGCATGTGTTGAATGCATATGATGTTAAGCATGTGATGTTTGTGGAAATGGCATTGTGGTTATGCTTGTAAAGTAGTGGATTAACGTGGTTAAATGATTATATTGGCAAGTGATGAAAATGGTTTTTGATTACTTTAAACGGATATAGTTAGCCGGCTATAGGATTGTGTGCACCGTGAATAAAGTCGCCTTGGATGTCGAGGGGTTGTGATTGTACCGTATACGCCATCCAAGTACCCAAACGATTGAGGTTAAAATCACAACGGTGGTTGTTAATTTCGTGTGTGGATCTTGTATTGTGTGTCTCATACTCTCGTTAGAGGGATTATACAACTACCGATGAGTGGTGTTGAGGGGTTGAGATTGTACCGTTATACTCCACCACAGGTGTCACAACGATGAAGGGTTGCTCTCGTGTGTGAGCCTTGTGTAGTCTGGTAGTGTGTATGAAGCGTGTGGGACAACGCTTGTAATTTGTGTATCCGATTGTGTTGAAATGGTTTATGGACTATCACTTGTGAGCCAATATAATGTAAATGTATAATATGAAGCATGAGATGCTTGTAAATGATGCAAGAATGCATGAGATGCTTGGTAAAGCATGAGCAATTGTTTAATTGATGTTTTAAAGTGATGCATATGAGCTTGTGTTTATTAAATGCATTGTTTTCTTGAGAAGACATGGTTTATGAAAAGTATGTGATAAGAGTGGTGGTTTTACAAATCATGTTAAATGCATTGATGATTGTGGTTTAGCGATCCTCACTAAGCTATATGCTTACGCTCATTTGTTTCATCAATGCAGAGAATTGAACGTTTCAAGGCAGCCCAAAAGCAATTGGAATCCAAGGCTTTGTTAAAGAGATGTATGTGGTTCACTCTTAGTGTAATAAGTGGCAATGGGTGGGACCTCTACTTTTTTATCATGATTGGAGATGTTTTTGATGTTATAAGCATGTTTAGTTTCTGACTGTGGACTTGTAATTGGCCTTTTATGGTTCTATGGTTTGTTGGTGGTGTTTTAACCCTTTAATAGCTTGATATCTTTAGCATGCTAGAATAGCTAAATGCCATCATGTTTTGAAGTGGTTGATGAGTATGAATTGTTGTTTGATGGTGTTTAAAAGTCTATTAGATAGAGTATATCTTGTATGCATGATTTGAGCTTATTTGAATGTGTTTTGGTATGTTTAAATGATGTTAGTTGAAGCCAATATGGTATGCGTATCGATACATGGGGAAGCGTATCGATACGCTAAGGCAAAATGAGGTATTTCTGTACAGGGGTATCGAAACAGATTGCTCGCGTTTCGAAATGCCTAGGCCAAGTTTGAAGACCGTACCGATACGCGAGGAAGCATTTCGATACACTTGAATCTTCTTTAGCTACTGTCTTCCCGTATATCGATACGGGGCCAAGTGTATCGATACAGGTAGTTAAATTTCAGTTAAAAGTATCTTTTAAGGTTTGGGAATGTTGCATTTTGGTCCCTGAATATTGTGTGTGCAATTGAATGTGTTTGGATGATCCGTTTGAGCTGAATTTTGACATGTTGGCATGTTACATGATTAATTGAGGATTGATAACTTTAAAATCATGAAAGTTCTTGTATTTATGGTATTTACAGTTTAGTCCCTAAAAGTCAAATGTAAGCAATTGAACCCCTAATCGAACTCCGATTGTTGTGCCGTTTTCACCTAATCGCTTTGCTGAACTTATAGGTTAATAATATGCATCTAGAGAAGATAAAAATAAAAAATGTCGTAAATCAAGGTTGAATTTCAGGTTGACTTTGGTTTTCCCCGTGTAATCTTCGTAGTTCGGGTTAAATGTCTAGACCCGACTAAGGGGGTTACACTAGGAGTTTATAAGTCAAAAACACATTACATTGAGGCTTGTAGTGACTTGTCTTGCCTTGACAATCTGATCCTCTGACACATGATCTTTTAACCTGAAAATGCAAGAGATGAGACACGTTAGGCAAACCTTGCCTAGTGAGGTAGTCATAAACAATATGAGCAACAATATATCGAATATCTATAATCATGATCACATGCTCATCAATATCAATGCTATGCAACAATACACAATGTTTAACATATTCACTTCATTCTTAACTCTTGGATTGAATCAATATAGTGAATACGTGATTCCTACGCCTCGCCAAATCAATGAATGGTCTAATTCCTCCGCCTCGCCAATATGACCAACATCAATACACATCCCTCCGCCTTGCCAAATCAATATAGGTCGTAGCCTTAGGATCGTAGTCCACTCGTACATTGAGCTCATAAATTCTATGGCATGCCAATTGTATCCAATGTCGATTCAAATTCAAGGTTCCAATGTTCATATCCATTTCAATAATCAATAAGTATTCCAATGGCCAATGATTTCAATATTATCAATGACAAATATAACTCATTATCAATATTTCTTGGTCCGGTGACAATATCAATGTCCAATGATTTCTATACAATAGTTCGATGACAAAGACTATATCAATGACAGTGTTCAATGACGATATCAACGACTATGTCCGATGTTCGATAACAACTTAGTGACACTTACCATGGTGTTCGATTAATGATCCAATGCAATTTCTTTGATGTTAATATTAGCGATATAGTCTAAAACAACATTAAGAGATTCGGGAAGGCTTTTCGCATAATCTTGAGACTCTGACTACACTCACCTTGATGATCTAAAGCTTTCAAGGCTCTCGGATAACAATCCCCTTGTTCCTAGCTTGGGATGGAGACGATGGATGCCCTTTATCAACTTCTTGAGCTAGGAAATCAATAGGAGATTATTAAGATCGATATTACGATATCGAAATCAATGCAACAACATCAAAATCGATATTCGGATTCAAAATAGACGACAACTATGAGACATCCATAGATAGACAAAACCCTAGCTTGAGATTAAGCTCGATATATCCATGGAATCCAATAACCGGTTGAGGAATATTGCTTACCTGATCGATAACAACGATTTGATATCAATAAAATAAAGAAAAAGTAAAACTTCAAACTTTCTCCAATGGAGGTGTATGTTTCCAAGAAGAAGATGATGATATAAAGATGGTGCTAGCTTTCTATTTGTAATCGAGTAAGCTAAATTTTAGCTACTTGCTTAGCTTTTAATTGAAATGACTTTCCTTCAATTCTTTCCTTCAATTAAAGGAAGCTCTCCCGGTGATTCCATGTGTGGAATTTATAAAGGAAAAGGGGCTAATCGCAAGATTAGTTCCTCAATTCTTAATACTTTATAACTTTACCCCCAAACATTCAATTTTCTCTGATTAGCCACTAAATAAATTTCAATATTATTCGATAAAGTCTGATGACAATATATTAGCTCAATTAGAATATAATATCGATAATTAACTAGCCGATACAATATTTAAACTTCATCAATGTAGGAATTCTGATCACCGGAACCTAATTCTGACTAGACCGGATGTTGGGATGTTATATTAAACCCTAAAAAAGGCCACAAAATCATATTAAATCAAATTTTCTGAGTTCAAATATTTTCTTATGGGCTTTTTAAAATGATTATATTGCTTAACCTTAATTTTAAAATTTTTACTCGGTTAAAATTTCAATGTATCCACTATAAAGCCCATTTAGACATGCACGCCTTAAACCCCTAACAAAACGACTGTAAAATCATATTAAATCAAATTTTATAAGTTCAAATATTTTCTTATGGGCTTTTGAACATGATTATATTGTTGAACCTTAATTTCATAACTTTTTACTCGGTTAAAATTCCATATGGGTCCACTATAAAGCCCATTTAGACATGCACGCCTTAATTTTTTTAACGGTGAAATTGAACTGGATCAGAAATCTTTGAAACAAAGAACAAGTAATTATTCAAAACCTTCTCGCTTACCAGTACAAGATGTGCCAAGTAACAAGAAGCAACCACTTCTGATCCATAATCAAAACTGCGAACAACTTGTTACATATCAATCATGGATTGCAAGTTTCTTGTGCTCTTTACCAGCAATGGCTAATTCCATTACCCAATGAGGGGGGTTCACAATCCTACCTTCCTCCAAGAACAATGTCAGTAAATTCTTTGGAAGACCACTCACGAGTGGCACTCCATCTTGGTTAGCAACCACCGTTGTCAAAGATGAGTTTCGCAGGTTCCAAAAAACTATATCTGCCACCCTTTTGTACCCATTATCATGGAACTTCTGTTGTATAACTTCATCATCAGTCTTCCATTTGCTGTCCAAATTATTCTCCCACTCCTTTCGACGCTCCTCCCAACTTATTTCATCATCATTATTACCCTGAGTATACATTCGATCCCAATATTTAGTAAGATTCCCATTCGCATCATCAAACTACATATCACTGAAAACAAACACCTTGTTTATTAGTTGTTCTTCACTGAGCTTTCCCTCCACTGCAACCGCTAATATCTGATCAAACAATTTATGAAAATTTGTGCTACCACCCCACTTCATGTTCCTCACAAACTTAGTCTTGGCTTTAAGAGTGTCTCCTTTAGTTAAATGAAGCTTCGGATTATCACTAAAGTAATCACTTTTCCCTTCCACGACTCCTTACTGAGCTTAGAAACCAACAATCCAAGTGCCACCGAAACCTCCATTGGTATCCCTGACATACTCTCGGAAACATCACAAACTGCAATGCAGTTGGTTAGCTTCCCTTTCTTAGCGACATCCTCCACCATTCTCTTCCATTGTAGCTCAGCTACTTCCTCTCCATCCTTGTCTTCCGATGACCCAATTATTTCGTGGGGAAGCAACACTCCAGCAGCGATCTATGCCTTCTCGGACATCACTTTCTCAAGGTACTCCTCAAATTGCTCCTTACCATGCTCTTTGAACAACGCCTTGTAGTTCTTCATTCAGATGCCACCTTATTGTAAGTAAGAGTGTTCCATTTATTTGCACTCATGTATACCTCCAGCAACTCAAGCGCCTTATGCAACAAAACAACAACTTGTTTCCTCAATCTATTCTGAACCTTGTATGCATAATGCGCTTCCTCCAACCCCTCGTACTCTTTCTCGCTCTCCCGAGGGAAAACTCTCTATGCAATCGCCCCATATATCAATGTAGCCTTATCATAAGATGAATCAATAGGACACCATTTTGAGCCTAAAGTGATATTAAACAATTTCCCAACACTCAAATTCTTAATATCATATTTCAAGTAATCAGCAAAAACTTCAACTACAGAATCAAACAAAAGCCTATAATTTGAATTACAATTATATTTATCTAAACCATTTTACGCTTTGGCTCTTTCCCTCTCTTTCCTCAAAGCCCTAGATTTCTACTTATCAATTCCTCTACTCATTTCCTCCACATTCTCTAAACAATCCTCAATTTCTTTTTTCAGAAACCTCAAGTTTTTCATCACTTTCTCGCTTTAATTTTCCCCGATTCTAGATTTTCTTAGAAGATTTATTCCCTCCTTTTCATTCTATCCATTCATTTTTCTTGATCTTTCTTGCTTTGAGTCTTTCCATGATCCGATAAAGAATCTCCAAAAAAATCCTTAAAATACCTAAATTCAACAATCGCCTTAAGATTAAAAGCAAAGGTTTTGGGATGCTTACCGAAAAGCCAAAGTGCGGCTGTATAAAACCCTTCTTTATCATATTTTCATGTGCCTCTTACACCCTTGAGATTACAGATCAATTTTAGAGCAGTTAAAGAAACGTGAGCCCAAGACAATTCTAGTCGTTCGATCATCTCATGAGGCGAGTATCAGGAACCACGTGAAAGAAAAAGTCCAAACAGGCATTACCAGATGAAAGAAAAGTTACAGATAAATTTTCTGTTAATCTTCATGGTGGTTCTCCAGTGAGTTCGTATTCTCCGGCTTGAATGACGAGAGTTTTTGACATGCACGCCTTAAACCCCTAACAAAACGATCGTAAAATCGGATTAAATTAAATTTTATCAGTCCAAACATGTTATTATGGGATTTTGAACATGATTATATTTTTGAAACTCATTTTCAAAACTTTTTACTCAGTTAAAATTTCAACGGGTCAACGATAAATCCAATTAGACATGCACACCTTTTTTTTTTGAAGAAAAACCAAATTATATTACTTAACCATTAATAGCATCTTGCAATTCATCTTTCAAAATAAACTCTGAATGACCTAACTTAAAATTGGCATGTGTGTCATTTTCTAAAGCCCACTGTAATAACCTATGGGCGACCTTATTTGCTTCTCTACTAACGTAAACAACTTTAAAACTAGAAAATTGACTTAGTTGGTGTCAAATATAACCTAAATAAACTGAAACTAAAGATAAATCAATCCTCGGGCATATTAACTTATGGACAATTTCAATGGCATCACCTTCTACGACCACATGCTGCCATCTTTTTGCTATGGTCAGCTTGACACCATCTACGACCCCATGCATCTTAGAGCTCATTCTCATGTATCTTCTTGTTTCTTCTAGCCCATATATTTCTTAATAGCACCATTAGACCCGTCTATTCTGCTCTTGATTGTTACAAACGGTACTAGGTACTCTAGCCAATTGCAACATATCTTTTGTTTTTGGATAGTCTCTTAGTGCATGCACCGTCGTTTCCATCTCTTGAGTACACAATGAGCATCGTCCATCTCCTAGTCCAGCTCTAAACAATCTGCTCCCTGTGAGAAGTCCCTCATGGCAAAGTTTCCATGCAAAAACCTTGATCTTTGGCAGTGTTTCCATCTTTTGTATCTTCCTCCAGATTCTATATATATGTCTTGGTTCTGTTCTTCACATTATAATCCAATTATACCCTAATTTGGTACTATATGTTCCTGTAGAATGCCCTTCCCAAATTAGAGTTTCTTCATCTGTAGGTGGCTATGGGACATCGAAAGATTGCCTAAGCATCAGTTGCCGAGAATTCTCGATTGACCAGGTTCACATTCTATCTTGGTTCATCATGAACCATATACTCCCCACATTGTCTCGAGTTGTCACCTTGCTCATGTACATAATCTGAAAGGTGCAGTCTCTCACAGCCTCCCCACGGCTTTGTGTATATCAATACTACTATTAATCCCAACTCTCCAAAAGAATCCAGGTGCAATTTCTTCCATCGCTTTATGAATAATTTTCCATGCATATGATGCTTTATCCTCTCTTCCAGCTTCAAGGACTTTTCCATGTGGGAAATACTTTGTTGAAAGTATTTTAAAAACTAAGGATTCCTTATTTTGTATCAGCCTCCATGCTTATTTCCCTAGTAGAGCCACGTTAAAGCTCTTCAAATCTCTAAACACGAATCCTTCAAATTCTTTTGGTTGGCAGATTGTCTCCCACGCAACCAATGGCCATCCCTTTGTATTTTGCTTTCTTGTCCACAAATATATCCTCATTGCCTTTACCATGTCATCAATTAAGCCATCATGTAACATGAAGCAAGACATGATATATTTGGGCAATGGTTGGGCTACTGCTTTCAAAAATACTTCCCTTCCTCCATAAGATAACAATTGTTTTGTCCATCCCAATATTCTTTGCATGAACTTGTCACTTAGGAAGCCAAAAGCTACCATTTTGTTTTTGCCTACCACCAAAGGCATTCAAAGATATATTCCAAGATCCAACACTTCTTGTACCCCAAGTATTGCTAGAAGAAGGTTCATGTCTGCTCATCTTGTGTTTGGACAAAAATAAACATTAGATTTCTCAAAATTCACCTTCTGACCCGAGGCTGCCTCATATCTTGCTAGGATCTCCTTCAATCTTCTTGCTTCTTCTTGATTATTCTTGATAAATAGCAGTGTGTCATCATCATAGAACAAATTAATTACCCTTGGTCTGTTTCTGCTTGCTCGTAAGCCTTTTAGTGCACCATTGTCCATGTCCTTCAATAGCATATTAGATAATGCTTGGGTACACATGAGGAATAGATAGGGTGACAAAGGGTCACCTTGTCTTAAACCACTCTCCAGTTTTATGCATCTCGAAAGTTCTTCATTGATTCGAATTTGGTATGAGATTGTTGCAACACAATTCATTACTAAATTTACCAATGAGGTACTAAAACAAAGATTTAACATTACCTTTCTTAAGAAATCCCATTCAACCCTATCATATGCCTTCTCCATGTCCAGCTTTAATGTAGCCCCACTACTTGGTCCATATTTTGAGCTTTTCAGTGAATGGAAAATCTCGTGGGCAATCAATATATTATCATATATCAGCCTGCCTGGAACAAAGGCACAATGATTTTCACTTATGCACAACGGAAGGACCTTCTTCAATCTCTTCACCGATGCCTTTGACACAATATTGTAAAGCACTAAACAAAGGGTTATAGGCCTAAAAATTTCATTGTTTTGGACATGATATCTTAAGAATTAACACAATTACAATGGCATTCACCGATTCTAAACTAATACCTGAAATTTAAAAAACCTAAACATAAAGAAATAACTTCTTATCCTACTTTCGACCAAAACTTACGATAAAAGCTTACATGTATGCCATCAATTCATGAGGCCTTTGAAAGGTTAATCTGGATGAATGATGTCTCCACTTCTTCTACTGTGAAGGGCTGATTTAATCTTTCATTCATTGCAGGCGTGATACACATTTCTACAGCTTCAATTATAGTATTTGCATGGGTGTTCCTATTTGTGTTGTACAGGTTTGAGAAGTAGTCTTTTGCAACATTGAAGATTTCCTCCTTGTTTTTAACTTATCTACCTCTCGTATCCTCAATTCCTTCAATCATGTTCCTCTTTTGTTTTCCATTTGCTCTTTCATGGAAAAAAGATGTGTTACAGTCACCATCTTTGAGCCATGCTACCCTAGATCATTGTTGCCAGTATCTTTCTTCTGTATCCATCATTTTTTAAGCTGCTTTTGTAGAGCATACAACTCAATTGTATGATTTTCAGTTAACGTACCCTACATGAGTTCTTCGATTTGTTTTTGCAGTTGTAACTTGTGTCCCAAGGTTTCTCTCATCTGTTACTTCTGCCATTCATCTAATATTACAACAACATGCTTAAGCTTTTCAGATGCATCTCCCATGCTATTATCCCAGGCCTCTTGTATCTTGCGTGAACATTCAGGTTCATTGGACCAACATACATCATACTTTAAGTAATTTCCCCCTAAATTCCATCATTGTTGTTGAGATTTAGGGGGCTCGATTCCTTCAACCGTTCTTGCTCGCCAAGTGTGGAGAAGTTGGATAATTTGGGTGTAATTGTCGGAAGGAAAAGATAGACAATTTACACAAGGATTTATAGTGGTTCAACCTTCTAACAAAGGTCTACATCCACTACCTTAGCTTCCCACTAAGGATTTCCAAACAAATTCACTAAGAATTTCGTCCCCTTTTCTCGGATTAGGAGGAAACCGTTACAACGATCAAGCTTTCTACCCAAAGCTTGATCAAACACTCTCTTACAAGAGAAAGAGTTAGCAAACTAGAAATCCCGCTAATAGGTATGTGTTTGCAATACTAAGCACTCACCCAAAACCTAAACACTTGAGCAAATTTAACAATGTTAAGCTTACAAGTGTTGTCTAAGCAAGAAATATACAATTTAAGCTCTAGACAAATTTTGACATCATAATGTTGTAACAATTGAAGCATTAACCATTAAAAGATGCTTGGAGGTCCCTTTTATACTCCTTGATGAGTTTGTAGCCGTTACTAGCCGTTGGGATTGAGTTGGAGCCTTTATTTCCCACCATAAATGCAGTTCTGCAGCTTGGCGTATCGATACCCTTCAAACCGTATCGATACGGTCCCGATAAGGAATTAGCCGTTGGGCTTCTTCAGCTGATGTGTATCAATACGCTTACTTAGCGTATCGGTACAGTCCTGCAAATTAAAAGACCATTGGGAAAATGACTATTGGGGTAATTAGGCGTATCAGTACGCGATACACCCGTATCGGCACGCGACAAGCCGTTGGGCTATTTCAAAACACACTGTATCGATACGGCTAAGCATATCGGTACGGGTTTTTGCTACTGGAAAACTCATGTAGTTGAAACCCTAAGGCGTATCGGTACGGTCTGAGACCGTATCGGTACGGGAACTTGAAAAGCTTGATTTTGACTACTTTAAATGTACTTTAAATCGTTCTAAAGCCTTGTAAAACCCTTAAACATACTTTTAAGTTGTTTTTGACTAAAAACATATTTCAAATTCTTTTCAATTTAGTCCAAAACATTTTTCAAATATTATATCAAAACACTTAGTTCTACAATCTCCGCCTTTTGATATAATAAAACCAACTTGAAAAATTGTTTGGGATTCTCTCCCCCTTTGTATTTAAAAAATTGAATAAGAGACTTAAAATTTAAATTTGATTTAGGCTCCCCCTTATTCTCTTGAAAACTTGAAAAATCAATTTTTCAAACCATTTCTCCCCCTTTTTGTTATATCAAAAAGAATTTAAAACGACATTGAGCTCAAAATAACTTAGGAGGTAAAAAGAAAATTTGACACACTTAAAAATTTTGGTTTAAAATTAGGATCCCCCTTTGTAACCCCCTTAGCCCGGCCTAGACGGTTGACCCGAACTACGAAGATTACACGGGGAAAACCAAAGTCAACCCGAAAGTCAACCTTGATTAACGACCCTTTTTTCTTTTTAACCTTGTCTAAATGCATATTAACCCTAGGTGTACTCTTGAGATAAGCATATTCAAAAATCACAGCAATCGGAAAACAATAAGAGACTCAATTGCACAACATACGAATTTAGGGACCAATTTGTAAATTCTAGAAATTAAGAGGATTTTACCAATTTTCAAGTTACCATTATGAAATTAGTCATGTTTCATGCTTCTCCGTCAAATTTCATCTCAAACGGACATCTCAAACTCAATCAATTGTATATACGAAAATTAGGACTGAAACGTAAAGCTTGCAAACCTCAGAACCATTCAAATCAGTGCCCAACGGTCAAGTGTTTCGAAACGGGTCTAGACCGTTCAGAAACACGGCTTGGTAGTAGCCAAAGTGTTTCGAAACACTTCTGCCCGTTTCGAAACACCCAGGCCAAAACATGCACCTGTTTCGAAACAGGCAAGGGTGTTTCGAAACACCCTGCCCAAAAACAGCAGAAAAGTCTGTTTTACACTCTTTCGACTCACCAAACACATTCATATGACCCCCATATCATGCCTACAAGTCATCAAACATTAAAGGGACATATTTGCATCATCAATGCTCAATCACGGCCTCAAATAAGAAAAACCACAAGTCTAAAGGCATGCATCCTATAATGAAAAGCAAGCAATCATCAAAACTCCAAAACAAATACCAAATGGCCATTTACATGTTCCAACATCATCATAGTCATTAAACCAACTTAGGGAGTCCAAACATCTCCCAAAAACACAATCTAGGTTCCCATTGCCAAATACCAAAAGCTAATAGTGTTGTGAAAATAGTCACCATACGTGAGCTTAGACTTTCACTTGGATCCTTGACCTCCTTGTTGCCCTTAAAGCACTTCAATGCTCTGCGTTATTGGTTCAAGAAAGAGATAGCGTAAGCACAAATGCTTAGTGAGAAATGCTCTAATGAAACAACACAATAATGCACTTTGTAAAAACACCTTTCCAAGGCTTTTAATTTCAAAACATCATTTATCATGCTTCTATGCATACAAACCAAGCATCTCATGCTTCAATACATCAACATGTCATATTGGCTTTCAAGTGATAATCCATAACCATTTTTCAACTCAAAACACAATCGGATTCGCGGATTACAAGCGTTGTCCCATACGCTTCATACACACTACCAAACACTCAAGGTGGAGTTTACCGGTACAATCACAACCCCTCAACACCCGTGATGGAGTCTACGGTACAATTACAACCCCTCCACATCTCTCATTGGTAGTTGTATAACATCACTAACGAGAACACGGGACACACAACACAAGATCCTCACATCGCATTTTAACCACCATTATGATCTTAGACATCTCGTTAGTGTACTTGGATGGAGTTTACGATACCATTACAACCCCTCAACATCCAAGGCGACTTTATTCACGGTGCACACAATCCTATAGCCGGCTAACTATATCCGATTCAAGTACTTTTAAACCAACACATCACTTGTCAATATACATCATTTAACATCATCAATCCACTGTTTTTAAGCATTAAACAAAGCCATTAAATAATCATGCATCACTATGCATCAAACCACATTTATCAATGTTCAAATCAAGGATCTCTTACCTTGAGCATCCTTCAACACACGGCTTACAAAACCAGCATTAAACATGCTAAAATATGCTTTCAAAACAGAATTTAAACATGCAAAATAAACACATTGCATTCAACCATCTCATGGTTCATCAAAAAGAGAGTTTCTCCGAAACCTTACTCTTGAGCTTAGCTAAGTTGTTTAGACTTAAACTAAGCTCTCATAACCTTCAAACATTGGTTTCAAAGCTGAAAACCAAACTTCACTCACCGATTCTGTTTCGCAAGCTTGCCGAAACGCCGATCAAGCCTCCGGATCAACACCACAAGGATCCGAAGATGTCTCCCCTGTTTTAAACACATCAAAGCAAAGGATTAATGCATCATCATGCATTAAAATATTCAGCCAAGACACCTAAACTCACTGCTCTCATCAAAACTCACATTTCGGCTACCAAACACAACTGAAATCACATCCAAACACCTCTACAACAATACCCAGCCAAGATCCATCAATTTCAATCATTCTTAGACATCAATTAACATCCAAAAAGCACCTAATCACGTCCTTATACCTCCAGCTATAGCAGAACATCAAAATCACCCCAAAAACCACCATTTTCTCAAGCAAAAACTTAGGAAAATCAACCTATTCGGGATTGCATTGATTAAACCTCAATTACACATCATTTAGACATCCAAAATACATCAAAAAGACATCTCAAAACAGAGCCCAATCATTTATTACGAATTTCTTCAAAATTAAATCCAAATCTTGCATTTTAAGCCAAAATCAAGAACACAACATTAAAACCTTTAATAAAACTCAATTTAAGAATTGAGAACTTGGGAATTTCAGTAAAGAACTGAGTATTTAGAGGAGAAGGACGTTCATACCTCTAAATGTGGATTTCTTCTTGTTTAGAGCCAAAATCCTTGAAAATTCAATAAGCAAATGATGAGGATTTGGTGTAGAAATGATTAGGAATCATTTAGGGATTGAAATCTCAACTTTAGGTGTGAAAATCAAAGTTGTTGTGGAAATGTGTTTGGCTGAGAGAATTTTGAGAGAAAATGAAATGGGAAAATTTTGGCAAAAGTTAGTTATGAAACCAAAATGTGACTTTTCCCTCTTTTTATTTTTATTAATTAACATTAAATGAGTTTTTAAATTTTAAGAAAAATCTGGAGAAACCCTCCCTTGGGTAAATTAGCTCCTTAAAGATTCAAAGTTTCAATCCTTTTAAAACAATCACCAACTTTTCAAAAATTACATTTTAGTCACTAACTTGAAATGTCATATTTCCAAACCCCATTTTGTAAAATTGATTTCACCACTCTCTTATATATAATAAAAGAGGATTTTTAGATATTTTTCATATTTTTAATGCATCCCGAACTAGGCTTTCCCTAAAAACCACCTTTTATATTCGAACCGTAATTTAAATCGGTCCGGTTCAGACCCTAAACTTCCAAGCCCAAAATTGGGGTGTTACACCCTTACTCAAAGCATCATAAGAATGTTAGTTCAACATATATGATTATCTAGTTGACATAAATGAAAATAAATGAAATAAGAACAAAAACAACTAGATTTTACCACACTTGAGCCCAAGGGAGGATGTGAAGCCTTCCTTCTTCAAGTGTTCTTCCTTTGTGTACATGGATCTCCCCCTCAATTTTTGACTTGTTGATCACTCTCCATCACACCTAGCAAAAGACAATCAAGTAATTTTTGGTATCCAAATTGCTTTGGATCCATAGACATTAGTAGCACAAAATTTAGTCCCCTTAGGAATCCATTTTTCAATTTCATCCTTTTTAGTTGAAGTGGTTAGTCCTTTTGGGACCCAAACACTTCTAAAACGTTTACCATTCACAAATCTAGGGGCACTAGATTGTCTTACATAAAAATTTGATTTTCCAAAACTATTTTTCTTTTCAAGTTCATTGGAAATCAAATCTTTTTCTTTTGGAACTTTAAGAAGCAAATTTTGTAAATCAAAACATTTTTGTTCAAAATCTTTCAATTTTGCTTCAAGTTCAAGATTTGTTTTGGAAAGCAAATCATCTTCAATTTTTATTTTTGAAATCAACTTTTTGTTTTTGGAAAATGATGTCTTGAATTCCAAAAGAAAATCATCATAGGCATCTTGCAACTCATCAAATGTATATGAATTTGAAATAGATGAGTTAGAAGTTACCTCTCCCTCATTGAGGGCCATCAAGCATAGGTGGGCTACTTCATCATTGGTGGAGTCTTCATCACTCCATGTGGCCACATATGTTTGTTTTGAAGACGGTCCCCTCTTTTTGGATTTGTGGAGTCCTTCATCTTCTTCCTCGATTCATGCTTGGATTTATCCATTTCGCTTTTCATGAACCGGGTGAATTTGTTGAAGAGATAGGTCATCTCTTCATCTTCACTTTCCTCCTCACTTGAATCTACATGATGGCATGTGGAGGATTTGAGAGCAACGACACTTGCGTTGATGCCTAGCTCCATGATCTTCTTCTTCCCCATCGCTCTAATCTCTTCCTTCTTCTTCTCCTCTTCTTTTTTTTTCTTCATTATTTGGTGAGTGAGAAGTGACTTTATGAGTTCATCAAGCTTCAAGGTTTTGAGATTCTTGGCTTCGATGATGGCGGTCCTCTTTGAGTCCCATGACTCGGGAAGGGAGTAGATAAGCTTTTGGACAAGCTTCTCTTCCGGGATGGCTTCTCCATAACCTTTGAGTCCATTTGTGATAGTGGAGAACCTATCAAAAATCTTCTCGATGTTCTCTTCCGGATCCATCTTAATGTTCTCATACTCTAAGGTGAGGAGCCCGATCTTGGCCTCCTTTACTTCATTTGTCCCTTCGTATGTGACTTCAAGCTTGTCACATACCTCATTGGCACTCTCACAAGAAGACATCTTCTCATAGATGTTTGGGCCAAAAGCACAAAATAGGATGTGCAAGGCTTTGCAATTTAGCTCCATCTTCTTGCGATCTTCGACATTCCATTCCGCTTTGCTTCGTTGAGGCACGAACGGACCATCTTCAACTATGTCCCATAGCTTGTAGTCTCTTGACTTCATGAAGAATTTCATCTTTGTCTTCCAATGGGCATAGTGATTTCCGTCGAAGAAAGGCAATTTGTCGATGGATTGCGCCATTTGAGCTGGTTGGTGAAATGATGATCGAGCTTGCCGAATCTTCTCAATAGGATGTGAATCCCCTTCGATTGAGCCAAGCTCCGATACCAATTGTTTAGATTTAGGGGGCTTGATACCTTCAACCGTTCTTGCTCGCCAAGTTTGGAGAAGTTGGATAATTTGAGTGTAATTGTCGGAAGGAAAAGATAGACAATTTACACAAGGATTTATAGTGGTTCAACCTTCTAACCAAGGTCTACATCCACTGCCTTAGCTTCTCACTAAGGATTTCCAAACAAATTCACTAAGAATTTCGTCCCCTTTTCTCGGATTAGGAGGAAACCATTACAACGATCAAGCTTTCTTCCCAAAGCTTGATCAAACACTCTCTTACAAGAGAAAAACTTAGCAAACTAGAAATCCCTCTAATAGGTATGTGTTTGCAATACTAAGCACTCACCCAAAACCTAAACACTTGAGCAAATTTAACAATGTTAAGCTTACAAGTGTTGTCTAAGCAAGAAATATACAATTTAAGCTCTAGACAAATTTTGACATCATAATGTAGTAACAATTGAAGCATTAACCATTACAAGATCCTTGGAGGTCCCTTTTATACTCCTTGATGAGTTTGTAGTCGTTACTCGTCGTTGGGATTGAATTAGAGCCGTTGGAGCCTTTATTTCCCACCATAAATGCAGTTCTGCAGCTTGGCGTATCGATACCCTTCAAACCGTATCGATACGGTCCCGATAAGGAATTAGCCGTTGGGCTTCTTCAGCTGATGCGTATCGATACGCTTACCTAGCGTATCGGTACGATCCTGCAAATTAAAAGACCGTTGGGGTAGTTAGGTGTATCAGTACGCGATACACCCGTATCGGTACGCGATTACCCGTTGGGCTATTTCAAAACACACTGTATCGATACGGCTAAGCGTATCGGTACGGGTTTTGGCTACTGGAAAACTCATGTAGTTGAAACCCTAAGGCGTATCGGTACGGTCCGAGACCGTATCGGTACAGGCACATGAAAAGCTTGGTTTTGACTACTTTAAATGTACTTTAAATCGTTCTATAGCCTTGTAAAACCCTTAAACATACTTTCAAGTTGTTTTTGACTAAAAACATATTTTAAATTCTTTTCAATTTAGTCCAAAACATTTTTCAAATATTATATCAAAACACTTAGTTCTACAATCTCCTCATTTTTGATATAATAAAACCAACTTGAAAATTTGTTTGGGATTCTCTCCCCTTTGTATTTAAAAAATTGAATAAGAGACTTAAAATTTAAATTTGATTTAGGCTCCCCCATATTCTCTTGATAAACTTGAAAAATAAATTTTTCAAACCATTTCTCCATCGTTTTGTTATATCAAAAAGAATTTAAAACGACATTGAGCTCAAAATAACTTAGGAGGTAAAAAGAAAATTTGACACAGTTAAAAAATTTGGTTTAAAATTTAGCTCCCCCTTACTCAAAGCATCATAAGAATGTTAGTTCAACATATATGATTATCTAGTTGACATAAATGAAAATAAATCAAATAAGAACAAAAACAACTAGATTTTACCACACATGAGCCCAAGGGAGGATGTGAAGCCTTCCTTCTTCAAGTGTTCTTCCTTTGTGTGCATGGAGCTCCCCCTCAATTTTTGACTTGTTGATCACTCTCCATCACACCTAGCAAAAGACAATCAAGTAATTTTTGGTATCCAAATTGCTTTGGATCCATAGACATAAGTAGCAGAAAATTTAGTCCCCCTCGGAATCCACTTTTCAATTTCATCCTTTTTAGTTGAAGTGGTTATTCCTTTTGGGACCCAAACACTTCTAAAACATTTACCATTCACAAATCTAGGGGCACTAGATTGTCTTACATAAAAATTTGATTTTCCAAAACTATTTTTCTTTCCAAGTTCATTGGAAATCAAATCTTTTTCTTTTCGAACTTTAAGAAGCAAATTTTGTAAATCAAAACATTTTTGTTCAAAATCTTTCAATTTTGCTTCAAGTTCAAGATTTGTTTTGGAAATCAAATCAAATCATTTTCAATTTTTATTTTTGAAATCAACTTTTTGTTCTTGGAAATGATGCCTTGAATTCCAAAAGGAAATCATCATAGGCATCTTGCAACTCATCAAATGTATATGAATTTAAAATAGATGAGTTAGAAGTTACCTCTCCCTCATTAAGGGCCATCAAGCATAGGTGGGCTACTTCATCATCGGTGGAGTCTTCATCACTCCATGTGGCCACATATGCTTGCTTTGAAGATGGTCCCCTCTTTTTGGATTTGCGTAGTCCTTCATCTTTTTCCTCAATTCATGCTTGGATTTATCCATTTCGCTTTTCATGAACCGGGTGAATTTGTTGAAGAGATAGGTCATCTCTTCATCTTCACTTTCCTCCTCACTTGAATCTACATGATGGCATGTGGAGGATTTGAGAGCAACGACACTTGCGTTGATGCCTAGCTCCATGATCTTCTTCTTCCCCATCGCTCTAATTTCTTTGGTGAGTGAGAAGTGACCCCATGAGTTCATCAAGCTTCAACGTTTTGAGATTCTTGGCTTCGATGATAGCGGTCCTCTTTGAGTCCCATGACTTTGGAAGGGAGTAGATGAGCAATATGAGTTGGTAAAATAATCCTTCGAGAATTATAGATAACATATGTTATCAATTGACATATGAAATAAGCCAATGTGGATATAAGCTCTGGTAGCCAAAAAGTCAGTTGAAAGCTCTAAAAGAGCTACATATTGCTACCAAAAGAATAATTTTCATTGAAAGCTCCAGAATAGCTAAATATATTCATATTCGAATGAACAATTTTTGGTGGACAATGTATTATCAAGTTTAAAAGAAACTTGTATTTCAAAATTTGTACCACACGTGTGCAAGTGATATTGATTCACATGTTTTAGTAAACCATAAGTTTACAAATTGAGGAACATATATACACACACACATGTATATATAGTTGGTATGATCGGTTAGACCATCCCGATTAATAATGATGCGAAAGCTTTTGAGATTTATATGCACATTTATTAAAAGAACCCGAAGTTCTTGTGGTGCTTGTTCTCAAAGGAATTGAGTAAATTCCACTTATAAAATAACACGAAGTTCTTGTGTTGCTTGTTCTCAAAGGAACTGATTAAGATCCCACTTACCAAAAGAACTCGAAGTTCTTATACTAAAGTGGATTCAATTAATTTGGCAATATTTTATATGCGTCTAATTATTTTGTGGATCCATATTTGTCCTTGAAGGATGTAAAATGCTAGAAGCATTTGGAAATTTCTGAGAAAATTTATTTAGACATGCCCCTTGAATATTTATATTTTGGCGCATTTGGTGGAATCGCCTTAGTGAATACCTTGTGAGAAAATACTACAACTATGATCAGATTTCCTTATATATTTTATAAAGGAGTTTGGATCAAGATTCATTATATTATTAAAACTCTTGAAGAGTTTTAAATTAGAAACTCATGAAGAGCTCTCAAAGTATTTAATGAAAGTATTTGAAAAAAAAAGAATCTTGAGATGTGGTTTTTTCTCGACCTAAAGGTCAAGCACATAAATATGCGTTTTGTTTATGAATAAAGATAATTATATCTTTTCTTGGTCTTGAAGCACCATATATTAGTTGGTCAAGAAATATCCATAAATATATAAAGATCATTACTTTTAGATCTTCAAATGCTTTTCTCGGTTGGAACATGCTTGTTTGATTGTGGAATCGAATAGTCTTATAGCGGTGAATCCATTGCAACAACATAATGTTAAAGGTTTGTATTCGACATTACTACGACATATTGATGTGGTTATTCAGGACAGCTGGCAGGTTGTGTTTTCGCACACTTGTCGTGGTGGTGTTTTCGCTAAGGTAACGTGGTCGCGGACGTTATGGCAAAGTTGGTGCCTCATGACTCTACTATCTGTCATTTATTTTATAGCCCCCTGATGCAGTTTTTGTTCCTCTCCATTAGGATAGTAACATCCAGTCAATTGTAGATTGATCTACTTTTAATAAAATCTCTATTTATTAACCCCAAAAAAGTTAGTTTTTGAAACCGAAGTGTTGACAAGAATACTTAGGGTTCGAATACCTCACCATTCACAAAGTCATAAGTTCTTAACACCACTCATATACTCGACGCATTCAATGTTTACTCAGATGTATGTTTATTTTCTGAAAAATGGTGATATCGACAGCCAACGATAAGTTAAACGACTGTGAGAAACAGGGGTAGTTCAAAGGTCTATGAGACCCTATACAAATTTATTAAATTGATGTCCTTTAATTTATAATCTCAAAAATAAAATATTTTTAAAAAAATATTTTTATCTCAGTAAAAAAATATTATGGGGCCCTCTTTAAAGTCATCATCTTTTTATTTTTCTTGTAATTTATTAAACCAAAATCTTTTGTTTCCCATATAAATATTTAATTGAACTCATTTTAGGCCCCTCTTTTCTTGGGGCCCTATGCAGTCGCTCCTCTCGCACATGTTAAAAAGGGTGCAAGGCGCACTAAGACGATATGGGTTTTATAGCCAAGGTGCGCGCCTTATTGAATTAAGGTGCACATATTAAAAATAAAATATATACATGTTTTTTCCAGTTGTATAGTCAAGCAAAAGAAAAGTTCATGCAATGTAAACACCAAAGAATATTCATCATCAGCATTAATGTATTAAGCATCACTTCAAAGTTTTCTTCATTCAATAAAATTTTGGAAAATACGAATAATTAGATTCTTTGAATGTTCAACTTCAACATGAACCAATCAAGGAGAATGTATAAATGCACATGAAGCAGAGTACTAAACTAGAAAGAAAATTTAGTACTTTAAAAAGACTATAAGTTCAACAAAAGCTCTTCATTTTATTTACCTTTTAACTTTCCAATCAAAAAAACATATGACATTGCATTTTATCATGCAATATGAACTTTTTTATATTGTAAATTGGCAAAGCTAGTTATATAATAACCTCAAAAGGATACATGATATGGGTAATTATTCCATGCACACGTTTGTGGAGTTTAGTTAAGATTTAGGGTTTACGGGTTTAAGTTTAGTAGTTTTAAATTTAGGGGTTGTTAATAGAATTTAGGGTTTATAGTTAAAATTCAAGGTTTATAGGTTAAAATCTAAGTACATGAATATATTATCCTAAACCCTAAACCCTAAATTATAAACCCATACACTAAACCCCTAAACTCAATTAAATTTAGTTCAAATTTTAAAACTCAACCAAATTCATTTGAATTTAAATTCGATCCAATTTAATTAATGTTTGTATATATCGTGTGTTATGATTTAAGTTCAAATTTGTAAAACTAATATTTGATTTTGATATAACAAGGATTTGCAAGGACCGATTTGTAAAATTAGATAAATTTTTAAGTACTCAAAAAGACTCACAAAATGACAAGGATTTGAACTTCAAATTATTTCCAAGTGTTTTTATACTCAAATAGCCAAGTTTGATCTAGGCGTATCGATACGCCCTTTATCAATATCGATATAGATTTTAGCTACTGGAATATGTTTTATATTTAATGGTTTTTGGGTACCGACACGCGTATAGTCGTATCGGTACACCATTCATACCTGGGAAACCAAATGGCCTTTGAGTATCGATACGGCTTTATGCGTATTGATACGGGGTGTTAAGATTTTGTAAATATTTTGTATTTATTATTCGTTCGTTGCCTTGTCAATTTATTGGAATCACAAACTATGAAAATTGATTAAAGCGTACTGATACCCTCTTAGGCATGTCGATACAATTTTTCATTTACAACTTCTTTAGATTCTAGTGAGCAAAACTGGTACCGATATGGTACGACCCGTACCGATACATCTTTGTAAAATACACTTCTCGTATCGAGACGGCATCCCACTTATCGATACCCCTTTGCACAACGACTATTTTTTTCTTATGACATGTACTGATACCCATGCCCACTGCATTTATTGCGGGAAAATTGCAGCCCAACGATTATATTTATGATATCAGCTAACCAAACGGTTGGAAATCAATGAGGGGTATGTAATCAAGTCTCCAAAGCTACAACAACAAGTATTCATTAAGTCTAAAGCATTCAATCACATATCCAACAATCTTTGAGCTACTGGAGCCATATCTTGTAACCCACTTGAGTGAGCTAAATTGTAAATCATTTGATTCAAGTTTTGGTGTTTGAGTAAACTTGTAATTGGGCAAATGTACTACCTTTGAGAGGATTTTCAGTTTGCTATTATTCTTCTTGTAAAAGAGAGTTGTTTTCAAAACTTTGGGGTACAAGCGTTGAGTGTGTAAAAGATTCCTCTTGGGCCTAAAAAGTGAAGAAATTCTTAGTGAATTTGGGAAAATCCTTAGTAGGAAGCTAAGGTTGTGGATGTAAACCTTGTTAGAAGGATGAACCATTATAACTATTTGTGTCTCAATCTTTTTTATTTTCCAATTTGCTTCCACATTTTTTAATTTGTCAATTCACCTCCCTCTTTGACACTTTCACCATCGATTGATCATCACAACAATTGGTATCGGAGCTACACTCATTGGAGGAATTAACACCCTCTTGAGTCGATCCTAAGGTGATTTAATCAATCGTCGATCAAGCCATGGCCTCCACTTCCGGCAATAGTCTCTTCAAGTTTCAATCCATCACCAAGCTGCCGTATTTCAATGGGGATAACTATTCTTATTGAAAGAATAGGATGAAGCTCTTCATCAAATCCAATGAATACCTCCTTTGGGATGTAGTAGAAGAATGGTCATTAATTCCTATGAAGGTTGAAGGAGAACAACACATCCCCAAGATAAGATAAGAGTATATTGATGATGACTGGAGGAAGATGCAAGTAAACAACAAGGCAATGCATATACTATTTTGTGCTCTTGGACCGGATGAGTACTCAAGGATGTCTTCTTGCACGAGTGCAAAAGAGATATGGGACAAGCTCGATACCACTTATGAAGGCACAAACGATGTAAAGGAGACCAAGATTGGACTCCTCCACTTGAGCTACAAAAATTTCAAAATGAAACCAGATAAGGACATCACCAAGATGTTCGATAGATTCTCCATCATCATCAATGTGCTTAAGGGCTATGGAGAAGTCATTTCAGAAGACAAGCTTGTCCAGAAGCTTATCTACTCTCTTCTTGAGTCATAGGATGGAAAGAGAATCACCATCATAGAAATTATGCTAGTGAAGCTTGATGCTCTTTCGGTATCTCTTCTCACCCCACGAGATCATGAAGAAAGGAAGAGAAGAAGAGAGATGAAAAGAAGATGGAGAAGAAAAACGTGGAGAAGAAGAAGATTAGAGTTGCTCTCAAAGCTTCACAAGAATAGAGAGATTCTAGTAAGGAGGAAGATGAAGAAATGGCTATGCTAGCCAAAAGGTTCACTCGTTTCATGAAATCCAATTAGGGAAGAAAGTTCCATCAAGAAGGGGATTTCAAGAACAAGGAAGAAGAGAATGATCAAATAGTTTGCTATGAGTGCAAGAAACTGGGGCACATCAAGCTCGATTGTCCTCAACTAAAGAAGAAAAGCTTCAGGAAGAAGAAGCTCAAGGCTCATATTGCTACTTGGAATCATCCGATGAAGAGGAGCAAGAAGTTGTCAATATTTGTCTCGTGGCATTAGAAAATGATACAAAGGTAACCTCTAACTCATCTGATTTTGATTTTACATATGATAAGCTTCAAGAAGCTTATGATGAGTTACAAGAGGTATATGATGAGTTGGTAGAAAAGTATAAAGAATCACTTTTGAAAAACAAGTAAACGGTTTCAAATTTGAAAAGCCAAAATGATTTCTTAGCTGAAACCAACTCAGAACTTGAAAACAAGGTTTTGGATTTACATGCAAAGCACAATGATTTTTAAAAAAATTAAGATTTAAACAACCTTCTTTCTAAAGTTCATGATGATCACTAAAAGGGAGTTGGTGATCTCAAAGCTTCTTTGAAAAAAGTTGGGAATTCTCGTTTTGAAAAAGTAACTTTTTCAAAACCCAACTATGTGAAAAGAAACTTTGATGGGTACAAACAAATAGGCTTCCAAAGGCCCTCTAGAGGCAAGAGGATTAGAAGTGTTTGGGTTCCTAAGGAACTTGTCACTTCTAATGACATTAGTGCTATTACTTCTTAGATTCCCAAGGGAACCAAGATTTTGGGAGCTAATACTCATGGACCCAAAAGAATTTGGATACCAAAAATCAAGATGTAATTTTTTGTTTGTAGAAGGAGCATTGTTACAAGGCCAAATCTTCAAGTGCAAATGCATGGTACCTAGATAGTGGATGCTCAAGACACATGACCAGTGACAAGAGTCGATTCTTGGAGCTAAAACCAAAGAGTGGATGAGTAGTGACGTTTGGTGACAACTCCAAAGGCCACATTGAATGAATTGGTTCCATTGGCAATCACTCTTTCATACTTATTGATAATGTCTTGTATGTCAACGGTCTTAAGCATAATCGTTTGAGCATAAGACAACTTTGTGATAAAGGTTTCAATGTGCTTTTTGATTTAAATGGATGTAAAATTATCAACATTGAAACTAACAAAATTATGCTTTTTGGTAATCGCATAGGAAACATTTATATGGTGCATTTAGATGTCATTCATATTTCCAATGCATGGTTTGTAGCTAAAGATGGGCATGATTCATGGTTATGGCATAGAAAACTAGAACATGCTAGCATGAGTGTTTTGGAAAATTTTATTTCTAATAATTTAGTAAGAGGTTTGCCAAAATAAAGTTTTCTTATGACAAAATTTGTGATGCTTGTGCAAAAGGAAAACATAAAAGAGTTTCTTTCAAACCTATTAATGATGATTCTACAAGTAGAATTTTACAATTGACCCACATGGATCTTTTTGGCCCTATTAGAACAATGAGTTTGGGTGGAAAATCATATGCAATTTTTTTAGTTGATGACTACTCTACATATACTTGGGTTCTGTTTTTAAGTACTAAGGATGAGGCTTTAGAAAAATTAATCACATTTTCAAAAGTTAATCAAAACAATGTTGGTCACTCTATTTCTCACATTAGGAGTGATCATGGAACCGAATTTTAAAATTTAGGTTTTGTGGAGTTTTGTAACTCAAATGGTATTAGCCACAATTTTTTCGCTCCTCACACACCTCAACAAAATGGGGTTGTTGGGAGGAAAAATTGAACTTTAGAAGAAATTGCTAGAACCATGCTTTGTGGAAATAATTTGCCTAAGTATTTTAGGGTGGAAATCACAAATACGGCTTGCTACATTGTCAATAGAGTAATGATTAGACATATTTTAAAGAAAACACCTTATGAACTTTTCAAAAATAAAAAACCTAACATTAGCTATTTTCATCCATTTGGTTGTAAATGTTTTGTTTTAAACAATAGAAATGACAATTTAGGTAAATTTGATGCTAAAAGTGATGAAAGTATTTTTCTAGGTTATTTTTAAACTATAAAGCCTATTGAGTATTTAACAAGAGAACTTTAGTAGTAGAAGAGTCTATAAATGTGGTTTTCGATGATAACCTCCTTCTGAGGAAGGATACTTGTGATGATGATGATGTTAGAATTTTTTATGCCAATGATGGTGGAGAACAACCATCAAAGGTATATGAAGTTCCATAAAAAGAAGAAACACAAAATCCACCTCCAGAAGCCTTGAAGGACATGACTATAGAGGAAAAGAGGTGACCTACCCAAGGGAGTTCAACTATGTCAAAGCTGGTGAGATTTTGGGTGATCTATCCAAAGGGGTAACCACTAGGTGTTCTCTTAGAAATACGTGTAACTTTGTTTTATTTATCTCATGCATTGAGCCTAAAAATGTCAAAGAAGCGTTAAACGATGATTATTGGATATTGGTCATACAAGAAGAGTTAAATCAATTTGAGAGAAGTAAAGTATGAACATTAGTTGATAGGCCTAGTAATAAATCTACCATATGAACTAAATGGGTTTTTAGAAACAAACTAGATGAGAGTGGTAACATAGTGAGAAACATGGCTAGGCTTGTTGCTCATGGTTACACTTGTAACCCCCTTAGCCCGGCCTAGATGCCCGACCCGAACTAAGAAGATTACACGGGGAAAACCGAAGCCAACTCGTTAAAGTCAACATCGATTCACGACCCTTTTTTATTTTTCTTCTCTAGATGCATATTATTATCCTATATGTTCAGCAAAACGGTTGGGTGAAAACGCCACAGCGATCGGAGTTCAATTAGGGGTTCAATTGCATACATTTGACTTTTAGGGACTAAACTATAATTTCTATAAAATACAAGGACTTCCAAGATTTTATAGTTACCAATCATCAATTAGTTATGTAACATGCCAACATGCCAAATTTCAGCTCAAACGGATCATCCAAACTCATTCAATTGCACACACAATATTCAGGGACCAAAATGCAACATTTCCAAACTTTAAAAGATACTTTTAACTGAAATTTAACTACCCGTATCGATACACTTGGGCCTGTATCGATACGCGGGAAGACAGTAGCTAAAGAAGGGTTGGGCGTATCAAAACGCTTCCCCGCGTATCGGTACGGCCTTCAAACTTGGCCTAGATGTATCGATACGCGGGCAATCCGTTTCGATACCCCTGTACAGAAATGCCTCATTTTGCCTTATCGTATCGATACTCTTTCGCGTGTATCGATATGCGTACGAGATTGGCTTCATCCAACTTCTTTGAAACATACAAAAACACATCCGATCTAGCTCAAAACATGCATGCAAGATATATTCCATCTAATAGACTTTTAAACACCATCAAACAACAAATCATACTCATCAACCACTTCATATTATGATGACATTTAGCTATTCTAGCATGCTTAAGATATCAAGCTATAGAAAAGGTAAAACACCACAAACAAACCATAGAACCATATAAAAGTCAAATACAAGTCCACAATCAGAAACTAAACATGCTTGAAACAACAAACATCTCCAACAAAATCAGAAAGTAGAAGTCTCACCCATTGCCACTTATTACACTAATGGTGAACCACATACATCTCTTAAACAAAGCCTTGGAATCCTCTTGCTTTTGGGCTGCCTTGAATTTCTCAATTCTCTGCATTTATGAAACAATGAGCGTAAGCATAAAGCTTAGAGAGGATCGCTAAACAACATTCATCAATGCATTTTACATGACTTGCAAAACCACCACTTTTATCACATGCCTTTTCATAAAGCATGTCTTCTCAAGACAACAATGCATTTAATAAACATATGCTCATATGCAACATTTTAAAACAACAATTAAACCATTGCTCATGCTTTACCAAGCATTCATGCATTCTTGCATCATTTACAAGCATCGCATGCTTCACATTAATCATTAACATTATATTGGCTCACAAGTGATAATCCATAAACCATTTCAACACAAGACACAATCGGATACGCGGATTACAAGCGTTGTCCCATACGCTTCATACATACTACCGGACTACATAAGGTGGAGATCAATGGCACAATCACAACCCCTCAACACCCGTGATGGAGTTTAATGGCACAATCATAACCCCTCAACGTCACTCATTGGTAGTTGTATAATTCCACTAACGAAAGTATGAGACACATACACAAGACTCACACACGGGACTAACCATTCACCGTTGTGATCTTAACCTCGATCGTTAGGGTACTTGGATGGAGATTACGACACAATCACAACCCCTCGACATCCAAAGTGACTTTATTCACGGTGCACCCAATCCTATAGCCGGCTAACTATATCCGATTAAAGTAACCAAAAACTATTTCAATCATTTGCCAATATAATCATTTAACATCAATAATTCACTGTTTTACAAGCATAACCACAATGCCATTTCCACAAGCATAACATGCTTAATATCATATGCATTCAACACATGAAAACCAATGATCACTTACCTAGTGCATCCTTAACATAATGGCATTAAAATCCAGCATTAAACCATGTTTAAACATGCTTAAAAACAGTAAACAAAACCGCATTTATCTCAAGTGCATTTTCATCAAAGTATAGCACATTTCCAAGAGAGAACATTTGAACCACTTACTCTTGAGCTTGGCTAAGTGTTTCAAACTTACACTAAGCTCCCAAGACCACGCCCAAAGTGTTACAAAGTAAGAAATTGCATTTCCACTCACCGATACGTGAAGCCTTGCTCGTCGACACGAAATTACCTTTCCGGAGCCTCCAACAACACCTCGTTTGCTTCCGGATCAAGATCCCATGTTTTCACATCATCAAAACAGAGATCTAAATGCATTAAAATGCATTCCAACACTAGCAACAATTCACAAACTCGTTGCTCACCCAAACTACACCAATTTACCCAACTGAAACAATCGAAAACTCAATCGATTGCTTTCTAAACCAAGCCCAGCCAACATACATCACTTCCAAGCCATAATAAACATCAAAACACAACATATAAACAACCTAACCCAACCTTATACCTATAGCAAGCAAGATTCCACCATTTCACCTCAAAAACCCACTTAAAACAACCAAGAAACTCAAGGACCTCAAGGATTTCGGGATCTAAGTTAGCAACACATCATTTTAACATATAAATTAACTTTAAACTCAACTAAAATCAACACAAAACAAAGCTTAACTCATCAAGTCCGAAAATTAAGATTTCGACCATATTTTTACAAGATTTTGATCTCCAATCAAAACTATAATGAAAACTCAACCAAAAATAGTATTTAGAATCCAAATATCTTGGGAATTTCAATAAAGAACTTAGATTAGAGGTTGAGAACGTGATTTACTACCAATTCTTGCTTCCCTCAATGAATGACAAGTTTTCCTTAGCAAAATCTTGAAGAATTAGGAAAGATCACTTGAAAATGGTTTAGAAAATGTTGAGAGAGTTTTTGGGAGAAAAGAATTCTGGAAAAAGATGAGTGAATTAGTGTTAAGCTGAAAAATGAGAAAGAATTGGTAGTTACGTGATTGAAAATCTCACATTAACTAACTATATTAATTAATTAATATAAACCCAATTAAGTCCATTTAATTAAAAGCCTTTTAAAACACATGTCATATTGAGAAAAGGTCAAATTGACTTAAAGCCCCCTAAAGATTCTAAGATTTTGGCTTCCATATTAAAAATCATATTTTTCCAGTTTTGAAACTTTACAATTCGGTCACTACTAAAAATGTCCCATTTTCGAAATCCATTTTGTAAAATTGACTTGACCAACCTCTTAAACATATTTTTAGAGAATTTTAGAAATTTTTACCACATTTTTATCCTATCTTGATCTTTGATTTCCTTAAATCACCTTATGCGATTGGAACCGTTTTTGACCGGTCTGATCCGATGTCTAAACCATCTATGCCCAAAACCAGGGCGTTACAACACTCAAAAAGAAGAAATTGATTAAACCTATGCACCCGTAGCTAGAATAAAAACCTTTAAGATGTTGCTTACATTTGCATGTTGTCATGAATTCAAGCCTTTTCAAATGGATGTTAAAAGTGCTTTTCTAAATGGTTTTGTAAATGAAAAAGTGTATGTTGAACAACAACCAAGTTTTGAAGATCCAAAATACTCAAACCATGTTTTTAAACTTTTAAAAGCTTTCTATAGTTTAAAAAAGCTCCTAGAGCTTGGTATGAACGCTTGTCAATTTTTTTAATTGAAAAAGGTTTTGACAAAGGAAAGGTGGACACTACACTTTTTATTAAAAGAAAAGTCAAAGACATCTTAGTAGTACAAATTTATGTTGATGATATTATTTTTGGTTCTACTAATGAGTTGTTTTGCCAAGATTTTGCTAAGTTGATGTAAGGTGAGTTTGAAATGATCATGATGGGAGAGCTCTCATTCCTTTTGGGGCTCCAAATCAAAAAAAAAGGAAGAATGACATCTCCATCAATCAAGCTAAGTACATCACGGATATGCTCAAGAAGTTTGACATGGAGAATGTGAAGCCTCAAGCCACACCAATGAACTCTTCTACAAAGCTTGACAAAGATGAAGGGGTAAGTATGTTGATTCAAAGCTTTATAAATCAATGATATGATCTTTGCTTTACCTTACCGCAAGTAGAGCGAATATCATGTTTAGTGTTTGCTTGTGTGCTAGTTTTCAAGTTAGTCCTAGAGAATCACACCTACAAGTCGTTAAGAGAATCTTTAGATACCTTAGAGACACACCTTGTTTAGGCCTTTGGTATCCTAGAGAGTCTTCCTTTAGTTTGCATGCTTATTCGGATGCGAATTATGGAGGTTGTAAGATAAATAGAAAGAGTACATTCGGTACTTGTCAATTCCTAGGTAGTATGCTTATACCATGGTTTTGTAAGAAGCAAAATAGTGTAACATTATCTACCACTGAGGTAGAGTATATTTCGGTCGAAAGTTTTTGTGCTCAAGTCCTTTGGATGAAGCAACAACTCTTAGATTATGAAATTGATGTAGATATCATCCCTTTAAAGTGTGAGAATACTAGTGTCATTTGTCTTACTAAGAATTTCATCCAACATTCTAGAACCAAGCACATATAGATAATGCATCATCTCATTAGAGATCATGTGTAACGCCCCGGTTTTGGGCTCAGAAGTTTTAGGCGTTGACCGGTTCGGTCAAAGTGCTGATCGAATATATAAGAGTGAATTTAGGAAAGCCTAGTTCGGGTTGCATTAAAAATATGGAAAAATGTTCTAAAATCATCTTTTAATGTATAAAAGTGAACTGTGAAATCAATTTTGGAAAATGAGGTTCGGAGGGTTGACATTTTGGCTAGTGACCAAAATGTAATTTTTGAAAGTTTGGTGACTGTTTTATAAAGGATTGAAACTTTGAATCTTTAAGGAGCTATTATTCCAAAAAGAGTTTCTCCAGATTTTTCTAAGATATTTTAAGGCTTTATTCTGATTTTAAAGTTTATGAAATGTGGAGGGAAATCATTTTACCATTTCATAACTAACTTTTCTATTTTCTCTCAATTCTCCTTTTCTCTCATTTTCTCTCAACCCAAACACATTTCTCCAGATTTTCTTCTCTGATTTTGTCATCTAAATCACTCATTTCAACTCTCTTTTGATTCCTAATCATCTCTACAACAAAACCTCTCAATTTGCAAGTTGTTTCATCAAGCTTTTTGGCTCTAAAAAGGAGAAACTCAAGGTTTGGAGGTAAGAACGTCCTTCTCCTCTAAACTATCAGTTCTTTACTGAAATTCCTAAGTTCTCAATCCTTGATTTATGTTTTGTTAATGGCTTTTCAATTGAGATCTTGATTTTTGGCTTAAAATGCAAGATTTGGTGATTTTGGTGAAATTTTCGTGTGATCTGTTTGGGCAGTGTTTTGGAGTGTCAAAATGATGTTAAATGAATGCTAAATTGATTAGAAGTTGAGGTTTAACTAATGCAATCCCGGATAGGTTGAATTTCCTAAGTTTGGCTTGAGTTTTTGGTTGTTTTTGGAGTGTTTTTGGTGATCTGTTATACCTGGAGGTATAAGGACGTGTTTGTGATCATTTTGGATGTTAATTGATGTATAAAAATGGTTAGAAGTGATGGATCTTGGCTGGGTTAAGTTTTGGAAGTGTTTGGAGGTGATTTCGGTTGTGTTTGGTAGCCGAAATGATGGATTTGGGATGAGCAGCGAGTTGTGTTGTTGTTGCTGGTGTTTTTAATGCATAATGATGCATTAATGTTCTGTTTTTGTGTGCTTGAAACAGGGGAGTTTGATCCGTGAGCTTTAGAGGTGTTGCGGAAGGTTTCGGATGCTTGGAAGGCTTGTTGGCTAGCCTTGTTTTGGTTATCGGTGAGTGAAGTTGGGTTTTCAGCTTTTAAACCAAGGTTTGAAGTTTTGGGAGCTTAGTTTAAGTCTAAACAACTTTGCTAAGCTCAAGAGTAAGTAAAAGGATTTTCACTCTTGAATTGTGTTGTGATTTGGTTTTAAAAGCAAATGTGGTTGATGATTGAAATGCATGTGTTTTGCATGGTTTAATTCTGTTTTGTAAGCATATTTTAGCATGGTTTAATGCTGGTTTTGAAAGCCGTATGTGAAGGATGCTCAAGGTAAGAGATCCTTGGTTTTTATACATTGAAAATGTGGTTTTGATGCATGGTGTTGCATGGTGTTTCATGGCTTTGTGTAATGCTTTAAAACAGTGAATTGATGATGATAAATGATGGTTTTGCATATTGGTTATGCATGTGAAACATTGGACTAATGTGGTAAGATGGTTATATTGGCAAGTGAGGAAAATGGTTCTTGGTTTGTTGATCGGATATAGTTAGCCGGCTATAGGATTGGGTGCACCGTGAATTAAGTCGCCTTGGAGGTGGAGTGGTCAAGAGTGGACCGGGAAACTCCCTTCAAGTATCCTAACGAGATGATTGAGGTCATAATGGAGGTGTTGCCCATTCGAGGACCTTGGTTGAGCAAAGGTTATATGGTGGTTAAAAGTCCATATGTGAGAACCTTGTGCTTGTTGAGATCACAATGGCAGTGTTAAGTCCATGTGTGGATCTTGTGTAGGGTGTCCCGGATCTCGTTAGTGATGTTCTACAACTACCAATCGGTGAATGCAAAGGTTGTATGGTGTCTGAAAGTCCATACATGGGAATCTTGTGCATGTCAAGGTTGTATGGTGGTTAAAAGTCCATACATGGGAACCTTGGGGAAAAGCTAAGGTTGTATGGTGTTTAAAAGTCCATACATGGGAACCTTAGGATGTTGAGGTCAAATGGTGGTTAAAAGTCCATTTGGGAGACCTTGGATTGGTAGGGTGTAGGGAGCGTAGGGACAACGCTTGGAATCCGCGTATCCGATTGGATGTTGAGTTGAAAAGTGGATGTGGTTGATCACTTGAAGGCCAATATGATATTCTTGATTGTAAAGAAGCATGAGATGCTTGAAATGATGTATAATTGCATGTGAGGCATGAGGTGCTTGGAAAAGATGCATGGTTGCATGTAAAGTGTATAATACTTGTGAATGCATGTTTACTTGTTAAGTTGAACAAGTGTTGGTTATCATTTGGTAAATGATGCATGTGAGCATAAAATATCTTTATTGCATTGGAGTCTTGTAAGACTTGTTTTTAAAGGCATGTGAAGATGATGTTATGGTTCCTATGTTGCCTTGGTTAAATGCATGTGATGGATTATTTGAGTTATGGTTTTAAAAGGTTTCTTGCTCGAAATGGCTTTCAAGTTTAAGAAAGGTATGTTGTGAAATGGGAGTGTTTTCCATGGTTTTGTTTTAAGCTTTGCATATGGTGTTTATGCATGGATTGGCTAAATGGTTGATTTTCTTTTGTGAGTTGTTCTTTGAAAAGGTTTTCTTAGCTTGCTAAGCTAAGGGTTGGTTTTCATGTATGTGCAATGCATGGTTTTGAGCTTGATGTTGAAAAGGGTTTCCAAACATGGCTTTGGTAAACAAATCGGGTTTGTTTTAAAAGTGTTTAATGACCCGCTGCATTGATGGTGTTTTGGTTTTGAGCATTCCTCGCTAAGCATTATGTGCTTACGCTCCTTTTTGTCTATCAATGCAGATTCTTGAAGTTTGGACAGCAAGGAGCAAGGGATTCAAGGTGGACTCCAATGGAGATGTATGTCTCGGTGAATAGCTATAGTTAATAAAGGCAATGGGGTAGAATCTCTCGGGTTTATGTGTATGTGATCGTATATGTTTGATCAAGAATGTTTTAATGTTGTTGCTAATGTTGTTGGAACATGAATTGGCTTAAATGAGATTGATTTGGAAGGTTTGTGCCTAAATGGTTGCTTGTGTAGGAAGCATGCCTATAGATTTGGGGCTTTTCTTATATTTTGTGTTTCTGTTGAGTTGTTGATGCAAGTATGTCTCATATATGCTGAATTGCATGTTGGCAAAGTTTGGTGGCTTTTGGAGCATGTTTGGTTGATCAATTGCATGTTTAAGTATGCAAAATGCTGCTTTCTGAGCAGGGTGTTTCGGAACAGTTGACACCGTTTCGGAACGGGTGCCCTGCATAAACCCAGGCGTCCGAAACGGGTGCCACCGTTCCGAAATGGAAAGCATTCTGCCAGACCCCTGTTGCGGAACGCGTTGCGGAACGGCCCCGTGTTTCGAAACGGGCTTTGCCTGTTTCGGAACGGGTGACCGTTGGGGGCTGACATGGGCGGTTAAATGTTTCAAAATGTTTGCATTTTGGTCCTGAATCTTGTTTGTGCAATTGTATGAGTTCGGGATGTCCGTTTGAGCTGAAATTTGGCAGGGAAGCATGAAACCTGATTAATTTTAAGTTGGTAACTTAAAATCTGGTTAAGTCCATTAAGTTTTCAGAAATTACAATTTGGTCCCTAAAATTGTAATTTGTTCTTTTGGGTCCCTGTTTGATCTCTGATGTTTGTGATCTTTGAGTATGATGTTTGTGTGATCACAATTAGGGCTAACGTGCATCTAGACAAGATTAAAAAGAAAAAAAAAGGGTCGTTAATCAGGGTTGACTTTCGGGTTGACTTTTGTTTTCCCCGTGTGACTTTCTTAATTCGGGTCAACCGTCCAGACCGGGTTAAGGGGGTTACATTTGGTGGTATCAGAGCTGAGTTGCGAAGGTTGGGGAAAACGGTAAGTTGTTGTGATGTGTGTTTGATGTTTACCTTGTTGTGTGGTTGAAAGTTGGTTGAAACACGTGTTTTTGAGTATGCTGTTGATGTTTCTGAGCATGTTGCTGATGTATGCAAGCATGTTTTGTGGTTATGAATCTTGGTCGAGTTTATGTGGTTTTATGCTAATGCTGTGAGCTGGTGATATGCTTGATAAACTTGTAATGAGTATGTTATGTTGCTAGTATGCTGTTGCAAGTGAATGTTGTTTGGTGTAAGCATGATCAAAGTGTATTGTTTGATATGCTTGATGTTGTGATATCCATGTTGTGTTGACTGTTATGTCATGTAAAGGGGAGGATTCGGGATACCCATTGCCTTATTAATATAGCTATTGTGTTATTTTGGAGTTGGAGTTTGAATCCTTGCTTAATGCTGGTCTAACTGGTTTGTTTGCTTGTTGTGATTGTATGTTTGTTGTTGTTAGTGGTATGGCAAAGTCGATGAAAGAATGGCGGTTGAGTGAGATGGTTGCTGCCTTGGGGCAGGTTGTTAAGGCAAGGAATTCACCCTTTTGTAGAGGTGTTTTGTCTCAGCCTTCTGTGTCTAGTGTTGAAGTGGTAAGGCAAGGGAAAGAAACTGGTTCTGTGATGAAAAGTTCATTATATGTTGTTCAGGAGGTGTTGGGAACATCTCAGGCTGTGGTAGAGGTAAAGTCAGTGGATGTGCTGGCTGTGGGATGTGAGGGTTTGCCGAAGCAGCGTTTGCTTGATTTGGGTGCTGTGGAATATCATGGTTCTACACCGGAGATGTTTGAGGCCTGGTTGGCCAGTGTGATTCTGATCTTGGATCGGGAAGGCTGTAATTATGCTTGTAAGCTGGGGAGTGTTGTTTCTCTGATGTTGGTGGATGCGTGTGCCTGGTGGACATCTGTGGCTGTGGCGTCACATATTCCTGATATTGATTGGGATTTCTTTGTATCGGCCTTTTATGAGAGGTATCTTGGAAGGGAATTTCCAAGGGTTAAGCAAGGCGCGGGTAATGCTGTTGCGGGGCAAGTGTTGCTTGGGCAAGGAGTGGAAGTTCAGCCACCGGTATGTGACCGTTGTGAAAGGCGCCATGTTGGAGGTTGTTGGGGCGCAGGTGTTTGCTGGAATTGTGGTTCTAAAGTGCATGTTAAGCGTGATTGTCCACATGGAGTGAAGTCAGCTTTGGTGTTAGCCAAAGGGTCTCAGAAAGGTCGTGGGCACGGCCGAGGCAAGGTTCAGAGGTGGCAGAAAGAGCAGGAAGTTGTGAAGAGTGTGGGAAAGGAGAGTTGCTGGAAATGTGGGTCTGCTGGACACATGAGACGTGATTGTTTGATGTTGGCTCGGAATAGCCAAGGTTCTTTACCGCAAGGAGTTGGTGGTGACCCTGGTGTGTTAGCTGGTGCTGCAATGTTGCGGCAGGAGGATGATGGTTCCGCAAGGAAGAGAGCTCGTCTGATGAAGCTTCAGGGTGGTGTTGTGCTTCCAGGTAACCTTGTTAAGTAATCTTGCTCTAGTTGCCTTAGTTTGGTTTCTGTTGGTTTTCCTTGTGTGGTAAGTTTAGTCTTGTTGCTAGTATGTTTGGGGTAATGGTAGTTGTGGTTTGGAAACATCTTGGGTGTGAAGAAGGCTTGGGTGAGTATCTTGTGGTTAATGGTTGTTGGTATGATGGAGTTGGATAAGTTAGAAGGGAGTTAGGAGGTTGTTCTTAGACAGATTTTGAGGATGTTATTGGAGGGTGTGAACTGGCATTCATGCACAGTTAAAATCATTGTTATATGCTATATTATATATGTTGGTCCATGCATACATGTGGCATGACACTAGAGGTTTTGCATACATGTACATCAGGCATTGATAGGGCATGTAGGTGATCATGCATACGATGTTCACGCTCGCTAATAACTAATCGAATCTGTTAGTGTTGTGGTTGGATTAGGTGGGATGATGGGTTTTTAGAGGTTGTTTGGTGCTGAGTGAGAGTGAGAAGTGTTGGAGTTTGTTAAACTAGTTGCTAGTGATAGTGAGAGTGGTATAGCCTGTTGGTAGTAGGATAGTGTTGTTTCTTAAAGAGAGTTTAGTGGTTTGGTGGTGAGAAGTACTGGTTGAGGTTAGAATCGGTCAAGTGGTTTAAATAGCTAAGTGGAAGGGGTAGTTCCTTGGTGCTAAGTGAAGTTGCAGTTTAGTGGTTGTTTTTCTAAGTGCTGAAGCAGCTTAGCTTTTAAGTTGTTGTGAAAGGGTTGTGTTGGTTCTTAGCAACCTTTGAGGAGTTCAGAAGCTGTTATGTGTGTTTTGGTTAAGTAATGTTCTGGTAATGCAAGTGTTCTGGTTGAAGTTTGTAGTGAAAGGGCTGTGAAAGATCGAAGGCTTTTGTTGGTCGTTTGGGTTCTTGTGAGAAGTGATTGGCTGGTTGTGGTTAAGAAAGTTCCGTTTGAAGTCAGCTTGTAGTGTGTGGAGCGGCTGACAGATTCAAGTTAGGGTTGTGATGTAATTTTTGGTATCTGGGTGAGTAGTCCTGGTGAGCTGTTATGGTAATGTTTGTGGCGGATGTGAAGGATTGTCAGCTTCGTTGAAGAGCTTGAGTAAACAATTGATGTTTAAGGATTTTTGCTTGTTGGGAAAATCTTTGGAAGAGGTTTGGGAGTCGCAAGAGTTTTAGAAGCAGAGAAGTTGCCTAGTGGCTGAATTGGTTTGGTGGTTGTCTCTGTGTAGACAAGTCTTGGGAGTTGTGTGTTACAGTGTTGTCTGCTGTAAGAGCTGAAGTTCTTCAGGTTGATGTTGGGATTGTGTATAGTCCGGTTATGTGGAAGGTTAAGTCGTGGTCACCTTTGAGAGTTTGGATTTGTGAACAGTGTATGGTGGTGTTAAGTTTTGGTGGAGGTTTTGTGTGGAAAGTGATCAGTGGTGTTTGAGGCTATTGTGTTGTGTGTTGCTTTGAGAAGGTTGTGGTTCTCTTTTCGCCGGTTGAAATTTTGAGGACGAAATTTCCTAAGGGGGGAGAGTTGTAACGCCCCGGTTTTGGGCTCAGAAGTTTTAGGCGTTGACCGGTTCGGTCAAAGTGCTGATCGAATATATAAGAGTGAATTTAGGAAAGCCTAGTTCGGGTTGCATTAAAAATATGGAAAAATGTTCTAAAATCATCTTTTAATGTATAAAAGTGAACTGTGAAATCAATTTTGGAAAATGAGGTTCGGAGGGTTGACATTTTGGCTAGTGACCAAAATGTAATTTTTGAAAGTTTGGTGACTGTTTTATAAAGGATTGAAACTTTGAATCTTTAAGGAGCTATTATTCCAAAAAGAGTTTCTCCAGATTTTTCTAAGATATTTTAAGGCTTTATTCTGATTTTAAAGTTTATGAAATGTGGAGGGAAATCATTTTACCATTTCATAACTAACTTTTCTATTTTCTCTCAATTCTCCTTTTCTCTCATTTTCTCTCAACCCAAACACATTTCTCCAGATTTTCTTCTCTGATTTTGTCATCTAAATCACTCATTTCAACTCTCTTTTGATTCCTAATCATCTCTACAACAAAACCTCTCAATTTGCAAGTTGTTTCATCAAGCTTTTTGGCTCTAAAAAGGAGAAACTCAAGGTTTGGAGGTAAGAACGTCCTTCTCCTCTAAACTATCAGTTCTTTACTGAAATTCCTAAGTTCTCAATCCTTGATTTATGTTTTGTTAATGGCTTTTCAATTGAGATCTTGATTTTTGGCTTAAAATGCAAGATTTGGTGATTTTGGTGAAATTTTCGTGTGATCTGTTTGGGCAGTGTTTTGGAGTGTCAAAATGATGTTAAATGAATGCTAAATTGATTAGAAGTTGAGGTTTAACTAATGCAATCCCGGATAGGTTGAATTTCCTAAGTTTGGCTTGAGTTTTTGGTTGTTTTTGGAGTGTTTTTGGTGATCTGTTATACCTGGAGGTATAAGGACGTGTTTGTGATCATTTTGGATGTTAATTGATGTATAAAAATGGTTAGAAGTGATGGATCTTGGCTGGGTTAAGTTTTGGAAGTGTTTGGAGGTGATTTCGGTTGTGTTTGGTAGCCGAAATGATGGGTTTGGGATGAGCAGCGAGTTGTGTTGCTGTTGCTGGTGTTTTTAATGCATAATGATGCATTAATGTTCTGTTTTTGTGTGCTTGAAACAGGGGAGTTTGATCCGTGAGCTTTAGAGGTGTTGCGGAAGGTTTCGGATGCTTGGAAGGCTTGTTGGCTAGCCTTGTTTTGGTTATCGGTGAGTGAAGTTGGGTTTTCAGCTTTTAAACCAAGGTTTGAAGTTTTGGGAGCTTAGTTTAAGTCTAAACAACTTTGCTAAGCTCAAGAGTAAGTAAAAGGATTTTCACTCTTGAATTGTGTTGTGATTTGGTTTTAAAAGCAAATGTGGTTGATGATTGAAATGCATGTGTTTTGCATGGTTTAATTCTGTTTTGTAAGCATATTTTAGCATGGTTTAATGCTGGTTTTGAAAGCCGTATGTGAAGGATGCTCAAGGTAAGAGATCCTTGGTTTTTATACATTGAAAATGTGGTTTTGATGCATGGTGTTGCATGGTGTTTCATGGCTTTGTGTAATGCTTTAAAACAGTGAATTGATGATGATAAATGATGGTTTTGCATATTGGTTATGCATGTGAAACATTGGACTAATGTGGTAAGATGGTTATATTGGCAAGTGAGGAAAATGGTTCTTGGTTTGTTGATCGGATATAGTTAGCCGGCTATAGGATTGGGTGCACCGTGAATTAAGTCGCCTTGGAGGTGGAGTGGTCAAGAGTGGACCGGGAAACTCCCTTCAAGTATCCTAACGAGATGATTGAGGTCATAATGGAGGTGTTGCCCATTCGAGGACCTTGGTTGAGCAAAGGTTATATGGTGGTTAAAAGTCCATATGTGAGAACCTTGTGCTTGTTGAGATCACAATGGCAGTGTTAAGTCCATGTGTGGATCTTGTGTAGGGTGTCCCGGATCTCGTTAGTGATGTTCTACAACTACCAATCGGTGAATGCAAAGGTTGTATGGTGTTTGAAAGTCCATACATGGGAATCTTGTGCATGTCAAGGTTGTATGGTGGTTAAAAGTCCATACATGGGAACCTTGGGGAAAAGCTAAGGTTGTATGGTGTTTAAAAGTCCATACATGGGAACCTTAGGATGTTGAGGTCAAATGGTGGTTAAAAGTCCATTTGGGAGACCTTGGATTGGTAGGGTGTAGGGAGCGTAGGGACAACGCTCGGAATCCGCGTATCCGGTTGGATGTTGAGTTGAAAAGTGGATGTGGTTGATCACTTGAAGGCCAATATGATATTCTTGATTGTAAAGAAGCATGGGATGCTTGAAATGATGTATAATTGCATGTGAGGCATGAGGTGCTTGGAAAAGATGCATGGTTGCATGTAAAGTGTATAATACTTGTGAATGCATGTTTACTTGTTAAGTTGAACAAGTGTTGGTTATCATTTGGTAAATGATGCATGTGAGCATGAAATATCTTTATTGCATTGGAGTCTTGTAAGACTTGTTTTTAAAGGCATGTGAAGATGATGTTATGTTTCCTATGTTGCCTTGGTTAAATGCATGTGATGGATTATTTGAGTTATGGTTTTAAAAGGTTTCTTGCTCGAAATGGCTTTCAAGTTTAAGAAAGGTATGTTGTGAAATGGGAGTATTTTCCATGGTTTTGTTTTAAGCTTTGCATATGGTGTTTATGCATGGATTGGCTAAATGGTTGATTTTCTTTTGTGAGTTGTTCTTTGAAAAGGTTTTCTTAGCTTGCTAAGCTAAGGGTTGGTTTTCATGTATGTGCAATGCATGGTTTTGAGCTTGATGTTGAAAAGGGTTTCCAAACATGGCTTTGGTAAACAAATCGGGTTTGTTTTAAAAGTGTTTAATGACCCGCTGCATTGATGGTGTTTTGGTTTTGAGCATTCCTCGCTAAGCATTATGTGCTTACGCTCCTTTTTGTCTATCAATGCAGATTCTTGAAGTTTGGACAGCAAGGAGCAAGGGATTCAAGGTGGACTCCAATGGAGATGTATGTCTCGGTGAATAACTATAGTTAATAAAGGCAATGGGGTAGAATCTCTCGGGTTTATGTGTATGTGATCGTATATGTTTGATCAAGAATGTTTTAATGTTGTTGCTAATGTTGTTGGAACATGAATTGGCATAAATGAGATTGATTTGGAAGGTTTGTGCCTAAATGGTTGCTTGTGTAGGAAGCATGCCTATAGATTTGGGGCTTTTCTTATATGTTGTGTTTCTGTTGAATTGTTGATGCAAGTATGTCTCATATATGCTGAATTGCATGTTGGCAAAGTTTGGTGGCTTTTGGAGCATGTTTGGTTGATCAATTGCATGTTTAAGTATGCAAAATACTGCTTTCTGAGCAGGGTGTTTCGGAACAGTTGACACCGTTTCGGAACGGGTGCCCTGCATAAACCCAGGCGTCCGAAACGGGTGCCACCGTTCCGAAACGGAAAGCACTCTGCCAGACCCCTGTTGCGGAACGCGTTGCGGAACGGCCCCGTGTTTCGAAACGGGCTTTGCCTGTTTCGGAACGGGTGACCGTTCGGGGCTGACATGGGCAGTTAAATGTTTCAAAATGTTTGCATTTTGGTCCTGAATCTTGTTTGTGCAATTGTATGAGTTCGGGATGTCCGTTTGAGCTGAAATTTGGCAGGGAAGCATGAAACCTGATTAATTTTAAGTTGGTAACTTAAAATCTGGTTAAGTCCTTAAAGTTTTCAGAAATTACAATTTGGTCCCTAAAATTGTAATTTGTTCTTCTGGGTCCCTGTTTGATCTCTGATGTTTGTGATCTTTGAGTATGATGTTTGTGTGATCACAATTAGGGCTAACGTGCATCTAGACAAGATTAAAAAGAAAAAAAAAAGGTCGTTAATCAAGGTTGACTTTCGGGTTGACTTTGGTTTTCCCCGTGTGACTTTCTTAATTCGGGTCAACCGTCCAGACCGGGTTAAGGGGGTTACATCATGTCTTGAAAAATGTAGTTCTATACTATGTAGACACCTTGAACCAATTAGCGTATATCTTCACCAAACCTTTAGACAAAGAACATTTTTGGACTCTTAGGAGAGAGTTAGGGCTTACTAGCCTTTCTTGAACCTTAAGCCTTATTTTTTATCTTAAATTTGCTTGAATTTGGTTGATGTCCATGCATGTGTGATTTTCCTTTTATATGCATCTATTCATTTTGTTAGGGGGTATGCATATGTTTTTACCCATTCATGATGATCTCATATCATATACATGCATATCGATTCGATTAAGTTTGAATTTTTGGGTTGCTTGAAGCCTAATCTATTAATTTAGTCAGGGGATATCGATACGGGGTTTCACATATCGATATGGGTATGAGGGGCAACAGTTCAGTATATGTGAACTTGTATCAGTATGGATTAGGGATTGGTACGGTTAAACCCGTACCAATATGCGGTTACGATACGCAATAGTTTTCCTAATTTAAAATGAACTCTACTTTTTTTCTAAAACCCTAGGTTGAGTTTTCCCTATTTAAACCCTTCAAATCCTTTGTTTTTTTCTCACAAATCTTCAAAATTTCTTTGGGACCTTTTGGTTTTAACATCAAACCCAAACAATCTTATCAAGCATTGTGCACAATCATCTCTTCATTCATCCATAATCCACATTCTCAAAGTATACTTTTTTCTTTTATTTTAAATTTCTTCTATATTTGTATACTGGTTGTATTCAAAAAAATTGTATATTTAGTATGTATATAACATTTCTTTCAAAGATTTTTAAAAAATCTTTCAAAACTGATTTTTTTTGTTCGAATATAGAAATTATACTCGTATATTTTTTGTTATTTGTTTCAAATTTCTTTTCACCAATGTTTTTCTTATACTTATATATGATTTTTAAACTATACAATATAATTGTTCACAATACTTTGATCATTGGATTAATTTATTAGATTGAATGTGATGTTTATGCATCATTGTTTTTATGGTTTAAAATTGTTTTTCAGGATTTCATCATGGGTCCTAAGAAAAAGAGAAAGAAAGGAGATCGCAACTAGATCTACTAATCCTAATCCTACCAAAACCAATTCCGAAAACAATGGTACAAAACCAAATTTAGCCTATATTTTTCAACATTGTTTTCACGAGCCTCAATATCCTCGCGCCATGTATCATTTTAAACAATACCAAAATTTCAAAATTTGTCGTGAGCGAGTAGTTTCTTTACCTTTTATGAGTTCCAATGGTTTTAAATTTCGATATCCTGATTTAATGAGAGAATGGAAGTTCATGACTTTTTTAAGTATACCCAGCATATTTTATAAAAAATTTGACCTTGCTTTTTACTATAATGCCCGGTGTGTTTATAATCGAGAGAAAATTGAGGTGGTTGCTTTAAAATCTTACCTTATGGGTTAAATTTTTTTACTTGATTCTACCAAAATAGTCGATCTCTTGGATTTAGAAGATGTGGGTGTAAAAGATGAAGAGCCTTATCCCTCTCGATATAGTGGCTCCATTACCATACTTGATTCTCATAAATGTTTCCTTCACCTCCTCATCACTTGGTGATTTTGGCCATCCGGTGGTAAGTGGTCTACCATTCGATATGTCGATGACTTTTGGATCTATTAATTCCGTAAGGGTAAGCATCCTAACTTTAGCCCAAATTATTTTTGTCGAGCTTGTATTTCTTGTTCAAAACTGTCATACTACCCTTGTCACATTTTTAACCTATGGCACCGCCTTGGGTTACATGTTCTACAAGCTTGGGATCGATTTCACTTATGATCTTGGATTGCCTCTCACCGACCCTATCGATGAACATTCTCTCTGTCGTGCTAAGTTTACCATCTACAATGGAGAATGGATTCGTATTGTGGATCTACCCAGTGATTCTCAACCCGATCTAATGGAGAATGTGCTTGTTGCTCCAGTTGCACCCGTTGCTCAACCTTCCCTTGATGCTCTCATTGCCTATCCTGATAGAAAGTTTACTACCATGGATACTCGCTTTACCGAGATGAACACAATGTTTGATACTCTTGATGCTCGTTTCAATTCCTTAGATGCTCGAGTGACCTCCGTTGAGAACTGTCAAGCTTCGAAAGACATAACCCTTACTGCATATCATGGTGAATGGCGTGGTCACTCTCTTAGTGATGATGGCATGGAAGTTGAAGATGAGGATGAAGACGCTCCTTAAGCTTTTGCATCTCATCCATATCATATCATATTAGGATTTGAGTTTTATGCACCTTTGTTTCTATTTGTTTTGCTATGACTCTATGGTTTAAGCATTTTATGCTTTAGGATTATGTTTTTAAGATTAAGTTGGATTTTCTATTTTGCTTTGAATATTTTCTTTAAGTATAAGAATATTTATGTTGTTTAAATTATGCTTGGAGTTATTTATTGCTTTATATCTTGCATATATTTGCCCTATTAATTTTGATCTAACAAAAAGGTAGAAGAATTAAGATTATATATTTCAAAAAAATATCAAAATAAACTATCTTTTAGCCTTAAATAAAGGGGGAGTATTGTTGAGTATTTAGGGGCTCGATTCGATCAACCAATTTAGCTCACCAAGTGGTGGAGAGATGGATTTTTTGATGGAAGGGTTGTGGAAGCTAGAATGTAAATAGACACAATGATTTATAGTGGTTCGGCCTTCTAACAAGCACCTACATCCACTACCTTAGCTCCCCACTAAGGATTTCACAATCAATCCACTAATTGATTCGTCCCCTTTTCTAGGATTAGGAGGAAACCCTTACAACCGATCAAGCTTCTACCCAAAGCCTTAATCAAAACCTCTTTACAAAGAGATAAAGAAAGCAAACTTAAAACCCTCTAATAGGTGTTTGTTTGCACAATTAAGCACTCACCCAAAACCTAAAACACTTGAGCAAATTTGACAATTTTGGCTCACTAGTGTTTGTCTATACAAGAATTGACAATTTAAGCACTAAGACACCTTTTTGATCATTTGATGTTTGACAATATGAGCATTAGCCTTCTCTTGATGCTTGGAGGTCCCTTTTATACTCCCAAATGAGTTTGTAGCCGTTATTAGCCGTTGGGATCAAATTGGAGCCGTTGAGGACTTTAATTCCCACCATAAATGCAGTTCTGCAGCTCCCCGTTTCGAAACGCTCTAAGCCATTTCGAAACACTCTCAATGTAGAAAGAGTCGTTGCAGTCTGTCAGGGTACCCGTTTCGGAACACCCCCTTGTCGTTTCGAAACGCGTATCGAAACGCTATAAGCCCGTATCGAAACGCCTGCATTTAAAAGTTAGTTGGGAAAATAGCCGTTGGGGTTTATGACCGTTGGGGTCATTGCCACGTGGGCGTATCGAAACGGCCTAGCCCGTTTCGAAACGCTGGGAAAAAATCCTGTCCAATGAAGGCCCGTTTCGATACGAGTATCGAAACGATTTTGCCACTGGAATCCCCTGTTTCGAAACGCCCTAAGGTGTTTCGAAACACCTGGACAGTTTTGTGTAGTTTGCCCTTTGAAAACATATGAAAACCTTTTAAAACATCCCTAAACATAGTTTCAAGTTATTTGGACTTTTGGAAATTGTTTTAAATACTTTTTAAATCAGTCCAAAACATTTTTCAATTATTATATCAAAACATTAGTTCTACAATCTCCCCCTTTTTGATATAATAAAACTCTCTTGAAAAATTGTTTGGGATTCTCCCCCTTTAACTTTAAAAATGTGAATAAGAGATTAAAAATTTTAATTCAAATAAAGCTCCCCCTTATTCATTTGAAAATTCAATTTTTCAAACTATTTATCCCCCTTTTTGTTATATCAAAAAGAATTTAAAACATTAAGTTCAAAAATAACAATAGAGGTAAAAACTTTGACAAAAATAAGAATTTGGTTTTAAATTGGCTCCCCCTTGCTCAAAGCATCATTAAAAAGTTAGTCCAACATTTATGATCATCTAGTTGAATAACCTAAAAATAAAACAAATAAATGCTAAAACAACTAGATTTTTACCAACACTTGAACCCAAGGGAGGATGTGAAGCCTTCCTTCTTCAAGTGTTCTTCCTTGTGTGTATGGAGCTCCCCCTCAATGTTTGACTTGTTGAACATCTCCATCACACCTACAATAGACAATCAAGTAATTTTTGGTATCAAAATTGCTTTGGATCCATAACCGTTAGTAGCACAAAATTTAGTCCCCTTAGGAATCCATTTTTCAATTTCATCCTTTTTAGTTGAAGTGGTTAGTTCTTTTGGGACCCAAACACTTCTAAAACATTTTCCATTCACAAATCTAGGGGCACTAGATTGTCTAACATAAAAATTTGATTTTCCAAAATTGTTTTTCTTTTCAAGCTCTTTGGAAATCAAATCTTTTTCTTCTTGAACATTTTGAAGCAATTTTTGTAAATCAAAACATTTTAATTCAAACTCTTCAAGTTTTGCTTCAAGTTCAAGTTTGGTTTTAGAAAGCAAATCATTTTGAATTTTTAACTTTGAAATCAATTTATTGTTTTTCAAAATGTGGCTTTTAAAATCTAAAACCAAATCATCGTAGGCATCTTGTAATTCATCAAAAGAATAATAACATGAAGTAGATGAATTAGAAGTTACCCTTGAATCTTCTTCGATGGCCATAAGGCAAAGGTTGACTTGTTCATCGTCGGTGGAGTCCTCATCACTCCAAGTAGCCACGTGTGCCTTCTTCTTATGGCTTGAAGTGCTTGCCCTTTCCTTTCTTTTAGGTTCTCGTTCAAGCTCTCTCAAGGCCTTCTTCATGAACGGGGCACACTTCTTGAAGAGATGAACTATCTCTTCATCTTCATCCTCCTCTTCACTTGAGTAGACATGATGGCAAGTGGAGGATTTGAGAGCCATTGCACTAGCATTGATGTCAAGCCCTTTGATTTTCTTCTCTCCCATAGCTCTTATTTCTTCCCTCTTCTTCTCATCCTCCTTGTTCTTCTTCATGATTTGATGAGTAAGAAGTGACCCCATTAGTTCATCAAGCTTCAAAGTCTTCAAATTTTTGGCTTCGATGATGGCGGTCCTCTTTGAGTCCCAAGACTCGGGAAGTGAGTAGATGAGCTTTCGAACAAGCTTTTCCTCCGGGATGGCTTCTCCAAAACCTTTAAGACCGTTGGTGATGGTGGAGAACCTATCAAACATCTTCTCGATGTTCTCGTCCGGATCCATTTTGAAGTTCTCATACTCCAAAGTTAGGAGCCCAATTTTGGTCTCCTTGACTTCATTTGTCCCCTCGTATGTGACTTCAAGCTTGTCCCATACCTCCTTGGCACTCTCACAAGAAGACATCTTCTCATAGATGGATGGACCAAATGCACAAAATAAAATGTGCAAGGCTTTGCAATTTAGCTCCATCTTCTTGCGATCGTCGGCACTCCACTCCGCTTTACTTCTTTGAGGCACGAACTGACCATCTTCAACTATGTCCCATGGCTTGTAATCTCTTGACTTCAAGAAGAATTTCATCTTTGTCTTCCAATGGGCATAGTGGTCTCCGTCGAAGAAGGGCGGTTTGTCGATTGATTGTGCCATTTTAGCCGGTTGATGAAATAGTGATCGAGCTTGCCGGATCTTCTCAATAGGATGTGAATCACCTTCGATTGAGCCAAGCTCTGATACCAATTGTTGAGTATTTAGGGGCTCGATTCGATCAACCAATTTAGCTCACCAAGTGGTGGAGAGATGGATTTTTGGGTGGAAGGGTTGTGGAAGCTAGAATGTAAATAGACACAATGATTTATAGTGGTTCGGCCTTCTAACAAGCACCTACATCCACTACCTTAGCTCCCCACTAAGGATTTCACAATCAATCCACTAATTGATTCGTCCCCTTTTCTAGGATTAGGAGGAAACCCTTACAACCGATCAAGCTTCTACCCAAAGCCTTGATCAAAACCCTCTTTACAAAGAGATAAAGAAAGCAAACTTAAAACCCTCTAATAGGTGTTTGTTTGCACAATTAAGCACTCACCCAAAACCTAAAACACTTGAGCAAATTTGACAATTTTGGCTCACTAGTGTTTGTCTATACAAGAATTGACAATTTAAGAACTAAGACACTTTTTTGATCATTTGATGTTTGACAATATGAGCATTAGCCTTCTCTTGATGCTTGGAGGTCCCTTTTATACTCCCAAATGAGTTTGTAGCCGTTATTAGCCGTTGGGATCAAATTGGAGCCGTTGAGGACTTTAATTCCCACCATAAATGCAGTTCTGCAGCTCCCCGTTTCGAAACGCTCTAAGCCGTTTCGAAACACTCTCAATGTAGAAAGAGCCGTTGCAGTCTGTCAGGGTACCCGTTTCGGAACACCCCCTTGTCGTTTCGAAACGCGTATCGAAACACTATAAGCCCGTATCGAAACGCCTGCATTTAAAAGTTAGTTGGGAAAATAGCCGTTGGGGTTTATGACCGTTGGGGTCATTGCCACGTGGGCGTATCGAAACGGCCTAGCCCGTTTTGAAACGCTGGGCAAAAATCCTGTCCAATGAAGGCCCGTTTCGATACGAGTATCGAAACGATTTTGCCACTGGAATCCCCTGTTTCGAAACGCCCTAAGGTGTTTCGAAACACCTGGACAGTTTTGTGTAGTTTGCCCTTTGAAAACATATGAAAACCTTTTAAAACATCCCTAAACATAGTTTCAAGTTATTTGGACTTTTGGAAATTGTTTTAAATACTTTTTAAATCAGTCCAAAACATTTTTCAATTATTATATCAAAACATTAGTTCTACAAGTATTTTTTTCAAAAGACTTAAAAATTTAATTTGATTTTGTTATATCAAAAAGGGGGAGATTGTAAATCTAATATTTGATTTTGATGTAACAAGAATTTTCAAGGACCAGTTTGTAAAATTGGATAAATTTCTAAGTACTAAAAAAGACTCACAAAATGACAAAGATTTGAACTTCAAATTATTTCTAAGTCAAAAACTAAAACCTCAAACATTTTCTAAGTGTTTTTATATTTAAATAGCTAAGTTTGGTCAAACATATCGATATACCCTTATCGGTATTGATACAGATTTTAGCTACTGAAAAATGTTTTATACTTAATGGCTTTTGGTACCAATATGCGTATAGTCGTATCAGTACGCCATTCATACATGGGAAACCAAATGGCTTTTGAGTATTAGTACGACTTTATGCGTACTGGTATTGTGTGTTAAGATTTTGTAAATCTTTTACATTTATTATTCGATCGTTGCCTTGTTAGTTTATTAGAATCACAAACTATGAAAATTGGTTATAGCGTACTGATACCTTCCTATGCGTATCGATACAATTTTTCATTTACAACTTGTTCAGATTCTAGTGAGCAAAATTGGTACCAATTTAGTACGTCTCGTACCGGTACGTCTTTGTAAAGTATGCTTCTCGTATTGATACATCATCTCGCGTATCGATACCCCTTTGCACAACGGCTATTTTCTTCTTATGGCAGATATCGGTACCCGAACCCATGTACCAATACCCTATGTTGGTAGAATACATTTATCGCGGGAAAAATGAAGTCCAACGGCTATATTTATGATCTCAACTACCTAAACAATTAGAAATCAATGAGGGGGTATATAATCAAGTCTTCAATGCTACAACAACTATTCATTAAGTCTAAAGCATTCAAGCACATATCCAACAATCTTTGAACTATTGGAGTCAAATTTTGTAACCCACGTGAGTGAGCTAAATTGTAATAATTTTATTCAAAAGTCTTGGGGTTTGAGTGAACTTGTAATTGAGCAAACATACCACCTTTGAGAGGATTTTCAGTTTGTTATTTTTCTTCTTGTAAAAGAAAATTTTTCTGAAAGTTTTGGGTAGACATTTTTAGTGTGTAAAGGTTTCCTCTTGAGCCTAGAAAAAGAGAATAAATTCTTAGTGAATTAGGAAAAATCTTTTTAGGAAAAGTCCTTGTTAAAAGGCTAAACCATTATATCTCATTGTGTCACAATCTTTTTATTTTTCAATTTGCTTCCACATTTTTTTTTAAATTTGCCAATTCACCCCTCTTGACCACTTTTATCATTGGTTGATAATCCCAACAAAATTACACATTGACTCGACTAAGTTAATTTAAATTTTACTTGATTAATGTTATTTTTGTGTGAACCCCATTTTTGGCCCAAATTAATATGTAAAACATAATGAAAAAAAGCCAAAAAGAACAAAAAAATTAAACAGGTGACGTCTTTTTACGCCTAGTGCGCCTTATGCACGCCTTACTACGCTTCATTGAAATCGTCTCGCCTAGACCTAATTAGGCGCTTCACCCTCGTCTTGCCTTAGCGCCTAAGAGCACCTTAGTTGCGTCTTTTCAAACACTGCTCTCGCATATGTCCAAAACTTCACTGGTAGGTAATAGTAGAGATGAGAGTCGCGGTGATTAAGAATTGATATAGCGAAACAAAAGATATTAATTAAGGATAAACTATATTTTTTAAAAAAAAGGATAAACTATATCTAAGGTTACCTAATTATAGATTGTCATTTTCCCATAAAAAGTTACAAACATATCACTCATATATGTTATATAAATATGTATCAATTTTAGACGGTGTGGTATATTTCAATTGAGGGTGTGCAAAATAAATATGTATTATAGTTAACTGTTATGAAATTATGTAGACAAAAAATAAGTTTGTGATTAGAATTTCTTTATTTAAATATTTTTTGAAAATTTTAATATAATATTTATTGAAGAATAATTTCATTATTCTCAAAAGAATTAGTGAATATATGAAAAAAAAATTGTAATAGATTACCGGTTTCTGTAACTGAACCGTTAAGTAGCGGTTACCCGCTACAACGATTAATCGTTTAAAAATTTAATGGTTAATCGTTTTTAATAGTCAGGTTACGACTATATGTGTGCATACTTAACCAAAACTGTTAATCGGTATAACCGTTACATTTTACATGTTAATTAATCGAACCGTTAAAGTTAAACGATTTCGGTTAACAAAACACTAAAAATAATGGTTAATGGTTACAGTTATAAATTTTGACAAATAATGGGTTCTTTCTATAGAATTTGTTGTGATATAATAAGTTTTTTTATTGTAATTGTATTGAAACAAAAAAAAATGGATAACAATGGAATGAATAAGACAAGAGGCGGTCCGCAAATTTTCACTTATTCTATTTCTATGCTATGTTTTTATCTGAGAATTTCGTGTCTTTTTATTTTATTCCAATTTTTGCTAATTTCGTGTTTTGATTGCCTCGTGCAATTCAATTTTTTTTATTCCGATTGTGTCTACATATTCTAATTTTTTTTATAATTTTTTTGGGGTTGCTAACTCAACAGTAGATGAGTACTCGGCTTTTAAGTGCGACTAGCATCTTTTACACATTTGTATGAAGAAAGGGATTCGTTCATACCATAGGTGGAGTTTGTAAGACCACGACTGATCCTGAAAGGGGTGGAAGGAAAAAAGAGCATGTCGTATCAATGGAGAATTTTAAGAATCCATTTTTTTATATAAATATATATATATTCAACTAAAAGTTCAGTCCACGTACCCCTTCTCTAATTTCTAAACCCTATTTTATAATCTAATTCATAATTATTTTTTAATTATGAACTTAGTGTTTAAAATCTTTATTTAAGCATTTTATAAACATTTTAATATAATATTTATCGAAAATATAATTTTATTATTCTTAAAAAAATAGTAAACATGTGAAAAAATTATAATAGATTACATGTAACTTGTAATTAAACCATCGATTAACCGTATCTTAACGGTTAACCGTTAGCAATTAACCGAACAGTTAAGTTATAGTTAACTAAATTTAATAACGGCTAAACGATATGGTTAACAGACCGTTTAGGCTAAACGATATGGTTAACCGACCATAAACACCCCTAGTTACGGTTTAATAACTGCTATAACAGTTAACCAACCGTTTATGTTAAATGATACGGTTAAGCTACCATTAACACCCCTAACTTCAATATTTCCCTCTCGGCTCTCAAACTTTTTCTTTGGACTAAAATGCAAACTACCAAAATTATCTTTTTAGAGAGCATTTTCAAAAATATATATGAACGGATTATTTTTTGGGTAATCGACCTTAGCTATGACCAAAACGAGTGATGACAACTCCAGCTTTTAGAAAATGTCCATTCTCAAGAGCAGAATTTTCAAACCGGATAAAAACAGCTATGATAAATTCATAATATAGCTCTACAATATCCAGTCCGGATTAACCGATCAATGAATTTTGATTTAAATACATAGTTATAGAAAAAAAATCTTAAAATAACTTCGGTACTTCATAACACAAGTATTTTTTACAACTAGAACACATTTTTAAAAATGCTTAATGAACTTTAAAGACCTAGGTCTCAGTAATTTAATTCCCACCCTTTTTTTCCTAGAAAATTTTCACTTCCAAACGCAAGACATCCCATGAACTCAATGCCCTGACCTTTCTCATGAAAGGCAGTAAAGAATCAGCAAAGCTATTTACAGAGTTCAACTGTTGCTCCTTGTGGCCATGCAAATTAGGCCAAATTTAACATGAAAGAAATCGACAACTCACCATGCAGGCAGCCATTGCAGAAATTTATAAAAGAATCCAAACCCACCTCAACAAAAGCAAAACCACGAATGTCACCTGGAATAATACAAAATAGCATGAATTAGATAGACACTGAAGTAAAATCCCTAGTTACACTCCAAAGAATTCGGCTTATTATACAAATTGGTACATGGAATTGGTATTTTTCCTCAAATTGGCACCTGAACTTTTTGTCTCAAATTGGTATCTGATCCTGATGTGGCACTTCAACAAAGCATTTTGACCACGTTAGCAACCTAATTGGTTGTTGAAGCGACAAGGCAATTCATGTACCAATTTGAGAATTTTTTTCAAGCTCATGTACCAATTTGAGAAAAGTAGTCAACTTCGGGCATCAATTTGTATAAGAAAGTAATCAATGCAAATGAGGATATTCAGGATCATGGCTATTTAAGAAGATTAGAGAATCTTACCCGAAATAGTTTCCTGAGCCTTTGGTAAAATATAGATAACAGCCTAGAAAATAGGACCTCAGTTGATAAAAATGTATTTCAGGGCTGGCCTATGGCATTTTCAGCGCATGCTTCAATTGTGCAAAAGCTGCAGGATGCATCCTACCCATAGCTGAATTAAATGACTCTCCGTGAAAGCCAGCACATGCTTGGAGATTTTCTCGCACTGAGTTTTCCAGTGACAATTGGTTGAGAGGGTCTGAGAGCTTGATCTGAATGATGGCAAAACCAATCCATCATAAATAATTAACTAAACAGATATACAATTTTGCGAATGATTTAACTAAAGAATGTTAACCTGTCGTCTCCTTAACTCCTTACTCGGAAGAGATCCCTCACCGTAACACCTGCTAGAGCTCATGGCATCGCCGCTGCAATTTATGAGCAAAAATTAAGAATGAAAAAGTTTATGAATCTCCGGTGTAAATCTCCACCAAACAAAGTTTACAACACAATGGCATTTGGTGTATTACCTTGACACTTCCTCAGTTAAGTCATCAGTCCCCCCCAAAATTACACTGGTGCAGACACTGCGTAAAGTTGATCATCATAGCAATGATTAAATGTTATGCTCAGTTGCAGATATCATCATAATCAAGATCGAGCTTGTACCTTAAAATCTGATCAAGTTTGTCCAGAACTTGAGGCAGCCTTAAAGTCAAAATTATGGAAAGTGCTAGGCCAAATATTTTCTTCTGGGGTGAAGATACATTGTCTACCTGTATAAACATGCAAAAATAGTGATAAGGGAAAAAATCAACTTGAAGAAGCCTCCCAGATCAATTCAAGTTATCAATTTTACAATCCTAACAACATCTAGATGGTAAAAGTTAGAAAATAAAAAAAGCAGGGTTTTTTTATTTCTTTGATTCTCCCCGTGTCAAGACATCAATGCGAACAGCTCAGAACACTAACCAACTGACCATCATTTTCTACTTTGTAGGGATATATTTTCTACTAACCTTGTCAAGCCATATGTCAACTAGACAAAGAAGAATATTATCTTCAATAGTTACACCAGTTTGCTGCAGTAGTGAAGAAAGAGAAGGTTCTGATGTTAGTTGTGCAAGATAATTGGTATTCATCACCAAAATCCTTGCTAGGATGGCAGCTGCAGATGCCTTAACAGCTGTCTTTGAAGGTTCGCCATCGTCTCCTCCACTCAAGCAAATAACAACTAATTTCTGCCAATATTGTACAAGTCAGATCAAGAATTAGATGTCATGAAAATGCATATAGCACAGCCAATATAACCGTGAACATGAATGATAAAAGATTTCGATGGGTAAAGAACCATGCTTACTTGTAAAGTACTGCTGATTAATGGCGGCACTTCCATAGGGTAGCACTACAAAATAGTAAAAAGATGAACAGTTATTACAAGTCTACAACTGATTGAGTTTCTCAGATCCAATACAGTTTGAATGATTTTAAACCTCCATGCTCATCAGTGAAAAATTCCATCATTTGATCAAACAATTTCATTTGCTCTTTTAGCAATTTAAGGAACAGTCATCCTATTCATGAACTTTTAGCAACTTAAGGATGCAAAGCTCAGGGGTAAATACTCATTTCATACACACAGACTAGACCAGCCAAGCTTCTCATGTTATTATTCAACCAGATATGTTCTTGACTACAGCTGTTATGAGTATACTCCTCTTTCCAGAACCCTCCACTACAATTACATCATGTATGTTGAAAAATGTGAAATAATGTTCTCTTAAAGCAAAAATTGATAAAGAAACAAGTCATTCTCTTTAAAATATGAACATATGAGAATGCAATGGTTTGTAGGCATGACAGGAAGTAGGACAGTCAGCAGTCAGCACACAATATTTCCCAAGATGGAACACAATTGGCAACCTTGTACATAAAGGTGTGCTTGTGGTCATATTTGTATTCATTATTAAAACATTTTCCATGGATATTATGTGGGGGAAAAGCATACACGAACTGCTACTGGCTTCTTCAAAATTCTGCCTGTTTTATGTAATGCCACTGCCCTGAAAATTTAGGGTATGATACCTGTACCAGAATGTCAATGACAGGAATAGTTGAAAGCAGCCCTCTATCATTAACGTTTCCAACAATGAGATCTAGAAGTTTAGCCACGCTGGAAGCATGCATGTTAAGAAATTCTCTTCCACCCAAAAGGATATAACCTTCAGTAATGTCAACAGCAACCTGCAAACATAATCAGATCAATATAAGTATAAGATCGAGAAAAGGAGAGTTCGGTGGGTGGATGAGCAGCAAACAATGGCTTATGACCTATAGCACCAAATGCAAACAGTAGACAATCCAACACCATACACACCTACACTTTTCTTAAAGGAGCCTCTAAAATCCTACTTTCTTGATGAACCGCTACAAAAAGGGGAATGAGAGCTCTGACCTAACAAGGACAAATGATTTAAGAAGCCTAACCTGTAACTGGTCAAAATTTCTTTCCAATATTTCCACGAGACAAGGGAAATATGCTAAGAGTTGAGGCACCATTGCAGGTGCATGAGAAAGCGTAGCATCCCACAACTGCATAGATGAGGACATTAAGCACAAGTTGTTTATGGTAAATGCAGCCAGATAAATAATCAAAGTTTTGGGCAGTAGTCTGACCAGCATGCTATCCTCCAGAAGATTGAGTTCGTCTGGGCCATTTATATCAATCCCCTTTTGAAGAATGGGCAGGAGCATTGAATAGCAATTAGGTGACTGATATCCAAGTGCAACAACAAAGTTCCGCAAAGCAATAAGAAGCTGTATCTGTAGAAGGCTTTCACCAGAAGATTCCTCCCAAACCTTTTCATATTGAAAAGCTAAAGCAAATTAAAAGAACATATATTTTAAATGAGAGCCTATAAGTACAGTCTATAGCATGTGTAACCAAGTTTACTAACTCATTTACACTCAAAACTTTCCTTGGCATTCCAATTGTGATTTTATTGTTCTAATAACTACTATTAATCATGCATGGCAGGAAATTTTGCACCTAGTTTCACAATAACAATTTGTAACATTGGTAATTATCTCATGGATTATATAGTTTGTGGGTTTAGGGTCTTAGTTTAAGGTGTAGGGTTTAGGGGTTTAGGTCTAGGGGTTTAGAATTTAGGGATAGTGGTTATAATTTAGGATTTAGGTTTAGAATTTAAGGTTTATAAGTTAAAACCTAAATCCTAACCATATTACCTTAAAAACAAAACCCCAACCTCTAAACCCTAAATTATAAGCACTATCCCTAAATTCCAAACCCCTAAACATTGAACCCTAAACTAAGACCCTAAACCCTAAAACTAAAGCGCTTGTGAAAACTTTCAATTTCCACCGCCAGTGTATAGGATATAAATCCCTCTCATTTAGTAAAAAGGTTCCCTGTTGAAAACCCCTTGTACATACATTCTCAACAACCAAGCATATGAAACTTTTGGAGAAGAAAGTAAAGTAGTGGCAACAATACCGTCTGGAAAAACTGCATCAAGTTGTTAGCATATGGGATGACTTCATTGACATGACCCAGAAGAACAGAAATCAAATTTAAAACCTGGACCTGAAATTTATGTGTAAAGCAGCAAAATGAGCAAAATGTGAATTAAATGTCAGGATGCACAGTTGAATATACAATTGCATGCACGCTTAGAAACACAAACAAAGACTCAGATTTAAATCTAGACAACCAGAATTTGCATCTCGTGTTTGAGAACCTATATTTACTAAACAAATCACGACAAATATGATCTAAAGTAGGAACAGGCAAAGCACATCAGTACAAGAAGGTTTTCAAGTAATATCCACATCTATTCAACATTATCATTAGATGCCATACATGGATGAAAGGAATATTAAAGCTCTGAGTATAGATTCCAGAAATTTTCCACCATCCAATAGACATAAATTCCATTTTCTATTAAAATGATTGGAGAAAGAATGCCTAAGCAAGTAGAGAACATCAACAACGGCCAAGAATGGAATTACCTTTGAATCAAACTCTTGAACTTCTTTGACCAAATTAAAACATGAAACCCAGCAAACAGGAAGTAGATCAGAAAAATCCTTCTCTGAAAAGTTTGCATCTTCAATATGAAAACACAATGATCTGCAAGCAGCTAGCTAAACCAACAAAACACAACATAGTGAGCGAAGACTGCAAAGTACATAACCTTCATAAATAAATTATTATGAAGGGTCAATGAAAGAAGCAGAAAACATGATGAAAAAGGAAAACCAAACTGATAGAACATACCCTCACAGATAGGTCTTTGGCCTGTAACAATTGTATCAAGGCACAGTATACAGGTCTTTTTGTGTCGTCCTTAATCTGCAGGGATGTAAACATCAGTAAAGAATCATTATGACTGATCTCCTGCTGCAACCAATGTAGAAATTAGAGAGGAATAACAAATGCATACACAATATTATATTGACATTACAAATTCAAGATTTAAACTGCATCCTTTTTCTACGATGAAGACATTAAACAGATTCCTCAATTTTTTATATAAGTTCATGTAAAAATCAATCATCCAATGCACCAGATCAGAGCCTGTTCTTAGTGGTACTTATCCAAATTCTGCCCTTGGTTTAGTACTCTATATTCTAGTGTTCCAGAAAATGGAACAGGATCAAGTTTCAAAGGATTTTAGAGTTATGGCTTGTCATGAATCACTAGTTATATGAGGGAAACAAATTTCAAGGCCCAATTCGAAATCTACCATGTCAGTTATGAAAAGGTTTAGCAACCATCACACTGTGGGAGCTAAATGTAGATTGTACAAGCTTCTGACGAGAAAAATGTTGGTCAACATTAAGCTATACTGATGAATGCCTCAACATACTGCTGTGGCATGCACGCATACAAACAAACGAATGCATACCACAGAAAGAATGCTCGGACAAGATATAGATAAGACCAATAGAATGGTATATTACCTCAGAAACCCATTGTCCTAATATTAGTGCAACCTTCCGATGGATGATACGCATATTTGGATGATTGTTAGAAAGTTCAAGGGATAAAGCACCATTAAACCTGTAATCCAGGATTTTGTAAGGGAAAAAGGAAAGATACTTCATCATACTTGCTATAGGAAATGAGAATATGATACCAGTTTATTTATTCACATTCTTTAACAACTTAAGAACTGAACCAAGGAATAAGTTTTAAAAGGGAAGGAACTAAATAGAGTTGCTACATTGCTTGGATTATTATCTGGCAAAATACTTAAAATACAGAATTGTGGATAAACCAAAGACCCCCGCAATGCCACGCCTTGAAAGAAGATAAAAGACCACCACAAACCACCAAGGGTAGAGCATGTATAATCACAGCAAAATTATCAAGTGAAAACAAACCAATTATAGCATACTGGAGAATGGGCATACCAATCTTTGAAGCTAAGGTAATTTGAGAGCTCATAATATACATATGCAGCAGCGCCATATGCAGCGTCTTTAAGAAGTAACCCGGGAGTAATTTCAGTCACCGAAGCTGGGCAACCATTCATCGCCTCTTGAAGTATAGACACCACAACAGGAGCTAGCAGCTAAATATAACTAGTTAATTAGAATAAGCATATATGAATTGGTATGAAACAACTGCCAACAAAAAAAAAACAACAGAAAGGATAGTAACAAAATAAGAAACTAAATGATATGTACTAAATTACCACATACTTGACTGTGGTTTTCAAACAACACAATATATAAAGCCTCCGCACAAGGCCTCAGTTTCTCTGTCCACTGAACCATATCCTGCTCATGATGAAAAGCCTCAGGGTTCTCATACCATTCCTCCAAATCACTTGAGTTCAGAACAAAATACCTGTTAATGCATCATCAGGACAGATGTAAACATGTAAACAAAAAGTAATTGATGTATATATATATATATATATATATTAATTTTAACCATTGTTTTCTAAATCATTTTCTCATTCCTCCCCACAAGAGTGGTTGAGAAGGGGATAGAAAAGGAAACATCATACTGTGCAACAGCCAACACAAACTGATATAAAAGCAGGAACAGGTGACAACGTGGTTACCTCCTTATTAATACGTTGCATAGAAGTATGATCCGTTCATTAGGCAGAAGGGATGTCAAAACACCAGCAACAGAATTAGAGTTGTTTTTCTTCATCTGCTCTAGTGTAACACCATTCTCATCCAAAACCCGTCCAGTGAAACTTGGTTTGTACTCTTTACATTCCAATACACTTTTTACCAGTACCATACATTTAATAAGGAATTGTGAAAAGGACAATATATCTGGCTCAGGATCCGTAATTTTATTTAAACAGAAATTCAGGACAGGTTGAAGAACACATTTATCACCAAATGAATAAGGATGCCTTTGTTGAATTGCAACTAAAACCTTCATCAATTTTGTACATGCCTTCTTTATGAAGTCCCAAAATTTAGGATGCCTATTCTGGAAAGATGTATCTGTAACATAAGGTAGCACATACAAATAATTAATCATACAAAATATTCTAATAGCAAGTATATAAGATGGCTTCACGTTTATTATTTAAAGAACAGGATAAAAAAACTCTTTTCCAGTAAATATGAAGATCAAAATTTCAAGAGCAGAGAATGGTAGTTTCTACGCAAATACAATGGAATAAAATAGATTACCATTTCAGACCATGTAAACCCATTTTCTTTATATATATTCCAGAGGGCAGAAAATGTAGAAATTAAAGCACACCAAAGAATTGATCAAGTTGCAACAAAATCCGGTTGGATAAAAGAAAGCAGGAATTATCTTTTAAATACTTTGTACACAAATTGTAATGATTGCTTCTTTTTTTTGATTAATTGAAATTACAAGTTAAATCTTTTGACTGTACATGCTCATTGCTACTTTTAGGAGAGCAGGCAAATGTCTAATACAGACAAATCTGGTTTTTGTATTTATGGAACAAAAATTGACATCAAGAACAGGCTATCTTACAGTATGGAAGGAATGATTGAGCAGCACTCAAAAGCACTGGAGAAACCTCTTTGACTGGTCTTATCTCCTGCAAAATGAAGCATTTAAATCATATCCAAAGTGCCTGAATAGGGGCATACATAATGAAATGGAATTGACTCTAAAATATTGAAAGTTTTCTAAATGGAAAGAGAAAAAAGTAACAAGTACCTGAAAACATTTTGCATCACTTTGAAACCCTGAAATGACTAATTGACATATTATCTTTAGACAAAATAACCATCTTTCACATGTTAGATAAAGGTCATCATGATGCTGCTCCACAGCACTTGAATTATAGTTCCGAGTGATTGAAGAAAAACCCTGTAATATTGTTTGTATATCACTTTGCCAAAGATGCCAGCAATACTCAAATAAATGGGAGGATATCTGCCAAGAAAGATTTAAGTCAGACTCTTCCTGTCTATAGAGCAGAACTGCAAAATTTGCAAAAATAGTGATTTGATCGTAAAATGAGTAGATTATAATTTCTAAGAGTAGGAGCACAGAAATGAAGTACTAAAAACCAGAATGCAGAAGCCACTAATTACAGTGCTAAATGTATATATTCGCATTAGCATTACAGTGAAGATAAACAGAAAACTCTTTTGTTTTATTAGATGGTCGAAAAATCTGATTCAATACAAAGATACTTACAGCCTTATATAGGCTAGGACTTTAAGTTAGATAAGGACTCCTACTAGGTTTAGTCTTCCTTCTCTATCTAAAAGATTTAGAGTACTACTACAGAAATTAAACTAATAAATTAACTCCTATACAAATTAGGATTACTATGCGTATTCTTACACTCCCCTCAAAACTGGTGAATATACGTTGTAGAACCCCAGTTTGGACAAAAATTTGCTGAAAAGAGCTTTTGGCAGCGGCTTTGAGAGTGTCTGCAACTTGTTCTTCTGTAGGAATGTAGTTGAGAGAGACTGTCTCTTTAGCCAACTTCTCAGCAATGAAGTGCATGTCGATTTCAATGTGCTCTATCCTGTCATGTTGTACATGATTCTTGGCTATCTGAATAGTGGATTGGTTATCACAAAAAATTTTAACTTTCATCTTGTGCCATTCCCAACTCTCTAAGAAATTTCAATAGCCAAATTCCTTTGCATATTCCCAAGGCTAGGGCCCTGAATTCGGCCTCAGCACTGCTTCTTGAAACCACCGTTTGTTTCTTACTCTTACAAGTCACCAAATTTCCACAAACAAAGGAACAGTATCCACCGGTTGACCTCCTGTCAGTGAGCTCTCCTGCCCAGCTTGCATCAGTGTAGATCTTCACACTTTTGTCTTGATTTTTCTTAAAAAATAGGTCGTGTCTTGGTGTCCCTTTTAAATACCTCAAGATCCTCTTTGCTGCATCCATGTGTTCTTGTCTAGGATCTGTCATATATTGACTTATGACATTTGCTGGAAAGGAGATGTCGGGTCTGGTGAGGGACAGGTAAATCAATTTACCTACTAATCTTTGGTATAGTCATTTGTCAGTCGCAAGACCAATTCCTGGCTTGTTGAATTTTAGGCTTGCCTCCATTGGTGTGTCTGCAGGTTTGCAACCCAGTAAACTTGTTTCTTTAAGAAGATCCAGGATATACTTCCGTTGGCTGATAATTAAACCTTTGCTGGTTCTTGCTACCTCCATACCTAGGAAGTATCTCAAACTTCCAAGATCTTAAATTTCAAATTCTCTACTTAAGTTCTCCAATTTGCTAACTTCTTCATCCTCTCTTGTCATAATTATGTCATCCACGTACACAATTAATATTACTCTTTTATTGGAAGAAGTTACCTTACTGAACAAGGTGTGATCGGCCGAGGATTGCTTGAACCCATTCTTCAATATAACCTTGGTGAATCTTTCAAACCAAGCTCTAGGAGATTGTTTAAATCCATAGAGTGATTTTGCTAGTTTGCAAACTTTTTGAGGCTGTCTTGCACCTTTTACCCGTGAAGGAATTTCTGTGTAAACTTCCTCCTCAAGATGTCAGGAATGCATTCTTGATATCTAGTTCATGTAGTTTCCAGTCACAGTTTACTGCCAAACTAAGAAGAATTCGAACTGAATTCAATTTTGCCACTGGAGCAAAAGTTTCTTTGAAGTCGATCCCATAGGTTTGAGTAAACACTTTTGCGACCAACCTTGCCTTGTGTCTTTGAATAGTCCCATCAGAATTATATTTGATGGCAGTGTTAAAAAAGGCAAAAGGAGCAGTAAGGCGATAGGGGTTTTATATCCGAGGCGCAAGGCGAAAGGCGCACGCCTTATTGAAGTAAGGCGCACATTTTGAAAATAAAAGATATACAAGTTTCTTCCAATTGTATAGTCAAGCAAAAGAAATTTCCATGCAATATAAACGCCAAAGAGTATTCATCATGAGCATTTTATGTATTAAGCATCACTTGAAAATTCTTCACATTCAATAAAATTTTGGGTAATAAGAATAATGAGATTCTTTGAAATTTTCAACTTCAACATGAAAAATCAAGGAGAATGTATAAATGCACATGACATTGCATTTTAGTACAAAACAAGAAAGAAAATTAGTACTTTAAAAAGGAATATAAGTTCAACAAAAGCTCTTCCTTTTATTTACCTTTAACTTTTCAATCAAAAAGCATATGACATTGCATTTTATCATGCAATATGAAATCTTTTATACTGTAAATACACAAAGCTAGTTATATAATAATCTCAAAAGGATATATGATATGGGTAATTATTCCATGCACAAGCGCTTGTAGAAACTTTGTTTACACAATGTCTTAGTTTTATGGTTTAGGGAGTTTGTTTAGGGTTTAGGGGTTTAAGTTTAGTAGTTCTAAATTTATAGGTTGTTGATAGAATTAGGGTTTAGGGTTAAAATTTAAGGCTTATAGGTTAAAATCTAAATCACTAACCATATTATCCTAAAGCCTAAACCCTAATTTCTAACCTTAACCCTAACCCCTAAATTCTAACCATAAACCCTAAATTCTAAACCCCTACACTAAAACTCCTAAACTCAATTAAATTTAGTTCAATTTTTAAAACTCAACCAAATTCATTTGAATTTAAATTTGATCCAATTTAATTAATTTTTGTATATATAGTGTGTTATGCTTTAAGTTCAAATTACACATTAACTCAACCAAATTAATTTAAGTTTCATTTGATTAATGTCATTTTTGTGTGGTCTCACTTTTGGCCCAAGTTAGTATGTAAAAATAAAAAAAAATAAAAAAAAGGCCAAAAAGAACAAAAAAAGTGGACAGGCGGCGCCTTGACGCCTGTTGCGCCTTAGGCGCGCCTTGCTACGCTTCATTGAAGTCGCCTCGCCTAGACCCAATTACGCATTTCACCCTCGCCTCACCTTAGCGTCTAGGCGCGCCTCGGTAGCGCCTTTTTAAACATTGTTTGATGGTAAATACCCATTTACAGCAGACAATCTTCTTGCCCTAGGGTAGGTCTGTAATAGTCCAAGTTCTATTCTTTTGAAGTGCTTCAATTTCTTCCTCTATAGCCTTCTTCCATTTAGGATTCTGAATTGCTTCTTCATGGCTCTTTGGAATCTATTCCTTGTCTAAACAAGCTGTAAAAGCTTTGAATGAAGGCATTAAACTTCCATAGGCAACATACCTTTGGATAGGGTACTTGGTACATTGTCTCACCCCTTTTCTCTTAGCAATAGGTTCATAATCATAAAGAAGATGAGAAGGTATATTAACAGATTCATTACCTTCATTTTCTTCACAAACAACTGGACTGAAATTTAATTCTTGACAAGTGCTAGAAGTCGAACCAAAAGGTTCCAACAAATCTGCCATCGAGGAAGCAGATGTAGAGGATAAAGAGTGCAAGTCACTTTAACCAGAATTTACCATCGGAGAAAGAAAAAAAAAATCGATTGGATCGAATTTAAGCTGATACCATGAAGATAAGCAGAAAACTCTTCTGTTTTATTAGATGATCGAAAAAGCTGAATCAATACAAAGATACTTACAACCTTATATAGGCTAGGACTTTAAGTTAGATAAGGACTCCTACTAGGTTTAGTCTTCCTACTTTATCTAAAAGATTTAGAGTACTACTACAGCAATTAAACTAATACACTAACTCCTATACAAATTAGGATTACTATGCGTATTCTTACATACAGTACTTCTCAAATCAATGATATCTAAGTCTATCCAACCTGTAAGTGCAGCATCCACCTTCATTTAGATAAGAGGGGGTTAGAAAAACTAGAGAAACGAGAAGACCAACATGACCTCGATTAGGGGGAACTTATGGAAGGAAGATGTTTCAGTAACAACATACCTCCGCAAAATTCCTTTGGTCTGCAGTAAGACGCTTTGTGGATAATTCCTTCAAAGTTCTAAAGAGAATCATAAAAATCCTGTGTGAGGTAAGAACATCGGCTGGTTGAAGCTGCTGTGCTAGAAAAGAAAACAGCTCTGGCCTACAATCATTATACCAACAAATCAACAAATATTATTAACTACAAAAAAATCCTTTAAGAAATCCCGTAATACAACGAGGAAGAGAAACATATTCAAGCTCAATTAATCTGGGAAGCATGTTAACAAATATTAATGAGTCCAACAAGTCATGATATGTACCATTCCCTGGGATAATCGAAGCGAGCAATTTTGGAAACGAGGACTGCCAGCATTTGCGCTATCTGTATCAGAAAAAAAGTGGAAGACAAATATCAAAGACCGTAAACTCAAAGGAAATTACAGGCAACCATGCCACTAGGAACATATACCAGAAGCAAATAGTAAGTAACCTAAATCAAATCAATTCATAACACAACTAAGTCCTTATCAGTTTGGGAGGAATACCTGATAATTCTCTTCTCTTAAGTGAGATAACAATTTCTGCTTTAAATGAAGTTTCTCTTCGTTGCTTATCCCCCTGAGTACAAAATTCTAGGCCATTAAGGTAACATATATACTTATTTTAAGAAATAAATAGATAAATTTAAGCACTCCATATCAGCTAGTAGAGCAGGATTTGCTACTAAAAGAAGTAGAATGCAGTTTACGAAGAGTTAGATTGAAAAGTGGATCCGAAAAATTTGAAGTTCGAACTCATATACGAATCCAATGCATGAAAGAATAGCTCATAACTTACGAGGAATCGCGTCTCTTTCTCCAATACCGATTAATACTGTTTTTGAAATATACAGAGGCCATTAATCGAATATCCACTTGAGATACTAAATCTTTCGCTGTAATCACTTCCTGAAATAACACAGAAGAACAAAATTGCAACTCAAACGCATGTAGATTTCAAATGCATTTTACAGAAAATGCAAAACAAAGATTAAAAAGAAAAAGGTAAATAAATACCACGAGGCAAGAGCAAAAACCGGGCCTGCTCTCGGATTGAGAGAGAGCCGTCTCGGCCGGTTTGCGAACGGCCTCGTCTTGGCTCATTGAGTTGACCAGCAACGTGTATAAGGCAGGCAAATCGGCAGCCGAGAGCGCCATCAGTGACTCTCAACAATCTCCCTCTAGTCTTTGAACTGTGAGAAACAAAGTGAGCCAAGTTAGCGAGTTGGATCGGCGAATCGTGAGATTTAAGAGAAAATATTCTGGTGCGGCGAGTTAAGCTTGGGCATCACATGGATTGACGGAAGTTGAGGTTCTTAACGGTGTCGTTTTTGTGCTTTTTCTATTTGACGACGGAAATGGCTGGAATTATATAGGAACGAGAGAAGAAGAGAGTGGTTGAGGCGGTGTTGGGCTGGCAGCTATACTGATGTAGAGTTTATTAGTAAATTCGCCTCTTTTATTATCAAATGGTAAGATACGTTAATACGAGAAAGGTAAAACATAGAGATGGCGCAAGGCCCAAAAGAGAGCCAGTGTTGGGCTTGGTTGCCTTTGGGCCCAAGGCACAAAGTAAGGTCGAGAAGAAACTTACCTCAATAAAGCCCAAGTGCAAGAGAAACAAAACCAACAAAAGTGGAAAGGAAACCGAAAATATAAGAAAAGAAACAGACGACAAAAAGGAAAGGACAAGCTTTAATTATATTAATTTTCAGTTAATTTGTGTCTTATTAATTTTTCAAAAATATTATTTGGGAAAAAATAAATTAAAATAATAAAAATAAATTGATCTAAAATTTAAGATTAGTCCTAAATTACCTAAAGAATATGATGGCATAAGATTACAACCTGCATATAATGTGAGATTACAATATGCCAATAATGTTGGTGAACCAAATATCGTAATTCTATGCTGAAATATAAAGATTAAATCTTTTAGATAAAACAAACAAAACGAGCAGTCACATTTAGTTCGTTGATCAAGTTGTTCAATTTTGTTCTATCATATTCGTTTAAGTCACGGGTTCTAGACCACTACGGGCACTTCCCTTTTCTTTCCCTAGAATCTCCTCTTTTCGGTTTCCTCTAGGTAGAATTATGATTAAAATTAGTATTTGTCAAATAAAATATAAAGCAGGCTCCGTTGGATTTTTAGGCCAAATGGAAGTCAATATTTAAAATATAGGGGATATTAGAAAATATTTGAGGATATAGGTCATTTTCTACAGTACATGTGGACCTCGCCACTTGCACATTGCGAGGTTTGAGAAAAAATATTAAAAAATTAGGCTTCGCCACCTACACATGGCGAGGTTGAGAAAAAATATTAAAAAATTCCTCGCCACCTGCACATGACGAGGTTCCCCGTATACTGTAGAAAATAGCCTATATCCTTAAATCTACTTCAACATCCCCTACATTCTAAATATTTATTTTTATTTAGATTATTCTCTAAATTTCTCCTATAAAGCATCATATATATATCGTTAAATAAAAAATAAAACAAACCAAAAGTCCCCTATTAATCATCTAACTATCATGATATTTTTATTTTGATCACCAAATTTTATAAAATTTCTATTTTGTTATTGACATTGTCCATCAGTTCTATTTTGGTTACTCTTCATTAAATTGTTAGCATAAATGATGTTTGTGATCTATTTTTAATTGGCATAATAACATACTTAGAGTTAAATATTTACACGTTTTTTGAATTTGATCCAAATTATAAATAATTCAACAATTTTAATCATAAACATTTACATATTCCAACAATTTAGTTTTTGATTCTAAAAAAATAAAAATATAGTTATATTTATATAAAAATAACTTTATTAATATATCAAATTGCTCTAAGAAAGATCTGACCGAACAAAGACTAATGAGTGCGATCATGGAAATTTATAAAACCTTGTAACGATATTAGAATTCAAAAAGCTCTATAATATTATTATAACAATGATCTATTAATTGGCTTAGTAATCATGGATGCTCAGGATACTGTCCTTGTTATGAACTCAAATGAAGTCAAATTTTGGGCGATTTATCATGCCTTGAACTTCTTGGATCATGTATAAGGATAAACGTCCATGACAATTTTGGTGGATTTTCAATGAAATTTGATGCAACGTGCTTGAGTTTGGAGTGTGAGTTTTTACCATATTTTTCGCAAGGCAAATAGTTTAATTGATGCTTTGGCGAAAGGAAAAGTGGATCGAAAGTCGTGATTTCAAGTTTGATTAAGTACTTTTGGTGTAATGGGTGTTTCGACGATGGTGGTTTAGCATTTGTTGTTATTGTTGGCCTTGGTCATGCGTGTGTCTGCTTTTCATTTTCTTTGGGTTGCATGAGTTGTTACTAGATTATTCTTTTGGTGTCTTTGGTTGTTATTTTGCTTTCAAGTTATCATGTGTAATATTTTTCCCTTAATCTAAGATTATGAGGTTTTTAACGTGGCATATAATAATATTTTGTATCTAATAAAATCATACTGTTAGATTAAAATTCATGATTGTGGGCACATATGTAAAATGTATGATGATATTATAAAGTATGACACAAAATTTAGTGACTAATTATGTTAGGCGTGTCATGGGTATTAAAATGTCATGAAAATAAAAGTGTAGATACCAGAATATGTATTTATATTTTGGCGAGGGACAAAATTATAAATACCTAATAACTAATTATTAAATTAGTTATATAAAGAGGTAGTGGTCCCTAAGAAATATGTTAACTTGTTTTTCTATCTTTCCCCGTTACAGAATTTTACGTCAAGAGATAATCTTTCTTCTTGAAAGATCACAAAACCATCTTTTAAGCGATCTCCATCAAAAGATTCAAGGTTTTCTATCGATTAATCCAGGTACGTTTCCGCGTTTAATATTTTATTGTTGTTGATGATTTGACATGATAGATCTTGTGTTAGGTTTCATGTCAGTTATGTTTTGAGTATGCTTTAGTTATAACAAGTGGCATTAGAGACTCGTCATGTTGAATCATTGAGGATTAATTGTTGTTTTATTATTCTTCATGAAGATTTGTATATTAAACTATGATTCTATCTTTATTTATGGTGTGAAAACACATTATGCTTTCATTATTAGGGTTTTGATTTTGTTAAATCGAATACAGGACTTTTAGTTTATATATTTATGCGATTAATTTTCAGAATTACATTAGAAACAAAGTTTTCGGTTGAATTATATAAGTCTTAATGAGAATTCAAAATTATGCTATAGTTATACTTTATGTTTGATTGAATTTATGCAAATACAACTTATCGATTTATATATTGTAATTGACATATGGTTGCTTACTATAGGGTTCATCTATTCGATGAGTTATTTTTACTGTTTAAGCGCATTATGTTTTCGGTGCAATTTTCTTTAACCTATGCTAATGACCATTGAATTCAAGTCTAGCATATTGTATTTTTTTTCAACTTTTAGAACCAGTAAGACTATTTTTTATATGTTTTAGGGTTCCAATTGATGGTTATTTTGGTTGTTATACTTCAATATTAATTGTTTGTCAGTGATATATACATTTGGTTTTAATTTTAGAAAACATGTAATTCTATTAAAAAAGAAAGCATGTAATTAATCTTATGGAATTTATATTCGATTTAGTTTGATCAAAATTTTTAATTTTGATTATTAGGTTATTATGTATATTTTAAAGTTTCATGTGATCACTATATGAATAATTCATTTATACAACACTTTTGACTTTGAATTTTAGTTAAAGATTGAATGTTTTGAATTCGACTTTAATTTCAGCAAATGCAAGCTTAAGGAATTTTTTGAGAAACAATCAAAGATTTTGATTTTTTCGATTTCTGATAGCCCCATTCAGACAACCTTATTTTGGGTTATTATAGAAACTTAAGTGTTATCGAAAATTTCAGTTTTGACTGTTAAAAAATTCTAAATTTAGATATCGGTATATTTATATTATATATTTTGAGATAAATTAATTTGAAATATTAAGTCACCAAAGTGACCTCTATTGTAAAAATTATTTTATTTTAAAATATAGAAGGTTTTGTGCATGTAAGTCGGATTATGTTAGTATTAATCGGCCCAAAGGAATGTTAATAATTAACATTATTACATGTGAGCAATAAATCGGCCCAAAAAAATATTTCTGTTTGACATATTTTTATTATCAATGTTTGATTACTGTATCAAGATATCATTTGCAAGTTAATATTTTGTCCAAAGATGAAATACTAATGGAGTGTTTGATATCATGATATGAGGTTTACCTTTATTCAAATTTATTATTATTTTTGTTATCTTTTAATTTGATTGAAAGATAAAATTAAGACACATATTTTGAAACAATTAAATTCATATTTTGGCTTTGGATGTCTAATATTTTAATGGATTAATTGAAACTTAATGTCACTAAAGTGACCGCTTCTGTGTAGATTAGTTTATTTAAAATATTAAGATAATTATGGGTTTTTTGTAATTCATGCGTTTATTAATTGACCCAAAGAAATGTTAATATTTGGCAGAATTACAACAACAATTGTGGCGATAAATGTGTGACAATTATAAGGTATTTTATGTGAGCAATACATTAGTCCAAAGATTAATCTATTTTTTGACATAGTTTATTGTCAATGTTTGATTGCTATAAAAAGAGTACCGCTTACAGTTAATATTACTGTCCAAAGACTTGATATTAATGTTGTGCTTGGTATCTTGAGGGGAACTGACCATTATTTTAAATTTATTTATTTACTTATGAATATTTATGTGAGCTTATTTTTATTTACTCATTTTTGTTCTATATTTAGGTAATTTATTTTTGTTGTCACAATATCTGTTAGATACATTTTACACTCATGTTTAGTGAAACTAATTTCAAGGAATAGAAAAGACACTTACATTTAGTATTTGGTTGTATGAACATAGACTTTGCACTAAGGAAAGAACAACTTGCACCTCTCACCGCGGTGAGCACCCATAAAAGGGATTTTAAGAGGTGAGATTGTTAAAATCGCATGAGTCTAATGATCATAAAGCACAACATTTTAGATGTATTTAGGAGCACAAATTTAAAGAGATTACTCATACTAAGTGTTTCCTTGACGAAATTAAGAAATGTTTTACCCAAAACATTAAGATTAAGATGACATCATTTATGCCTTCCTTGATGTCTATAAAGTATAAGGGTCAAGGAAATATAAGGGAGTACATTATGAAAATATTTAATGTTGCTATAAAATTTAAGGCACATAAGATCAAACTTTCTAACAATTGTTTGCTCTTATGCTTTTGGTACCGTTTCCTATACAATTTAACCAATTTTAAAAAATAGTTACAACTGTCAAAAGAAGAAGTAGGCTCTAACTCGGCTCATTTCTCATTGTGTTGAAGAGGGAAAAAAATTGAAGCATTATAAGTGTAAAAGTACCCATTTGATTAGTGCTCATTTAATTAGTGTCTCTAAGAATAAAGGCAATAAAAGAAAATATTAGAATAAAGTTGCTAAGGGTCCTACTCAAAAGAAACAACAATAAGTTACAAACTGTTGATTCTTTTATATAAGTTAGGACACATGTGAAGAAATTACACTTCAAAAGCGAGCAACTACTTCGGTTATTTCGAGTGATCCATGGGTTGTAAGTTTTATGATCTCACAATTATGAATTATTTAAGGAGAGATCCACGACATTTTTAGGATGTCGAGTTTGGAGGGAGAAATAAGGTTAGATACATTGCTATTGAGGAGGAATTGAATTATAATTTAATTCCTACTATTACTTTTGATGATGTTTAGGTTTTCACACCTATCATTAGTCAAGAAGTGAATAAAGTACCTCAACAAGACAATGTTGAACAACTCTTATTCAAGATAAGGTAATTATTTTAGAATAACAAACTCAACATCCTCAAAAACAAGTGTCGTTAAAGAGGTCTATGAGAGAAATGAGAAATACTATTTTAGATTATTACATTGTATTTCTTCAAGAAAATAAAGATAACAATGGAATGATAGAAAATGACTCAATCATTATTTTATTAGGCCATAAAAGTTTTAACTATCAAAAGTGGATTGATGTCACTCAAGAAGAGTATAATTTTATGTCCGACAATAAAGTTTAAGAAGTTGTCTCAATACTTTAAGGTGCAAACCAATTGGTTGTAAATGGATATTTAAAATCAAGAGGGATACAAATGATAATGTGGATAAGTATAAGGCACGTCTTGTATCTAAAGGATATACTCTAGAAAAAGACATTGATTTTGTGGAGACTTTCTCTCAAGTTTCATTGAGTCTTCAAGATAGTCATGACTCTTGTTGCTTATTTTAATCTTGAGCTACATAAGATGGATGTTAAGCTTGAGTTTTTCAATGACGACCTTGAAGAAACGAATTATATGGTACAACTGTAGAGTTGTGTCTTATGATACAATATCAATGATATGTAAATTAAAGAAAATCATTTATGAGCTTAAGTTGGACTCTTATTAATGAAATTATAAATTTCATATTGATTATCTCATTCGGTTTGGAGATAAATTTAGTTGACAATTGTATATACTACAAGTTCGGTGGGAGTAAACCAAGTGATACTCATATTGCTAAAGAAGACAAATTTAGTCTTACTCAATACCTTAAAAGTAACCTTGAAATTTAGAAAATACAAATGATTCCATATGCAAAAGCTATTGAGAATCTAATTTATGCTCAAGTATATATGCGTTTAGATATTGCGTACATTGTTGGAATGTTAGAAAGATATTTAAGCAATTATAGTATGAACTATTGGATAGCAGCTAATAGGGTTATGAGATATCTTTAGAGAACAAAAATTACATGCTCATATATCAGAGTTCTGGTAAGTTAGAGATCATTAAGTTTATAGACTTCAATTCTATTAGAATATTGATGCAAAAGAATTCTGTCACAGGAGCTGTTACTTATAGAGTGAATAGAAAGACCACTTAAGTTATTTTGTGACAATAAATATGCATTCATTTATTCTATAAACAATAGGAACACTTCAAATTTGAAGCATACAAATATTATGTTCCTAGTTGTTAAAGAAAATTCAGAGTGGTTGTGTGTCTATAGAGAATGTTGGTACTAACTCCATAATTGCGCGCTTATTAAGAAATTATCACCCTAGGTCTTTCATGAGCACACTACTCATGTGGGTGTAATGTTATTTAAAGATATTCAGGTTTAGTGGCAGTTTGTAATTTTGAAAAAAAATGCTCATTTGGTTTAGACACAATTTCAATTACTTCAATTTAAAGTTATTTTCAGATTATTTTCTGCAGGAAGAAAGTTCTTTTGGTTTATGCACATAATTTCGATTCACATTTACATGTAATTTCCATGCTACGCATCCATGATTGATCTATGTCATTTGATTATGTTTGTATACGTGACCATTGATGGGTCCAGTCATGATTGATATGGCAAAGACCTCTTTGATCCTATATGGATATAGTTGATGGACGAGATTGTTATAGAATACTTATTATATAATAACAATTTTTGAGCTCATAAGGTTGTACATTTATCAGGAAACATATGTTGCCCAAGTTGGAGATTATTGGATTAAAATCCGCAATTGTGGGCACATATATAAATTGTATGATGCTATTATAAAGTATGGCACACAATTCTGTGACCAATTATGTTAGGCGTGTCATGGGTATTAAAATGTCATGGAAATTAAGTGACTAATTATTAAATTAGTTATATAAAGAGGTAGTGGTCCCCAAGAAATAGGTTAACTTGTTTTTCTCTCCTTCCCCGTTAGAGAGTTTTACGTCAAGAGATAACCTATCTTCTTGGAAGATCACAACCACATTTTAAGTGATCTCTACCAAAAGATTCAATGTTTTCTATCGATTAATCTAGGTACACTTCCGCATCTAGTATTTTATTGTTCTTGATGATTTGACATGATAGATCTTGGGTTAGGTTTCATACCAGTTATGTTTTGGGTATGCTTTGGTTATAACACATACTTTATTGATAACAAAAACAAAGATCTATTAATCGATCTAGTGGTTATGGATGCTCATCCGCTTTATCTTTATGTGAGTTCAAACTTTAACATCTACTTTAAAAATAGTATTATAACACTTTCTAATAAAAAACTCTATAATATCAATCAATACAGTAATCATTCAACTTGTTAATGCCACCTTTTATTGAAAGTTAATAAAATCTTTGATATGGATAACAATATAGAAAACCTGCAAAATGAACATAAACTATCAGAGAGCGTTAAAGGGGAATCCTGTTATAGTCAAGGTCTTGGGTGTAACGACTCGATTTTCAAAATCTGAGGGTCGATTTATACCCGAAGCGTGGGCTTCGCGTGTGGGATTTTCTTTGGACTTGCCTTGTTGTTGGGTTAAGGGTTTTTGGGCTAATAGGTGAATGGGAAAATGAGAGAAGGGGAAAGGAAGTAAATTCCTAAATTTTGAAGAGGAAGTGGCTAGTTTTCATTTATGTTTCTACAGAAAAGATGAGAGGATGATCTCACCTTTTCCCCAACCTCATCATATCTCCCTCTTCTTCATTCTTCCTTGTGACCCAAGAAAAAAGATCAAATACTTGTTGTTTCGAGTAGAAATCCCAAAATAAAGGTTTGAAGAGAGTTGTTAATCACTTAGAGATCTATCTTTCAAGGGAAGTATTGTGAGTTTTGGTGATAGTTGGAAAATGGGTGTTTTGTCGGGGTTGAAGAGGAAGAACGAGAATGGGGGTTGTTGGCTCCATTTCTTTTTGTAGAATCTTTACTTCTTCATATCTTAAGTTTCCAATAACGTGGTAACTTGTTTTTCAACATCTCTTTGTAGTGAAAAAGGTGAGAGAATCTTCCAAAGCTCAAGAGAAGATGAGGGCTTGAGGAGCTTGGCTAAGGGCTTCTTTCCAGCTTAGAATCAAGGTTAGTACACTACTAACTCCCTTACATTCTTGGAAATCATAAAGTTAGATTGCTTGTGCTTGGTTTGATGTTTTGGTTGGTTGAGAGCTTGAAACCCCATTATTGGTGAAAATTGATTTTAATGTTAAATGATGTAAAAGTGATAGGAAACCACTTAAACCACCCTCTATAACTTGTAGGATTGTTTTGGGGCTTAAACATAAATGTTGAGGGGTATTTGCAGTATTTTTCGAGCTCTGGAAATTGGGTTCTAGGCTCGTGTACCGATATCGGATGAAGTGGTATTAGTACCCCATTATTTTTATTGGCTAACTCAAGCAGAGTTTGAAGGGTGTATCGATACGCATAGGTGTGTATCGGTACCCTCTGTTCCACCCAAATTCTAGTAGCATTTTTAGGTATCGATATGCTTGGGGGTATATCGATACCTATGGAGTATCAATACATGGAGGCCGTGTATCGGTACCAGATCTTGGTTAAACCACTGTCGTATGCAAGTAGGGTATTAATACGCATATGTGAGTTTCAGTACCTATGGTAGCGTACCGATACCCTTAAATGGGTATCGATACTCGCTGGAAAATCTACCCAAAATTTATGATTTGAGGTCAATGAACCTATAATTCGAGGACTATGGCCCAATAGGCCTCTATTGTGGTAAAATGTATAGTAATACTGAGAAAATGTGAATCTAACCTCATATACGAGTATGATAAGTAATAACTTGGTAAAACCTTGGTTGACTTGTTTGTAATAGTAACCATATGAATCCTTAGTGGATTGTGTGATGTTGCGTGTCAAGTAAAGGAACTTTTTGGCTAAGTCACCATTGTTTGGTGGGATTCGGATACCTAGTGAGAGTGTTGTAACACTAAGATATTAGCTCCGGATGTACGTTTCTGAGGTTGTGTGACACTAGGACTCACTCTGAGTGTATGTTCCTGAGGTTGTGTGACACCGAGCCTCACTCCAGGTTTGCTGGTATAGTACATATGTTCTGTGTGAGATTATTTCATCGCTTGTTGCTATGTGTTTAGACGGCTAGAGGTAGCGTCACATGTATTATATTTCCATGTATCATTCTTTAGCTACATGGTCTTATTTATGATTTGCATGAAGTATGGTTGAGTGGAAGTGTATCCATTCATAGGTTAGTAGGTTGATGTGCATTGTTGGAGCACCATCGAAGTAGGACTTCAGCACCGACTTGTGTCCGAGTAGAGTACTTAGATATTTTGGCTATGTATTCGTAGGACCATATGTTTGTATTGTAACTCTTATTTTGGATTTTAACTTATGTGTCAAATGCTTTTAAATTATGTATTTGAAATGGATCTCTCATGTAACGTTTTAATTGGTTTATCAACATTGAAATGGCAACAAAGCTTCGAGCAGTTGAAAGCTTATCTTACGAAGGCCCCAGTGTTGACGCAACCCGAATCGGGAAAGGATTATATGGTGTTTAGTGATGCTTTGTTGAATGGGCTTGGTTGTGTTCTTATGCAAGAGGGTAAGGTGGTTGCTTATGCTTTGAGACAACTTAAGCCTCATGAAGGAAATTACCTTACACATGTTTTGAAGCTTGTCGTGGTTATCTTTGTGTTGATGATTTGGAGGCATTATTTGTATGGGGAAAAGTTTTATATCTACACCGACCACAAGAGTTTGAAGTATCTACTCATCTAGAATGAGTTAAATTTGAGGTAGCAACGATGGATTGAGTTGCTAAAAGACTATGATTTCATTATAGAGTATCATCCCATTAAAGCTAACGTGGTGGTCGATGCCTTGAGTGAAAGTCCATGTCAGATTTGAGTGAGATGTTTGCCCGTTTGATGATGACCAAGGATGGTTGGTTATTAGCCAAGATTCGTGTAGAGCCCACCTTAGTGCAAGAGATCAAGAGAACTCAAGTGTTAGACAAGGAGTTGATAGAAAAGATTGAGATGGTTTAGAGAGGCGAGGCGTTCAATTTTGAAGTACGATATGGTGGAATCTTGTACTTCAAGAATCAACTTTGTGTTCCAGTTTTGGAGGATTTGCGAGACCGTATCACGTGGGAGGCACGCTATAGTCCGTTTTCTATGCATCTGGGGAGTTTGTCACAAGATGCTTATCTTGTCAGCAAGTTAATGCCGAACATCATGTTCCTTCGGCTTGCTTCAGCCCATTCAAATTCCACAATAGAAGTGGGATCGTGTAACCATGGACTTTGTGAAAGGTTTGTTGTTGACGCAAAAGAAACATGATGCCATTTGGGTGATAGTAGATTATTTGACCAAGTTTTCTCATTTCTTGCCGGTGCATATGGATTTTACGCTTGAGAGGTTGGCATGGTTGTACATCCAAGAGGTAGTAAGGTTTCATGGAGTGCCATCATCGATCATTTCGGATAGAGATCTGTGTTTCATAGAAAGGTTGTAGAAGAAGATACATGAGGCTTTAGATTCCAAGTTGCATTTCAGTACGACTTTCCACCCTCAGACTGATGGTCAGTCTGAGTGAGTTATTCAAATCTTGAAGGATATGCTTCGGTGTTATACTATTGACTTTGAGACGAGTTGGGAAGAGCAGTTACCACTACTACAGTGCCTGAAAAAACAACTTTCAGTCGAGTATCAAGATGGCTCCTTTTGAGGCCTTGTATTTGCGTAAGTGTAGAACACCCTTATGTTGGACCGAGCTTAATGAGAGAATGATAGTGGGGTCAGACTTGATTAGAAAAACTAAGGATAAGGTTCAGATAATCAAGGAGAGGTTGCAAGCGACTTTTGATCTTTAAAAAGCTTATGCGGACCAGAAGCGTAATCCGCTTTGGGCGAAAGGGCAAGTTGAGCCCGTGTTTTATAAGTCCATATGAGATTATTGAGAGGGTTGGGCCCATGGCCTACCGGTTAGCCTTGCCTCCAGAGATGGCACGCATCCACAATGTGTTTCATGTTTTTATGTTGAGACATTACCGTTCTGATCCTTCGCATGTTATCCCCTCATGAGGAGATTGAAGTCAACACCAACTTGACTTATGAGGAGGAACCGATAAGAGTTTTAGACAAAGGAGTCAAAGAGCTTCACAATAAGTGCATACCTCTAGTTAAGATGTTGTGGAGAGACCACAGAGTTTAAGAGGCCACATGGAAAGTGAAGAAGGACATGAAGTTGCTTTATCCGCATTTGTTTCCAAGGTAAATTTCGAGGATGAAATTTTCTTTAGGTAGGGGAGAGTTGTAAGTGTGGGCTTTTCTTGGACTTGCCTTGTTGTTGGGCTAAGGGTTTTGGGATAATCAGTGAATGGGAAGATGAGAGAGTGGCAAGGCAGTAAAATCCAAAATTTTGAAGAGAAAGGCGTTCGTTTTCATTTATCTTTCTACAGAAAAGTTCGGAGGATGAACTCACCTTGTCCCCAACCTCATCCCATCTCCCTCTTCTTCATTCTTCCTTGTGACCCAAAAACAAAGATCAAATCCTTGTTGTTTGGAGTAGAAATCTCGAAATAAAGGTTTGGAGAGTGTTGTTCATCACCTAGTGATCAATCTTTCAAGGTAAGTATTGTGAGTTTTAGTGGTGGTTGGAAAATGAGTGTTTTGTGGGGGTTGAAGAGGAACAACAGGAATAGGAGTTGTTGGCTCCATTTATTATTGTAGAATCTTTTCTTCATATCTTAAGTTTCCAGCAACGTGGTAACTTGTTTTTCAACATCTATTGTAGTGAAAGAGGTGCGAGAAGCTTCCAAAGCTCAAGAGAAGATGAGGGCTTGAGGAGCTTGGCTTTTGGCTTCTATTCCAGCTTAGAATCAAGGTTAGTACACTACTAACTCCCTTGTATTCTTGGAAATCATTAAGTTAGATTTCTTGTGCTTGGTTTGATGTTTTGGTTGATTGAGAGCTTGAAACCATGGACGAATGTTGACAATACAAGTTGAGGGGACCTATTTGAATTTTTCAAAAATTTAAAAGGATAAACTAACATTTTAAATTTTTTGAATGATTTAATTTAAAATTTTGGAGGTCTAACTAATTTTTTTTAAAAATGAGACTTAATAAGATTTTTTTAAATTAAAAGGGTCTTAATTAAAATATTTAGAAAAAAATTAAATTTAAAGAAAATTTTAAAAATTCTAGAGGGGCCAAATTATACAAAATTTAAAATTGAAGGGCCAAATGTGAATTAGCCAAAACTTCGGGGGCCTGGGCCCCCATAGGATCTCACCATCATCTGTCTCTGCTTGAAACCCCATTAATGGTGAAATTTGATTTTAATGTTAAAATGATGTGAAAGTGATAGGAAATCATTTAAACCACCCTTCTATAACTTTTAGGAATGTTTTGGGGCTTAAACATAAGGGTTAAGGGGCGTTTTCCAAGCTCCAAAACTGGGTTTTAGGCTTGTGTATCGATACCGGATGAACTGGTATTAGTACACCCTTGTTTTTATTGGCTAACTCAAGCAGAGTTTGAAGGGCGTATTGATACACATAGGTGCGTATCAGCCTTTGTTCCACCCATATTCCAATAGTGTTTTTGGGTATCATTACGTTTGGGGGGCGTATTAGTACCTATGGAGTACCAATACACGAGGGTCGTGTATCGGTACCGGATGTTGGTTAAACCACTATCGTATGCAATCAGGGTATCGATACGCGTAGGTGAGTATCGATACCAATGGCAGCGTACCGATACCCTTAAGTGGGTAACTATATTCAGTGGGCAATCTGCCCAAAATTTATGATTTAAGTTCTGTAACACCCCAGTTTTGGGCCTAGGTGTCAGCCGAGTTTGGTTAGGCGGCTCAGTTCGAACCTGTTTAGTGGTCTAGTCTAGTTTCAGGAAATAATTAAATTGAAGGGTTTTTGATCAAATAAAAATATGGGAAAATTTCCTAAAATCATAATTATATATATGATTAATTTTGGTAAAAGTAATTTAAAGAAAATAATTTTGGAAATCGTACATTTTAGTTTAGTGACCAAAATGTAAAAGTGGTAAAGTTTGTTTTAATGGCTAAAACGTAAAAGACTAATGCTTTAAATCTTTAAGGAGCAATACCAAGGGCTAATATAGACTTTACCTCCTATTTTACAATTTTGATTAAATAAATTATATTAAAAAGATGGAGGGAAGTTAAAACGATTTTTCATTTTTCATAAGTTTGGTTTTTGACGTAGTTTTCTTCTCTCACTTTTCTCTCAAAATCCTTTCATCCAAACAACAAGATTTCAAAGGTAAACTCTAATTTTGATTTAGATTTCAAATATTTTCTTATTTTCTATTGATTATCTTATTTTCTCTTTGGTTTTCTTTTCAAAATGGAGGAGGAGCTCATCATTAGAGGAATGTTCGTTCTTCTCCTCTAATGACTATTCCTTAAAGAAATTCCCAAGTATTTAGTCTATTACATATTGTTTTTAATGGGTTTTTATATATAAATTGATGAAATTGTGTTTAATTGAGGTTTCTTGAAGATTTATGGTGGATCTTTGAAATCCATGTTAGTTGTTGAGTTAATGGTTAATAATGTTAACTTGATGGATTTTGTTAAGTAATCCTAAAACTAGTTAGATTGCTAGATGTTATTGATAAAATCTTGAGTTTTCGGGGCTGTTGTTGTGTTTTCTTGATCAACCACTCTCTTACAAGAGAAATTCTAAGCAAACTTGAAATCCCTCTAATAGGAATTTGTTTGCATAATTAAGCCCTCACCCAAAACCTAAACACTTGAGCAAATTTGACAATGTTTAGCTCACTAGTGTTGTTTATACAAGAAAGCTCTAAAGACAATTTGACATCATTATGTTGTTGACAATAGAAGCATTAACCATCTCTTGATGCTTGGAGGTCCATTTTATACTACCAATTGAGTTTGTAGCCGCTGAGGACTGTTGAAGTTGAATTAGAGTCGTTGAGGCTTTTATTACCCACCATAATGTAGTTTGCAGCTTGGCGTATCGATACCCTTGAAATCGTATCGATACAATCCCAAAAAAGAAATAGCCTTTGAGCGCCTGCAGCTGGTGTGTATCGATACACATAGTAAGCGTATCAGTACGGTCTTGCAATTTAAAAGACCATTGGGATATTGACCGTTGGGGGTAGTTGGACGTATCAATACGCGATACAACCGTATCGATACGCGAACTAGCCATTGGTCATTTTAAAGCAAACCATATCGATACGGCAAAGTGTATCGGTACGAGTTTTAGCTAATGGAAAGTCACTGTAGTTGAAACCCTAGGGCGTATCAGTACGATATCAGACCGTATCGGTACGAGTACTTGAAAAGCACGGTTTTGACTACTTTAAATGCACTTTAAATCATTCCAAAGCCTTGTGAAACCCTTAAACATATTTTCAAGTTGTTTTTGACTAAAAACACATTTTAAATTCTTTTCAATTTAGTCCAAAACATTTTTCAAATATTATATCAAAACACTTAGTTCTACAATCTCCCTATTTTTGATATAATAAAACCAACTTGAAAAATTGTTTGAGATTCTCTCTCCCTTTGTATTTTAAAATTTGAATAAGAGATTTAAAATTTGAATGAGATTAAAGCTCCCCCTTATTCTCGTGAAAACTTGAAAAATCAATTTTTCAAACCATTTCTCCCCTTTTTTCTTATATCAAAAATAATTTAAAAAGACATTAGGCTCAAAATAACTTAGGAGATTAAAAAAATTGACATAATTAAAAATTTTGGTTTCAAAATTGGCTTCCTCTTACTCAAAGCATCAAGCAATGTTAGTCCCAACGATATGATAGTCTAGTTGTAAAGAAAAATAATCTAATTAAAAATAAAGACAACTAGAAATTTTACCAACACTTGAACTTCAAAGAAAGATGTGAAGCCTTCCTTCTTCAAGTTTCCTTTCTTGTGTGTATGGAGCTCCCCCTCAATTTTGGACTTGTTGATCACTCTCCATCACACCTAAAACAAGACAATCAAATAATTTTTGGTATCCAAATTGCTTTGGATCCATAGACGTTAGTTGCACATAGTTTAGTCCCCTTAGGAATCCATTTTTTCAATTTCAGCCTTTTTAGTTGAAGTACTTAGTCCTTTTGGTACCCAAATACTTCTAAATATTTACCGTTCACAAATATTGGGGCACTAGATTTCCTTACACAAAAATTTGATTTTCCAAAACTATTTTTCTTTTCAAGCTCTTTGGAAATCAAATCTTTTTCTTTCTTAAGATCATCTACCTCTCTTAGATGATCTTTTTCCATCGTTTGAAGCAAATTTTGTAAGTTTAAAACTTTAAGTTCAAAATCTTTAAGTTTTGCTTCAAACTCTAGATTTGTTTTGGAAAGCAAATCATTTTCATTTTTCAATTTTGAAACCAACTTTTTGTTCTTTGAAAATGATGCCTTTAATTCCAAAAGCAAATCATCATAGGCATCTTGTAACTCATCAAAAGAATATGAATTTGAACTAGATGAGTTAGAAGTTACCTCCCCCTCACCGAGGGCCATGAAGCATAAGTGGGCTAACTCATCATCGGTGGAGTCGTCATCACTCCATGGCGCCACATATGCTTTCTTTGAAGATGATCCCTTTTTGTTGGACTTGTGGGAATCCTTCATCTTCTTCTTCGATTCATGCTTGGTTTTATCCATTTTGCTCTTCATGAATCGGGTGAATTTCTTGAAGAGATAGGCCATCTCTTCATCTTTGCTTTCCTCCTCACTTAGTTCTACATGATGACATGTGGAGGATTTGAGAGCAACGACACTCGAATTGATGCTTAGCTCCATGATCTTCTTCTTTCCGAACTTTCTTATCTCTTCCTTCTACTTCTTCTCTTCTTTTTTGACTTTCTTCATGATTTGGTGAGTGAGAAGTGACCCCATGAGTTCATCAAGCTTCAAGGTCTTGAGATTTTTGGCTTCGATGATGGCGGTCTTTTTCGAGTCCCATGACTCAGGAAGAGAGTAGATAAGCTTTTGGACAAGCTTTTCTTCTGGAATGACTTCTCCATAGCCTTTTAGTCCATTGGTGATGATGGAGAATCGATGAAATATCTTCTCAATGTCTTCTTCCAGATCCATCTTGAAGTTCTCATACTCGTGGTTGATGAGGCAGATCTTGGTCTCTGTTACTTCATTTGTTCCCTCGTATATGACTTCAAGCTTGTCCCATTCTTCCTTGGCACTCTTACAAAATGACATATTCTCATAGATGTTGAGGCTAAGTGCACAAAAGAGGAAGTTCAAAGCCTTACAATTTAGTTCCATCTTCTTGCGGTCGTCGACACTCCATTCCACCTTACTTCTTTGTGGTTCGAACGAATTGTCTTCAATAATGCCCCAAAGCTTATAGTCTTTGGATTTGATAATGAACATCATTCTCGTCTTCCAATAAGCATAGTTGGTCCCGTCGAAGAAGGGTGGCTTGTCGATGGATTGCGCCATTGAATCGATTATTTGAAATGTTGTACGAGCTTGCCAGATCACCTCAATAAGATGTTAATCCTTTTCAATTGAGCCAAGCTCTAATACCAATTGTTGAACTTTATATGCTCGATTTCCTTCAACCGTTCTTGCTAGCCAAGTAGTGGAGAAGTTGAATATTTGGGTGATTTTGTGGGTGGTGAAAAAGAGACAATAGACACAAGGATTTATAGTGGTTCGACCTTATAAAAAGCACCTACATCCACTACCTTAGCTCCACACTAAGGATTCTAACCAAATTCACTAAGAATTTCATCCCCTTTTCTCGGATTAGGAGGAAACTGTTACAACGATCAAGCTTTCTACCCAAAGCTTGATCAACCACTCTCTAACAAGAGAAATTCTAAGCAAACGTGAAATCCCTCTGATAGGTATTTGTTTGTACAAGTAAGCCCTCACCCAAAACCTAAACACTTGAGCAAATTTGACAATGTTTAGCTCACTAGTGTTGTCTATACGAGAAAATATACAATAAAGCTCTCAAGACAATTTGACATCATTATGTTGTTGACAATATAAGCATTAACCATCTCTTGATGCTTTTAGGTCCTTTTTATACTCCCAATTGAGTTTGTAGCCGTTGAGGACCGTTGGAGTTGAATTAGAGCCATTGGAGCCTTTATTTCCCACCATAAATGTAGTTTGTAGCTTGGCGTATCGATACCCTTGAAATCATATCGATACGGTCCCGATAAAGAAATAGCCGTTGAGCGCATTCAGCTAGTGCGTATGAATATGCATAGTAAGCGTATCGGTACAGTCCTATAATTTAAAAAACCATTGGGACATTGCCCATTAGGGGTAGTTGGACATATCGGTACATGATACAACTGTATCGGTACATGAACTAGCCGTTGGGCATTTTAAGGCAAACCGTATCGATATGACAAAGCGTATCGGTATGGCTTTTGGCTTTTGGAAAGTCACTGTAGTTGAAAACCTAGAGCGTATTAGTACGGTACCAGACCGTATCGGTACGAGTACTTGAAAAGCACAATTTTGACTACTTTAAATGCACTTTAAATCATTCCAAAGCCTTGTAAGATCCTTAAACATATTTTCAAGTTGTTTTTTTACTTAAAACATATTTTAAATTCTTTTCAATTTAGTCCAAAACATTTTTTAAATATTATATCAAAACACTTAGCTCTATAGTAGTACTATCCAAGGATAGGAGTAGATTCCATCCGGCTCATTTGAAATGCCAATATATGAATTGAACATGTATCATGGTTTTAAATGCTTTTGTATAAAGATTCTTATACACGATGATTATGCTTTTTAAATTTTATGCATGTGAAGCTTTGGTTTGGTTTTGCATTGAGATATGCATGAGGTAATGATACATGTGGTTTATAAAAGATGCTTTTATTGTGTTTTCAAAAGAATGAGAAAGTTTACCATGATGTGGTTATGTTTTAAAGGAATCATTAGTTTGAAAAATGCATTGTTGTTGTTGTTGTTTTAAATTGAGCTTTCCCTTGCTAAACAAATATACTTACACTCTCTTTTCCAACAATACAAATAAGTTAGCTTTTGGGCAGCAAAATAGCAAGTGATTTCACCCAAGACATCACTTGATTTACATGTATGGGTTTTGACTGTAACACCCCGGTTTTGGGCTCAGAAGTTTTGGGCGTTGACCGGTTCGGTCAAAGTGCTGATCGAATATATAAGAGTGAATTTAGGAAAGCCTAGTTCGGGTTGCATTAAAAATATGGAAAAATGTTCTAAAATCATCTTTTAATATATATAAGTGAACTGTGAAATCAATTTTGGAAAATGAGGTTCGGAAGGTTGACATTTTGGCTAGTGACCAAAATGTAATTTTTGAAAGTTTGGTGACTGTTTTATAAAGGATTGAAACTTTGAATCTTTAAGGAGCTATTATTCCAAAAAGGATTTCTCCAGATTTTTCTAAGATATTTTAAGGCTTTATTCTGATTTTAAAGATTATGAAAGTGGAGGGAAACCATTTTTACCATTTCTTAACTAACTTTCCATTTTCTCTCAATTTTCCTTTTCCCTCATTTTCTCTCAACCCAAACACAATTCTCCAGATTTCCTTCTCTGATTTTGGCATCTAAATCTCTCATTTCAACTCTCATTTGATTCCTAATCATCTCATCAACAAAACCTCTCAATTTGCAAGTTGTTTCATCAAGCTTTTTGGCTCTAAAAAGGAGAAATTCAAGTTTGGAGGTAAGAACGTCCTTCTCCTCTAAACTATCAGTTCTTTACTGAAATTCCTAAGTTCTCAATCCTTGATTTATGTATTGTTAATGGCTTTTCAATTGGAATCTTGATTTTTGGCTTAAAATGCAAGATTTGGTGATTTTGGTGAAATTTTCGTGTGATCTGTTTGGGCAGTGTTTTGGAGTGTCAAAATGATGTTAAATGAATGCTAAATTGATTAGAAGTTGAGGTTTAACTAATGCAATCCCGGATAGGTTGAATTTCCTAAGTATGGCTTGAGTTTTTGGTTGTTTTTGGAGTGTTTTTGGTGATCTGTTATACCTGGAGGTATAATGACGTGTTTGTGATCATTTTGGATGTTAATTGATGTATAAAAATGGTTAGAAGTGATGGATCTTGGCTGGGTTAAGTTTTGGAAGTGTTTGGAGGTGATTTCGGTTGTGTTTGATAGCCGAATTGTTGGATTTGTGATGAGCAGCGAGTTGAGTCTTGTTGCTGGTGTTCTTAATGCATAATGATGCATTAATGTTCTGTTTTTGTGTGCTTGAAACATGGGAGTTTGATCCGTGAGCTTTAGAGGTGTTGCGGAAGGTTTCGGATGCTTGGAAGGCTTGTTGGCTAGCCTTGTTTTGGTTATCGGTGAGTGAAGTTGGGTTTTCAGCTTTTAAACCAAGGTTTGAAGTTTTGGGAGCTTAGTTTAAGTCTAAACAACTTTGCTAAGCTCAAGAGTAAGTAAAAGGATTTTCACTCTTGAATTGTGTTGTGATTTGGTTTTAAAAGCAAATGTGGTTGATGATTGAAATGCATGTGTTTTGCATGGTTTAATTCTGTTTTGTAAGCATATTTTAGCATGGTTTAATGCTGGTTTTGAAAGCCGTATGTGAAGGATGCTCAAGGTAAGAGATCCTTGGTTTTTATACATTGAAAATGTGGTTTTGACGCATGGTGTTGCATGGTGTTTCACAGCTTTGTGTAATGCTTTAAACCAGTGAATTGATGATGATAAATGATGGTTTTGCATATTGGTTATGCATGTGAATCATTGGATTAATGTGGAATGGTTTTGCATATTGGTTATGCATGTGAATCATTGGATTAATGTGGAATGGTTTTGCATATTGGTTATGCATGTGAAACATTGGACTAATGTGGTAAGATGGTTATATTGGCAAGTGATGTAAGTGGTTCTTGGTTTGTTTATCGGATATAGTTAGCCGGCTATAAGATTGGGTGCACCGTGAACTAAGTCGCCTTGGAGGTGGAGTGGTCAAGAGTGGACCGGGAAACTCCCTTCAAGTATCCTAACGAGATGATTGAGGTCATAATGGAGGTGTTGCCCATTCGAGGACCTTGGTTGAGCAAAGGTTATATGGTGGTTAAAAGTCCATATGTGAGAACCTTGTGCTTGTTGAGATCACAATGGCAGTGTTAAGTCCATGTGTGGATCTTGTGTAGGGTGTCCCGGATCTCGTTAGTGATGTTCTACAACTACCAATCGGTGAATGCAAAGGTTGTATGGTGTTTGAGAGTCCATACATGGGAATCTTGTGCATGTCAAGGTTGTATGGTGGTTAAAAGTCCATACATGGGAACCTTGGGGAAAAGCTAAGGTTGTATGGTGTTTAAAAGTCCATACATGGGAACCTTAGGATGTTGAGGTCAAATGGTGGTTAAAAGTCCATTTGGGAGACCTTGGATTGGTAGGGTGTAGGGAGCGTAGGGACAACGCTCGGAATCCGCGTATCCGATTGGATGTTGAGTTGAAAAGTGAAGGTGGTTGATCACTTGAAGGCCAATATGATATTCTTGATTGTAAAGAAGCATGGGATGCTTGAAATGATGCATAATTGCATGTGAGGCATGAGGTGCTTGGAAAAGATGCATGGTTGCATGTAAAGTGTATAATACTTGTGAATGCATGTTTACTTGTTAAGTTGAACAAGTGTTGGTTATCATTTGGTAAATGATGCATGTGAGCGTGAAATATCTTTATTGCATTGGAGTCTTGTAAGACTTGTTTTTAAAGGCATGTGAAGATGATGTTATGGTTCCTATGTTGCCTTGGTTAAATGCATGTGATGGATTATTTGAGTTATGGTTTTAAAAGGTTTCTTGCTCGAAATGGCTTTCAAGTTTAAGAAAGGTATGTTGTGAAATGGGAGTGTTTTCCATGGTTTTGTTTTAAGCTTTGCATATGGTGTTTATGCATGGATTGGCTAAATGGTTGATTTTCTTTTGTGAGTTGTTCTTTGAAAAGGTTTTCTTAGCTTGCTAAGCTAAGGGTTGGTTTTCATGTATGTGCAATGCATGGTTTTGAGCTTGATGTCGAAAAGGGTTTCCAAACATGGCTTTGGTAAACAAATCGGGTTTGTTTTAAAAGTGTTTAATAACCCGCTGCATTGATGGTGTTTTGGTTTTGAGCATTCCTCACTAAGCATTATGTGCTTACGCTCCTTTTTGTCTATCAATGCAGATTCTTGAAGTTTGGACAGCAAGGAGCAAGGGATTCAAGGTGGACTCCAATGGAGATGTATGTCTCGGTGAATAGCTATAGTTAATAAAGGCAATGGGGTAGAATCTCTCGGGTTTATGTGTATGTGATCGTATATGTTTGATCAAGAATGTTTAAATGTTGTTGCTAATGTTGTTGGAACATGATTTGGCTTAAATGAGATTGATTTGGAAGGTTTGTGCCTAAATGGTTGCTTGTGTAGGAAGCATGCCTATAGATTTGGGGCTTTTCTTATATGTTGTGTTTCTGTTGAATTGTTGATGCAAGTATGTCTCATTTATGTTGAATTGCATGTTGGTAAAGTTTGGTGGCTTTTGGAGCATGATTGGATGGTCAATGATGTGTTTGAGTGAGCAAAATGCAGCAATCTGGGCTAGGCGTTTCGGAACAGATGACACCGTTTCGGAACGGGTGCCCTGCATGAACCCAGGCATCCGAAACGGGTGCCACCGTTCCGGAACGGTTTGGCTACTGCCAGACCCCCGTTGCGGAACGCGTTGCGGAACAGCCCCGTGTTTCGAAACGGGCTTTGCCTGTTTCGGAACGGGTGACCGTTGGGGGCTGACATGGGCGGTTAAATGTTTCAAAATGTTTGCATTTTGGTCCTGAATCTTGTTTGTGCAATGGTATGAGTTCGGGATGTCCGTTTGAGCTGAAATTTGGCAGGGAAGCATGAAACCTGATTAATTCTAAGTTGGTAACTTAAAATCTGGTTAAGTCCTTAAAGTTTTCAGAAATTACAATTTGGTCCCTAAAGTTGTAATTTGTTCAATTGGGTCCCTGTTTGATCTCTGATGTTTGTGATCTTTGAGTATGGTGTTTGTGTGGTCACAATTAGGGCTAATGTGCATCTAGACAAGATTAAAAAGAAAAAAAAAGGGTCGTTAATCAAGGTTGACTTTCGGGTTGACTTTGGTTTTCCCCGTGTGACTTTCTTAATTCGGGTCAACCGTCCAGACCGGGTTAAGGGGGTTACATTGACACTTTTAAAAAGGTAGAAATGGTAATGGGGAGGGTACCTCAATGTTTGGGAGAGAATTGTTTAAACTCCTTGGTTTGGCAAGTGTTTTTTGCCTTATAAGACTTGTATTGGGCCTTTATATGTTGATATGCTTTACTTTGTGGTTTTTGATACTCTATGTGGATTGCTTATAGGATGCATGCCTCTAGAGTAAACATGTCTTGCAATTCATGATGCTAGATGCCTTTGTTGATGTCTATGTGTTGGATAAATATGTTGTTGATGTTTACCTATGATTGCAAGATGATTGGTGGACATACGATATGTTTTTAAGATGTTTAAATGTTGCTGTTTTAGTGCAGATCTGATATGTATTTCGAAACTGTAGTAGCTATTTCGATACGACTTGCATAGTTGGTCTCAATGTTTCGGAACACTACTAGACCGTTTCGAGACCCTTAGTTATAATTTGTACCCGTATCGAAACACGGGGTCATTTTGATACGGCTCTGTTATGCCTGAATGCAGAGGAGGTCAATCTGGGGATTTGGTTTCGAAACGGGTAAGGCCGTTCCGATACCAAATGCTATTGGAATGTATGGTTTCAAAATAGGGGGTGATTGTTTCGAAACAGGGTCGTTAAGATAGTTAAAATGGCATGAGCTATCTATTTTTAATGTTTTTATTTCACTCCTTGTTTATATAATTTGCAATTGCGGATGTTTGAATGATCGTATGATGCTGATATTTCACCTGCAAGCATGTAATGAACCTAATTAAAGGTTGGTAACCTTAATTAGTAATTTGACCTTATATCGGAATGTTTGCAAATGAATGAAAAATTGAGGTTCAATTTAAACGAAAATATATTCATTGCGCGAGTAAACATTGTAGGACTTAATTATACATCTAGACAAGATAAAAGAAAAAATGGTTGCTAATTGAGGTTGACTTTAATGAGTTAACTTTGGTTTTCCCCGTGTAATTCTCTTAGTTCGAGTCAAGCGTCTGGACTAGACTAAGGGGGTTACATTTGTTGGTATTAGAGCCAGGTTTCGAAAGATTAGGATGTATGTTGAATGTTGAATTATGGCAGATGACATGTTGTATTCGATGCTATGCACAGTGAATGATTGTATCATGTTTTGATTGATAGTATGTGTTGTATGATGATTGTGTGATGAATCGATATACGTGACTGGGGTACCTATTTCCAATACTAATGGTAAAGAAAAGAGTTTTTGTTTTAAAACATGAAATGGGTGACTTGGGTTCTTGTTATTTGTAAGCCTAACTATTTTTGCTATTGTATTTGCATGGTAGAATTGTTTATCATATCATAGGACCGAGACGAGAGATGAGAGGCAATGTCCGGAATGTAGTTGAGAATGAGGTAGAGATGGATGCTGAGAATTTACCGCCTCCTTCTCTTGGTGGAGGTGGAGCTGAGATAGGAGTTGGCGCTGAAGGTGTTGAACCTCAGGTGGCGCAAGGGCATGCTGCTCCTAACATGACACCTTTGATTCAGGCTATTGTCGGAGCCTTTCAGGCAGCAATAACATGTATACATGTGGCCACACCTCAGCCTGGTGCCAATGCTAGTTTACCCTTAGAGCGTCTACACAAGTTGGGCATAACAGAGTTTAGAGGACTATCTCATGAGGGCTTTGAGGCTTGGTTTGAAAGTACTAAGAAAATTTTGGGTCAAATGAATTGCAATAACGTACAGAAGTTGGGCTGCGTGGTCTCTTTGCTTCACGAAGATGCATTTACTTGGTGGATGACCATCACAACTGGTATGGAACCTGACGAGGTTACCTGAACATTCTTTGTGAATGCTTTCAAGAAGAATTTCTTGGGTGTCCATTATTTGGATGAGAAGAAGAGGGAGTTCATGGCCTTAATGCAGGGCAACATGACCGTTACGGAGTATGAGGTGCAGTTCGTCCGATTGAGCTAGTACGCCCCTGAGCTGGTACCGAATGAACAGAAGAGATGTGATAGGTTTCGATATGGGTTGGTGAAGGAAGTAAAGGCCTATATGCTTGCGGCTGAGTATATCGATTTTTATGTGCTGGTTACTCGAGCCAAAGACATTGAGCAGAGTCTAGGGTTGACGTCTAGCTCGGGGAGTTCTAGCTCTGGAAAGAGAGCTGCTGATTATGATGGTGGACGTGATCAAGGTAAGAGATCACGAGATAGGAGCTATTAGCGAGACCATCGTTGAGGCGATGCTGGTGGATTTGGTCGAGGCCAGTATGGACAGAATGTTGCAACACATGTTCTTACGTGTAACCATTGTGGGAGGTATCAAACGAGGCAGTGTTAGGGTAATCCCGGAACATGTTGACTGTGTGGGGCTCAGGGTCATATGAAGCGTGACCGCCCACAATTGGGGAGGCAAGCACTAGCTCGTGCTATGGAGCCTTAGAGGGGCCGTGGGCACAACCGAGGTAATTTTCAGCGACGAGAGGATGGTTAGAGTAATGTGGCGAATATGGTTGCGGTGCAGCCATAAGGTGGAGGACCAGCTCGAGTCTATGCTCACCGCGAGGGCTAGAATGACATGAATGTGATTGCAGGTACCTTCTCCTTGCAATCCCTGTCATTGCTTGCTTTGATAGATTATGGTTCCACGCATTCATACATTTTGCATGTGCATGCTCGGTTGCTTGTTGTGCCATTAGAGTTTCTTGATGTGGGTATGCAAGTTACGTGTTCGTTTGGTGAAACCGTAGTTGTTAGGAAGTTTACAAGTTCTTGTCCAATGGTTTTTCGGCGGTGGAAGCTTACAAGTTGATGAATGGTGGCTGCCTAGCTTATTTGGTGTATGTGATGAACCCAACTATGAATGAAGTACGTCCATAGGATATTCGGAGAGTTTGTGATTTTCTGGGGGTGTTTCCAGAAGAGTTATCTTGGTTACCACCCAATAGAGAGGTCGAGTTCTTCATAGAGACGTATACGAATACGGCTCCGGTATTCATAGCTCCTTATCGAATGGCACCGATGGAGTTAAAGACGCATCTTTAGGAGTTGCTAGATCGTGGTTTCATTAGGCCAAGTATCTCACCTTGGGGACCTCGAGTTTTGTTTGTTAAGAAGAAGGATGGGACAATGTGGATGTGTATAGACTATCGACAACTGAACAAGTTGACGTTAAAGAAAAAATACCCTTTACCTCGGATTGATGATATTTTTGATCAGTTTCATGGTGCTGCTGTGTTTTTGAAGATTGTTCTAAGGTCAGGGTATTATCAACTTAAGGTGAAGGATAGAGACGTACCGAAAACAGTTTTTTGTACGAGGTACGGGCATTACGAGTTCCTAGTAATGCCTTTTGGTTTAACCAATGCACTGGCTGTGTTCATGAACATGATGAACCGAGTGTTCCACGAGTACCTTGATTAGTTTGTGGTGGTGTTTATCGATGATATCCTTGAGTACTCTCGTACCGAGGAAGATCACGATAGGCGTTTGAGGATAGTGCTGCAGATTCTGTTGGAAAATCAGCTCTATGGAAAGTTGAGTAAATGTGAGTTCTGGATCAGAAAGGTGGTGTTTCTTGGTCATGTGGTGTCAGTCGAGGGTATCCGTGTGGATCTTTAAAAGATTGAGGCAGTGGTGGGTTGGAAACAACTGAAATTAGTGACTGAGGTTCGTAGTTTTCTGGGCTTAGCAGGGTATTATCGTTGGTTCGTGGATGGGATTTCTAAGATAGCTACTCCGTTGACGAAGTTGCTTCAAAAAGATGTTAAGTTTGAGTGGACGGAGGTGAGGCAACAAGCTTTTCAAAAGCTGAAAGAAGTTTTGGTACAAGCTCTGATCTTGATTCAACCTGAATCAGGAAAAGAGTTTGTGGTGCATAGTAATGCATCCTATGTGGGTTTAGTATGTGTGTTGATGCAAGAGGGTAGAATAGTTGCTTATGCGTCGAGGCAATTGAAGGTGCATGAGCGTAATTATCCTACTCACGATCTCGAGCTTGCGGCTGTAGTGTTTGCTTTAAAGATATGGAGGCATTATCTTTATGGCGAGAGATGTACTGTGTATACGGACCACAAGAGTCTCAAGTATCTTATGTCTCAGAGGAAATTGAATCTTCGGCAATGTTGGTGGATGGAATTGCTGAAGGATTACAATCGAGTACCACCCGGGGAAGGCCAATGTGGTGGCTGATGCTTTGAGCCGAAATGTTGCAGTGGAGTTAAGAGCGATGTTTGCTCGTTTCAGTTTGTCTCGTGATGGTGGCTTAGTGGCCGAGCTTCAGGTGAAGCCATCTTTGGTTGAGTTGATCAAGGAAAAGCAGTTGCTTGATGATTCCTTGGTTTCGCATGTTACAAACATAGCAGAGGGTAATCCTACGAATTACAGTTTCAATGACGATGGTGTCTTGTATTTTAAGGGTCGGGTAGTTGTGCTAGAGGACGTTGAGTTGAGGCACACTATCTTGACAGAGGCGCACAATAGTCCTTTTTCCATGCATCCTGGTAGTACTAAGATGTATCGGGGTTGCGAGATGAGTTCGACTAGGTGGGCTTGAAAAAGGATGTGGCGGAGTTTGTTAGCAAGTATTTGGTGTGTCAGCGTGTGAAAGCTGAACATCAGTTTCCATCCGGTTTGTTGTAGCCTTTGAGGATTCCGAAGTGAAAATGGGAGAGGATCACGATGGATTTTGTGTCGAGTTATCCTTTGACACCGTCAAAGAAGAATTCCGTGTGGGTGATCGTGGATCGGTTGACGAAGTGTGCACATTTCTTGCCCGTACATACTACGTTTACCTTGGATAAACTGACAGAGCTTTATGTTGTGAAAGTTATGCGGTTGTATGGTGTTCCTAAGTCTATAGTCTTAAATAGGGATCCGTGGTTCACATCGAGGTTCTGGGAGTGTTTGCATCGAGCCTTGGGCACGAGGTTGAGCTTTAGCACGTCATATCATCCTCAGACGGATGGTCAATTGAAGCGGGTTATCCAGGTGTTGGAGGATATGCTCCGATGTTGTGTGATTGATTTCCAAGGTTCGTGGGACAAGTTGTTGCCGTTGGTAGAGTTCGCCTATAATAATAGCTATCAGGCGAGCATACAAATGGCACCGTACGAGGCTTTGTATGGATGGAAGTTTCGTACACCCATGTGTTGGGAAGAAGAGTAGCTGTAACACCCCAATTTTGGGCTTAGAAGTTTAAGGTCTGAACCGGACCGGTTTGATTTTCGGTTCGAATATAAAAGGAGGTTTTAGGGAAAGCCTAGTTAGGGATGCTTTAAAAATATGGAAAATATCTAAAAATCCTCTTTTAATATATATAAGAGAGTGGTGAAATCAATTTTACAAAATAAGGTTTGGAAGTGCGACATTTTGAAATAGTGACTAAAATGTGATTTTTGAAAAGTTTAGTGGTGACTGTTTTGTAAGGATTGAAACTTTGAATCTTTAAGGAGCTAATTTACCCAAGAAGGATTTCTCCAAATTTTTCTTAGATTTTAATGATTTAATTAATGTTTAATTAATTAAATGAAAAGTGGAAAACCATATTTTAGATTTTCATAACTAACTTTTCTTAAAACTTTCTCATCTCATTTTCTCTCAAAATTCCCTCATCCAAACACTTTTCTCCAGCATCTTTTTCATTGATTTTTAAAGCAATTGATGAGATTTCAATCAACAATTAATTCCTAATCCTTTCTACATCAAATCCTCTTGATTTGCTTATTAAATTTTCAAGGAATTTGGCTCTAAACAAGGAGAAATCTACATTTAGAGGCAAGGTTGTTCTTCTCCTCTAAATACCCAGTTCTTTACTGAAATTCCCAAGTTATCAATCCTTAATTTAAGTTTTATAAATGGATTTAATGTTATGAACTTGATTTTAACTTAAAACTCAAGATTTGGAAGAAATCTTGAAGAAATTCATGGTGATTGTTTGGGCTCTATTTTGAGATGGTTTTTAAATGTATTTTGGATGTCTAATGATGTGTAATTGAGGTTTGATCAATGCAATCTCGAATAGGTTGAATTTCCTAAGTTTTGCTTATGAAAATGGTGGTTTTTGGGGTGATCTTGGTGTTCTGTTATAGCTGGAGGTATAAGGACGAGTTTAGGTTCATTTTAGAGGTTAATTGATGTTTAGAAATGGTTAGAAGTGATGGATCTTGGCTGGGTTATGTTGTGGAAGGGTTTGGAGGTGATTTCGGTTGTGTTTGGTAGCTGAAATGTTAGAATTGGTTAGAGCAGCGAGTTTAGGTGTGATGGCTGAAGATTTTAATGCATGATGATGCATTAATCCTCTGCTTTGATGTGTTTAAAATAGGGGAGACATCTTCAGATACTTGTGGTGTTGATCCGGAGGCTTGATCGACGTTTTGGCAAGCTTGCAAAATAGAATTGGTGAGTGGAGTTGAATTTCTAGCTTTGTAACGAATGTTTGAAGGTTTGGGAGCTTAGTTTAAGTCTAAGAAACTTAACTAAGCTCAAGAGTAAGTTTTCGGAAAAACTCTCTTGGATGAGCCATGGAGTGGTTCGATGCATTTGTTGATTAATTGCATGTTTAAATTCTGTTTTGAAAGCATGTTTTAGCATGATTAATGCTGGTTTTGAAAGCCATGTGTTGAAGGATGCACAAGGTAAGAGATCCTTGGTTTGATATTTTGTGAATGTGGTATTGATGCATAGTGATGCATGATGGTTTAATGGCTTTGATTAATGCTTTAAAACAAAGGATTATTGATGATAAATGATGTATATTGGCAAGTGATGTGTTGGTTTTAAAGTACTTGAATCGGATATAGTTAGCCGGCTATAGGATTGGGTGCACCCTGAATAAAATCGCCTTGGATGTTGAGGGGTTGTAATTGTACCGTAAACTCCATCCAAGTATACTAACGAGATGGTTAAGATCACAATGGTGGTTAAAAGTCCATGTGTGGATCTTGTGTTGTGTGTCCCGTGTTCTCGTTAGTGAAGTTATACAACTACCAATGAGTGAAGTTGAGGGGTTGTGATTGTACCGTTAAACTCCATCACAGGTGTTGAGAGGTTGTGATTGTACCGGTAAACTCCACCTTGTGTTTTCGGTAGTGTGTATGAAGCGTAAGGGACAATGCTTGTAATCCGCGTATCCGATTGTGTTTTGTGTTGTAAATGGTTATGGATTATCACTTGAAAGCCAATATGACATGTTGATTTTATTGAAGCATGAGATGCTTGATATGTATGCAAGGTTGCATGAATAATGATGATTATGTGATGGAAAGCTTTGTAGAAAGTGTTTTATAAAATGCAGTATTGTGTTGTTTCTTTAGAGCATGCTTCACTAAGCAATTGTGCTTACGCTCTCTCTCTTGAACCAATAATGCAGATAATTGAGGTGTTTAAGGGCAACAAAGAGGCTAAGAATCCAAGGGAAAGCTAAGCTCATGTATGGTGATGTTTTCACAACATTATTAGTTTTTGATATTTGGCAATGGGAACCTAGGATGTGATTTGGGAGATGTTTTGGACTCCCTAGTTGTGGCATGATGCCTTAAGTGATTTGGATTTGTAAATGGCCATTTGATGTTTGTTTTGGTGTTTTGATGGTTGTTTGGCTTTGGATATTAGGATGCATGCCTATAGACTTGTGGATTTCCTTGATTGATGCCATGAATGTGTTTTGATGTTGCAAACATGTACCTTATATGTATGATGACTTGTTGGCATGATTAGGAAGTCATTAGGATGTGTTTGAGTGGTTTAATGTATGTAAAACAAGCAAATTATGAAACTTCTGGGCAATCCGTAATGGAACGGGCACTAGCATTTCGAAACGGGGGCCTGTAATGGCCTTCGAGTATCGAAACGAATAGAGGCCGTACCGAAACGATTTGGCCACTGTAAGGCCCTCTCCCGATACAGGTCTTGGAATGAACTCGAGTTTCGAAACGGTCAACCCCGTTTCGAAGTAGATGACCGTTGGGCACTGATTTGAATAGTTTTAAGGTTTGCAAGCTTTACGTTTTAGTCTTGAAAATTATATTTGCAATTGCTTGAGTTCGAGATGTCCGTTTAAGGTGAAATTTGACAGAGAAGCATGTAATATGACTAATTAAGTATTGGTAACCTTAAAATCAGTTAAGTCCTCCATCTTTCCAGAATTTACATTTTGGTCCCTAATATTTGTGATTTGTGCAATTGTGTCCCTTATTGTAATTCGATCGATGTGCTTTTCAAGTATGTGTTTCTCAAGAGTACGCTTAAGGTTAATGTGCATCTAGATAAGACTAAAAAGAAAAAAGGGTCGTTAATCAAGGTGGACTTTCGGGTTGACTTTGGTTTTCCCCGTGTAATCTTCGTAGTTTGGGTCAACCGTCTAGGCCGAGCTAAGGGGGTTACATTTGGTGGTATCAGAGCTGAGTTCTCGTGTAAATGGGGATGGTTATATGGGTGAAGTATGTGTGATTGCATGATATGACTTTTAAATGGAAGTTTGATGTGTGAATTGTAAGTATGTTGCAATTGTGATGTTATGCTGTGTTGAAGCATGTTAGAGGAACCCATTGCCATATCAAAACTAATGAAAGGAATTGTTTTTTTTGGGAAATGAGCTTGAGTACTTGGATTTCTTACCTTGTTGAGCCTAATTATGTTTATTGCATTGTGTCATTGCATTATTTTAGTGAATGGGACCTCGTGGAGAGACGAGAATTAATACGCAAGCTATGGCTCAGAACGAGAATGAGGACAATGCTGATAATGTTATGGATATACCTCCTCCCCTGGTGGTGGACCGCCCGGTGGTGGTGATGCTGGAGGTGATGGTGCTGGTGTTGGTGCTGGAGCTGGGGTCGCTGGACCTGATGGTGTGCAGGGGCAAGCTGCTCCTGACATGACAGTTTTGATACAGGCTATTGCTGAAGCCTTTCAGGCAGCAGTAGCTGGAGCTCACGGAGCTGCGCATCTGGGAGATGTTAGTGTGAGATTACCTCTAGAACGTCTTCGTAGTCTGGGAGGGACTGAGTTCAGAGGTTTATCTGCTGAGGGTTCTGAATCATGGTTGGAAAGTACCAAGAGGATATTGGGACAAATGAACTACAATGATGTGCAGAAGTTAGGTTGCGTGGTGTCGCTATTACATGAAGATGCGTATACCTGGTGGACGACCACTGTCTCTGGGATGGAGGAAGTTGATGTGACTTGGATGTTCTTTCTGAACGCGTTCAAGCGGAAGTATCTAGTTGTGCGATACCTGGATGAAAAGAAAAAAGAATTCATATCTCTTGTGCAAGGAAGTATGTCGGTGGCTCAGTATGAGATCCAGTTTGTTCGCCTTAGCCAATATGCACCTGAGCTTATCCTTGATGAGCGGGAGAGGTGTGAGCGTTTCCGGTATGGTTTGATGTCGGATGTGAAGACCTTAATGCTTGCGGCTAAGTACACGGATTTTGATGTGCTGGTGAGCAGGGCAAAGGACATTGAGCAGAACCTGGGTTTGTCCTCTAGAGGTGTTGGTTCTAGCTCTGGCAAAAAAGCTGCTTAGTATAGTTCCGGTGGTGGACGAAACAAGAGAGGACGAGATAAGAGGTATCAGCCTTCTGCTAGGCGTGGTAATGGAGGGCATGGTGCACCTGTTCAGGGAGACAGGATGAGAGCTGATCAGAACACGTGCTGGACGTGTGGATCGCGTGGTCATTTGAGGCGTGATTGTCCTCGAGCAGCGAGGGAGGTTCAGGCTCCTGTGGTAGTGACCGGTAATTCGTGCTTGAATTGTGGTTCGGCAGACCACATGAAGAGGGAGTGTCCTTTGTTGGCCGGTGGTGGTCAGGGACGTGCTCCTGGGGTTGTTGCACCACAGAGAGGTCGTGGGCGCGGCCGTTGTAACGTCTGGTGCAGAGATGATGGTGGGAGGAATGTGGCACATGTGGTGGTTGTCCAACCTGAGGGTGGTGGCCAGGCTTGAGTGTATGCACAACGAGAGGGGAGAAATGACACGGATGTGATCACAGGTACCTATACTTTGCAATCCTTGTCATTACTTTCCTTGATTGATTCTAGATCTACAAACTCATACATATTGCGTGAACATGCTCAATTGCTTGGTTTGCCTGTTGAGTCTTTGGATGTTGGTATGCGTGTAACTAGTTCCTTTGGTGAGACCGTTGTGACACGGAAGTTGTTTAGAAGATGTCCTTTGGTTGTGCAAAATCATGTTTTTCATGTTGATCTCAAGGAATTGCCATTCAATAGGTTTTGATGTAATCCTTGGTATGAATTGGCTTGTTGAACATCGAGCTGTGGTGGATTTTGAGAACAAGCGAGTTTCGTTGAAGCTTGCGGATGATTATGAGGTAGTGGTGGTTGGTGAGAATGTGAAGTTTCTTGCCAATGTGGTGTCTACATTGGAAGCGAGCCGGATGCTGAGACAAGGGTGTGAAGCTTATCTGGCCTTTGTGATAAATCCTAGCTCTAAGGAGTTTCGGGTTCAAGATATCAGAACTGTGCGAGAGTTTCCTGGTGTGTTTCCGGAGGAGTTACCTGGATTGCCTCCTAATCGAGAGGTGGAGTTTGAAATTGAGCTGTATGAAAACACAACTCCAGTGTCCATTACTTCTTATCGAATGGCACCTAAGGAGTTGAAGGAGCTGAAAACGCAACTTCAGGAGTTGCTTGATCGTGGTTTCGTTCGGCCGAGTTTGTCACCTTGGGGTGCACCAGTCTTGTTTGTGAAGAAAAAGGATGGCACTATGAGAATGTGCATCGATTATCGTCAGCTGAACAAGTTGATTATCAAGAATCGGTATCCTTATCGAGGATTGATGATCTTTTTGATCAATTTCGGGGAGCGGCAGTGTTCTCTAAGATTGACTTAAGGTCAGGGTATTACCAGCTGAAGGTGAAGGATGTGTATGTGCCAAAGACAACCTTCAGAACGAGGTATGGGCATTATGAGTTCATTGTGATATCGTTTGGTTTGACGAATGCTCCTGCAGCTTTTATGGACATGATGAATAGAGTGTTCCATGAATACTTGGATAAGTTTGTCGTGGTGTTCATTGATGATATCCTTGTGTACTCTCATACTGAGGAGGAGCATGAAGGGCATTTAAGGATTGTGTTGACGGCTTTGTTGGAGAATCAGCTTTACGCTAAGCTGAGCAAGTGTGAATTCTGGCTTAGAGAAGTTGTGTTCCTTGGTGATGTGGTTTCTGCTGAGGGGATTCGTGTTGATCCTCAGAAGATTGAGGCAGTGATGAATTGGATGCCTCCTAAGTGAACTCCTAAGTGAATTCTTGGAAGATCACAACCACATTTTAAGTGATCTCCATCAAAAGATTCAATGTTTTCTATCGATTAATCTAGGTACACTTCCGCATCTAGTATTTTATTGTTCTTGATGATTTGACATGATAGATCTTGGGTTAGGTTTCATACCAGTTATGTTTTGGGTATGCTTTGGTTATAACACATACTTTATTGATAACAAAAACAAATATCTATTAATCGATCTAGTGGTTATGGATGCTCATCCGCTTTATCTTTATGTGAGTTCAAACTTTAACATCTACTTTAAAAATAGTATTATAACACTTTCTAATAAAAAACTCTATAATATCAATCAATACAGTAATCATTCAACTTGTTAATGCCACCTTTTATTGAAAGTTAATAAAATCTTTGATATGGATAACAATATAGAAAACCTGCAAAATGAACATAAACTATCAGAGAGTGTTAAAGGGGAAACCTGTTATAGTCAAGGTCTCGGGTGTAACGACTCGATTTTCAAAATCTGAGGGTCGATTTTTACCCGAAGCGTGGGCTTCGCGTGTGGGATTTTCTTTGGACTTGCCTTGTTGTTGGGCTAAGGGTTTTTGGGCTAATAGGTGAATGGGAAAATGAGAGAAGGGGAAAGGAAGTAAATTCCTAAATTTTGAAGAGGAAGTGGCTAGTTTTCATTTATGTTTCTACAGAAAAGATGAGAGGATGATCTCACCTTTTCCCCAACCTCATCATATCTCCCTCTTCTTCATTCTTCCTTGTGACCCAAGAACAAAGATCAAATACTTGTTGTTTCGAGTAGAAATACCAAAATAAAGGTTTGGAGAGTGTTGTTAATCACTTAGAGATCTATCTTTCAAGGAAGTATTGTGAGTTTTGGTGATAGTTGGAAAATGGGTGTTTTGTCGGGGTTGAAGAGGAAGAACGAGAATGGGGGTTGTTGGCTCAATTTCTTTTTGTAATATCTTTACTTCTTCATATCTTAAGTTTCCAATAACGTGGTAACTTGTTTTTCAACATCTTTTTGTAGTGAAAGAAGTGAGAGAATCTTCCAAAGCTCAAGAGAAAATGAGGGATTGCGGAGCTTGGCTAAGGGCTTCTTTCCAGCTTAGAATCAAGGTTAGTACACTACTAACTCCCTTACATTCTTGGAAATCATAAAGTTAGATTGCTTGTGCTTGGTTTGATGTTTTGGTTGGTTGAGAGCTTGAAACCCCATTATTGGTGAAAATTGATTTTAATGTTAAATGATGTAAAAGTGATAGGAAACCACTTAAACCACCCTCTATAACTTGTAGGATTGTTTTGGGGCTTAAACATAAATGTTGAGGGGTATTTGCAGTATTTTCCGAGCTCTAGAAATTGGGTTCTAGGCTCGTGTACCGATATCGGATGAAGTGGTATTAGTACCCCATTACTTTTATTGGCTAACTCAAGCAGAGTTTGAAGGGTGTATCGATACACATAGGTGTGTATCAGTACCCTCTGTTCCACCCAAATTCTAGTAGCATTTTTAGGTATCGATACGCTTGGGGGTATATCGATACCTATGGAGTATCAATACATGTAGGCCGTGTATCGGTACCAGATCTTGGTTAAACCGCTGTCGTATGCAAGTAGGGTATTAATACGCATATGTGAGTTTCAGTACCTATGGTAGCGTACTGATACCCTTAAATGGGTATCGATACTCGTTGGGAAATCTACCCCAAATTTATGATTTGAGGTCAATGAACCTATAATTCGAGGACTAGGGCCCAATAGGCCTCTATTGTGGTAAAATGTATAGTAATACTGAGAAAATGTGAATCTAACCTCATATACGAGTATGATGAGTAATAACTTGGTAAAACCTTGGTTGACTTGTTTGTAATAGTAACCATATGAATCCTTAGTGGATTGTGTGATGTTGCGTGTCAAGTAAAGGAACTTTTTGGCTAAGTCACCATTGTTTGGTGGGATTCGGATACCTAGTGAGAGTGTTGTAACACTAAGATATTAGCTCCGGATGTACGTTTCTGAGGTTGTATGACACTAGGACTCACTCTGAGTGTATGTTCCTGAGGTTGTGTGACACCGGGCCTCACTCCAGGTTTGCTGGTATGGTACATATGTTCTGTGTGAGATTATTTCATCGCTTGTTGTTATGTGTTTAGACGGCTAGAGGTAGCGTCACATGTATTATATTTCCATGTATCATTCTTTAGCTACATGGTCTTATTTATGATTTGCATGAAGTATGGTTGAGTGGAAGTGTATCCATTCATAGGTTAGTAGGTTGATGTGCATTGTCGGAGCACCATCGAAGTAGGACTTCAGCACCGACTTGTGTCCGAGTAGAGTACTTAGATATTTTGGCTATGTATTCGTAGGACCATATGTTTGTATTGTAACTCTTATTTTGGATTTTAACTTATGTGTCAAATGCTTTTAAATTATGTATTTGAAATGGAGCTCCCATGTAACATTTTAATTGGTTTATCAACTTTGAAATAGCAACAAAGCTTCGAGCAGTTGAAAGCTTATCTTACGAAGGCCCCGATGTTGACACAACCTGAACCGGGAAAGGATTATATGGTGTTTAGTGATGCTTTGTTGAATGGGCTTGGTTGTGTTCTTATGCAAGAGGGTAAGGTGGTTGCTTATGCTTTGAGACAACTTAAGCCTCATGAACGAAATTACCTTACACATGTTTTGAAGCTTGTCGCAGTTATCTTTGTGTTGATGATTTGGAGGCATTATTTGTATGGGGAAAAGTTTTATATCTACACCGACCACAAGAGTTTGAAGTATCTACTCATCTTGAATGAGTTAAATTTGAGGTAGCAACGATGGATTGAGTTGCTAAAAGACTATGATTTCATTATAGAGTATCATCCCATTAAAGCTAACGTGGTGGTCGATGCCTTGAGTGAAAGTCCATGTCAGATTTTAGTGAGATGTTTGCCCGTTTGATGATGACCAAGGATGGTTGGTTATTAGCCAAGATTCGTGTTGAGCCCACCTTAGTGCAAGAGATCAAGAGAAATCAAGTGTTAGACAAGGAGTTGATGGAAAAGATTGAGATGGTTTAGAGAGGCGAGGCGTTCAATTTTGAAGTACGATATGGTGGAATCTTGTACTTCAAGAATCAACTTTGTGTTCCGGTTTTGGAGGATTTGCGAGACCATATCCCGTGGGAGGCACGCTATAGTCCGTTTGCTATGCATCTGGGGAGTTTGTCACAAGATGCTTATCTTGTCAGCAAGTTAATGCCGAACATCCTGTTCCTTCGGGCTTGCTTCAGCCCATTCAAATTCCACAATAGAAGTGGGATCGTGTAACCATAGACTTTGTGAAAGGTTTGTTGTTGATGCAAAAGAAACATGATGCCATTTGGGTGATAGTAGATTATTTGACCAAGTTTTCTCATTTCTTGCCGGTGCATATGGATTTTACGCTTGAGAGGTTGGCATGGTTGTACATCCAAGAGGTAGTAAGGTTTCATGGAGTGCCATCATCGATCATTTCGGATAGAGATCTGTGTTTCATAGAAAAGTTGTAGAAGAAGATACATGAGGCTTTAGATTCCAAGTTGCATTTCAGTACGACTTTCCACCCTCAGACTGATGGTCAGTCTGAGTGAGTTATTCAAATCTTGAAGGATATGCTTCGGTGTTATACTATTGACTTCGAGATGAGTTGGGAAGAGCAGTTACCACTACTACAGTGCCTGAAAAAACAACTTTCAGTCGAGTATCAAGATGGCTCCTTTTGAGGCCTTGTATTTGCGTAAGTGTAGAACACCCTTATGTTGGACCGAGCTTAATGAGAGAATGATAGTGGGGTCAGACTTGATTAGAAAAACTGAGTATAAGGTTCAGATAATCAAGGAGAGGTTGCAAGCGACTTTTGATCTTTAAAAAGCTTAAGCGGACCGGAAGCGTAATCCGCTTTGGGCGAAAGGGCAAGTTGAGCCCGTGTTTTATAAGTCCATATGAGATTATTGAGAGGGTTGGGCCCATGGCCTACCGGTTAGCCTTGCCTCCAGAGATGGAACGCATCCACAATGTGTTTCATGTTTTTATGTTGAGACATTACCGTTCTAATCCTTCGCATGTTATCCCCTCATGAGGAGATTGAAGTCAACACCAACTTGACTTATGAGGAGGAACCGATAAGAGTTTTAGACAGAGGAGTCAAAGAGCTTCGCAATAAGTGCATACCTCTAGTTAAGATGTTGTGGAGAGACCACAGAGTTTAAGAGGCCACATGGAAAGTGAAGAAGGACATGAAGTTGCTTTATCCGCTTTTGTTTCCAAGGTAAATTTCGAGGATGAAATTTTCTTTAGGGAGGGGAGAGTTGTAACAACCTGGATTTTGGAGTCAAAAAGCTTCGTAATAAGTGCATACCTCTAGTTAAGATGTTGTGGAGAGACCACCGAGTTTAAGAGGCCACATGGAAAGTCGAGAAGGACATGTAGTTGCTTTATCCGCATTTGTTTCCAAGGTAAATTTCGAGGATGAAATTTTCTTTAAGGAGGGGAGAGTTGTAACAACCTGGATTTTGGAGTCAAAGAGCTTCGCAATAAGTGCATACCTCTAGTTAAGATGTTGTGGAGAGACCACAGATTTTAAGAGGCTACATGAAAAGTGGAGAAGGACATGAAGTTGCTTTATCCGCATTTGTTTCCAAGGTAAATTTTGAGGATGAAATTTTCTTTAAAGAGGGGAGAGTTGTAACAACCTGGATTTTGAAATTCGAGGGTCGATTTTTACCTGAAGTGTGGGCTTCGTGTGTGGGTTGTAAGTGTGGGATTTTCTTGGACTTGCCTTGTTGTTGGGCTAAGGGTTTTGGGATAATCAGTGAATGGGAAGATGAGAGAGTGGCAAGGCAGTAAAATCCAAAATTTTGAAGAGAAAGGGGTTGGTTTTCATTTATCTTTCTACAGAAAAGTTCGGAGGATGAACTCACCTTGTCCCCAACCTCATCCCATCTCCCTCTTCTTCATTCTTCCTTGTGACCCAAAAACAAAGATCAAATCCTTGTTGTTTGGAGTAGAAATCTCGAAATAAAGGTTTGGAGAGTGTTGTTCATCACCTAGTGATCAATCTTTCAAGGTAAGTATTGTGAGTTTTAGTGGTGGTTGGAAAATGAGTGTTTTGTGGGGGTTGAAGAGGAACAACAGGAATAGGAGTTGCTGGCTCCATTTATTATTGTAGAATCTTTTCTTCATATCTTAAGTTTCCAGCAACGTGGTAACTTGTTTTTCAACATCTATTGTAGTGAAAGAGGTGCGAGAAGCTTCCAAAGCTCAAGAGAAGATGAGGGCTTGAGGAGCTTGGCTTTTGGCTTCTATTCCAGCTTAGAATCAAGGTTAGTACACTACTAACTCCCTTGTATTCCTGGAAATCATTAAGTTAGATTTCTTGTGCTTGGTTTGATGTTTTGGTTGATTGAGAGCTTGAAACCATGGACGGATGTTGACAATACAAATTGAGGGGACCTATTTGAATTTTTCAAAAATTTAAAAGGATAAACTAACATTTTAAATTTTTTAAATGATTTAATTTAAAATTTTGGAGGTCTAACTAATTTTTTTTAAAAAATGAGACTTAATAAGATTTTTTTAAATTAAAAGGGTCTTAATTAAAATATTTAGAAAAAAAAAATTAAATTTAAAGAAAATTTTAAAAATTCTAGAGGGGCCAAATTATACAAAATTTAAAATTGAAGGGCCAAATGTGAATTAGCCAAAACTTCGGGGGCCTGGGCCCCCATAGGATCTCACCATCATCTGTCTCTGCTTGAAACCCCATTAATGGTGAAATTTGATTTTAATGTTAAAATGATGTGAAAGTGATAGGAAATCATTTAAACCACCCTTCTATAACTTTTAGGAATGTTTTGGGGCTTAAACATAAGGGTTAAGGGGCGTTTGGGGTGTTTTCCAAGCTCCAAAACTGGGTTTTAGGCTTGTGTACCGATACCGGATGAACTGGTATTAGTACACCCTTGTTTTTATTGGCTAACTCAAGCAGAGTTTGAAGGGCGTATTGATACACATAGGTGCGTATCAGCCTTTGTTCCACCCATATTCCAATAGTGTTTTTGGGTATCATTACGTTTGGGGGGCGTATTAGTACCTATGGAGTACCAATACACGAGGGTCGTGTATCGGTACCGGATGATGGTTAAACCACTATCGTATGCAAGCAGGGTATCGATACGCGTAGGTGAGTATCGATACCAATGGCAGCGTACCGATACCCTTAAGTGGGTAACTATATTCGCTGGGCAATCTGCCCAAAATTTATGATTTAAGTTCTGTAACACCCCAGTTTTGGGCCTAGGTGTCAGCCGAGTTTGGTTAGGCGGCTCAGTTCGAACCTGTTTAGTGGTCTAGTCTAGTTTCAGGAAATAATTAAATTGAAGGGTTTTTGATCAAATAAAAATATGGGAAAATTTCCTAAAATCATAATTATATATATGATTAATTTTGGTAAAAGTAATTTAAAGAAAATAATTTTGGAAATCGTACATTTTAGTTTAGTGACCAAAATGTAAAAGTGGTAAAGTTTGTTTTAATGGCTAAAACGTAAAAGACTAATGCTTTAAATCTTTAAGGAGCAATACCAAGGGCTAATAGAGACTTTTCCTCCTATTTTACAATTTTGATTAAATAAATTATATTAAAAAGATGGAGGGAAGTTAAAACGATTTTTCATTTTTCATAAGTTTGGTTTTTGACGTAGTTTTCTTCTCTCACTTTTCTCTCAAAATCCTTTCATCCAAACAACAAGATTTCAAAGGTAAACTCTAATTTTGATTTAGATTTCAAATATTTTCTTATTTTCTATTGATTCTCTTATTTTCTCTTTGGTTTTCTTTTCAAAATGGAGGAAGAGCTCATCATTAGAGGAATGTTCGTTCTTCTCCTCTAATGACTATTCCTTAAAGAAATTCCCAAGTATCTAGTCTATTACATATTGTTTTTAATGGGTTTTTATATATAAATTGATGAAATTGTGTTTAATTGAGGTTTCTTGAAGATTTATGGTGGATCTTTGAAATCCATGTTAGTTGTTGAGTTAATGGTTAATAATGTTAACTTGATGGATTTTGTTAAGTAATCTCAAAACTAGTTAGATTGCTAGATGTTATTGATAAAATCTTGAGTTTTCGGGGCTGTTGTTGTGTTTTCTTGATAGCTGGAGGTTATTGGAGGTTGGGGAAATGTTTTAGGTTGTAAATGGATGAGGATTGATGGTTGATTTTGCTGGGTAATGATTGGGAACGATTTAGAGTGGTTTTGTGGATGTTTTCGGGTTGTATCAGTTGTTAGTTGCTTGGTGAATGTTGGAGTTGAGTGGGGGTTTGTGTTGCTGGAGGTTTTGATGCAAGAGTGTGCATTAATCCTCTGTTTTTCCTCGGTTAGAAGTAGGGCAACACATTGCTTGATTGTTAAAAGGCTCATTTGGAGTTTCGGAAGCTTGGAATAGCTTCGACAAGCGAGGCGAAGTTGTATCGGTGAGTGTATATGGTTTGAATGTTTTCAAAAGCTTGGAAACAAGGTTTTAGGGAGGTTAGTGTAAGCTTGAAACGCTTAATTAATCTCAGAAGTAAGTATGGATACTAAAGCTCTCAGTTTTCAGTTTAAAGTCCATGTGGATTATCATGCTCATGTACTGAATTATGTTTGTTACTCACTGCCATGCATGTTTTATAAGCATGGTTTTGCTAAATTATATCCCATGAAATGATTTGATTATATTTCAAGAGGTAATATTCTTGATGAGATATATTATGCTACAATTGAGGCATGTTTTGAGATGGGATATGTGATGATTTTATTAATGCATTGAAAGTAGTGACTTAACATGGATTTAAATGGTATATTAGCTTAGTAGTGAGATTTCTTTTATCAGAAATGTTGGTCGACCAATAGGTTGTGAAGTGCACTATAATATATATAATTCACGCATGAGATAAATTATTTGGCTTCACAATAGGGGTAGTGCAATTGTGATGCGAGTGATAGGGGTAGTGTTATCACCAACGAGCAATGCGGGTAGTTGCATCTCGGCCGAAGTGAGATAATGGTAAGGATAGTTTAACCATGTGACTTGATGAGGGTAGTGCCATCAAGGTATACATATATCCTATCATTAATGGATAAGGGTAGTTGTTGAACTTTTATATGCTCGATTTCCTTCAACCGTTCTAGCTAGCCAAGTAGTGGAGAAGTTAGATATTTGGGTGATTTTGTGGGAGGTAAAAAATAGACAATAGACACAAGGATTTATAGTGGTTCGGTCTTCTAACAAGCACCTACATCCACTACCTTAGCTCCCCCACCAAAGATTTCAACCAAATTCACTAAGAATTTCGTCCCCTTTTCTCGGATTAGTAGGAAACCGTTACAACGATCAAGCTTTCGACCTAAAACTTGATCAACCACTCTCTTACAAGAGAAATTCTAAGCAAACTTGAAATCCCTCTAATAGGAATTTGTTTGCATAATTAAGCCCTCACCCAAAACCTAAACACTTGAGCAAATTTGACAATGTTTAGCTCACTAGTGTTGTTTATACAAGAAAGCTCTAAAGACAATTTGACATCATTATGTTGTTGACAATAGAAGCATTAACCATCTCTTGATGCTTGGAGGTCCATTTTATACTACCAATTGAGTTTGTAGCCGCTGAGGACTGTTGAAGTTGAATTAGAGTCGTTGAGGCTTTTATTACCCACCATAATGCAGTTTGCAGCTTGGCGTATCGATACCCTTGAAATCGTATCGATACAGTCCCAAAAAAGAAATAGCCTTTGAGCGCCTGCAACTGGTGTGTATTGATACACATAGTAAGCGTATCAGTACGGTCTTGCAATTTAAAAGACCATTGGGATATTGACCGTTGAGGGTAGTTGGACGTATCAATACGCGATACAACCGTATCGATACACGAACTAGCCATTGGTCATTTTAAAGCAAACCATATCGATACGGCAAAGTGTATCGGTACGAGTTTTAGCTAATGGAAAGTCACTGTAGTTGAAACCCTAGGGCGTATCGGTACGATATCAGACCGTATCGGTACGAGTACTTGAAAAGCACGGTTTTGACTACTTTAAATGCACTTTAAATTATTCCAAAGCCTTGTGAAACCCTTAAACATATTTTCAAGTTGTTTTTGACTAAAAACACATTTTAAATTCTTTTCAATTTAGTCCAAAACATTTTTCAAATATTATATCAAAACACTTAGTTCTACAATCTCCCTATTTTTGATATAATAAAACCAACTTGAAAAATTGTTTGGGATTCTCCCTCCCTTTGTATTTTAAAATTTGAATAAGAGATTTAAAATTTGAATGAGATTAAAGCTCCCCCTTATTCTCGTGAAAACTTGAAAAATCAATTTTTCAAACCATTTCTCCCCTTTTTTCTTATATCAAAAATAATTTAAAAAGACATTAGGCTCAAAATAACTTAGGAGATTAAAAAAATTGACATAATTAAAAATTTTGGTTTCAAAATTGGCTTCCTCTTACTCAAAGCATCAAGCAATGTTAGTCCCAACGATATGATAGTCTAGTTGTAAAGAAAAATAATCTAATTAAAAATAAAGACAACTAGAAATTTTACCAACACTTGAACTTCAAAGAAAGATGTGAAGCCTTCCTTCTTCAAGTTTCCTTTCTTGTGTGTATGGAGCTCCCCCTCAATTTTGGACTTGTTGATCACTCTCCATCACACCTAAAACAAGACAATCAAATAATTTTTGGTATCCAAATTGCTTTGGATCCATAGACGTCAGTTGCACATAGTTTAGTCCCCTTAGGAATCCATTTTTTCAATTTCAGCCTTTTTAGTTGAAGTACTTAGTCCTTTTGGTACCCAAATACTTCTAAATATTTACCGTTCACAAATCTTGGGGCACTATATTTCCTTACACAAAAATTTGATTTTCCAAAACTATTTTTCTTTTCAAGCTCTTTGGAAATCAAATCTTTTTCTTTCTTAAGATCATCTACCTCTCTTAGATGATCTTTTTCCATCGTTTGAAGCAAATTTTGTAAGTCTAAAACTTTAAGCTCAAAATCTTTAAGTTTTGCTTCAAACTCTAGATTTGTTTTGGAAAGCAAATCATTTTCATTTTTCAATTTTGAAACCAACTTTTTGTTCTTTGAAAATGATGCCTTTAATTCCAAAAGCAAATCATCATAGGCATCTTGTAACTCATCAAAAGAATATGAATTTGAACTAGATGAGTTAGAAGTTACCTCCCCCTCACCTAGGGCCATGAAGCATAAGTGGGCTACCTCATCATCGGTGGAGTCTTCATCACTCCATGGCGCCACATATGCTTTCTTTGAAGATGATCCCTTTTTGTTGGACTTGTGGGAATCCTTCATCTTCTTCTTCGATTCATGCTTGGATTTATCCATTTTGCTCTTCATGAATCGGGTGAATTTCTTGAAGAGATAGGCCATCTCTTCATCTTTGCTTTCCTCCTCACTTAGTTCTACATGATGACATGTGGAGGATTTGAGAGCAACGACACTCGAATTGATGCTTAGATCCATGATCTTCTTCTTTCCGAACTTTCTTATCTCTTCCTTCTTCTTCTTCTCTTCTTTTTTGACTTTCTTCATGATTTGGTGAGTGAGAAGTGACCCCATGAGTTCATCAAGCTTCAAGGTCTTGAGATTTTTGGCTTCGATGGTGGTGGTCTTTTTCGAGTCCCATGACTCAGGAAGAGAGTAGATAAGCTTTCGGACAAGCTTTTCTTCCGGAATGACTTCTCCATAGCCTTTTAGTCCATTGGTGATGGTGGAGAATCGATGAAATATCTTCTCAATGTCTTCTTCCAGATCCATCTTGAAGTTCTCATACTCGTGGTTGATGAGGCAGATCTTGGTCTCTGTTACTTCGTTTGTTCCCTCGTATATGACTTCAAGCTTGTCCCATTCTTCCTTGGCACTCTCACAAAAAGACATCTTATCATAGATGTTGAGGCTAAGTGCACAAAAGAGGAAGTTCAAAGCCTTGCAATTTAGTTCTATCTTCTTGCGGTCGTTGACACTCCATTCCACCTTACTTCTTTGTGGTTCGAACGGATTGTCTTCAATAATGCCCCAACGCTTATAGTCTTTGGATTTGATAAAAAACATCATTCCCGTCTTCCAATAAGCATAGTTGGTCCCGTCGAAGAAGGGTGGCTTGTCGATGGATTGCGCCTTTGAATCCATTATTTGAAATGTTGTACGAGCTTGCCAGATCACCTCAATAAGATGTTAATCCTTTTCAATTGAGCCAAGCTCTAATACCAATTGTTGAACTTTATATGCTCAATTTCCTTCAACCGTTCTAGCTAGCCAAGTAGTGGAGAAGTTGGATATTTGGGTGATTTTGTGGGAGGTGAAAAAGAGACAATAGACACAAGGATTTATAGTGGTTCGACCTTATAAAAAGCACCTACATCCACTACCTTAGCTCCCCACTAAGGATTCCAACCAAATTCAATAAGAATTTCATCCCCTTTTCTCAGATTAGGAGGAAACTGTTACAACGATCAAGCTTTCTACCCAAAGCTTGATCAACCACTCTCTAACAAGAGAAATTCTAAGCAAACGTGAAATCCCTCTGATAGGTATTTGTTTGTACAATTAAGCCCTCACCCAAAACCTAAACACTTGAGCAAATTTGACAATGTTTAGCTCACTAGTGTTGTCTATACGAGAAAATATACAATAAAGCTCTAAAGACAATTTGACATCATTATGTTGTTGACAATATAAGCATTAAACATCTCTTGATGCTTGTAGGTCCTTTTTATACTCCCAATTGAGTTTGTAGCCGTTGAGGACCGTTGGAGTTGAATTAGAGCTGTTGGAGCCTTTATTTCCCACCATAAATGTAGTTTGCAGCTTGGCGTATCGATACCCTTGAAATCATATCGATACGGTCCCGATAAAGAAATAGCCGTTGAGCGCATGTAGCTAGTGCGTATCGATATGCATAGTAAGCGTATCGGTACGGTCCTACAATTTAAAAGACCATTGGGACATTGCCCATTAGGGGTAGTTGGACATATCGGTACATGATACAACTGTATCGGTACACGAACTAGCCCTTGGGCATTTTAAGGCAAACCGTATCGATACGACAAAGCGTATCGGTATGGCTTTTGGCTTTTGGAAAGTCACTGTAGTTGAAAACCTAGAGCGTATTGGTACGGTACCAGACCGTATCGGTACGAGTACTTGAAAAGCACAATTTTGACTACTTTAAATGCACTTTAAATCATTCCAAAGCCTTGTAAGAGCCTTAAACATATTTTCAAGTTGTTTTTTACTTAAAACATATTTTAATTCTTTTCAATTTAGTCCAAAACATTTTTTAAATATTATATCAAAACACTTAGCTCTATAGTAGTACTATCCAAGGATAGGAGTAGATTCCATCCGGCTCATTTGAAATGCCAATATATGAATTGAACATGTATCATGGTTTTAAATGCTTTTGTATAAAGATTCTTATACACGATGATTATGCTATTTAAATTTTATGCATGTGAAGCTTTGGTTTGGTTTTGCATTGAGATATGCATGAGGTACTGATACATGTGGTTTATAAAAGATGCTTTTATTGTGTTTTCAAAAGCATGAGAAAGTTTACCATGATGTGGTTATGTTTTAAAGGAATCATTAGTTTGAAAAATGCATTGTTGTTGTTGTTTTAAATTGAGCTTTCCCTTACTAAACAAATATACTTACACTCTCTTTTCCAACAATACAAATAAGTTAGCTTTTGGGCAGCAAAATAGCAAGCGATTTCACCCAAGACATCACTTGATTTATGTAACGCCCCGGTTTTGGGCTTAGAAGTCTTGGGCGTTGACCGGTCGGTCAAAGTGCTGTTCGTATCGTAAGTGGTTAAATTAGGAAAGCCTAGTTCGGGTTGCATTAAAAATATGGAAAAATGTTCTAAAATCATCTTTTAATATAATTAAGTGAACTGTGAAATCAATTTTGGAAAATGAGTTTTGGAAGGGTGACATTTTGGCTAGTGACCAAAATGTAATTTTCACAAGTTTGGTGGCTGTTTTATAAAGGGTTGAAACTTTGAATCTTTAAGGAGCTATTTACCCAAAGGGAGTTTCTCCAGATTTTTCTAAGATATTTTGAGTTATAATTCTGATTTAAAGATATCAAAAAGGAGGGAAATCTCATTTTGCTATTTTCTCAACTAACTTCTCTATTTTCTTTCTCTCTTTTTCTCTCAACCCAAACACTCCATTTCCAGAGATTTGATTCTGATTTTCTCACCTAAATTCCTCCTTTCAACTCTCATTTGATTCCTAATCATTGTATCTTCAAAACCTCTTCAATTGCTACTTGTTTCAACAAGGATTTTCATTCCAAAAAGAGGAGAAACTCAAGTTTGGAGGTAAGAACGTCCTTCTCCTCTGAACTTCAAGTTCTTTACTGAAATTCCTAAGTTTTCAATCCTAAATTGATGTTTAATTAAAGGTTTTAAAGTGTTGAAATGGATCTTGGCTTATTATGCAAGATTTTGATGATTTTTGATGATTTTCGTTAGATCTGATTAATCTGTGTTTTGAGAGGTGTTTTTGATGTTAAATGATCTCTAAATTGATAAGGAAATGAGTTTTGATTGGTGCAATCCCGGATAGGTTGAGTTTCCTAAGTTTAGCTTGTGTTTCAAGGTAGTTTTTGTGGTGATCTTGTGGATCTGATGTTGCTGGAGGTATAAGGATGTTTGTAGGTTGTTTTTAGATGTTTTATGATGTTTATGGAAGTGAGGTTTTGCTGGTTTATGGCTGGGCTTTGTTTAGAAGTGTTTTGGATGCATTTTCGGTTGTGTTTGGTGGCCGAAAATGGAGGTTGTATGAGAGCAGCGAGTTTAGGTGCTTTCATTGAAGCAATTAATGCATGATGATGCATTAATCCTCTGCTTTGATGTGTTGAAACAGGGGAGGCATCCTTGGATCCAAGAGTTGTTGATCCGGAGGCTTGATTTGGTGCTTTGGCTTGAAGCAAAGTGGAAATCGGTGAGTGAAAATGGTTTTCGGCTTTGAAACCAAGGTTTTGGGGGCTTAGTCTAAGTCTAAACAACTTTGCTAAGCTCAAGTGTAAGTTTTCGGATTTTCTCTCTAGTGGTGGCCATGATTTTGATGTAATGCAAAATGATGATTTGCATGTTTTAATTACTGTTTTGAAAGCATGTTTAAGCATGGTATTTGCTGATGTTTTAAGCCATATGTTGAAGGTAACTCTAGGTAGGAGTTCCTTGATTTTACACATTGAAATAATGTGGTTTGATGCTTTGAAATGCATGATGAAAATGGCTTGGTTTAATGCTTTAAAACAGTGGATTATATGATGTAAAAGATGTATATTGGCAAGTGATGTTTTGAAAAAGTGAAGGTCACTAAGGTGGTTAAAAGTCCTTGAGTGAGCCTTGTTACTTAAGAACATCAAGGTGGTTAAAAGTCCTTGGATGGTTCTTGTTGCGGACACTAAGGTGGTTAAAAGTCCTTAGGTGCTCCTTTCCATGGTGTTTAAAAGTCCATGGGGCCAAGGTGTTTAAAAGTCCTTGGGGCCAAGGTGTTTAAAAGTCCTTGGGGTGATTCAAGCATTGGACACAAAGGTGGTTAAAAGTCCTTGTGTGGTCCTCATTCATGGTGTTTAAAAGTCCATGGCCAAGGTGTTTAAAAGTCCTTGGGGCCAAGGTGTTTAAAAGTCCTTGGGAAAGTTGTTGAACTTGTTTTAATAAATGAAATGTATCACTTGAGCCAATATGACATGTTAAGAATATTGTGAAGCATGAGATGCTTGTTTTAATGATTATGTTGAAGCATGAGATGCTTGTTTAATGTTTATTTTGAAGCATGGGATTGCTTGTTTAAAAGTATGCTTTTGAGCATGTGAAAAGATTGATTATAAGCATGTTTTGTAAATGTTTTTAATTGCATTATTGAATGGTTTTTAAAGAGCACTCCTCACTAAGCTTTTGCTTACGCTCTCTCGTTTTCTTAATTCAATAATGCAGAGCACTAGAGTATCTTGAAGGGCAGCAAGAAGGGCAAGAGTTTCAAGTACAAGTAGAGCTCAATGTATGGAAGGTTTTTGTTAAACATTTTAGCGTTTGGATGATTTGGCAATGGGGGACCAATGTGTATGTTTTGGGAGGTGTTTGGAACTCTCTAAGTATGTCGAATGTTGATTTGAATGCTGGTTTTTGATTTGGATCCTTATATGCTTGTTTTTGAAGTTAATGCTTGAATAGCTAGCTTGTGTAGGAAGCATGCCTATAGAATTGGGGCTTTTTGCATGTGATGTTGTTTTGATGAATTGATGATGCCTATATGTCCTATATATGTTGAATTGCATGCTGGTAAAGTTTGGTAGCATTTGGAGCATGTTTAAGTGGTCAATTGCATGTTTTGGTATGCTAGTTTGCTGAATTTTGTGCAGGCGTTTCGGAACAGTGAGCACCGTTTCGGAACGGGTGCCTGGAATGAACCCAGGGGTCCGAAACGGGGTGCACCGTTTCGAAACGGTTTGGTCTCTGCCAGACCCCCGTTGCGGAACTGGTATCGGAACGGCCCGTGTTTCGGAACAGGGTCAACCTATTTCGGAACGGTCGACCGTTGGGGGCTGACATGGGCAGTTATATGTTTTGAAATGTTTGCGTTTTGGTCCTGAATCTTGTTTGTTCAATTGTATGAGTTTGAGAAGTCCTTTTGAGCTGAAATTTCACAGAGAAGCATGAAACCTGACTAATTTCAAGTTGGTAAGATTAATTTGGATTAAGTCCTTTAATTTATCAGAAATTTACAATTTGGTCCCTAAGGTTGTAATTTGTTCAATTGGGTCCCTGTTTGATCTCTGATGTTTGTGATCTTTGAGTATGTTGTTTGTGTGATCACAATTAGGGTTAATGTGTATCTAGATAAGATTAAAAAGGAAAAAAAAGGGTCGTTAATCAAGGTTGACTTTCGGGTTGACTTTGGTTTTCCCCGTGTGACTTTCTTAATCCGGGTCAACCGTCTAGGCCGGGTTAAGGGGGTTACAATTTACAAGTATGGGTTTTGACACTTTTCAAAAGGTAGAAATGGTAATGGGGAGGGTACCTCAATGTTTGGGAGAGGATTGTTTAAACTCATTGGTTTGGCAAGTGTTGTTTTGCCTTATAAGACTTGTATTGGGCCTTTATACGTTGATATGCTTTACTTTGTGGTTTTTGATACTCTATGTGGATTGCTTATAGGATGCATGCCTCTAGAGTAAACATGTCTTGCAATTCATGATTCTAGATGCCTTTGTTGATGTCTATGTGTTGGATAAATATGTTGTTGATGTTTACCTATGATTGCATGATGATTGGTGGACATACGATATGTTTTTAAGATGTTTAAATGTTGTTGTTTTAGTGCAGATGTGATATGTATTTCGAAACTGTAGTAGCTATTTCGATACGACTTACATAGTTGGTCTCAATGTTTCGGAACACTACTAGACCGTTTCGAGACCCTTAGTTATAATTTGTACCCGTATCGAAACACGGGGTCATTTCGATACGGCTCTGTTATGTCTGAATGTAGAGGAGGTCAATCTGGGGATTTTGTTTCGAAACGGGTAAGACCATTCCGATACCAAATGCTATTGGAATGCATGGTTTCAAAATAGGGGGTGACTGTTTCGAAACAGGGTCGTTAAGATAGTTAAAATGGCATGAGCTATCTATTTTGAATGTTTTTATTTCACTCCTTGTTTATATAATTTGCAATTGTGGATGTTTGAATGATCGTATGATGCTGATATTTCACTTGCAAGCATGTAATGAACCTAATTAAAGGTTGGTAACCTTAATTAGTAATTTGACCTTATATCGGATTGTTTGCAAATGAATGAAAAATTGAGGTTCGATTTAAATGAAAATATATTCATTCCCCGTGTAATTCTCTTAGTTCGAGTCAAGCGTCTAGACTAGACTAAGGGGATTACATTTGTTAGTATTAGAGCCAAGTTTCGAAAGATTAGGATGTATGTTGAATGTTGAATTATGGCAGATGACATGTTGTATTCGATGCTATGCATGGTGAATGATTGTATCATGTTTTGATTGATAGTATGTGTTGTATGATGATTGTGTGATGAATCGATATATGTGACTGGGTACCTATTTCCAATACTAATGGTAAAGAAAAGAGTTTTTGTTTTAAAACATGAAATGGGTGACTTGGGTTCTTGTTATTTGTAAGCCTAACTATTTTTGCTATTGTATTTGCATGGTAGAATTGTTTATCATATCATAGGACCGAGACGAGAGATGAGAGGCAATGTCCGGAATGTAGTTGAGAATGAGGTAGAGATGGATGCTGAGAATTTACCGCCTCTTTCTCCTGGTGGAGGTGGAGCTGAGATAGGAGTTGGCGCTGAAGGTGTTGAACCTCAGGTGGCGCAAGGGCATGCTGCTCCTGACATGACACCTTTGATTCAGGCTATTGTCGGAGCCTTTCAGGTAGCAATAACATGTATACATGTGGCCACACCTCAGCCTGGTGCCAATGCTAGTTTACCCTTAGAGCGTCTACGTAGTTTGGGCATAACAGAGTTTAGAGGACTATCTCATGAGGGCTCTGAGGCTTGGTTTGAAAGTACCAAGAAAATTTTGGGTCAAATGAATTGCAATAACGTACAGAAGTTGGGCTGCGTGGTCTCTTTGCTTCACGAAGATGCATTTACTTGGTGGATGACCATCACAGCCGGTATGGAACCTGACGAGGTTTGGTCTCTGCCAGACCCCCGTTGCGGAACTGGTATCGGAACGACCCGTGTTTCAGAACAGGGTCAACCTGTTTCGGAACGGTCGACCGTTGGGGGCTGACATGGGCAGTTATATGTTTTGAAATATTTGCGTTTTGGTCCTGAATCTTGTTTGTTCAATTGTATGAGTTTGAGAAGTCCTTTTGAGCTGAAATTTCATAGAGAAGCATGAAACCTGACTAATTTCAAGTTGGTAAGATTAATTTGGGTTAAGTCCTTTAATTTATCAGAAATTTACAATTTGGTCCTAAGGTTGTAATTTGTTCAATTGGGTCCCTGTTTGATCTCTGATGTTTGTGATCTTTGAGTATGTTGTTTGTGTGATCCCAATTAGGGTTAATGTGTATCTAGATAAGATTAAAAAGGGAAAAAAAGGGTCGTTAATCAAGGTTGACTTTCGGGTTGACTTTGGTTTTCCCCGTGTGACTTTCTTAATTCGGGTCAACCGTCTAGGCCGGGTTAAGGGGGTTACATTTGGTGGTATCAGAGCTGAGTTCTCGAGTAATTGGGAATGTTTGTATGCATGATTGAAGTATGTTTGGCTTGTATGCTTGTTGTATGAAAGCATGTTCAGTGGCTTGAGATGATGATGCTTTTGAGATGTATGCTGTGATGTTGCATGATGAGGGTACCCATTGCCAAACAAAAGCTAAAGAAATGATGTTGGTTTTGAAAGAAATTGAGCTTGAATACTTGAAATTGCTTACCTTGCTGGTCCTGACTATGTTTTATTTGTATTGTTATGCATGGTAAAAGTATGGCACCACGTAGAGAGTTAAGGAGTAGCGTGAGAGCTACGACCCCGGATGGGAATGATGAGAATGCGGGTAGTGCTGTGTTACCTCCTCCTCCGCCTGGTGGTGGTGGTGCTGAGGGAGGGAGAGCTGGAGCTGAAGCAGCTGGTGCTAGAGCTGCAGGACCTGAGGTTGGTCAGGGGCAAGCTATGCCTGATATGTCGATGCTGGTACAAGCTATTGCGGGTGCTTTTCGAGCAGCAGTAGCTGGAGCTCAAGGAGCTGGGCATCAGGGAGATGCTGGTGTGAGATTACCCTTAGAGCGTCTGCGCAGTCTTGGTGGGACTGAGTTTAGGGGTATGTCAGCTGAGAGGTCGGAAGCTTGGCTAGAAAGTACCAAGCGTATCTTGGGACAGATGAGCTGCACTGATGTGCAAAAGTTGGGATGTGTTGTGTCCTTGATGCAAAGCGATGCTTATACGTGGTGGACGACCACAACCTCTGGAATGGCTGAAGCTGACATCACTTGGACATTCTTTCAGAATGCGTTCAAGAGGAGATATCTGGGAGTGAGATATCTGGATGAGAAAAAGCGTGAATTCATGACTCTGACCCAAGGGAGCATGAGTGTGGCTGAGTATGAGGTGCAGTTTGTGCGACTCAGTCAGTATGCACCGGAGCTGATTCCTGATGAGCGGGAGAGGTGCGAGAGGTTTCGTTATGGTCTCATAACGGAAGTAAAGATGTATGTGCTGGCCACTGAGTATGATGATTTTGATGTGTTAGTGGGCCGAGCAAAGGACATTGAGATGAATCTGAGTTTGTCTGCGAAGGGTGCTGGAGCGAGTTCTGGGAAGAGAGCTGCTGAGTATAGTTCCGGAGGTGGACGGAACAAGAGGGGACGCGATCAGAGGTTTCAGTCCTCAGCTAAGAGAGGTGGAGGTGCACCTGCTAGGGGTGGTAATGCTAGAGCTGACCCTAGTGCTTGTTGGATCTGCGGTTCGCGTGGTCACTTGAAGCGTGACTGTCCTCGTGCTGGGAGGGAGGTGCAAGCTCCTGTTGCAGCAGCTGGTTATGAGTGCTGGAATTGTGGTTCTGCTGACCATTTGAGGCGAGATTGTCTGAGGATGGCTGGTGGTAAAGAGCGTGCTCCTGTTGTTGCTGCACCGCAGAGAGGTCGTGGGCGCGGCCGTGGTAATTTTCAGAGGCGAGAGGAAGGTGGTCGTGGAGTAGCCCATGTTGTGGCTATTCAGCCTGAGGGTGGAGGCCAGGCGAGAGTGTATGCTCAGCGCGAGGGAAGGAATGATGCAGATGTGATTGCAGGTACCTTTACTTTGCAATCCTTGTCATTGCTTTCTTTGATTGATTCTGGATCTACGCATTCATACATTTTGCGTGAGCATGCTGAATTGCTTGGTTTGCCTGTTGAGTCTTTGGATGTTGGTGTTCGTGTCACTAGTTCTTTTGGTGAAACTGTTGTGACTCGTAAGCTTTATAAAAGGTGTCCTTTGGTTGTTCAAGAGCATGTCTTTCATGTTGATCTTATGGAGTTGCCCTTTTATGGTTTTGATGTGATCCTTGGTATGGATTGGCTTGCTGAGCATCGTGCTGTTGTGGATTGTGAGAATAAGCGGGTTTCGCTTAAGCTTGCGGATGATTATGAAGTGGTGGTGGTTGGTGAGAATGTGAAGTTTCTTGCCAATGTTGTTTCTACCTTGGAGGTGAGTAGGATGCTGAGGCAAGGCTGTGAAGCTTATCTGGCTTTTGTGATGAATCCTTGTTCTAAGGAGTTGAGGGTGCAGGATATCAGGGTTGTGAAGGAGTTTCCTGGTGTTTTTCCTGAAGAGTTGCCTGGTTTACCTCCTAATCGCGAGGTGGAGTTTGGAATTAAGCTGTATGAGAATACAACTCCTGTGTCCATTACTCCCTATAGAATGACACCTAAGGAGCTGAAGACGCAGTTGCAAGAGCTGCTTGATCGTGGTTTCATCCGGCCGAGTGTGTCGCCTTGGGGTGCTCCTGTCTTGTTTGTGAAGAAGAAAGATGGCACGATGAGGATGTGCATTGATTACCGTCAGCTGAACAAGTTGACTATCAAGAATCGGTATCCTTTGCCGAGGATTGATGATCTCTTTGATCAATTTCGGGGAGCTGCTGTGTTCTCTAAGATTGACTTGAGGTCAGGGTATTATCAGTTGAAGGTGAAAGATGTGGATGTGCCTAAGACAGCTTTCAGGACAAGGTATGGGCATTATGAGTTCCTTGTGATGCCGTTTGGTTTGACAAATGCTCCTGCTGCTTTCATGGGCATGATGAATCGTGTGTTTCATGAATACCTGGACAAGTTCGTTGTGGTGTTCATTGATGATATCCTTGTGTACTCGCGTACTGAGGAAGAGCACGAAGAGCATTTGAGGATTGTGCTGCAAGCTTTGTTGGAGAATCAGCTTTATGCTAAGCTGAGCAAGTGTGAGTTTTGGCTTAGGGAGGTGGTGTTTCTTGGGCATGTGGTCTCAGCTGAGGGGATTCATGTTGATCCTCAGAAGATTGAAGCGGTGATGAATTGGAAAGTTCCTAAGTCTGTTCATGAGGTTCGTAGTTTCCTTGGTTTGGCAGGATACTACCGAAGGTTTGTGGATGGTTTTTCCAAGATTGCTGCTCCTTTGACGAAGTTGTTGCAGAAAGATGTTAAGTATGAGTGGACGGAAGCGAGACAGCAAGCTTTTGAGAAGCTGAAGATGGCTTTGACGCAAGCTCCTATCTTGATTCAGCTTGAGTCAGGGAAAGAGTTTGTGGTTTACAGTGATGCATCCTATGTTGGTTTGGGGTGTGTGTTGATGCAAGAGGGTAAGGTTGTGGCTTATGCGTCGCGGCAGTTGAAGGTGCATGAGCGCAATTATCCTACGCATGATATTGAGCTGGCTGCAGTGGTTTTTGCTTTGAAGATCTGGAGGCATTATCTGTATGGTGAGAAGTGTACTGTGTACACGGATCACAAGAGTTTGAGGTATCTGATGTCTCAGAAGGAGTTGAATCTTAGGCAACGACGTTGGTTGGAGTTGCTCAAGGATTATGATCTGACGATAGAGTATCATCCTGGAAAGGCTAATGTTGTTGCGGATGCCTTGAGTAGGAAGGTAGCTATTAAGCTGAGAGCTATGTTTGCTAGCTTGAGTATATCGCGGGATGGTGGTCTTGTTGCTGAGTTGCAGGTGAAACCATCGTTGGTACAGTTGATCAAGGATAAGCAGTTGTTGGATGATTCCTTGGTGTCTCATGTTCAGGATATCGCGGAGGGTAGACCTTCGGATTTTGTTTTAATGAGGATGGAGTGTTGTGTTTTGGGAGTCGAATAGTAGTGCCTGCTGATGTTGAGTTGAGGCGTGCTATTCTGACTGAAGGTCATAGTAGTCCTTTTGCTATGCACCCTGGTAGTACTAAGATGTATCGTGATCTTCGTGATGAGTACTATTGGGTAGGTTTGAAGAAGGATGTTCCAGAGTTTGTGAACAAGTGTTTGGTGTGTCAGCGAGTTAAGGCTGAACATCAGGTTCCTTCTGGTTTGTTGCAACCGTTGAAAATTCCAGAATGGAAGTGGGAGAGGGTTACCATGGATTTTGTATCTGGTTTACCTTTGTCTCCATCAAAGAAGAATTCTGTTTGGGTGATTGTGGATCGCCTGACGAAGTGTGCGCATTTCTTGCCTGTGCATACTACGTTTTCTTTGGATAAGCTGGCAGAGCTTTACATTGCTGAGATTGTGAGGCTACATGGTGTGCCTAAGTCGATCGTGTCGGATAGGGATTCGAGGTTCACATCGCGTTTCTGGCAGTGTTTGCATCAAGCTTTGGGTACAAGGTTGCATTTCAGTACATCCTATCATCCTCAGTCGGATGGTCAGTCTGAGCGAGTTATTCAGATCTTGGAGGATATGTTGAGATGCTGCGTGATAGAGTTCCAAGGTTCTTGGGAGAAGCATCTGCCTTTGGTTGAGTTCGCTTATAACAATAGTTATCAGGCGAGTATACAGATGGCACCTTATGAGGCTCTGTATGGAAGGAAGTGTAGGACTCCTCTTTGTTGGGCTGAAACTGGTCAAAAGTTGGTTTCGATGCCGGCTTTGTTGAAAGGAACCACCGAGAAGGTGAAGCTCATTTGTGAGCGGTTGAAGGCTGCTTCTGACCGGCAGAAATCTTACGCGGATTTGAAGCGTAAGGAGATAGAGTATGCGGTGGGTGACCGTGTGTTCTTGAAGGTTTCGCCTTGGAAGAAGGTGATGAGGTTTGGTCGGAAGGGTAAGTTGAGCCCTAGATACATTGGACCGTATGAGGTTGTTGAGCGTGTGGGTCCTGTTGCGTATCGGTTGAGGTTACCTCAGGAGTTGGAGAAGATTCATGATGTGTTCCATGTTTCTATGCTCCGGAAATATAGATCTGATCCTTCGCATGTGATGCCTGTGGAGGAAGTGGTTTTGAATCCGGATTTGACCTATGATGAGGAACCGGTGAAGGTTCTGGATTCAGATAGTAAGGTTCTTCATGGCAAGACCATTGAGTTGGTGAAGGTGCTGTGGAAGCATCGCGGTGTTGAGGAAGCCACGTGGGAGCGGAAGGAGGACATGTTGAAGCAGTTTCCTTATCTCTTTCCTTCAGGTAAATTTCGAGGACGAAATTTCTTAAGGGGGGGAGAGTTGTAACGCCCCGGTTTTGGGCTTAGAAGTCTTGGGCGTTGACCGGTCGGTCAAAGTGCTGTTCGTATCGTAAGTGGTTAAATTAGGAAAGCCTAGTTCGGGTTGCATTAAAAATATGGAAAAATGTTCTAAAATCATCTTTTAATATAATTAAGTGAACTGTGAAATCAATTTTGGAAAATGAGTTTTGGAAGGGTGACATTTTGGCTAGTGACCAAAATGTAATTTTCGCAAGTTTGGTGGCTGTTTTATAAAGGGTTGAAACTTTGAATCTTTAAGGAGCTATTTACCCAAAGGGAGTTTCTCCAGATTTTTCTAAGATATTTTGAGTTATAATTCTGATTTTAAAGATATCAAAAAGGAGGGAAATCTCATTTTGCTATTTTCTCAACTAACTTCTCTATTTTCTTTCTCTCTTTTTCTCTCAACCCAAACACTCCATTTCCAGAGATTTGATTCTGATTTTCTCACCTAAATTCCTCCTTTCAACTCTCATTTGATTCCTAATCATTGTATCTTCAAAACCTCTTCAATTGCTACTTGTTTCAACAAGGATTTTCATTCCAAAAAGAGGAGAAACTCAAGTTTGGAGGTAAGAACGTCCTTCTCCTCTGAACTTCAAGTTCTTTACTGAAATTCCTAAGTTTTCAATCCTAAATTGATGTTTAATTAAAGGTTTTAAAGTGTTGAAATGGATCTTAGCTTATTATGCAAGATTTTGATGATTTTTGATGATTTTCGTTAGATCTGATTAATCTGTGTTTTGAGAGGTGTTTTTGATGTTAAATGATCTCTAAATTGATAAAGAAAATGAGTTTTGATTGATGCAATCCCGGATAGGTTGAGTTTCCTAAGTTTAGCTTGTGTTTCAAGGTAGTTTTTGTGGTGATCTTGTGGATCTGATGTTGCTGGAGGTATAAGGATGTTTGTAGGTTGTTTTTAGATGTTTTATGATGTTTATGGAAGTGAGGTTTTGCTTGTTTATGGCTGGGCTTTGTTTAGAAGTGTTTTGGATGCATTTTCGGTTGTGTTTGGTGGCCGAAAATGGAGGTTGTATGAGAGCAGCGAGTTTAGGTGCTTTCATTGAAGCAATTAATGCATGATGATGCATTAATCCTCTGCTTTGATGTGTTGAAACAGGGGAGGCATCCTTGGATCCAAGAGTTGTTGATCCGGAGGCTTGATTTGGTGCTTTGGCTTGAAGCAAAGTGGAAATCGGTGAGTGAAAATGGTTTTCGGCTTTGAAACCAAGGTTTTGGGGGCTTAGTGTAAGTCTAAACAACTTTGCTAAGCTCAAGTGTAAGTTTTCAGATTTTCTCTCTAGTGGTGGCCATGATTTTGATGTAATGCAAAATGATGATTTGCATGTTTTAATTACTGTTTTGAAAGCATGTTTAAGCATGGTATTTGCTGATGTTTTAAGCCATATGTTGAAGGTAACTCTAGGTAGGAGTTCCTTGATTTTACACATTGAAATAATGTGGTTTGATGCTTTGAAATGCATGATGAAAATGGCTTGGTTTAATGCTTTAAAACAGTGGATTATATGATGTAAAAGATGTATATTGGCAAGTGATGTTTTGAAAAAGTGAAGGTCACTAAGGTGGTTAAAAGTCCTTGAGTGAGCCTTGTTACTTAAGAACATCAAGGTGGTTAAAAGTCCTTGGATGGTTCTTGTTGCGGACACTAAGGTGGTTAAAAGTCCTTAGGTGCTCCTTTCCATGGTGTTTAAAAGTCCATGGGGCCAAGGTGTTTAAAAGTCCTTGGGGCCAAGGTGTTTAAAAGTCCTTGGGGTGATTCAAGCATTGGACACAAAGGTGGTTAAAAGTCCTTGTGTGGTCCTCATTCATGGTGTTTAAAAGTCCATGGCCAAGGTGTTTAAAAGTCCTTGGGGCCAAGGTGTTTAAAAGTCCTTGGGAAAGTTGTTGAACTTGTTTTAATAAATGAAATGTATCACTTGAGCCAATATGACATGTTAAGAATATTGTGAAGCATGAGATGCTTGTTTTAATGATTATGTTGAAGCATGAGATGCTTGTTTAATGTTTATTTTGAAGCATGGGATTGCTTGTTTAAAAGTATGCTTTTGAGCATGTGAAAAGATTGATTATAAGCATGTTTTGTAAATGTTTTTAATTGCATTATTGAATGGTTTTTAAAGAGCACTCCTCACTAAGCTTTTGCTTACGCTCTCTCGTTTTCTTAATTCAATAATGCAGAGCACTAGAGTATCTTGAAGGGCAGCAAGAAGGGCAAGAGTTTCAAGTACAAGTAGAGCTCAATGTATGGAAGGTTTTTGTTAAACATTTTAGCGTTTGGATGATTTGGCAATGGGGGACCAATGTGTATGTTTTGGGAGGTGTTTGGAACTCCCTAAGTATGTCGAATGTTGATTTGAATGCTGGTTTTTGATTTGGATCCTTATATGCTTGTTTTTGAAGTTAATGCTTGAATAGCTAGCTTGTGTAGGAAGCATGCCTATAGAATTGGGGCTTTTTGCATGTGATGTTGTTTTGATGAATTGATGATGCCTATATGTCCTATATATGTTGAATTGCATGCTGGTAAAGTTTGGTAGCATTTGGAGCATGTTTGAGTGGTCAATTGCATGTTTTGGTATGCTAGTTTGCTGAATTTTGTGCAGGCGTTTCGGAACAGTGAGCACCGTTTCGGAACGGGTGCCTGGAATGAACCCAGGGGTCCGAAACGGGGTGCACCGTTTCGAAACGGTTTGGTCTCTGCCAGACCCCCGTTGCGGAACTGGTATCGGAACGGCCCGTGTTTCGGAACAGGGTCAACCTGTTTCGGAACGGTCGACCGTTGGGGGCTGACATGGGCAGTTATATGTTTTGAAATGTTTGCGTTTTGGTCCTGAATCTTGTTTGTTCAATTGTATGAGTTTGAGAAGTCCTTTTGAGCTGAAATTTCACAGAGAAGCATGAAACCTGACTAATTTCAAGTTGGTAAGATTAATTTGGATTAAGTCCTTTAATTTATCAGAAATTTACAATTTGGTCCCTAAGGTTGTAATTTGTTCAATTGGGTCCCTGTTTGATCTCTGATGTTTGTGATCTTTGAGTATGTTGTTTGTGTGATCACAATTAGGGTTAATGTGTATCTAGATAAGATTAAAAAGGAAAAAAAAGGGTCGTTAATCAAGGTTGACTTTCGGGTTGACTTTGGTTTTCCCCGTGTGACTTTCTTAATCCGGGTCAACCGTCTAGGCCGGGTTAAGGGGGTTACAATTTACAAGTATGGGTTTTGACACTTTTCAAAAGGTAGAAATGGTAATGGGGAGGGTACCTCAATGTTTGGGAGAGGATTGTTTAAACTCATTGGTTTGGCAAGTGTTGTTTTGCCTTATAAGACTTGTATTGGGCCTTTATACGTTGATATGCTTTACTTTGTGGTTTTTGATACTCTATGTGGATTGCTTATAGGATGCATGCCTCTAGAGTAAACATGTCTTGCAATTCATGATTCTAGATGCCTTTGTTGATGTCTATGTGTTGGATAAATATGTTGTTGATGTTTACCTATGATTGCATGATGATTGGTGGACATACAATATGTTTTTAAGATGTTTAAATGTTGTTGTTTTAGTGCAGATGTGATATGTATTTCGAAACTGTAGTAGCTATTTCGATACGACTTACATAGTTGGTCTCAATGTTTCGGAACACTACTAGACCGTTTCGAGACCCTTAGTTATAATTTGTACCCGTATCGAAACACGGGGTCATTTCGATACGGCTCTGTTATGTCTGAATGTAGAGGAGGTCAATCTGGGGATTTTGTTTCGAAACGGGTAAGACCGTTCCGATACCAAATGCTATTGGAATGCATGGTTTCAAAATAGGGGGTGACTGTTTCGAAACAGGGTCGTTAAGATAGTTAAAATGGCATGAGCTATCTATTTTGAATGTTTTTATTTCACTCCTTGTTTATATAATTTGCAATTGTGGATGTTTGAATGATCGTATGATGCTGATATTTCACTTGCAAGCATGTAATGAACCTAATTAAAGGTTGGTAACCTTAATTAGTAATTTGACCTTATATCGGATTGTTTGCAAATGAATGAAAAATTGAGGTTCGATTTAAATGAAAATATATTCATTCCCCGTGTAATTCTCTTAGTTCGAGTCAAGCGTCTAGACTAGACTAAGGGGATTACATTTGTTAGTATTAGAGCCAAGTTTCGAAAGATTAGGATGTATGTTGAATGTTGAATTATGGCAGATGACATGTTGTATTCGATGCTATGCATGGTGAATGATTGTATCATGTTTTGATTGATAGTATGTGTTGTATGATGATTGTGTGATGAATCGATATATGTGACTGGGTACCTATTTCCAATACTAATGGTAAAGAAAAGAGTTTTTGTTTTAAAACATGAAATGGGTGACTTGGGTTCTTGTTATTTGTAAGCCTAACTATTTTTGCTATTGTATTTGCATGGTAGAATTGTTTATCATATCATAGGACCGAGACGAGAGATGAGAGGCAATGTCCGGAATGTAGTTGAGAATGAGGTAGAGATGGATGCTGAGAATTTACCGCCTCTTTCTCCTGGTGGAGGTGGAGCTGAGATAGGAGTTGGCGCTGAAGGTGTTGAACCTCAGGTGGCGCAAGGGCATGCTGCTCCTGACATGACACCTTTGATTCAGGCTATTGTCGGAGCCTTTCAGGTAGCAATAACATGTATACATGTGGCCACACCTCAGCCTGGTGCCAATGCTAGTTTACCCTTAGAGCGTCTACGTAGTTTGGGCATAACAGAGTTTAGAGGACTATCTCATGAGGGCTCTGAGGCTTGGTTTGAAAGTACCAAGAAAATTTTGGGTCAAATGAATTGCAATAACGTACAGAAGTTGGGCTGCGTGGTCTCTTTGCTTCACGAAGATGCATTTACTTGGTGGATGACCATCACAGCCGGTATGGAACCTGACGAGGTTACCTGAAAATTCTTTGTGAATGCTTTCAAGAAGAATTTCTTGGGTGTCCATTATTTGGATGAGAAGAAGAGGGAGTTCATGGTGTTAATTCAGGGCAACATGACCGTTACGGAGTATGAGGTGCAGTTCGTCCGATTGAGCTAGTACGCCCTGAGCTGGTACCGAATGAACAGAAGTGATGTGATAGGTTTCGATATGGGTTGGTGAAGGAAGTAAAGACCTATATGCTTGCGGCTGAGTATATCGATTTTGATGTGCTGGTTACTCGAGCCAAAGGCATTGAGCAGAGTCTAGGGTTGACGTCTAGCTCGGGGAGTTCTAGCTCTGGAAAGAGAGCTGTTGATTATGATGGTGGTCGTGATCAAGGTAAGAGATCACGAGATAGGAGCTATTAGCGAGACCATCGTTGAGGCGGTGCTGGTGGATTTGGTCGAGGCCAGTATGGACAGAATGTTGCAACACATGTTCTTACGTGTAACCATTGTGGGAGGTATCAAACGAGGCAGTGTTAGGGTAATCCCGGAACATGTTGACTGTGTGCGGCTCAGGGTCATATGAAGCGTGACCGCCCACAATTGGGGAGGCAAGCACTAGCTCGTGCTATGGAGCCTTAGAGGGGCCGTGGGCACAACCGAGGTAATTTTCAGCGACGAGAGGATGGTTAGAGGAATGTGGCGAATATGGTTGCGGTGCAGTCATAAGGTGGAGGACCAGCTCGAGTCTATGCTCACCGCGAGGGCTAGAATGACATGAATATGATTGCAGGTACCTTCTCCTTGCAATCCTTGTCATTGCTTGCTTTGATAGATTATGGTTCCACGTATTCATACATTTTGCATGAGCATGCTTGGTTGCTTGTTGTGCCATTAGAGTTTCTTGATGTGGGTATGCAAGTTACGTGTTCGTTTGGTGAAACCGTAGTTGTTAGGAAGTTTACAAGTTCTTGTCCAATGTTGTTTCGGCGGTGGAAGCTTACAAGTTGATGAATGGTGGCTGCCTAGCTTATTTGGTGTATGTGATGAACCCAAATATGAATGAAGTACGTCCATAGGATATTCGGAGAGTTTGTGATTTTCTGGGGGTGTTTCCAGAAGAGTTATCTTGGTTACCACCCAATAGAGAGGTCGAGTTCTTCATAGAGACGTATACGAATACGGCTCCGGTATTCATAGCTCCTTATCGAATGGCACCGATGGAGTTAAAGACGCATCTTTAGGAGTTGCTGGATCATGGTTTCATTAGGCCAAGTATCTCACCTTGGGGAGCTCGAGTTTTGTTTGTTAAGAAGAAGGATGGGACAATGTGGATGTGTATAGACTATCGACAACTGAACAAGTTGACGTTAAAGAAAAAATACCCTTTACCTCGGATTGATGATCTTTTTGATCAGTTTCATGGTGTTGCTGTGTTTTTGAAGATTGTTCTAAGGTCAGGGTATTATCAACTTAAGGTGAAGGATAGAGACGTACTGAAGACGGTTTTTTGTACGAGGTACGGGCATTACGAGTTCCTAGTAATGCCTTTTGGTTTGACCAATGCACTGGCTGCGTTCATGAACATGATGAACCGAGTGTTCCACGAGTACCTTGATTAGTTTGTGATGGTGTTTATCGATGATATCCTTGAGTACTCTCGTACCGAGGAAGATCACGATAGGCGTTTGAAGATAGTGCTGCAGATTCTGTTGGAAAATCAACTTTATGGAAAGTTGAGTAAATGTGAGTTCTGGATCAGAAAGGTGGTGTTTCTTGGTCATGTGGTGTTAGTCGAGGGTATCCGTGTGGATCTTTAAAAGATTAAGGCAGTGGTGGGTTGGAAACAACCGAAATTAGTGACTGAGGTTCGTAGTTTTCTGGGCTTAGAAGGGTATTATCGTTGGTTCGTGGATGGGATTTCTAAGATAGCTACTCCGTTGACGTAGTTGCTTCAAAAAGATGTTAAGTTTGAGTGGACGGAGGTGAGGCAACAAGCTTTTCAAAAGCTGAAAGAAGTTTTGGTACATGCTCTGATCTTGATTCAACCTGAATCAGGAAAAGAGTTTGTGGTGCATAGTAATGCATCCTATGTGGGTTTAGTATGTGTGCTGATGCAAGAGGGTAGAATAGTTGCTTATGCGTCGAGGAAATTGAAGGTGCATGAGCGTAATTATCCTACTCACGATCTCGAGCTTGCAGCTGTAGTGTTTGCTTTAAAGATATGGAGGCATTATCTTTATGTCGAGAGATGTACTGTGTATACGGACCACAAGAGTCTCAAGTATCTTATGTCTCAGAGGAAATTAAATCTTCGGCAATGTTGGTGGATGGAATTGCTGAAGGATTACAATCGAGTACCGCCCGGGGAAGGACAATGTGGTGGCTGATGCTTTGAGCTGAAATGTTGCAGTGGAGTTAAGAGCGATGTTTGCTCGTTTCAGTTTGTCTCGTGATGGTGGCTTGGTGGCCGAGCTTCAGGTGAAGCCATCTTTGGTTGAGTTGATCAAGGAAAAGCAGTTGCTTGATGATTCCTTGGTTTCGCATGTTACAGACATAGCAGAGGGTAATCCTACGAATTACAGTTTCAATGACGATGGTGTCTTGTATTTTAAGGGTCGGGTAGTTGTGCTAGAGGACGTTGAGTTGAGGCACACTATCTTGACAGAGGCGCACAATAGTCCTTTTTCCATGTATCCTGGTAGTACTAAGATGTATCGGGGTTGCGAGATGAGTTCGACTGGGTGGGTTTGAAAAAGGATGTGGCGGAGTTTGTTAGCAAGTGTTTGGTGTGTCAGCATGTGAAAGCTGAACATCAGTTTCCATTCGGTTTGTTGTAGCCTTTGAGGATTCCGAAGTGGAGATGGGAGAGGATCACGATGGATTTTGTGTCGGGTTTGCCTTTGACACCGTCAAAGAAGAATTCCGTGCGGGTGATCGTGGATCGGTTGACGAAGTGTGCACATTTCTTGCCCGTACATACTACGTTTACCTTGGATAAACTGACAGATCTTTATGTTGTGGAAGTTATGCGGTTGCATGGTGTTCCTAAGTCTATAGTCTTAAATAGGGATCCGCGGTTCACATCGAGGTTCTGGGAGTGTTTGCATCGAGCCTTGGGCACGAGGTTGAGCTTTAGCACGTCATATCATCCTCAGACGGATGGTCAATCGAAGCGGGTTATCCAGGTGTTGGAGGATATGCTCCGATGTTGTGTGATTGATTTCCAAGGTTCGTGGGACAAGTTGTTGCCGTTGGTAGAGTTCGCCTATAATAATAGCTATCAGGCGAGCATACAAATGGCACCGTACGAGGCTTTGTATGGATGGAAGTTTCGTACACCCATGTGTTGGGAAGAAGAGTAGCTGTAACACCCCAATTTTGGGCTTAGAAGTTTAGGGTCTGAACCGGACCGGTTTGATTTTCGGTTCGAATATAAAAGGAGGTTTTAGGGAAAGCCTAGTTAGGGATGCTTTAAAAATATGGAAAATATCTAAAAATCCTCTTTTAATATATATAAGAGAGTGGTGAAATCAATTTTACAAAATAAGGTTTGGAAGTGCGACATTTTGAAATAGTGACTAAAATGTGATTTTTCAAAAGTTCAGTGGTGACTGTTTTGTAATGATTGAAACTTTGAATCTTTAAGGAGCTAATTTACCCAAGAAGGATTTATCCATATTTTTCTTAGATTTTAATGATTTAATTAATGTTTATTTAATTAAATGAAAAGTGGAAAACCATATTTTAGATTTTCATAACTAACTTTTCTTAAAACTTTCCCATCTCATTTTCTCTCAAAATTCCCTCATCCAAACACTTTTCTCCAGCATCTTTTTCATTGATTTTCAAAGCAATTGATGATATTTCAATCAACAATTAATTCCTAATCCTTTCTACATCAAATCCTCTTGATTTGCTTATTGAATTTTCAAGGTATTTGGCTCTAAACAAGGAGAAATCTACATTTAGAGGCAAGGTTGTTCTTCTCCTCTAAATACCCAGTTCTTTACTGAAATTCCCAAGTTATCACTCCTTAATTTAAGTTTTATAAATTGATTTAATGTTATGAACTTGATTTTAACTTAAAACTCAAGATTTGGAAGAAATCTTGAAGAAATTCATGGTGATTGTTTGGGCTCTGTTTTGAGATGGTTTTTAAATGTATTTTGGATGTCTAATGATGTGTAATTGAGGTTTGATCAATGCAATCTCGAATAGGTTGAATTTCCTAAGTTTTCCTTATGAAAATGGTGGGTTTTGGGGTGATCTTGGTGTTCTGTTATAGCTGGAGGTATAAGGACGAGTTTAGGTTCATTTTGGAGGTTAATTGATGTTTAGAAATGGTTAGAAGTGATGGATCTTGGCTGGGTTATGTTGTGGAAGGGTTTGGAGGAGATTTCGGTTGTGTTTGGTAGCTGAAATGTTAGAATTGGTTAGAGCAGCGAGTTTAGGTGTGATGGCTGAAGATTTTAATGCATGATGATGCATTAATCCTCTGCTTTGATGTGTTTAAAATAGGGGAGACATCTTCGGATACTTGTGGTGTTGATCCGGAGGCTTGATCAGCGTTTTGGCAAGCTTGCAAAACAGAATTGGTGAGTGGAGTTGAATTTCCAACTTTGTAACGAATGTTTGAAGGTTTGGGAGCTTAGTTTAAGTCTAAGAAACTTAACTAAGCTCAAGAGTAAGTTTTCGGAAAAACTCTCTTGGATGAGACATGGAGTGGTTCGATGCATTTGTTGATTAATTGCATGTTTAAATTCTGTTTTGAAAACATGTTTTAGCATGATTAATGCTGGTTTTGAAAGCCATGTGTTGAAGGATGCACAAGGTAAGATATCCTTGGTTTGATATTTTTTGAATGTGGTATTGATGCATAGTGATGCATGATGGTTTAATGGCTTTGATTAATGCTTTAAAACAGTGGATTATTGATGATAAATGATGTATATTGGCAAGTGATGTGTTGGTTTTAAAGTACTTGAATCGGATATAGTTAGCCGGCTATAGGATTGGGTGCACCCTGAATAAAGTCGCCTTGGATGTTGAGGGGTTGTATTTGTACCGTAAACTCCATCCAAGTACACTAACGAGATGGTTAAGATCACAATGGTGGTTAAAAGTCCATGTGTGGATCTTGTGTTGTGTGTCTCGTGTTCTCGTTAGTGAAGTTATACAACTACCGATGAGTGAAGTTGAGGGGTTGTGATTGTACCGTTAAACTCCATCACGGGTGTTGAGAGGTTGTGATTGTACCGGTAAACTCCACCTTGTGTTTTCGGTAGTGTGTATGAAGCGTAAGGGACAATGCTTGTAATTCGCGTATACGATTGTGTTTTGTGTTGTAAATGGTTATGGATTATCACTTGAAAGCCAATATGACATGTTGATTTTATTGAAGCATGAGATGCTTGATATGTATGCAAGGTTGCATGAATAATGATGATTATGTGATGGAAAGCTTTGTAGAAAGTGTTTTATAAAATGCAGTATTGTGTTGTTTCTTTAGAGCATGCTTCACTAAGCAATTGTGCTTACGCTCTCTCTCTTGAACCAATAATGCAGATAATTGAGGTGTTTAAAGGCAACAAAGAGGCTAAGAATCCAAGGGAAAGCTAAGCTCATGTATGGTGATGTTTTCACAACATTATTAGTTTTTGATATTTGGCAACGGGAACCTAGGATGTGATTTGGGAGATGTTTTGGACTCCCTAGTTGTGGCATGATGCCTTAAGTGATTTGGATTTGTAAATGGCCATTTGATGTTTGTTTTGGTGTTTTGATGGTTGTTTGGCTTTGGATATTAGGATGCATGCCTATAGACTTGTGGATTTCCTTGATTGATGCCATGAATGTGTTTTGATGTTGCAAACATGTACCTCATATGTATGATGACTTGTTGGCATGATTAGGAAGTCATTAGGATGTGTTTGAGTGGTTTAATGTATGTAAAACAAGCAAATTATGAAACTTCTGGGCAATCTGTAATGGAACGGGCACTAGCGTTTCGAAACAGATGACCGTTGGGCATTGATTTGAATAGTTTTAAGGTTTGCAAGCTTTATGTTTTAGTCCTGAAAATTGTATTTGCAATTGCTTGAGTTCGAGATGTCAGTTTAAGGTGAAATTTGACAGAGAAGCATGTAATATGACTAATTAAGTATTGGTGACCTTAAAATCAGTTAAGTCCTCCATCTTTCCAGAATTTACATTTTGGTCCCTAATATTTGTGATTTGTGCAATTGTGTCCCTTATTGTAATTCGATCGCTGTGCTTTTCAAGTATGTGTTTCTCAAGAGTACGCTTAAGGTTAATGTGCATTTAGATAAGACTAAAAAGGAAAAAAAAGGTCGTTAATCAAGGTTGACTTTCAGGTTGACTTTGGTTTTCCCCCTGTAATCTTCGTAGTTCGGGTCAACCGTCGAGGCCGGGCTAAGGGGGTTACATTTGGTGGTATCAGAGCTGAGTTCTCGTGTAAATGGGGATGGTTATATGGGTGAAGTATGTGTGATTGCATGATATGCCTTTTAAATGGAAGTTTGATGTGTGAATTGTAAGTATGTTGCAATTGTGATGTTATGCTGTGTTGAAGCATGTTAGAGGAACCCATTGCCATATCAAAACTAATGAAAGGAATTGTTTTTTTTTTTGGGAAATGAGCTTGAGTACTTGGATTTCTTACCTTGTTGAGCCTAATTATGTTTATTGCATTGTGTCATTGCATTGTTTTAGTGAATGGGACCTCGTGGAGAGATGAGAATTAATACGCAAGCTAAGGCTCAGAACGAGAATGAGGACAATGCTGATAATGTTATGGATATACCTCCTCCCCTGGTGGTGGACCGCCCGGTTGTGCTGGTGCTGGTGTTGGTGCTGGAGCTGGGGTCGCTGGACCTGATGGTGTGCAGGGGCAAGCTGCTCCTGACATGACAGTTTTGATACAGGCTATTGCTGAAGCCTTTCAGGCAGCAGTAGCTGGAGCTCACGGAGCTGCGCATCTGGGAGATGCTGGTGTGAGATTACCTCTAGAACATCTTCGCAGTCTGGGAAGGTCTGAGTTCAGAAGTTTATCTGCTGAGGGCTCTGAACCTTGGATGGAAAGTACCAAGAGGATATTGGGACAAATGAACTGCAATGATGTGCAGAAGTTAGGTTGCGTGGTGTCGCTATTACATGATGATCCGTATACCTGGTGGACGATCACTGTCTCTGGGATGGAGGAAGTTGATGTGACTTGGACGTTCTTTCTGAATGCGTTCAAGCGGAAGTATCTAGTTGTGCGATACCTAGATGAAAAGAAAAAAGAATTCATGTCTCTTGTGCAAGGAAGTATGTCGGTGGCTCAGTATGAGATCCAGTTTGTTCGCCTTAGCCAATATGCACCTGAGCTTATCCTTGATGAGCGGGAGAGGTGTGAGCGTTTCCGGTATGGTTTGATGTCGGATGTGAAGACCTTAATGCTTGCGGCTAAGTACACGGATTTTGATGTGCTGGTGAGCAGGGCAAAGGACATTGAGCAGAACCTGGGTTAGTCCTCTAGAGGTGTTGGTTCTAGCTCGGGCAAAAGAGCTGCTGAGTATAGTTCCGGTGGTGGATGGAACAAGAGAGGACGAGATAAGAGGTATCAGCCTTCTGCTAGGCGTGGTAATGGAGGGCATGGTGCACCTGTTCAGGGAGACAGGATGAGAGCTGATTAGAACACGTGCTGGACGTGTGGATCGCGTGGTCATTTGAGGCGTGATTGTCCTCGAGCAGCGAGGGAGGTTCAGGCTCCTGTGGTAGTGACCGATAATTCGTGCTGGAATTGTGGTTCGGCAGACCACATGAAGAGGGAGTGTCCTTTGTTGGCCGGTGGTGGTCAGGGACGTGCTCCTGGGGTTGTTGCACCACAGAGAGGTCGTGGGCGCGGCCGTTGTAACATCCGGCGCAGAGATGATGGTGGGAGGAATGTGGCACATGTGGTGGCTGTCCAACCTGAGGGTGGTGGCCAGGCTTGAGTGTATGCGTAGCGAGAGGGGAGAAATGACACGGATGTGATCGCAGGTACCTTTACTTTGCAATCCTTGTCATTACTTTCCTTGATTGATTCTGGATCTACACACTCATACATATTGCGTGAACATGCTCAATTGCTTGGTTTGCTTGTTGAGTCTTTGGATGTTGGTATGCGTGTAACAAGTTCCTTTGGTGAGACCGTTGTGACACGGAAGTTGTTTAGAAGATGTCCTTTGGTTGTGCAAAATCATGTTTTTCATGTTGATCTCATGGAATTGCCATTCTATGGTTTTGATGTAATCCTTGGTATGAATTGGCTTGTTGAACATCGAGTTGTGGTGGATTTTGAGAACAAGCGAGTTTCGTTGAAGCTTGCGGATGATTATGAGGTAGTGGTGGTTGGTGAGAATGTGCAGTTTCTTGCCAATGTGGTGTCTACATTGGAAGCGAGCCGGATGCTGAGACAAGGGTGTGAAGCTTATCTGGCCTTTGTGATAAATCCTAGCTCTAAGGAGTTGCGGGTTCAAGATATCAGAACTGTGCGAGAGTTTCCTGGTGTGTTTCCGGAGGAGTTACCTGGATTGCCTCCTAATCGAAAGGTGGAGTTTGAAATTGAGCTGTATGAAAACACAACTCCAGTGTCCATTACTTCTTATCGAATGGCACCTAAGGATTTGAAGGAGCTGAAAACGCAACTTCAGGAGTTGCTTGATCGTGGTTTCATTCGGCCGAGTTTGTCACCTTGGGGTGCACCGGTCTTGTTTGTGAAGAAAAAGGATGACACTATGAGAATGTGCATCGATTATCGTCAGCTAAACAAGTTGATTATCAAGAATCAGTATCCTTTACCGAGGATTGATGATCTTTTTGATCAATTTCGGGGAGCGGCAGTGTTCTCTAAGATTGACTTAAGGCCAGGGTATTACCAGCTGAAGGTGAAGGATGTGGATGTGCCAAAGACAACCTTCAGAACGAGGTATGGGCATTATGAGTTCATTGTGATGTCGTTTGGTTTGACGAATGCTCCTGCAGCTTTTATGGACATGATGAATAGAGTGTTCCATGAATACTTGGATAAGTTTGTCGTGGTGTTCATTGATGATATCCTTGTGTACTCTCGTACTGAGGAGGAGCATGAAGGGTATTTAAGGATTGTGTTGCAGGCTTTGTTGGAGAATCAACTTTACGCTAAGCTGAGCAAGTGTGAATTCTGGCTTAGAGAAGTTGTGTTCCTTGGTCATGTGGTGTCTACTGAGGGGAATCGTGTTGATCCTCAGAAGATTGAGGCAGTGATGAATTGGAAGCCTCCTAAGTCTGTTCATGAAGTCCGTAGTTTCCTTGGTTTGGCGGGATACTATCGGAGGTTCGTGGATGGATTTTCAAAAATTGCTACACCTTTGACGAAGTTGTTGCAGAAGGATGTCAAGTATGAGTGGACAGAAGCGAGACAATAGGATTTTGAGAAGCTTAAGGCAGCCTTGACGCAAGCTTCTATTTTGGTTCAACCTGAATCAGGGAAAGAGTTTGTGGTGTACAGTGACGCATCCTATGTTGGTTTGGGGTGTGTGTTGATGCAAGAGGGTAAGGTGGTGGCTTATGCATCGCGCCAGTTGAAGGTGCATGAGCGCAATTATCCTACGCATGCTATTGAGTTGGATGCGGTGGTTTTTGCTTTGAAAATTTGGAGACATTATCTGTATGGTGAGAAGTGTATTGTGTACACGGATCACAAGAGTTTGAAGTATCTAATGTCTCAGAAGGAGTTGAATCTTAAGCAGCGACATTGGATTGAGTTGCTTAAAGATTACGATCTGACGATCGAGTACCACCCGAGAAAAGCTAATGTTGTAGCGGATGCCTTGAGTAGGAAAGTGGCAGTGGAGTTGAGAGCTATGTTTGCCAGCTTGAGCATTTCGCGAGATGGAGGTCTTGTGGTTGAGTTGCAAGTGAAACCATCCTTGGTTCAGTTGATTAAGGATAAACAGTTGTTGGATGATTCCTTGGTGCCACATGTTCAAGATATTGCTGAGGATAGGCCATCAGATTTATGTTTTAATGATGATGGAGTTTTATGTTTTGGGAGTCGGATAGTAGTGTCCGATGATGCTAAGTTGAGGCGTGCTATTCTAACTGAAGCTTATAGTAGTCCTTTTGCTATGCACCCTGGTAGTACTAAGATGTATCGTGATCTTAGAGATGAGTACTATTGGGTGGGATTAAAGAAAGATGTTGCTGAGTATGTGAGCAAGTGCATGGTTTGTCAGCGAGTTAAGGCTGAGCATCAGTTTCCTTCTGGGTTGTTGCAACCGTTGAGGATTCCTGAGTGGAAGTGGTAAAGGATTACCATGGACTTTGTGTCTGGTTTGCCTTTGTTGCCATCGAAGAAGAATTCGGTATGGGTGATTGTGGATCGCCTTATGAAGTGTGCTCATTTCTTACCTGTGCATACTACGTATACATTGGATAAGCTTGCAGAGCTGTACATTGCTAAAATTGTGCGGCTGCATGGTGTGCCAAAGTCAATCGTGTCGGATAGAGATCCGAGGTTTACATCGCGTTTCTGGGAATGTTTTCATCAAGCTTTGGGTACACGGCTGAATTTCAGTACTTCTTATCATCCACAGTCGGATGGACAGTCTGAGCGTGTTATTCAAGTGCTGGAAGATATGTTGAGGTGCTGTGTGATTGAGTTTCAAGGCTCTTGGGAGAAGCATTTGCCTTTGGTGGAGTTTGCTTATAACAATAGCTACCAGGAAAGTATTCAAATGGCACCTTATGAAGCCTTGTACGGGAGGAAATGCAGAACTCCTCTTTGTTGGGCTGAAACAGGTCAGAAGTTGGTTTCAATGCCAGCTTTGTTGAAAGGAACCACTGAGAAGGTTAAGCTCCTTTGTGAGCGATTGAAGGCAGCTTCTCATCGACAGAAGTCTTACGCAGATTTGAAGCGTAAGGAGATTGAATTTGCGGTGGGTGACCGCGTGTTTTTGAAGGTTTCACCTTGGAAGAAGGTGATGAGGTTTGGCCGAAAGGGTAAGTTGAGCCCTAGGTATATTGGACCATACGAGGTGATTAAACGTGTGTGTCCTGTTGCGTACAAGCTGAGATTGCTGCAAGAGTTGGAAAAGATTCATGATGTGTTTCATGTCTCTATGCTTCGGAGGTATATATCGGATCCTTCGCATGTTATGCTTATGGAGGAGGTGGAGTTGAATCCAGACTTGACCTATGATGAGGAGCCGGTGGAAATTCTGGATTCAGACAGTAAAGTTCTTCGAGGCAAGACCATTGATTTGGTAAAGGTGTTGTGGAAGCATCATTGTGTTGAGGAAGCCATGCGGGAAAGAAAAGATGATATGAAGAAGCAGTTTCCGTACCTCTTTCCTCCAGGTAAATTTCGAGGACGAAATTTCTTAAGGGGGGAGAGTTGTAACACCCCAATTTTGGGCTTAGAAGTTTAGATTCTGAACCGGACCGGTCTGATTTTCGGTTCGAATATAAAAGGAGGTTTTAGGGAAAGCCTAGTTCGGGATGCTTTAAAAATATGGAAAAATATTTAAAAATCCTCTTTTAATATATATAAGAGAGTGGTGAAATCAATTTTACAAAATAAGGTTTTGAAGTGCGACATTTTGAAATAGTGACTAAAATGCGATTTTTGAAAAGTTCAATGGTGACTGTTTTGTAAGGATTGAAACTTTGAATCTTTAAGGATCTAATTTACCCAAGAAGGATTTCTCCAGATTTTTCTTAGATTTTAATGATTTAATTAATGTTTAATTAATTAAATGAAAAGTGGAAAATCATATTTTAGATTTTCATAACTAACTTTTCTTAAAACTTTCTCATCTCATTTTCTCTCAAAATTCCCTCATCCAAACACTTTTCTCCAGCATTTTTTTTTCATTGATTTTCAAAGCAATTGATGAGATTTCAATCAACAATTAATTCCTAATCCTTTCTACATCAAATCCTCTTGATTTGCTTATTGAATTTTCAAGGAATTTGGCTCTAAACAAGGAGAAATCTACATTTAGAGGTAAGATTGTTCTTCTCCTCTAAATACTCAGTTCTTTACTGAAATTCCCAAGTTATCAATCCTTAATTTAAGTTTTATAAATGGATTTAATGTTATGAACTTGATTTTGGCTTAAAACTCAAGATTTGGAAGAAATCTTGAAGAAATTCGTGGTGATTGTTTGGGCTCTGTTTTGAGATGGGTTTTAAATGTATTTTGGATGTATAATGATGTGTAATTGAGGTTTGATCAATGCAATCCAAAAATAGGTTGAATTTCCTAAGTTTTTGCTTATGAAAATGGTGGTTTTTGGGGTGATCTTGGTGTTCTGTTATAGCTGGAGGTATAGGGACGAGTTTAGGTTCACTTTGGAGGTTAATTGATGTTTAGAAATGGTTAGAAGTGATGGATCTTTGCTGGGTTATGTTTTGGAAGGGTTTGGAGGTGATTTCGGTTGTGTTTGGTAGCCGAAATGTTAGAATTTGTTAGAGCAGCGAGTTTAGGTGTGATGGCTGAAGATTTTAATGCATGATGATGCATCAATCCTCTTATTTGATGTGTTTAAAACAGGGGAGACATCTTCGGATACTTGTGGTGTTGATCCGGAGGCTTGATCAGCGTTTCGGCAAGCTTGCGAAACGGAATTTGTGAGTGGAGTTGGATTTCCAGCTTTGTAACGAATGTTTGAAGGTTTGGGAGCTTAGTTTAAGTCTAATCAACTTAACTAAGCTCAAGAGTAAGTTTTCGGAAAAACTCTCTTGGATGAGCCATGGAGTGGTTCGATGCATTTGTTGATTAATTGCATGTTTAAATTCTGTTTTGAAAGCATGTTTTAGCGTGATTAATGCTGGTTTTGAAAGCCATGTGTTGAGGGATGCTCAAGGTAAGAGATCCTTGGTTTGATATTTGTGAATGTGGTATTGATGCATAGTGATGCATGATGGTTTAATGGCTTTGATTAATGCTTTAAAACAGTGGATTATTGATGATAAATGGTGTATATTGGCAAGTGATGTGTTGGTTTTAAAGTACTTGAATCTGATATAGTTAGCCGGCTATAGGATTGGGTGCACCGTGAATAAAGTCACCTTGGATGTTGAGGGGTTGTAATTGTACCGTAAACTCCATCCAAGTACACTAACGAGATGGTTAAGATCACAATGGTGGTTAAAAGTCCATGTGTGGATCTTGTGTTGTGTGTCCCGTGTTCTCGTTAGTGCTGTTATACAACTACCGATGAGTGATGTTGAGGGGTTGTGATTGTACCGTTAAACTCCATCACGGGTGTTGAGGGGTTGTGATTGTACCGGTAAACTTCACCTTGTGTGTTCGGTAGTGTGTATGAAGCGTAAGGGACAACGCTTGTAATCCGCGTATCCGGTTGTGTTTTGTGTTGTAAATGGTTATGGATTATCACTTGAAAGCCAATATGACATGTTGATTTTATTGAAGCATGAGATGCTTGATATGTATGCAAGGTTGCATGAATAATGATGATTATGTGATGGAAAGCTTTGTAGAAAGTGTTTTATAAAATGCATTATTGTGTTGTTTCTTTAGAGCATGCCTCACTAAGCAATTGTGCTTACGCTCTCTCTCTTGAACCAATAATGCAGATAATTGAGGTGTTTGAGGGCAACAAGGAGGCTAGGAATCCAAGGGAAAGCTAAGCTCATGTATGGTGATGTTTTCACAACATTATTAGTTTTTGATATTTGGCAATGGGAACCTAGGATGTGATTTGGGAGATGTTTTGGACTCCCTAGTTGTGGCATGATGCCTTAAGTGATTTGGATTTGTAAATGGACATTTGATGTTTGTTTTGGTGTTTTGATGGTAGTTTGGCTTTGGATATTAGGATGCATGCCTATAGACTTGTGGATTTCCTTGATTGATGCCATGAATGTGTTTTGATGTTGCAAACATGTACCTTATATGTATGATGACTTGTTGGCATGATTAGGAAGTCATTAGGATGTGTTTGAGTGGTTTAATGTATGTAAAACCAGCAAATTATGAAACTTCTGGGCAATCCGTATCAGAACAGGCACTAGTGTTTCGAAACGGGGGCCTGTAATAGCCTTCGAGTATCGAAACGGATAGAGGCCGTACTGAAACGATTTGGCCACTGTAAGGCCCTGTCCTGATATAGGTCTCGAAACAAACCCGAGTTTTGGAACGGTCAACCCCGTTTCAAAACAGATGACCGTTGGGCACTGATTTGAATGGTTTTAAGGTATGCAAGCTTTACGTTTTAGTCCTGAAAATTGTATTTGCAATTGCTTGAGTTCGAGATGTCCGTTTAAGGTGAAATTTGACAGAGAAGCATGTAATATGACTAATTAAGTATTGGTAACCTTAAAATCAGTTAAGTCCTCCATCTTTCCAGAATTTACATTTTGGTCCCTAATATTTGTGATTTGTGCAATTGAGTCCCTTATTGTAATTCGATCGTTGTGCTTTTCAAGTGTGTGTTTCTCAAGAGTACGCTTAAGGTTAATGTGCATCTATATAAGACTAAAAAGGAAAAAAAGGGTCGTTAATCAAGGTTGACTTTCGGGTTGACTTTGGTTTTCCCCGTGTAATCTTTGCAGGATATGCTCAAAGGTACAACCGTCTAGGCCGGGGTAAGGGGGTTACAGTAGCAAAAGTTGGTTTCTTTGCAGGATATGCTCAAAGGTACAACCGATAAGGTGAAGCACATTTGTGATCGTCTAAAGGAGGCTTCGGATCGTTAGAAATCTTACGCGGACTTGAAGCGTAAGGAGATTGAGTTTGAGGTTGGTGAGAAGGTCTTTTTGAAAGTTTCGCCTTGGAAGAAGGTGATGAGGTTTGGGCAAAAGGGCAAGTTGAGCCTGAGGTTTATCGGACCTTATGAGGTGCTTGAGAGGATTGGCCCTATTGCGTACAGGCTGCAGTTACCGCCAGAGTTGAAGAAGATACATGATGTTTTCCATGTATCCATGCTTAGGAGGTATCGTTCGGATCCTTCACATGTGTTGTCGGTTGAGGAAGTAGAGTTAAATCTAGATTTATTGTATGATGAAGAATCAGTAGAGATCTTGGATTCGGATAGTAAGGTGCTTCGTGGAAAGACCATTTAATTGGTGAAGCTGCTTTGGAGACACCGAGGTGTTGAAGAAACGACATGGGAAAGGAAGGAGGATATGAAAAAGCAGTCTTCCTATCTCTTTCCACCAGGTAAATTTCGAGGACGAAATTTCCTAAGTGGGGGAGAGTTGTAACGCCCCGGTTTTGGGCCTAGGTGTTAGCCAGGTTTGGTTAGGCGGTTCGGTTCGAACCTATTTAGCGGTCTAGTCTAGTTTCGGGAAATAATTAAATTGAAGGTTTTTGATCGGATAAAAATATGGGAAAATTTCCTAAAATCATAATTATATATATGATTAATTTTTGTAAAAGTAACTTAAAGAAAACAATTTTGGAAATCAGACATTTTGGTTTAGTCACAAAAAATGTAAAAGTGGTAAAGTTTGATTTAATGGAAAAAGCATAAAAGGCTAATGCTTTGAATATTTAAGGAGCAATACCATGGGCTAATAGAGACTTTTCCTCCTAATTTAAAAATTTGATTAAATAAATTATATTAAAAAGATGGAGGGAAGTTAAAACGGTTTTTTATTTTTCATAAGATTGGTTTTTGACGTAGTTTTCTTCTCACACTTTTCTCTCAAATCCCTTCATCCAAACAACAAGATTTCAAAGGTAAACTCTAATTTTGATTTAGATTTCAAAGATTTTCTTATTTTCTATTGATTCTCTATTGAAACTCTTATTTTCTCTTTGGTTTTCTTTGGTTCTCTTTTCAAAATGGAGGAAGAGCTCATCATTAGAGGTATGTTCGTTCTTCTCCTATAATGACATGTTTTTACTGAAATTCCCAAATATTTAGTGTTTTACATGTTTTAATGGGTTTTTTATATATAAATTGATGAAATTGTGTTTAATTGAGGTTTCTTGAAGATTTATGGTGGATCTTTGAAATTGATATTAGTTGTTGAGTTAATGGCTGATTATTAATGAGTTATTAATGGTTAATAATGTTAACTTGATGGATTTTGTTAAGTAATACCAAAACTAGTTAGATTGCTAGATGTAAGTGAGGAAATCTTAACTTTTAGGGGTTGTTGTTGTGTTTTCTTGATAGCTGGAGGTTATTGGAGGCTGGGGAAATGTTTTAGGTTTTAAATGGATGAAGATTGATGGTTGATTTTGCTGGGTAATGATTGGGAACGGTTTAGAGTTGTTTTGTTGATGTTTTCGGGTTGTATCGGTTGTTAATTGCTTGGCGAATGTTGGAGTTGAGTGGGGGTTTGTGTTGCTGGAGGTTTTTATGCAAGACTGTGCATTAATCCTTTTTTTTCCTTGGTTAGAAGCAGGGCAATACGTTTCTTGATCGTTAAAAGGCTCATTTGGAGTTTCAGAAGCTTGGAATTACTTCGGCAAGCGAGGTGAACTTGTATCGGTGAGTGGATATGGTTTGAACGTTTTCAAAAGCTTGGAAACAAGGTTTTGGGGAGGTTAGTGTAAGCTTGAAACGCTTAGCTAATCTCGGAAGTAAGTATGGATACTAAAGCTCTCGGTTTTCGGTTTAAAGTCCATGTGGATTATCATGCTCATGTATTGAATTATGTTTGTTACTCATTGTTATGCATGTTCTATAAGAATGTTTTTGTTGAATTATATCCCATGAAATGATTTGATTATGTTTCAAGAGGTTATATTCTGGATAAGATATATTATGCTACATTTGAGGCATGTTTTGAGATGGGATAGGTGATGATTTTATTAATGCATTGGAAGTAGAGAGTTAACATGGATTTAAATGGCATATTGGCTTAGTGATGAGATTTTTTTATCGGATATGTTGGTTGACCAATAGGATGTGAAGTGCACTATGATATATATAATTCACGAGTGAGTTAAATTCTTCAGTTTCACAATAGGGGTAATGCTATTGTGATACGAGTGATAGGGGTAGTGCTATCACCAACAGGCAATGCTGGTAGTAGCATCCCAGCCGAAGTGAGATAATGGTGAGTGTAGTTTTACCATGTGACTTGATGGGGGTAGTGCCATCAAGGTATCTGTATATCTGATCATTAATGGATAGGGGTAGTGCTATCCAAGGACGGGGGTAGATTCCATCCTGTTCACTTTAAGCGCTTTTGTATTAAGATTCTTATACATGATGATTATGCTTTATGAGATTTAAGTATGTGAAGCTTTGGTTTGGTTTTGCATTGAGATATGCATGAGGTAATGATACATGTGGTTTATAAAATATGCTTTTATTGTGTTTTCAAAAGTATGAGAAAGTTGAACATGATGTGGTTATGTTTTAAAGGAATCATTGGTTTGAAAAATGCATTATTTTTATTTTAAGTTGAGCTTTCCATCACTAAGCAAATATGCTTACGCTCTCCTTTCCAACAATGCAGATAAGTGAGATTTTGGGCAGCAAAATAGCAAGGGATTTCACCCAAGACATCACTTGATTTACAAATATGGGGTTTGACACTTTTTAAAAGGTAGAAATGGAAATGGGGAGGGTACCTCGGTGTTTGGGAGAGGATTGTTTAAACTACCTGGTTTGACAAGTGTGTTTTGCCTTATAAGACTTGTAGTGGGCCTTTATATGTTGATATACTTTGCTTTGTGGTTTTTGATACTCTTTGTGGATTGCTTATAGGATGCATGCCTCTAGAGTAAACATGTCTTGCAATTCATGATGCTAGATGCATTTGTTGATGTCTATGTGTTGGGTAAATATGTTGTTGATGTTTACCTATGATTGCATGGTGATTGTTGGCCATATGATATGTTTTTAAGATGCTTAAATGTTGCTGTTTTAGTGTAGATCTGGTATGTAACCTCCTTAGCCCGGTCTAGACGATTAACCCGAACTACGAATATTACATGGGGAAAACCAAAGTCAACTTTGATTTACGACCCTTTTTTCCTTTTTATCTTCTCTATATGCATAGTATTAACTTATAAGTTCAGCAAAGCGATATGGTGAAAACGGCACAACGATCAGAGTTCAATTAGGGGTTAAATTGCATATATTTGACTTTTAGAGACTAAACTGTAAATTCAATAAATTACAGACTTTCATGATTTTAAAGTTACCAATCCTCAATTAGTCATGTAACATGCCAACATGTCAAAATTCAGCTCAAACGGATCATTCAAACTCATTAATTTAAGCAGCCAACATTTAAGGACCAAAATGTAAGAACAGATACTCAGAACAACTCAAAATTCAAATCCAACGGTAGGCGTTTCGATACGGTTGACCCTGTACCGAAACTGTCGTTTCAAAACAGGGTTGACCGTTTCGATACTCGGGTGCATTCTGAGACCTGTATCGGAACATCCCCTTCCAGTAGCCAAAACGTTTCGATATGCCTTCACCCATTCTGAAACCTTATGACCATTTCAGGCACCTGTTCCGAAACAGGCAAGGGCGTTTCGATACGCCTTGCCCTACAACAACATATTTTGCTGGTTTTACATGCATTTTCACACTTGAATCATTCTCGAGACATGCCACAATATGCATACAACATGGATACATAGCAACAATCATCATATCGAGGCAATAGCTTAAACATGGCAACCAACATGTAAGTAAAGGCACTAAAAGCATGCTCTCTAGTTCACCAAAACCATAACTAGCTATAGCAACATACAAACCAAAATCCAAACACCAAAGGCCATTTACAACTCAAATATAGGCAACCCAACATGCTTAAAGTAAAGGGAAGCATCCTCAAACATTCAAAAGTATAAATCCCACACATTGCCACTTATTACACTAAAGGTGAACCACATAAATCTCTTTAACAAAGCCTTGGATTCCTCTTGCTTTTGGGCTGCCTTGAAACGTTCAATTCTCTGCATTAATGAAACAAAAGAGCGTAAGCATAAAGCTTAGTGAGGACTACTAAAACAACATTCATCAATGCATTTAACATGGCTTGCAAAGCCACCACTTTTATCATATGCCTTTTCATAAATCATGTCTTCTCAAGACATCAATGCATTTTATAAATACGTGCTCATATGCAACAACATAATCAGCAATTAAACCATTGCTCATGCTTTACCAAGCATCTCATGCACTCTTGCATCATTCACAAGCATCTCATGCTTCACATTATTCATTTACATTATATTGGCTCTCAAGTGATAATCCATAAACCATTTCAACACAAGGCACAATCGGATACGCGGATTACAAGCGTTGTCCCCCACGCTTCATACAACCTACCGAACTACACAAGGTGGAGACAAATGGCACAATCACAACCCCTCAACACCCGTGATGGAGATTAATGGCACAATCACAACCCCTCAACACCCGTGATGGAGATTAATGGCACAATCACAACCCCTCAACATCACTCATCGATAGTTGTATAATTCCACTAACGAGAGTATGAGACACATACACAAGACTCACACACGGGACTAACCATTCACCGTTGTGATCTTAACCTCAATCGTTAGGGTACTTGGATGGAGATTACGGCACAATCACAACCCCTCGACATCCAAGGCGACTTTATTCACGGTGCACCCATCCTATAGCCGACTAACTATATCCGATTAAAGTAACCAAAAACCATTTTCATCACTTGCCAATATAATCATTTTAGCACATTAATCCACTGTTTTAACAAGCATAACCACAATGCCATTTCCACAAGCATCACATGCTTAATATCATATGCATTCAACACATGCAAACCAAGGATCACTTACCTAGTGCATCCTTAACATATGGCATTAAGAATCCAACATTAAACCATGCTTAAACATGCTTAAAAATAGTAAACAAATCCACACTCACTTCAAGTGCAATTTCATCAAAAATAGCACATTTCCATGAGAGGGATTACGAAAACACTTACACTTGAGCTTAGATAAGTGTATTAAACTTACACTAAGCTCCCAAGACCACGCTCAAGGCGTTACAAAGCAGGAAATTGCATTTCCACTCACCGATACGCGAAGCCTCATTCGCCGACACGAAAATTACACCTCTGGAGCCTCCAAAATCACCTCGTTTGCTCCCGGATCAAGATCCCTTGTTCTCACATCATCAAAATAGAGATCTAAATGCATTAAAATGCATTCTAACACCAGTAACAAATCATAAACTCGTTGCCCACTCAAACTACACCAAAATATCCTTCCAAAACAACCGAAAACTCAATCGATTGCTTCCTAAACTAAGCCCAACCATCATACATCACTTTCAAACAATTATCAACATCAAAACACATCTAATAAACATCCTAACCCAACCTTATACCTCCAGCAAGCAAGATTTCACCATTTCACTCCAAAATCTCACCTAAAACAACCAAGAAACTCAAGGATCTCAAGGATTTCGGGATCTATGGTATCAACACATCATTTTAACATATAAATCAACTTAGAACTCAATTAAAATCAATACAAAACAGAGCCCAGCTCATCAAGTCCGAAAATCAAGATTTCATCCACAATTTCACTAGATTTTGATCTCAAATCAAAACTACATTGAAAACTCAATCAAAAATAGTATTTAGAAGCCAAATATCTTGGGAATTTCAATAAAGAACTTAGATTAGAGGTTGAGAACAAGATTTACCTCCAATCCTTGCTTCTCTCAATGTATGACAAGTTTTCCTTAGTGAAATCTTGAAGAACTATGAGAGTTTTCTTGAAAATGATTTAGGAAAAGTTGAGAGAGTTTTTGGGAGAAAGAATTCTAAAAAAAGATGAGTGAAATTGTATTTGGCTGAAGTGATAAAGGATTTTGGTAGTTACGTAATTGAAAAACCAATAACTACCTTTTAATTATTTTAATCATTTATCTAAACAAAGCCATACTTGAGCTTGAAGTGGATACTTGGATCACCTCCCTTGCACCGTTTCCTTCCAGTATAGCCTACGAATCTGCATTGTTGGAACAGAGAGTGTAAGCTATGAAGCTTAGTGAGCGGGGCTCAAAAACCAAGCTACAACAACGCAATTTTGAAAACCAACATCATTTTGGAATCCAACACTTTCTTAAAATCACTTTCGCAAATCATTTCCTTTCAACATACCATAATTAAATCAAGTTTATGCAATTGCAATAATACATGCCATGGGCACAAAACAAACATCAACCATGCATAAACCATATGCAAACATAGTCTATTGGCTCCAATTCAAACCACAAGCTTCAAGCATATAAACACAATCATATGAGTTTACCAAGCTAATATTAAAACCATAAGCGAATGAGTATACCGACACGTTGCTCGGATAAGCGGACACCTTGATGGCACAAAGCCCATCAAGTCACATGGTGAAACAACCCTCACCACAATCTCAGTTCGGTTGGGATGCCACAACCCGCATTGCCCGTTGATGATAGCACAACCCCTACCACTTCCATCACAATAGCACAACCCCTATTGTGAAACCGAAGAATTTATCTCACGCGCGAATTTTGTAATTATAGTGCACTTCACATCCTATTGATCGATCAATCTATCTGATATCAAGATCCACATGTGTCAATATACTCATCGCAACATCACATTCCACTGATTTACACATGTGTCACATATCGACTTCCCACGACCGAGCAAGCTGCACCCATAGGGGCTTGTCTTAGCGCACCACGTCCTTCACCCGACCGAGGGACCCGAGTAGATGCCAACACCACGCACCAAGGGGCCATGCACAACACCCCATGTGGTGTCCGCATTTGAGAGACCCAAGCCGGAGCACTTTCCGCGCACCATGGGGCCAAGTAAAGCACCCCATGTGCTGCCCACGAGAGTAGGATCCGAGGGTGCACGCTGCACGCACCCAAGGGGCCTTGCAGAGCACCCTCCATGCTACCAAAACCATGGAGCCCGAGTCTGCACCCGACGTACACACCAAGGAGGCCAAGACAACACCTGACGTGCACACCGAGGGGCCTAGGGGATGCACATATTAGTTGCCCACACCCCTAGGGCCTGATTTAGCACCAAGCATGCTAAAGAGGGGGTTTTGGACAGAAGAACCGGGCCATTTCAAGCCCAATCCGCCCAAGAGACCAAGACCCTTATTCAGTTGTCATCTTTTGACCAACACACATGGAAAGTTGTCCACCATGGAGCCATACTTGGGGAAAATCTTCTATGCCACCCAAGCCATAATGTCATAGCCTTGTATCTTAGGCAACTATGGATTTGTGTGATAATCTTTCCATAGTTAGGAGATTGTATCTTGGAGATTCATCTATAGCCCTTGGATCGAATCTCCCTTAGCTGTTAGATCGAGAGGGCCAAGGCTATATGTAACACCCCAATTTTGGGCTTGGAAGTTTAGGGTCTGAGTCGGACCGGTCTGATTTTCGGTTCGAATATAAAAGGTGGTTTTAGGGAAAGCCTAGTTCGGGATGCTTTAAAAATATGGAAAAATATCTAAAAATCCTCTTTTAATATATATAAGAGAGTGGTGAAAGCAATTTTACAAAATAAGGTTTGGAAGTGCAACATTTCGAAATAGTGACTAAAATGTAATTTTTTGAAAAGTTCAGTGGTAACTGTTTTGTAAGGATTGAAACTTTGAATCTTTAAGGAGCTAATTTACCCAAGAAGGGATTTCTCCAGATTTTCTTAGATTTTAATGATTTGATTAATGTTTAATTAATTAAATGAAAAGTGGAAAACCATATTTTAGATTTTCATAACTAACTTTCTTAAGACTTTCTCATCTCATTTTCTCTCAAAAATTCCCTCAGCCAAACACATTTCTACAAAAACATTTCTTTTGATTTTCACACTAAATGATGAGATTTCAATCATCAATTGGTTCCTAATCCTTTCTACATCAAATTTTCTTCATTTGCTTATTGAATTTTCAAGGATTTTGGCTCTAATCAAGGAGATATCTACATTTAGAGGTAAGGATGTTCTTCTCCTCTAAATACTCAGTTCTTTACTGAAATTCCCAAGTTCTCAATCCTTAAATTAAGTTTTATAAAAGGTTTTAATGTTGTGATCTTGATTTTGGCTTAAAACTGAAGATTTGGAATAAATCTTGAAGAAATTCGTGGTGATTGTTTGGGCTCTGTTTTGAGATGGCTTTTTAATGTATTTTGGATGTTTAATGATGTGTAATTGAGGTTTAATCAATGCAATCCTGAATAGGTTGATTTTCCTAAGTTTTTGCTTATGAAAATGGTGGTTTTTGGGGTGATCTTGGTGTTCTGTTATAGCTGGAGGTATAAGGACGAGTTTAGGTTCTTTTTGGATGTTAATTGATTTTTAAGAATGTTTAGAAGTGATGGACCTTTGTTGGGTAATGTTGTGGAAGAGTTTGGAAGTGATTTCGGTTGTGTTTGGTAGCCGAAAAGTTAGTTTTGGTCAGAGCAGCGAGTTTAGGTGTAATGGCTGAAGATTCTAATGCATGATGATGCATTAATCCTCTGCTTTGATGTGTTTAAAACATGGGAGACATCTTCGGGTTCTTGTGGTGTTGATCCGGAGGCTTGAACGGCGTTTCGGCAAGCTTGCGAAATGAAATTGGTGAGTGAAGTTGGGATTTCCAGCTTTGTAATGAATGTTTGAAGGTGTGGGAGCTTAGTTTAAGTCTAAACAACTTAACTAAGCTCAAGTGTAAGTTTTCGAGAAAACTCTCTCTCTTGGATGAACCATGAGATTGTTGGATGCAATGTATTTAATTTGCATGTTTAAATTATGTTTTGAAAGCATGTTTTAGCATGATTAATGCTGGTTTTGAAAGCCATGTGTTGAAGGATGCTCAAGGTAAGAGATCCTTGGTTTGATGTTAGTAAATGTGGTTTTAATGCATAGTGATGCATGATGGTTTAATGGCTTTGATTAATGCTTTAAAACGGTGGATTATTGATGATAAATGATGTATATTGGCAAGTGATGTGTGGTTTTTAAGTACTTGAATCGAATATAGTTAGCCGGCTATAGGATTGGGTGCATCGTGAATAAAGTCACCTTGGATGTTGAGGGGTTGTAATTGTACCGTAAACTCCATCCAAGTACACTAACGAGATGGTTAAGATCACAATGGTGGTTAAAAGTCCATGCGTGGATCTTGTGTTGTGTGTCCCGTGTTCTCGTTAGTGATGTTATACAACTACCGATGAGTGATATGGACGGGTTGTGAATGTACTGTTAAACTCCATCACAGGTGTTGAGGGGTTGTGATTGTACCGGTAAACTCCACTTTGTGTGTTCGGTAGTGTGTATGAAGCGTATGAGACAACGCTTGTAATCTGTGTATCCGATTGTGTTTTATGTTGTAAATGGTTATGGATTATCACTTGAAAGCCAATATGACATGTTGTACTAATGAAGCATGAGATGCTTGTTAAGAATGCAAGGTTGCATGAATAATGATGTTTATGTGTTAAGGGCTTTGAGAAAAGTATTTTATAAAATGCATTATTGTGTTGTTTCTTTAGAGCATGCCTCACTAAGCATTTGTGCTTACGCTCTCTCTCTTGAATCAATAATGCAGATAATTGAGGTGTTTGAGGGCAGCAAGGAGGCTAAGAATCCAAGGGAAAGCTAAGCTCATGTATGGTGACTTTTTCACAACATTATTAGTTTTTGATATTTGGCAATGGGAACCTAGGTTGTGATTTGGGAGATGTTTTGGACTCTCTTGTTGTGGCATGATGCCTTAAATGAATTAGACTTGTAATTGGCCATTTTGGTGCTTGTTTTGATGCTTTGATGATTGTTTGGCTTGGATATTAGGATGCATGTCTATAGACTTGTGGATTTTCCTAATTGATGCCATGAATGTGTTTTGATGATGCAAATATGTATCTTATATGTATGATGACTTGTTGGCATGATTAGGAGGTCATTAAGATGTGTTTGAGTGGATAAATGTATGTAACCTGCAAATTCTGTACTTTCTGTGCAATCCGTATCGGAACGGGCACTAGCGTTTCGAAACGGGGGTCTGTAATGGCCTTCGTGTATCAAAACAGGTAGAGGCCGTTCCGAAACGAATTGGCCACTGCCAGGCCCTGTTTCAATACAGGTCTCGAAACGAACCCGCGTTTCTGAACGGTCAACTCCGTTCCGAAATAGTTGACCGTTGGGCACTGATTTGAATTGTTTTGTGGTTTGCAAGGTTTACGTTTTAGTCCTGAAAATCGTTTTTGCAATTGCATGAGTTTGAGATGTCCGATTGAGGTGAAATTTGACAGGGAAGCATGTAATATGATTAATTTGATATTGGTAATTTAAAAATCAGCTAAGTCATTCATCTTTCCAGAAATTACAATTTGGTCTTTAACTTTTGTTTGTTGTGCAATTGAGTCCCTTATTGCTTGTCCATTGCTGTGCTTTTCAAGTACATTTGTTTCAAGGGTACGCTTAGGATTAATGTGCGTCTAGACAAGTTTAAAAAGAAAAAAAGGGTCGTTAATCAAGGTTGACTTTCGGGTTGACTTTGGTTTTCCTCCTGTAACCTTCGTAGTTCGGGTCAACCATCTAGGACGGGCTAAGGGGGTTACATTTGGTGGTATCAGAGCTGAGTTCTCGAGTAAACGGGAATGGTTATGTGGGTGATGTATGTATGATTGCATGATGTGCCTTTTTGAATGAAAGTATGATGTGTAAATTGTAAAGTATGTTACAATTGTGATGTATGATGTGTTGAAGCATGGTAGAGAAACCCATTGCCATATCAAAACTAATGAAATGAATTGTTTTTGAAAAATGAGCTTGAGTGCTTGGATTACTTATTGAGCCTAATTATGTTTATTGCATTTGTGTTAGTGCATTGTTTTAATGAATGGGACCTCGTAGAGAGACGAGAATTAATACGCGAGCTATGGCTCAAAACGAGAATGATAACAATGCTGATAATGTTGTGGATATACCTCCTCCTCCTCCTAGTGGTGTACCGCCCGGTGGTGGTGGTGCTGGAGGTGATGGAACTGGTGTTGGTGCTGGTGCTGGGGTCACTGGACCTGAGGCTGTGCAGGGGCAAGCTGCTCCTGACATGACAGTTTTGATACAGGCTATTGCTGGAGCCTTTTAGGCAGCATTAGTTGGAGCTCACGGAGCTGGGCATCAGGGTGATGCTAATGCTAGATTACCTTTGGAACTTCTGCGCAGTCTGGGAGGGACTGAGTTTAGAGGTTTATCTGCTGAGGGTTCCGAATCTTGGTTGGAAAGTACCAAGAGGATATTGGGACAAATGAACTGCAATGATGTGCAGAAGTTAGGTTGCATGGTATCGTTGTTGCATGATGATGCGTATACCTGGTGGACGACCACTGTCTCCGGAATGGAGGAAGCTGATGTGACTTGGACGTTCTTTTTGAACGCGTTCAAGCAAAAGTATCTAGGTGTGCGATACCTGGATGAAAAGAAAAGAGAATTCATGTCTCTTGCACAAGGAAGTATGACGGTGGCTGAGTACGAGATCCAGTTTGTCCGTCTCAGTCAGTACGCACCTAAGCTTATCCCTGATGAGCGGGAGAGGCGTAACGTTTCTGATATGGTTTAGTGACGGACGTAAAGACCTTTATGCTTGCAGCTGAGTATACGGATTTTGATGTGCTGGTTAGTAGGGCGAAGGATATTGAGCAGAACCTGGGTTTGTCTTCCAGGAGTGCTGGTTCTGGCTCTGGCAAGAGAGCTGCTGAGTATAGTTCCGGTGGTGGACGGAACAAGAGAGGACGAGATAGGAGGTATCAGTCTTCTGCTAGGTGTGGTAGTGGAGGGCATGGTGCGCCTGTTCAGGGAGACATGGCGAGAGCTGATCAGAACACGTGCTGGGCGTGTGGATCGCGTGGTCATTTGAGGCGTGATTGTCCTCGGGCAGCGAGAGAGGTGCAGGCTCCTGCGGCAGTGACCGGTAATTCGTGCTGGAATTGTAGTTCGGCAGACCACATGAGGAGGGAGTGTCCTTTGTTGGTCGGTGGTGGTCAGGGACGTGCTCTTGGAGTTGTTTCACCACAGAGAGGTCGTGGGCGTTGCCGTGGTAACTTCCAGCGCAGAGATGATGGTGGAAGGAATGTGGCTCATGTGGTGTCTGTCCAACCTGATGGTGGAGGCCAGGCTCGAGTGTATGCTCAGCGAGAGGGGAGGAATGACACAAATGTGATCGCAGGTACCTTCACTTTGCAATCCTTGTCATTACTTTCCTTGATTGATTCTGGATCTACACACTCATACATATTGCGTGAACATGCTCAATTGCTTGGTTTACTTGTTGATTATTTGGAGGTTGGTATGCGTGTAACTAGTTCCTTTGGTGAGACCGTTGTGACACGGAAGTTATATAGAAGATGTCCCTTGGTTGTGCAAAACCATGTTTTTCATGCTGATCTCATGGAACTGCCATTCTATGGTTTCGATGTAATCCTTGGTATGGATTGGCTTGTTGAACATCGAGCTGTGGTGGATTTTGAGAACAAGAGAGGTTCGTTGAAGCTTGCGGATGATTATGAGGTAGTGGTGGTTGGTGAGAATGTGAAGTTTCTTGCCAATGTGGTGTCTACATTGGAGGCAAGCCGAATGTTGAGGCAAGGTTGTGAAGCCTACCTAGCCTTTGTGATGAATCCTAGCTCTAAGGAGTTGCGAGTTCAAGATATCAGGACTGTGCGAGAGTTTCCTGGTATGTTTCCGGAGGAGTTACCTGGATTTCCTCCTAATCGAGAGGTGGAGTTTGGAATTGAGCTGTATGAAAACACAACTCCAGTGTCCATTACTCCTTATCGAATGGCACCTAAAGAATTGAAGGAGCTGAAGACGCAACTTCAGGAGTTGCTTGATCGTGGTTTCATTCGGCCGAGTGTGTCACCTTGGGGTGCACCGATCTTGTTTGTGAAGAAAAAGGATGGCACTATGAGAATGTGCATCGATTACCGTCAGCTAAATAAGTTGACTATCAAGAATCGGTATCCATTGCCGAGGATTGATGATCTTTTTGATCAATTTCGGGGAGCAGCTGTGTTCTCTAAGATTGACTTAAGGTCAGGGTATTACCAGTTGAAGGTGAAGGATGTGGATGTGCCAAAGACAGCCTTCAGAACAAGGTATAGGCATTATGAGTTCCTTGTGATGTCGTTTGGTTTGACGAATGCTCCTGCAGCTTTTACGGACATGATGAATAGAGTGTTCCATGAATATTTGGACAAGTTTTGTTGTGGTGTTCATTGATGATATCCTGGTGTACTCTCGTACTGAGGAGGAGCATGAGGGGCATTTGAGGATTGTGTTGCAGGCTTTGTTGGAGAATCAGCTTTATGCTAAGCTAAGCAAGTGTGAGTTCTGGCTCAGGGAAGTTGTGTTCCTTGGTCATGTGGTTTCTGCTGAGAGGATTCGTGTTGATCCTCAGAAGATTGAGGCGGTGATGAATTGGAAGCCTCCTAAGTTTGTTCATGAAGTCCGTAGTTTCCTGGGTTGGCGGGATACTATCGGAGGTTCGTGGATGGATTTTCAAAGATCGCTGCACCTTTGACGAAGTTGTTGCAGAAGGATGTCAAGTATGAGTGGACGGAAGCGAGACATCAAGCTTTTGAGAAGATTAAGGCAGCTTTGACGCAAGCTCCTATCTAGGTTCAGCCTGAATCATGGAAAGAGTTTGTGGTGTACAGTGACGCATCCTACGTTGGGTTGGGGTGTGTGTTGATGCAAGAGGGTAAGGTGGTGGCTTATGCATCGCGCCAGTTGAAGGTGCATGAGCGCAATTATCCTACGTATGACATTGAGTTAGCTGCGGTGGTTTTTGCTTTGAAAATTTGGAGACATGACCTGTATGGTGAGAAGTGTATTGTGTACACGGATCACAAAAGCTTGAAGTATCTGATGTCTCAAAAAGAGTTGAATCTTAGGCAACGACGTTGGCTGGAGTTGCTTAAAGATTACGATATGAAGATCGAGTACCATCCGGGAAAAGCTAATGTTGTAGCGGATGCCTTGAGTAGGAAAGTGGCAGTGGAGTTGAGGACCATATTTGCCAGCTTGAGCATTTCGCGAGATGGAGGTCTTGTGGCTGAATTGCAAGTGAAACCATCTTTGGTTCAGTTGATAAAAGGATAAGCAGTTGTTGGATGATTCCTTGGTGCCACATGTTCAGGATATTGCTGAGGATAGGCCATCTAAATTCTGTTTTAATGATGATGGAGTTATATGTTTTGAGAGTCGGATAGTGGTGCCCAATGATGCAGAGTTGAGGCGTGTTATTCTGACTGAAGCTCATAGTAGTCCTTTTGCTATGCACCCTAGTAGTACTAAGATGTATCGTGATCTTAGAGATGAGTACTATTGGATGGGTTTGAAGAAAGATGTTGCTGAGTATGTGAGCAAGTGCATGGTTTGCCAGCGAGTTAAGGCTGAGCATCAGTTTCCTTCTGGGTTGTTGCAACCGTTGAGGATTCATGAGTGGAAGTGGGAAAGGATTACCATGGACTTTGTGTCTGGTTTGCCTTTGTCGCCATCGAAGAAGAATTCGGTGTGGGTGATTGTGGATCGCCTTACGAAGTGTGCTCATTTCTTACCTGTGCATACTACGTACACTTTGGACAAGCTTGCAGAGTTGTACATTGCTGAGATTGTGCGGCTGCATGGTGTGCCAAAGTCGATCGTGTCGGATAGAGATCCGAGGTTTACATCGAGTTTCTGGAAATGTTTGCATCAAGCATTGGGTACACGGATGAATTTCAGTACTTCTTATCATCCACAGTCGGATGGACAGTCTGAGCCTGTTATCCAAGTGTTGGAAGATATGTTGAGGTGTTCTGTGATTGAGTTTCAAGGCTCTTGGGAGAAGCATTTGCCTTTGGTGGAGTTTGCTTATAACAATAGCTACCAGGCAAGTATTCAAATGGCACCTTATGAAGCCTTGTAGGGAGGAAATGCAGAACTCCTCTTTGTTGGGCTGAAACAGGTCAGAAGTTGGTTTCAATGCCAGCTTTGTTGAAAGGAACCACCGAGAAGGTGAAGCTCATTTGTGAGCGATTGAAGGCAGCTTCTGATCGACAGAAGTCTTACACATATTTGAAGCGTAAGGAAATTGAGTATGCAGTGGGTGACCGTGTGTTCTTGAAAGTTTCGCCTTGGAAAAAAGTTATGAGGTTTGACCAGAAGGGTAAGTTGAGCCCTAGGTACATTGGACCATACGAGGTGATTGAACGTGTGGGTCCTGTGGCGTACAAGTTGAGATTGTTGCAAGAGTTGGAAAAGATTCATGATGTGTTTCATGTCTCTATGCTTCGGAGGTATAGATCAGACCCTTCGCATGTTATACCTGTGGAGGAAGTGGAGTTGAATCCAGACCTTACCTATGATGAGGAGCCGGTGGAAATTCTGGATTCAGACATTAAAGTTCTTAGAGGCAAGTCCATTGATTTGGTAAAGGTGTTGTGGAAGCATCATGGTGTTGAGGAAGCCATGCGGGAAAGAAAAGATGACATGAAGAAGCAGTTTCCGTACCTCTTTCCTCCAGGTAAATTTCGAGGACGAAATTTCTTAAGGGGGGAGAGTTGTAACACCCCAATTTTGGGCTTAGAAGTTTAGGGTCTGAATCGGACCGGTCTGATTTTTGGTTCGAATATAAAAGGAGGTTTTAGGGAAAGCCTAGTTCGGGATGCTTTAAAAATATGGAAAAATATCTAAAAATCCTTTTTTAATATATATAAGAGAGTGGTGAAATCAATTTTACAAAATAAGGTTTGGAAGTGCGACATTTTGAAATAGTGACTAAAATGCGATTTCTGAAAAGTTCAATGGTGACTATTTTGTAAGGATTGAAACTTTGAATCTTTAAGGATCTAATTTATCCAAGAAGGATTTCTCCATATTTTTCTTAGATTTTAATGATTTAATTAATGTTTAATTAATTAAATGAAAAGTGGAAAATCATATTTTAGATTTTCATAACTAACTTTTCTTAAAACTTTCTCATCTCATTTCTCTCAAAATTCCCTCATCCAAACACTTTTCTCCAGCATTTTTTTCATTGATTTTCAAAGCAATTGATGATATTTCAATCAACAATTAATTCCTAATCCTTTCTACATCAAATCCTCTTGATTTGCTTATTGAATTTTCAAGGAATTTGGCTCTAAACAAGGAGAAATCTACATTTAGAGGTAAGATTGTTCTTCTCCTCTAAATACTCAGTTCTTTACTGAAATTCCCAAGTTATCAATCCTTAATTTAAGTTTTATAAATGGATTTAATGTTATGAACTTGATTTTGGCTTAAAACTCAAGATTTGGAAGAAATCTTGAAGAAATTCGTGGTGATTGTTTGGGCTCTGTTTTGAGATGGGTTTTAAATGTATTTTGGATGTATAATGATGTATAAATAGGTTGTATTTTGGATGTATTTTGTCTTGGAAGTTTAGGGTCTGAGCCGGACCGGTCTGATTTTCAGTTCGAATATAAAAGGTGGTTTTAGGGAAAGCCTAGTTCGGGATGCTTTAAAAATATGGAAAAATATCTAAAAATCCTCTTTTAATATATATATATATATATATATATATATATATATATATATATATAAGAGAGTGGTGAAAACAATTTTACAAAATAAGGTTTGGAAGTGCAACATTTCGAAATAGTGAATAAAATGTAATTTTTCAAAAGTTCAGTGGTGACTGTTTTGTAGGGATTGAAACTTTGAATCTTTAAGGAGCTAATTTACGCAAGAAGAGATTTCTCCAGATTTTTCTTAGATTTTAATGATTTGATTAATGTTTAATTAATTAAATGAAAAGTGGAAAACCATATTTTAGATTTTCATAACTAACTTTCTTTAGACTTTCTCATCTCATTTTCTCTCAAAATTCCCTCAGCCAAACACATTTCTACAACAACATTTCTTTTGATTTTTACACTAAATGATGAGATTTCAATCATCAATTGGTTCCTAATCCTTTCTACATCAAATCCTCTTCATTTGCTTAATGAATTTTCAAGGATTTTGGCTCTAATCAAGGAGAAATCTACATTTAGAGGTAAGGATGTTCTTCTCCTCTAAATACTCAGTTCTTTACTGAAATTCCCAAGTTCTCAATCCTTAGATTAAGTTTTATAAAAGGTTTTAATGTTGTGATCTTGATTTTGGCTTAAAACTCAAGATTTGGAATGAATCTTGAAGAAATTCATGGTGATTGTTTGGGCTCTGTTTTGAGATGGCTTTTTAATGTATTTTGGATGTTTAATGATGTGTAATTGAGGTTTAATCAATGCAATCGCAAATAGATTGATTTTGCTAAGTTTTTTCTTATGAAAATGGTGGTTTTTTGGGTGATCTTGGTGTTCTGTTATAGCTGGAGGTATAAGGACGAGTTTAGGTTCTTTTTGGATGTTAATTGATGTTTAAGAATGTTTATAAGTTATGGATCTTGGCTGGGTAATGTTGTGGAAGAGTTTGGAAGTGATTTCAGTTGTGTTTGGTAGCCGAAATGTTAGTTTTGGTGAGAGCAGTGAGTTTAGGTGTAATGGCTGAAGATTTTAATGCATGATGATGCATTAATCCTCTGCTTTGATGTGTTTAAAACATGGGAGACATCTTCGGATTCTTGTGGTATTGATCCGGAGGCTGGAACGGCGTTTCAGCAAGCTTGCGAAATAGAATTGGTGAGTGAAGTTGGGATTTCCAGCTTTGTAATGAATGTTTGAAGATGTGGGAGCTTAGTTTAAGTCTAAACAACTTAACTAAGCTCAAGTGTAAGTTTTCGGGAAAACTCTCTCTCTTGGATGAACCATGAGATGGTTGGATGCAATGTATTTAATTTGCATGTTTGAATTCTGTTTTGAAAGCATGTTTTAGCATGATTAATGTTGGTTTTGAAAGCCATGTGTTGAAGGATGCTCGAGGTAAGAGATCCTTGGTTTGATGTTAGTAAATGTGGTTTTAATGCATAATGATGCATGATGGTTTAATGGCTTTGATTAATGCTTTAAAACAGTGGATTATTGATGATAAATGATGTATATTGGCAAGTGATGTGTGGTTTTTAAGTACTTGAATCGAATATAGTTAGCCGGCTATAGGATTGGGTGCACCGTGAATAAAGTCACCTTGGATGTTGAGGGGTTGTAATTGTACCGTAAACTCCATCCAAGTACACTAACGAGATGGTTAAGATCACAATGGTGGTTAAAAGTCCATGTGTGGATCTTGTGTTGTGTGTCTCGTGTTCTCGTTAGTGATGTTATATAACTACCACTGAGTGATGTGAAGGGGTTGTGAATGTACCGTTAAACTCCTTCACGGGTGTTGAGGGGTTGTGATTGTACCGGTAAACTCCACCTTGTGTGTTCGATAGTGTGTATGAAGCGTATGGGACAACGCTTGTAATCTGCGTACCCGATTCTGTTTTATGTTGTAAATGGTTATGGATTATCACTTGAAAGCCAATATGACATGTTGTACTAATGAAGCATGAGATGCTTGTTAAGAATGCAAGGTTGCATGAATAATGATGTTTATGTGTTAAAAGGCTTTAAGAAAAGTGTTTTATAAAATGCATTATTGTGTTGTTTCTTTAGAGCATGCCTCACTAAGCATTTGTGCTTACGCTCTCTCTCTTGAATCAATAATGCAAATAATTGAGGTGTTTGAGGGCAGCAAGGAGGCTAAGAATCCAAGGGAAAGCTAAGCTCATGTATGGTGACTTTTTCACAACATTATTAGTTTTTGATATTTGGCAATGGGAACCTAGGTTGTGATTTGGGAGATGTTTTGGACTCCCTAGTTGTGGCATGATGCCTTAAATGATTTGGACTTGTAATTGGCCATTTTGGTGCTTGTTTTGATGCTTTGATGATTGTTTGGCTTGGATATTAGGATGCATGCCTATAGACTTGTGGATTTTCCTAATTGATGCCATGAATGTGTTTTGATGATGCAAATATGTATGATGACTTGTTGGCATGATTAGGAGGTCATTAGGATGTGTTTGTGTGGATAAATGTATGTTAAACCTGCAAATTCTGCACTTTCTTGGCAATCTGTATCGGAACGGGCACTAGCGTTTCGAAACGGGGGCCTGTAATGGCCTCCGTGTATCGAAACGGGTAGAGGCCGTTCCGAAACGAATTGGCCACTGCCATGCCCTGTTTCGATACAGGTCTCGAAACAATCCCGCGTTTCGGAACGGTCAACCCGTTCCGAAACAGTTGACCGTTGGGCACTGATTTGAATGGTTTTGTGGTTTGCAAGCTTTACGTTTTAGTCCTGAAAATCGTTTTTGCAATTGCATGAGTTTGAGCCGATTGAGGTGAAATTTGACAGGGAAGCATGTAATATGATTAATTTGATATTGGTAATTTATAAATCAGCTAAGTCCTTCAGCTTTCTAGAAATTACAATTTGGTCCCTAACTTTTGTATGTTGTGGAATTGAGTCCCTTATTGCTTGTCGATTGCTGTGCTTTTCAAGTATGTGTTTTTCAAGGGTACGCTTAGGATTAATGTGCATCTAGACAAGTTTAAAAAGAAAAAAGGGTCGTTTATCAAGGTTGACTTTAGGGTTGACTTTGGTTTTCCACGTGTAACCTTCGTAGTTCGGGTCAACCGTCTAGGCCGGGCTAAGGGGGTTACACTATAAATAGAGCCTTCCTCACCCATTGTAAATCATTCCACACTTTCTGAGTTCTTGAGTAAGAGTTTAACATTTTCTCTTCAATCTTTGTCTTGCCATTCGTTCTTGTCTTGCCTAGCCTTCATTACTTTTCCCACAAAGCTTCCACCGCGTCAAGTTCTAAGCGCTCTAGCTTAGATATTCGAAGGCTGACTTAGTCCTCGACTTATGATCGACGACTAAGGCTGCAACGAGACAAGTCCTTGAAGAGGTACTCGAATCTTGAGAAAGAAGTGATTGTCGTAGTGCACATCCTACACACATGGAGACATCGTTTACTTGGGTCATGGTTTGTCGTCTTTACCGAGAATACTTTGAATAATTTTTTTCTAACCCAAGGAAGTTGTCTCGAAAGCAGGTTCGTTGAAAAAGAATTCTTGCAAAATTTGACCTCACTTGGAAGTGCAACCCAAGGTTGTCGAATGACGTAGCCAATGCCTTAAACCAAGGGTACATGGTGGGGCATGCTAGTCATCCGCCAATGAGTGAGGTGGACCATGAGATAAAGGACGAGAAGCCTTTGGAGTTGCGAAAGAAATCGCCACCAAAGAGTGAGGTGGTTCGTGAGTTCGAGTTCCCAACCGAGTTCGATGAAGTGGATCAACTTCCCAAGGAAGAGGGGCTAGCACTTTTCTACGAAGAGTTGCAAGCCGAGTTTGCCGAGTGGTCAAAGTCCATGGACGAGTGGTATGATCCCATGGAACCGAGCCAAAGCACCATGATGGAAGGATCAAGCCAAAAGTCTCCAACCATTACGCAAGCCGAGGTGGATGAGCGAGAGGCAGTGTTGCTAGACTACACCAAGTCGGTTGAGCCCGACAATGAGGCATTTGCCATCGAGGAGTTATCGATGCAAGTGAAGCATCCAATTGCTTTCAAGAGTAGAAAGCCGAGTGAGTCCAAGGAAGTGGTGCCCAAGATCATTAATGAGGGGCCAATCCATGCCAACAACACTTGCCTTGGGTATCGACAAGGCATAGTGGATCGAGCCGACAAGGACCTTGCGTCCGAGGTAAGTAATTCTTTATATGAAGAATCAAACCTAACACATGGTCATTTGGTTGTTTGTAGGATGCCTACAAGATTGAACGAGGAGCCAAATCGAGCTATGGCGCGAGTAGGAAAGAATGCCTATGGATGGGAGAAGCCATTGAAGCCGAGATAACACCTCACCCCAACTATCCTAGTCAAGCCGTGCGGCAAGGATAATGCGGGATCGAGTGACAAGGTGGATGGAACAAGTTGAGAGCCCATAACCATCTACCAAGCCGATGGACAAGTGCTAGAGAGCATCGAAGTGGGGCTATTTCACGACCCCACCATCATCACTTGCCTTGAGTATCAACAAGGTGTAGTGATGCCACCCGACGAGGACATTGTGTCCGAGGTAAGAGAGCCAAATTCTTATGATTTGGGTCTAACTAGTTTTGTTTCCATCCACATGTTGATTGCGAGATCAAGAAAGGAGCTGAGTCGATCCATGGAGCAAGTAGGTGAGAAGGCATAAGAGATAGAGTTGCCATCAAGAGAGCAAGTAGACCTTGCCATCATCCCTAAGCCGTTGGACGAGGATGTCGATTGTCGAGAGTGGAGCGAACCGAGCCAAGAACAAAGCAAGGCGAAAGTCTCTTTTGACGAGGAGGCACCACCCATCGAGACGGATCGAGAGCCAAGGCACGAAGGCCTTTCACTCTGCACGAGAGTTCCCTTAGCCGAGCGGAAACTTGACGAGTAGCCGAGGCCGTTCGAGGACGAGATGACCGAGACTCATCATTGCTTATCGATGAGGGCGTCGATAGATTTAGTGCGGGAGAATGTCACAGACCAACTTCCCACGACCGAGCAAGCCGCACCCATAGGGGCTTGTCTTAGCGCACCATGTCCTTCACCCGACCGAGGGACCCAAGTAGATGCCAACACCACGAACCAAGGGGCCATGCACAACACTCCATGTGGTGTCCGCATCCGATATAGCCGAGCTGGAGCACTTCCCGCGCCCCATGGGGCCAAGTCAAGCACCCCGTGTGCTGCCCACGAGAGTAGGACCTGAGGGTACACGCTCCACGCACCATAGGGGGCCTTGCCGAGCACCTTTCATGCTGCCCAAACCATAGAGCCCGAGTATGCACCCGACGTACAAACCAAGGAGGGCGAGACAACACCCGACGTGCACACCGAGGGGCCTAGGGGAAGCCCATCCAAGTTGCCCACACCCCTAGGGCCCGATTTAGTATCGGGCCATGCCAAGCCCAATCTGCCCAAGAGACCAAGACCCTTGTTGAGTTGTCATCTTTTGACCAACAAACATGGAAAGTTGTCCACCATGGAGCCCTACTTGGGGAAAGTCTTCTATGCCACCCAAGCCATGATGTCATAGCCTTGTATCTTAGGTAACTATGTATTTGTGTGATAATCTTTCCATAGTTAGGAGATTGTATCTTGGAGATTCATCCATAGCCCTTGGATGGAATCTCTCTTAGCCGTTAGATCGAGAGGGCCAAGGCTATAAATAGAGCCTTCCTCACCCATTGTAAATCATTCCACACTTTCTGAGTTCTTGAGTAAGAGTTTAACATTTTCTCTTCAATCTTTGTCTTGCCATTCGTTCTTGTCTTGCCTAGCCATCATCACTTTTCCCACAAAGCTTCCGTCGCGTCAAGTTCTAAGCGCTCTAGCTTAGATATTCGAATGATGACTTAGTCCTCAACTTAAGATCGACGACTAAGGCCGTACAGGCTAGCCTGTCCAAACCTAGCCCCGTGACAAGTGGTATTCGAATGCTAACTTAGTCCTCGACTTAAGATCGACGACTAAGGCCGCACGGGCTAGCCTGTCTAAACCTAGCCCCGTGAAACAGGGATAAACACCTCCCAGACACATCCCAAATACCATAACCACAAGCCCATGCATAACATGAACTCAAGCAACACTTCCATAAACACATGGTATTCTAATGGGACAAGGACAACATGCTTTTGATGCACAACAAAAGTGGAAAACATCATTTAAAATGACATGCTCATGATCAAAATGTAAAACGGCAAAAATACCAAAATAACTCAAAACATACTCTTTTGCTTGGATTGGCCCATTAGCACAACCCAAACTCCCAAAATGCTTCCTTAACCTCGTTAAGGCATTAAAAACATTTCCACTCACCAGCGACTACTAAAAACCAAGTCGAAACTCTTTTCTATCTTTCTGGTTCGCCCACAAATGTATCCGACAATTCCGGATCTTCAACCTATGCTTCTAACCAACCCAGAACAAAGGATTAGAGATATTTTCAACACTCTAATTGCTGGAAAATAGAGATTCAACAACCCAATCAAATAACATATCGAAACATTTCTGAAAACAAGCCGAAAACATCGGAAAACTCAACTCGGACAACCTCCAGCAAAAACCCAGCATTATACATCATCAAAATACATGAATAAACATCTAAAAAATCAACCCAACATCAGAATACCATCAACTATAGATTTACCACAAAACTCACTCAAAAACTCACTTTTTCATTCAACAAACTTCAACACCAAACCCAAATTCGGGATTCCTATCATTCACCCATCATCTCAACACAAAAACCACATCAAAATAAAGGCAAAACCATCATGAAACCCAGCAACAACGGATTCAACTCAAGATCTTACCCAAATGCTCATTTTAGCTCATTTTAACCAATTTCCATGAAAATTCACTTTAAGAAAACATAAACTTAGTAATTAAAATAATCAAAACATGGGAATATCAATAAAGAACCTTACATCATAGGAGAATTTCGTTGCTCACCTCCAATGATAGCTTTTTCCCCCTTGTTTAGCAAAAATCCCTAGAGAAAACAATGGATCAAGCTTGGGTTTTCGAAAACTAAAGTAGGAAAATCATTTGACGACATTAGATTGATAAGAAATCACTTTTACCTTGAGAAAATCAAGCCCGAAGGCTGTTTGGATGAAGAGAGAAGATGAGGAAACTAAAAATGGAGTTTTAACGTGAAATGAGGAAATAAGAGAAACCTTTTTAGTTTTAATTGTAAAACCCTTTTTTTAAATATTTGAATAGTCAAAAAATAAAGGGGAAATAACTATATTGGCCCAACCAATTTAGCTCCTTAAAGATTCTATGTTTGACACTTTTACAAAATGGTCATCAAAACAGATTTTGCAATCCTTACATTTTGGTCCCTAAACCAAAATATCATGGTTCGGAAAACGTTTTTCTAAAATTTTTTTTACCAAAGCCTTAAACATATTTATTAAGGAATTTAGAAATTTATTTTCATATTTTTCCAATCATTCGAGGATCACTTTCCCTGAACTCACCACAACTTCCAACACCGACCTTTCGGGCCTCGAAACTTCTAGACCCAAAACTGGGGTGTTACAACTCTCCCCCACTTAAGAAATTTCATCCTCGAAATTTACCTGATGGAAAAAGTTGCGGAAACTGACACTTCATATCGTCGTTTCCTCTCCCAAGTGGCTTCTTCAACACTTCAGTGTCGCCACTTCACTTTGACCAACTCAATAGATATACCACGCAAAACTTTGTTGTCCGTAGCTAATATCTCAATTGGCTCTTCTTCTTACGACAAATCTGGATTCAATTCAATTTCTTACACAGGCATTACATGCGACAGATCTAATCTATACTTTCGAAGCATCGAAACATGGAATACATCATTAACCTTCTCTAGTTTCGGAGGCAAACTCAATCTATAAGCAACATGACCAACTCGTCGACCAACCTCATACGGGCCAATGAATCTCAGACTCAGTTTACCTTTTCTACCGAATCTCATCACTTTCTTCCATGGCGGTACTTTCAAAAAGACTTTCTCACCCACAACATACTCGATTTCGCGATGCTTCAAATCTGCATAGGATTTATGTCGATAGGTTGCTGCTTTAAAGCGATCACATATCAACTTCACTTTCTCGGTAGTGCCTTTAAGCATAGCAGGTAATGATGCTAATTTATGTCTGGCTTTTTCCCAACAAACTGGAGTCCTACACCTCCTACCATACAAAGCCTCATACGGTGCCATCTGAATACTAGTCTGATAACTGTTGTTGTAAGCAAACTCAACCAACGTCAAGTGTTTCTCCCACGAGCTCTGAGAATCAATAACACAAGAGTGCAACATATCATCAAGTACTTGTATTACTCGCTCTAACTGACCATCTGACTGAGGATGATACGAAGTACTGAAATTCAATCGACTACCCAAAGCACTATGCACACAATCCCAAAACTTTGATGTGAACCTCGGATCTCTATCTGATATAATCGACTCTGGGACACCATGCAGTCTTACTACCTCACGAATATACAAATCAACCAATTTATCCAAAGAATAAGTCGTGTTAACAACTAGGAAATGTGCACACTTGGTGAGCCGATCCACTATCACCCAAACTGAATTCTTTCGCGAAGGAGTCAACGGAAAACCCGATACAAAATTCATAGTTATTCTCTCCCATTTCAATTCTAGAATCCACAAAGGCTGTAGCATTCCTGACGGAAACTGATGTTCGGCCTTCACTCGCTGACAAACCATACATTTACTCACGAAATCAGCTACATCCTTTTTTTAAACCAACCCAGAAATAATCATTCTTCAAGTCTCGGTACATCTTCATGCTAGCCGGATGCATTGAAAACAGACTAGTATGTGCTTCACTCAAAATGGTGCGTCTCAAATCGATATCTTTGGGCACAACAACTCTATCTCTGAAACAAAAAAAAACATCATCACTACTGAAACTGTACTCGGTCGGTTTACCTTCCACAATATCCTGAACATGAGAAGCTAAAGAACTATCTTGCAATTGTTTCTCACGGATCAACTATACTAGCGATGGTTTCACCTGCAATTCAGCAATCAGTCCACCATCATGTGATAAACTCAATCTGGAAAACATTTCTCGAAGCTCAACTTCCACTTTCCTACTCAATACATCGGCTACTACATTGGCTTTACCTGGATGGTACTCAATAGTAAGATCATAGTCCTTCAATAATTCAATCCATCTTCGATGTCAGAGATTCAAATCTTTCTAAGACATCAAATATTTTAGGTTCTTATGATCTGTATACACTGTGCATTTCTCACCATACAAATAGTGTCTCCACACCTTCAAAGCAAACACAACAACGGCTAACTCAGTATCATGTGTGGGGTAATTCATTTGGTGAGTCTTTAGCTGTCTCGACGCATAAGCAACAACTCTTCCATCTTGCATCAACACGCACCCTAAACCTACATACGATGCATCATTATAAATCACATAGTCTTTCCCTATTACCGGTTGCACTAACATAGGTGCTCTAGTCAAAGCATCTTTCAATCGATCAAAAGCCATATGTCTCGCTTGCGTCCACTCATATTGGACATCCTTCTGTAACAGTATCATCAATGGAACAACTATCTTAGAAAATCCTTCTACAAACCGACCGTAGTAGCCCGCTAAGCCTAGGAAACTACAAACCTCATTCATAGACTTTGGCCGCTTCCAATTCACTACATATTCCACTTTCTTAGGATCAACTCGAATGCCATCTGCTGATACAACATGCCCTAGAAAGACTACTTCTCTAATCCAAAACTCACATTTGCTCAACTTAGCGTACAACTGATTTTCTAGCAAAGTCTTCAACACAAGTCACAAATGCTTATCATGATCTTCCTCAGTGCGCGAATAAATCAAAATATCATCAATGAACACCACAACAAACTGATCTAGGAACTCATGAAACACATGGTTCATCATATCCATAAACGCGGCTGGTGCATTAGTACCCAAATCTCAAGTCTATCTTCAAAAACACGGACGCATCCCGTAACTGATCAAACAAATCATCTATTCTCGGCAACGGATACTTGTTCTTCATAGTTAAATTATTCAAGTAATGGTAATCAATACACATACGCATACTTCTGTCTTTCTTCTTAACAACCAGTACCGCTGCACCCCTAGGCGATATACTCGGACGGATAAAACCACGATCTAATAATTCCTGAAGCTGAGTCTTCAGTTCTTTCAACTCTTTCGGAGCCATCCCATACGGAGCAATCGATATGGGGAAGAATTATAATACAACTCTATAGCAAACTCGACTTCTCTATCCGGTGGAAAACTAGACAACTCTTCCAAAAATACCTCGGGAAAGTCACAAACTGTTCTAATGTCTTTTGGTCGAACTTTACTTATATCTGGATTCATCACATAGGCTAAGTATGCTTGACATCCCCGATCCATCATCTTCTAAGCCTCTAAAGCAGAAACAACATTAGATAAGAACTTAACGTTCTCACCAACCATTACCACCTCGTGATAACCTCAACATCACTCGCTTAGTCTCGAAATCTACCTTTCCCTTATGTTCTATAACCAATCCATTCCCAAAATCACATTGAACTCGTGGAACGACAATTCCATCATGTCAATTGGAAATACTTGACCATGTACCATTAACAGACACCTCCGATACATCTTTCTGACCACCACTATCTCATCGAATGAACTAGTCACACTCATACCCACATCAAGAATCTCACACGGTATATCAAACATATTAGCATGCTCACTCAAGATATAAGAATGTGTAGAACCAGAATCAATCAACGAAAGTAATGTCAAAGACTATAACATGAAATTACCTACGATAACATCGGTGTCGTTCCTGCCCTCTCTGTGTGCATACACCCTCGCTGGTCCACCTCCCTCAGGTTGAATGCGACTACATGCGCCACATTCCTCTGACAATTGTTCTGTGGCTGAAAGTTCCCTCGGCCGCGCCCACGGCCTCGCTGGTACTCGGCAGCTCGTTCTGGTGCCTCACTACCTCTAGCTAGCTGAGGACAATCTCGCTTGAGATGATCCTTCAATCCACAATGCCAGCATGTACCCTAAATTCCCCAACATTCTCCCAGATGAGATCTACCACACTTTGTGCACTTGGGTGCACGGTGAACAAAACCTTGGCCTTCATGGCCACGCATGTGCTTACCACCCCCACATCTATGGTCAAAATGCTGCCTCTTGTCTTTGTGCCCCTTGGAACGATCAAGATTCCACTTCGCATGCCGTTTCCTTAAACTGGACCTGCCTCTTTGAATAGACAAACCAAGATTATATTCTATATCTTTGGCTCGGGCGACCAACACATCAAAATTTGAATAATCAGCAGCCAACATGCAAGTCTTTACTCCTTCAGTCAAACCAAATAGAAACCTCTCACAACGTTTCCTCTCAGTGGGAACTAGATCAGACGCATACTGACTCAATCTGACAAATTGGACCTCATACTCAGAAACGATCATGCTTCCCTGAACTAAAGCCATGAAATCACATTTCTTCTCATCATGATATCTCAGCCCTAGATACTTCTCCCGAAAGGCAGAACGGAAGAAATCCCATGTGACATTTGCGGTATCCATACTCGTGGTGATCGTAGTTCACCAAACATACGCATCACCCTGAAGCAAATATACCACACAACCAAGCTTCCATGTATCACTGCACTTCATCTGACCCAAAATTCTGGTAGTACTCGCTAGCCATACCTCGCCTCCCTTAGGCGATAACCCACATAACTCTACGCCGCCCAAACTACAAACTCTCTCTAGGGGTAACCCATCCCTATGTCCTTGTTGCGGTGCAGCCAACTGCAAACCAGTCATAGCAGACTGAAAAGCCCTAGCATTAGCCTGAATCAATGGGCTCATATCAGCCCCGCTTGCCCCTGGCCACCATGAGGTTTCTCACCTCGCACATCTGCTGTAATCCCTTTAGCCCAGCCTAGACGCTCGACCCGAACTACGAAGATTACACGGGGAAAACCAAAGTCAACTCGAAAGTCAACCTAGATTAACAGCCTTTTTTTCCTTTTTATCTTTTCTAGATGTTCATTATTAGCCTATATGATTAGCAAATCATTTCACCGAAAGCGACGCGGCGAACAGAACTCAAAATTGGTTCAATTGCATAGAAATGTCTTATACAGACTAAAATGTAAATTTCCAGAATTATAAGGACTAAACAAGTTTTAATTTTATCGATCCGTAATTAATCATATAACATGCCATCATGTCAAATTTCTTCTCAAGTAGATCATTCAAACTCAGTAAATTAAGAAACCAAAACTCAGGGACCAAAACGTAACATTTCAAGACTTACAAAGATACTTTTAACCGAATTTTAACTACCTGTATCGATACACTTGAGCTTGTATCGATACGCGGGAAGACAGTAGCAAAAGAAGGGTAGAGCATATCGAAACGATTCCCCGCGTATCGGTACGGCCTTCAAACTCGGCTAGGGCGTATCGATACGCGGGCAATTCGTTCCTATACCCCTATGTAACACCCCAAATTTTGCCCAATTTAAAAATCTCTATTTTTTGGAAATCCCTAAATTGATAACCCTAGAATTTGGGGAAATTAATTTAGAAACCCTAATTGAGTTTAAGGGTTAAATTGAGAAAATTCAAAATAATGAGGATTAGCTTTGAAATTCATGGGTCAATTTGTAATATATGGAAACTTATGTACTCGTTTTCAAACCCTAAATAATTTCAGTGTTTTTTTTTTGTATTTTCCCATTTATTAGGGTAATTTATACCATATTAGTCGTTCATCTTGTTTTTGGAATCTGGTCAGCCAATTTCCCTCACCCTCTCTCTCGACATCTCCCTCACCTTTTTCCCTTGCGTTTCCGGCGAAGGTCTGATCAAGGGCTCATCGGCCACCGTTCGTCAAGATGAGACCACCCCCGAGTTTCCCTTTGTCGCCCGATCAAAGCCCAAGCCTCGGTTCCCCCGTCATCGGTCGTCGTGTGTCAGAAACGGTAGAAAACCGTTCGGTTTCCCCTGCTCCGTCCGCCTCTACGATCCTTACCACCACCGATCGACTTCCCTTTTATTTGCGAACCAACCCCGACCTTTGGTTCTCTCTCTCCGGCCACCGTTTGTTCGGGAAGGGAACAAAACCTTTCGGTTTTCCTTTGCGCCACCTCCCCCGTCGTGTGCTCCGCCCCTCCTTTTCGTTTGATCTTATTTGGGTAAGTGTTGGGTGATTATCAGATTCGTGTTAGTGTTGATAATCAGTGAGTTTTTTCTTGTGGATTGTTGTTTTCATTTTTGGTTCTTGTTCTTAGATCGATCAGTATGGTAATTGGAGGTGTCGCCGTCATTTGGTTGAGCCGCCGTCTTCGATTGGGCATCCGCGCCGCCGTCGTTTGGGTTCTGGAAACCCTAATTTAATTTTGGTATAAGTGTATTGTTGGGCTTGATGTGTTTGGATATGGGTGTTGAGCTTATTGAGTTATTCATGTGGGTTGTGGGTTGTATGTGTGGGTTGTTTGGGCTTGGTGTTTGGCCCGTGAGGATGTTGGTTGTGTGTGTATGTGTGCGTTTGGGTAAGACCAACCCATGGGCTTGTGAATCGGACCAGTGTAGTGAACCAAACCCATAAATTTAAACCAGCATGATAAACTGAAACGTGACCTTGACCAAATCTTGACTTGATTGGATTAGTCTGACCATGACATGTTGAACAGTTGACTTATGATTGAACTGTTTGACCATTGACTTTTGACTGAGTTTGACCTGATAGTTGATCAGACCTTTGACTCTTTGACCCATTGACAAGATCTGAATTGTTGACCAATTTGGCCAGTTGATTTTGACTTTGACTAAGAGTTGACTTTTTCAAAAAACGTTCATCTTAACCATTAAGTTCTGAGTCCGTATCCGCTGCCCATTTTGCCTAATTAGATCCCAAAAGCTCTGTTTTTCTCCTTTTAAGTATTGTTATTGGAATCTGATAAGTTATGGATTTTAGAATCTAATTCGGAATATTCTCGTGTTCAGGTGTCGACCTTGAGATCGTTGCGTTACCTCCAGTTGTTCAGTTTGATCGGGCACGTTTTTTGAGGTCTTTCCGTGAGTATACATTCGGATTAGTCTTATGTTCTTAGTTGGTGGCATAGTGTTAATATTAGTTATAATATAGTATTCATACCTCCTAGGTCCTGATTCAACTAGATCTGAGCGTGAGACGCGCTTTTTCTCGGCATTAGAGCTTTTGTTGCTTAAAGGTGTGTCTCTTCAAGTTTTATAAACTTGTGTGTTTCTTTCTGTGCTATAAATTTTATGTGCTTCTTCTGGTATAAATGTAAGTAAATGTTTTGTACATTTTGTGTGCATACTCTGTTGTGATTGGGTGAATGTTTTCAGAAATCATGCATAACATGTCATACTGTGATTTAAATTAGAAATCAGACTTACCAAATTGTGAAATATCAGATTTTCGGAATCGTAAAACATCGTAATTATAGTATTGTGTAACTTGAATTTTCATAATTTAAGTTTCGGATCAGACTCAGATTTTAAAATATGCATCATATCATTGTGGGTATATGGTTTGGGATTTGTTCGGGGAAGTTTAGTGGTTTCACCCTTTGGGTTGAATTCTGCTTCAGATCAGTGGTTCCACCCTTCGGGCTGAGTTCCAGTTCGGATGGTGACGATGGAGAAAATAGGTTCTGGGGAAACCTTACTTTTCGGTGTATTGGAGATGGGTACTATGATTCATGTGCATCAGACATCATATCATCATGATTCGATTTTGTTGTGTTTTGAGAAAAGTGTTTATCAGAAAAATAAAATATTGTTTTGATTTGTTTTGTTTTCGTTTGCACTTTAGAGACACACTAAGCTCTTTAGCTTACACACCTTAGTTTTTACTTTTTCATGTATCTCATACTCTTTCAGGCGAATCGGTACTAGGAGCTTCTCGCATTTTACTCAGATATTTTTATAATTCAGTATGAACTCTGTTTTAATTATTTCAAACTACTCTTTTGAAATATTTTAGATCATTTATGTAATTTGTACATTGGGACTGTTTACTATTTTTAATTTGGGTTTTTTTAAATGCATGCATCTATGGAGTTACTTTCATAATTTTAATTAATTATCGGAACATCGTTTAAAAGATTGGGTTTTATTTTAATCGGAATATTTGTTAAATTTTACTTATTTAATCAATTCTTTTGAATTACGAAATATTTTAACCTAAATTGTTTCTTGAGAGACAAGTTTCCAATCGCTACTTCCTAGATTCGGCCCATTCCTTCTGGATCGGGTTTAGGGGGTTACATTTAGTGGTATCAGAGCTAGGTTCAACCCTCAGACTGTGAGGCTCACAAAAGTTGTTTTTAAAATGTTTTCGACTTCTGCATGCATTTAAAATATTTTGGGACGGATGAGAATTTCCTAAAATAAACTATGGTATTATGTGATTTTGACTTGAACGTTTTCAATGTGTTTTAAATATGAGATTCCAGTACAGATTCTGACTCTAGGTTATTAGCTTCTGGTATATAGTTCATTATGCCACCCTGTAGGAGTCTTAATCTATCGTTTGTTTGAGGTCATAACCGAGGCCGTATTGCTGCTTCTGGTAGTGATCACTCGCTTTCTGTTGGGCAAGCAGAAATTTAGAATAAGTTGCATGTTGATGAGAACCTTTCGTTAGGGGGATATCAGATCGGAAGTGATGACTCACTTGATATTGAGAACACTGATCGATAAGTAGGAGCCAAGCTCGTAGCGAAGTGTTAAGATTACTTTATGAATTTGAAATAGAATAACAAGTCAGTAAATGATAATGAGATAGATTTTCGAAGGTTGGTCAAGTATGCTCCTGAGTTAGTTGTGACTGAGAAAGATAAGTGTGACTTTTTTTAAGGAACTCCGAATACCGATTTAGAGAGATGTTGCAACACACCATGATAAAGTGTTCAGTGTGATGGTTGATCGAGCTAAAACTGCAGAGAGGATTCTTGCAATATTGGAAAAAGAGGAACTTCAGGATTCTGACCAAGTCGTGAAGCAACCGGAAATATCTACTCAGTCTAGTTTTGTTAACTCGTTTGGGAAGAGGTCTAGAGATGAGTCTGTTCCTCATAGTTATCGGAATGTAAGACCCGTAGTATCGATAGTTCCGTCTGGCAGCCAAGGTAGTTAAAAAGTTCGTCGGCCTATTTCTGTATGTGGTTTTTGCAACAAAAAGCATATCGGAGAGTGTAGATTGATGAACATAACGTGTTTCAGATGTGGTTCTCCGGATCACTACTTAAAGAATTGTCCACGTTCAACTACTGGTTCATCCGTTCAGATTCAGAGTCATGCATCAGTTCAGGCACCTCACCGAGGTAGAGGGCAGTTTAGGTCAGTTGCTTCTGGTACTGCTAGTAGAGGTAGACATGCTCCGAGTGGTGGATCAACTAGATTCGAGATTAGACGTTCAGGTTCAGTACATCCAACCGAAGCTCGTGTTGGATATGATGATATACAAGATGACATGGAAGGTACATTTTCATATGTTTTGGTTCTTTTTCCAGTTCTATGTTTCAGTATTTTCGGTTATGATATATCATGAATTCAGAATGGGAAAGTATATGCGTGTTTCAGTTGGTTTTGAGATATGTTGTTAGTCTGAAAATTTCGAGGACGAAATTTTTTTTAAGGGAGGGAGAGTTGTAACACCCCAAATTTTGCCCAATTTAAAAATGTCTATTTTTTTGAAATCCCTAAATTGGTAACCCTAGAATTTGTGGAAATTAATTTAGAAACCCTAATTGAGTTTAAGGGTTAAATTGAGAAAATTCAAAATAATGAGGCTTAGCTTTGAAATTTATGGGTCAATTTGTAATTTATGGAAACTTATGTACTCATTTTCAAACCCTAAATAATTTCAGTGGTTTTTTTGTATTTTCCCATTTATTAGGGTAATTTATACCCTATTAGTCGTTCAACTTGTTTTTGGAATCTAGTCAGCCGCATTTCCCTCACCCTCTCTCTCGACATCTCCCTCACCTTTTCCCTTGCGTTTCCGGTGAAGCTCCGATCAAGGGCTCATCGGCCACCGTTCGTCAAGCCGAGACCACCCCCGAGTTTCCCTTTGCCGCCCGATCAAAGCCCATGCCTTGGTTCTCCCGTTATCGGCCGTCGTGTGTCAGAAACGGTAGAAAACCGTTCGGTTTCCCCTACTCCGTCCGCCTCTACCATCCGCACCACCACCGTTCGACTTCCCTTTTATTTGTGAATCAACCCCGACCTTTAATTCTCTCTCGCCGGCCACCATTTGTTCGGGAAGGGAAAAAAACATTTCGGTTTTCCTTTGCTCCACCTCCCTCGTCGTGTGCTCCGCCCCTCTTTTCCGTTTGATCTTGTTTGGGTAAGTGTTGGGTGATTATCATATTCATGTTAGTGTTGATAATTAGTGAGTTTTTTTTCCTGTGGATTGTAGTTTTCATCTTTGGTTCTTGTTCTTAGATCGATCAGTGTGGTAATCGAAGGTATCACCGTCATTTGTTTGAGCCGCCGTCGTCGATTGGACATCTGCGCCGCCGTCGTTTGGGTTCTGGAAACCCTAACTTTATTTTGGTATAAGTGTATTGTTGGGCTTGATGTGTTTGGATATGGGTGTTGGGCTTATTGAGTTGTTCATGTGGGTTGTGGGTTGTATGTGTAACACCCCAATTTTGGGCTTGGAAGTTTAGGGTCTGAACTGGACCGGTCTGATTTTCGGTTCGAATATAAAAGGTGGTTTTAGGGAAAACCTAGTTCGGGATGCATTAAAAATATGGAAAATATCTAAAAATCCTCTTTTAATATATATAAGAGAGTGGTGAAATCAATTTTGCAAAATAAGGTTTGGAAGTGTGACGTTTCGAAATAGTGACTAAAATGTAATTTTTGAAAAGTTCATGACTATTTTGTAAGGATTGAAACTTTGAATCTTTAAGGAGCTTATTTACCCAAGGAAGGATTTCTCTAGATTTTTCTTGATTTTAATGACTCATTTAATGTTTAATTAAATTAAAAGAAAAGAGGGAAATCATATTTTAGTTTTCAAAACCAACTTTTGCTAAATTTTATCATCTCATTTTCTCTCAAAATTCTCTCAACCAAACACATTTCCACAGCAACATTTCATTTGATTTTCACACCAAATGATGGGATTTCAATCCTCAAATGAATCCTAATCATTTCTACATCAAATCCTCTTCATTTGCTTATTGAATTTTCAAGGATTTTGGCTCTAATCAAGGAGAAATCCACATTTAGAGGTAAGGATGTCCTTCTCCTCTAAATACTCAGTTCTTTACTGAAATTCCCAAGTTCTCAATCCTTAAATTGAGTTTTATTAAAGGTTTTAATGTTGTGATATTAATTTTGGCTTAAAATTCAAGATTTTGATTTAATTTTGAAGAAATTCGTATTGGATGTTTGGGCTCTGTTTTGAGGTGTCTTTTTAATGTATTTTGGATGTGTAAATGATGTGAAATGGAGGTTTAATCAATGCAATCCCGAATAGGTTGATTTTCCTAAGTTTTTACTTGTGAAAATGGTGGTTTTTAGGGTGATCTTGGTGTTCTGTTATAGCTGGAGGTATAAGGACGAGTTTAGGTTCTTTTTGGGTGTTATTTGATGTCTAAGAAGGTTTAGAAGTGATGGATCTTGGCTGGGTAATGTTGTGGGAGTGTTTGGATGTGATTTCGGTTGGGTTTGGTAGCCGAAATGTGAGATTTGATGAGAGCAGCGAGTTTAGGTGTAATGGCTGAAGATTTTAATGCATGATGATGCATTAATCCTATGCTTTGATGTGTTTAAAACAGGGGAGACATCTTCGGATCCTTGTGGTGTTGATCCGGAGGCTTGATCGGCGTTTCAGCAAGCTTGCGAAACGGAATTGGTGAGTGAAGTTTGGTTTTCAGCTTTGAAACCAATGTTTGGAGGTTTGGGTGCTTAGTTTAAGTCTAAGCAACTTAACTAAGCTCAAGAGTAAGTTTTCGGAGAAACTCTCTCTTTGATGAACCATGAGATGGTTGGATGCAATGTGTTTAATTTGCATATTTAAATTTTGTTTTGAAAGCATGTTTTAGCATGGTTAATGCTGGTTTTGAAAGCCATGTGTTGAAGGATGCTCAAGGTAAGAGATCCTTGGTTTGACATTGATAAATGTGGTTTTGATGCATAGTGTTGCATGATTGTTTAATGGCTTTGATTAATGCTTCAAAACAGTGGATTGATGATGGTAATTGATGTATATTGGCAAGTGATGTGTTGGTTTAAAAGTACTTGAATCGGATATAGTTAGCCGGCTATAGGATTGGGTGTACCGTGAATAAAGTCGCCTTGGATGTTGAGGGGTTGTAATTGTACCGTAAACTCCATCCAAGTACACTAACGAGATGTCTAAGATCATGATGGTGGTTAAAATGCCATGTGAGGGTCTTGTGTTGTTTGTCACGTGTTCTCATTAGTGATGTTATACAACTACCAATGAGTGATGTGGAGGGGTTGTGATTGTATCGTTAAACTCCATCACGGGTGTTGAGGGGTTGTGATTGTACCGGTAAACTCCACCTTGTGTGTTTGGTAGTGTGTATGAAGCGTATGGGACAACGCTTGTAATCCGCGTATTCGATTGTGTTTTGTGTTGAAAAATGGTTATGGATTATCACTTGAAAGCAAATATTACATGTTGATGTTAATGAAGCATGAGATGCTTGTTGTGTATGCATTGTTGCATGAGAAATGACGTTTATGGATTTAAAGGCCTTTGAAAGGTGTTTTATAAAATGCATTATTTTGTTGTTTCTTTAGAGCATGCCTCACTAAGCATATGTGCTTACGCTCTCTTTCCTGAACCAATAATGCAGAGAATTGAAGTGCTTTAAGGGCAGCAAGGAGGCTAAGAATCCAAGGGGAAGGCTAAGCTCATGTATGGTGACTATTTTTGCAACATTATTAGTTTTTGGTATTTGGCAATGGGGACCTAGGATGTGTTTTTGGGAGATGCTTTGGACTCCCTAAGTGTGGCATGATGCCTTTAATGTTTTGGACTTGTAAATGGCCATTTGGTGTTTGCTTTGATGATTTGATGAACGGTAGTGGCCATATGTTGACTTGTTGGCATGATTAGGAGGTCATAGGGATATGTTTGGTTGGGTAAATGTATGTTAAACCAGAAAAATCTGCACTTTCTGGGCAATCCGTATCGGAACGGGCACTACCGTTTCGAAACAGGGGTCTGAAATGGCCTTGGTGTTTCGAAACGGGTAGAGGCCGTTCCGAAACACTTTTGCTACTGCCAAGCCCTGTTTCAGAACAGGTTTCGGAACGAGCCCACGTTTCAGAACGGTCAACCCCCGTTCCGAAACATTTGACCGTTGCACACTGATTTGAATGGTGTATGGTTTGCATGCTTTACGTTTTAGTCCTGAATGTCCCTCATCTTTCCAGAATTTACATTTTGGTCCCTAAATTTGTATGTTGAGAAATTGAGTCCCTGGTTGCTTTCCGATTGCTGTGATTCTCAAGTATGCTTTTCTCAAGAGTGCGCTTAGGGTTAATAAGCATTTAGACAAGATTAAAAAGAAAAAAAGGGTCGTTAATCAAGGTTGACTTTCGGGTTGACTTTGGTTTTCCCCGTGTAATCTTCGTAGTTCGAGTCAACCGTCTAGGCCGGGCTAAGGTGGTTACATTTGGTGGTATCAGAGCTGAGTTCTCGAGTAAACGAGAATGGTTATGTGGGTGATGTATGTATGAATGCATGATGTGCCTTGTGAATGAAGTATGATGTGTGAATTGTAAAGTATGTTATAATTGTGATGTATGCTGAGATGAAGCATGTTAGAGGGACCCATTGCCATATCGAAACTAATGAAATGATTTGTTTTTATTTGAAAATGAGCTTGAGTACTTGGATTTATTACCTTGCTGAGTCTGATTATGTTTATTGCATTTGTGTAAGTGTATTGTTTAGTGAATGGGACCTCGTAGAGAAACGAGGATTAATACGCGAGCTATGGCTCAAAACGAGAATGAAGAGAATGCTGAGAATGTAGTGGATTTACCTCCTCCACACGGTGGTGGTGGTGCTGGAGGTGATGGAGCTGGTGTTGGTGCTGGTGCTGGGGTCGCTGGACCTGAAGCTGGGCAGGGGCAAGCTGCTCCTGACATGACAGTGTTGATACAGGCTATTGCTGGAGCCTTTCAGGCGGCAGTAGCTGGAGCTCATGGAGCTGGGCATCAAGGCGATGCTAATGTGAGACTACCTTTGGAACGTTTGCGCAGTCTGGGAGGGACTGAGTTCAGAGGTTTGTCTGCGGAGGGTTCCGAGTCTTGGTTGGATAGTACCAAGAGAATTTTGGGACAAATGAACTGCAATGATGTGCAGAAGCTAGGCTGTGTGGTATCGCTGTTGCATGATGATGCGTATACCTGGTGGACGGCCACTGTCTCCGGAATGGAGGAAGCTGATGTAACTTGGACGTTCTTTCTGAACGCGTTCAAGAGGAAGTATTTGTGTGTGCGATACCTGGATGAAAAGAAAAGAGAGTTCATGTCTCTTACTCAAGGGAGCATGACAGTGGCTGAGTACGAGGTTCAGTTTGTCCGTCTCAGTCAGTACGCACCTGAGCCTATTCCTGATGAGTGGGAGAGGTGTGAACGTTTCCGGTATGGTTTAGTGACGGATGTAAAGACCTATATGCTTGCAGCTGAGTACACTGATTTTTATGTGCTGGTTAGTAGAGCGAAGGATATTGAGCTGAATCTGAGTTTGTCCTCTAGGAGTGCTGGTTCTAGTGCGGGCAAGAGAGTGGCTGAGTATAGTTTCGGTGGTGGACGGAACAAGAGAAGCCGTGATAGGAGGTATCCGTCTTTTGTTAGGTGTTGTGGTGGAGGGCATGGTGCGCCTGTTCAGAGAGACAGGGCGAGAGCTGATCAGAACACATGCTGGGCGTGTGGATCGCGTGGTCACTTGAGGCGTGATTGTCCTCGGGCAGCGAGAGAGGTGCAGGCTCCTATTGCAGGGACTGGTAATTCGTGCTGGAATTGTGGTTCGGCAGACCACATGAGGAGGGAGTGCCCTTGTTTGGCCGGTGGTGGTCAGGGACGTGCACCTGGTGTTGTTGCACCACAGAGAGGTCATGGGCGTGGTCGTGGTAACTTCCAGCGCAGAGATGATGGTGGAAGGAATGTGGCTCATGTAGTGGCTGTCCAACCGGAGGGTGGTGGCCAAGCTCGAGTGTATGCTCAGAGGGAGGGGAGGAATGACACGGATGTGATCGCATGTACTTTCACTTTGCAATCCTTGTCATTAGTTTCCTTGATTGATTCTGGATCTACACACTCATACATATTGCGTGAACATGCTCAATTGCTTGGTTTGCCTGTTGAGTCTTTGGATACTGGTATGCGTGTAACTAGTTCTTTTGGTGAGACTGTTGTGACACGAAAGCTTTATAGAAGATGTCATTTGGTTGTGCAAAATCATGTTTTTCATGTTGATTTATGGAATTGCCTTTCTATGGTTTTGATGTAATCCTTGGTATGGATTGGCTTGTTGAACATCGAGCTGTGGTGGATTTTGAGAATAAGCGAGTTTGGTTGAAACTTGCGGATGACTATGAGGTGGTGGTGGTTGGTGAGAATGTGAAGTTTCTTGCCAATGTGGTGTCTATGTTGGAAGCAAGCCGAATGCCGAGGCAAGGTTGTGAAGCCTACCTAGCCTTCGTGATGAATCATAGCTCTAAGGAGTTGCGAGTGCAAGATATCCGGACAGTGGGAGAGTTTCCTGGTGTGTTTCCAGAGGAGTTACCTGGATTACCTCCTAACGGTGAAGTGGAGTTTAGAATTGAGCTGTATGAAAACACAACTCCAGTGTCCATTACTCCTTATCGGATGGCACCTAAAGAGTTGAAAGAGCTGAAGACGCAACTTCAGGAGTTGCTTGATCGTGGTTTAATTCGGCCGAGTGTGTCACCTTGGGGTGCACCGGTCTTGTTTGTGAAGAAGAAGGATGGCACTATGAGAATGTGCATCGATTACCGTCAACTAAACAAGTTGACTATCAAGAATCGGTATCCATTGCCGAGGATTGATGATCTTTTTGATCAGTTTAGGGGAGCAGCTGTGTTCTCTAAAATTGACTTAAGGTCAGGGTATTACCAGTTGAAAGTGAAGGATGTGGATGTGCCAAAAACAGCCTTCAGAATGAGATATGGGCATTATGAGTTCCTTGTGATGCCGTTTGGTTTGACGAATGCTCCTGCAGCTTTTATGGATATGATGAATAGAGTGTTCCATGAATACTTGGACAAATTTGTTGTGGTGTTCATTGATGATATCCTCGTGTTCTCTCGTACTGAGGAGGAGCATGAGGGGCATTTAAGAATTGTGTTGCAGGCTTTGTTGGAGAATCATCTTTATGCTAAGCTGAGCAAGTGTGAGTTCTGGCTTAGGGAAGTTGTGTTCCTTGGTCATGTGGTTTCTGCTGAGGGGATTCGTGTTGATCCTTAGAAGATTGAGGCAGTGATGAATTGGAAGCCTCCTAAGTCTGTTCATGAAGTCCGTAGTTTTCTTGGTTTGGCGGGATACTATCGGAGGTTCGTGGATGGATTTTCGAAAATTGTTGCACCTTTGACAAAGTTGTTGCAGAAGGATGTCAAGTATGTGTGGACGGAAGCGAGGCAGCAGGCTTTTGAGAAGCTTAAGGCAGCTTTGAGGCAAGCTCCTATCTTGGTTCAACCTGAATCTGGAAAAGAGTTTGTGGTGTACAGTGACGCATCCTACGTTGGTTTGGGGTGTGTGTTGATGCAAGAGGGTAAGGTGGTGGCTTATGCATCGCGACAGTTGAAGGTGCATGAGCGCAATTATCCTACGCATGACATTGAGTTAGCTGCGGTGGTTTTTGCTTTGAAAATTTGTAGACATTACCTGTATGGTGAGAAGTGCACTATGTACACGGATCACAAGAGTTTGAAGTATCTGATGTCTCAGAAGGAGTTGAATCTTACGCAACGACGTTGTGTGGAGTTGCTTAAAGATTATGATTTGACGATCGAGTACCATCCGGGTAAAGCCAATGTTCTAGCAGATGCCTTGAGTAGGAAGGTGGCAGTGGAGTTGAGGGCTATGTTTGCCAGTTTGAGCTTTTCACGAGATGGCGGTCTTGTGGCTGAGTTGCAAGTGAAACCATCCTTGGTTCAGTTGATAAAGGATAGGCAACTGTTGGATGATTCCTTGGTGCCACATGTTCAGAATATTGCTGAGGATAGGCCATCGGATTTATGCTTTAATGATGATGGAGTTTTATGTTTTGGGAGTCGAATAGTAGTGCCCAATGATGCTGAGTTGAGGCGTGCTATTATGACTGAAGCTCATAGTAGTCCTTTTGCTATGCACCCTGGTAGTACTAAGATGTATCGTGATCTTAGAGATGAGTACTATTGGGTGGATTTAAAGAAGGATGTTGTTGAGTATGTGAGCAAGTGCATGGTATGTCAGCGAGTTAAGGCTGAGCATCAGTTTCCTTCCGGGTTGTTGCAACCGTTGAGGATTCCTGAGTGGAAGTGGGAAAGGATTACCATGGACTTTGTGTCTGGTTTTCCTCTGTCGCCATCGAAGAAGAATTCGGTGTGGGTGATTGTTGATCGCCTGACGAAGTGTGCACATTTCATACCCGTGCATACTACATATACTTTGGACAAGCTTGCGGAGCTGTACATTGCTGAGATTGTGCGGCTGCATGGTGTGCCAAAATCTATAGTGTCAGATCGAGATCTGAGGTTTACATCGCGTTTCTGGGAGTGTTTACATCAGGCTTTGGGTACACGGCTGAATTTCAGTACTTCTTATCATCCACAGTCGGATGGACAGTCTGAGCGAGTTATCCAAGTGCTGGAGGATATGTTGAGGTGCTGTGTGATTAAGTTTCAGGGCTCTTGGGAGAAACATTTGCCTTTGGTGGAGTTTGCTTATAATAATAGCTATCAGGCAAGTATTCAAATGGCACCTTATGAAGCTTTTTACGGGAGGAAGTGTAGAACTCCTCTTTGTTGGGCTGAAACAGATCAGAAGTTGGTTTCGATGCCAACTTTGTTAAAAGGAACTACCGAGAAGGTGAAGCTCATTTGTGAGCGATTAAAGGCAGCTTCTGATCGACAGAAGTCTTACGCGGATTTGAAGCGTAAGGAGATTGAGTATGCGGTAGGTGGTCGTGTGTTTTTGAAAGTTTCGCCTTGGAAAAAGTTGATGAGGTTTGGCCGAAAGGGTAAGTTGAGCCCTAGGTACATTGGACCATACGAGGTGACTGAGCGCGTGGGTCCTGTTGCGTACAAGTTGAGATTGCCACGATAGTTGGAAAAGATTCATGATGTGTTCCATGTCTCTATGCTTCGGAGGTATAGATCGGATCCTTCGCATGTTATACTTGTGGAGGAAGTGGAATTGAATCCAGATTTGACTTATGATGAGGAACCGGTGGAGATTCTTGATTCAGATAGTAAAGTTCTTCGAGGCAAAACCATTGAGTTGGTAAAGGTGTTGTGGAAGCATCATGGTGCTGAGGAAGCCACGTGGGAACGAAAGGATGACATGGAGAAGCAGTTTCCATAGCTTTTTCCTCCAGGTAAATTTCGAGGATGAAATTTCTTAAGAGGGGGATAGTTGTAATACCCCAATTTTGGGCTTGGAAGTTTAGGGTCTAAACCGGACCGGTCTAATTTTCGGTTCGAATATAAAAGGTGGTTTTAGGGAAAACCTAGAGAGTGGTGAAATCAATTTTACAAAATAAGGTTTGGAATTGTGACATTTCGAAATAGTGACTAAAATGTAATTTTTGAAAAGTTCATGACTGTTTTGTAAGGATTGAAACTTTGAATCTTTAAGGAGCTAATTTACCCAAGGAAGGATTTCTCCAGATTTTTCTTGATTTTAATGACTCATTTAATGTTTAATTAAATTAAAAGAAAAGAGGGAAACCATATTTTAGTTTTCATAACCAACTTTTGCTAAATTTTCTCATCTCATTTTCTCTAAAAATTCCCTCAACCAAACACAATTCCACAACAACATTTCATTTGATTTTCACAACAAATGATGGGATTTCAATCCTCAAATGAATCCTAATCATTTCTACATCAAATCCTCTTCATTTGATTATTGAATTTTCAAGGATTTGGGCTCTAATCAAGGAGAAATCCACATTTAGAGGTAAGGATGTCCTTCCCCTCTAAATACTCAATTCTTTACTGAAATTCCCAAGTTCTCAATCCTTAAATTGAGTTTTATTAAAGGTTTTAATGTTGTGATCTTGATTTTGGCTTAAAATTCAAGATTTGGATTTAATTTTGAAGAAATTCGTATTGGATGTTTGGGCTCTGTTTTGAGGTGTCTTTTTAATGTATTTTGGATGTGTAAATGATGTGAAATGGAGGTTTAATCAATGCAATCCCGAATAGGTTGATTTTCCTAAGTTTTTACTTGTGAAAATGGTGCTTTTTGGGGTGATCTTGGTGTTCTGTTATAGCTGGAGGTATATGGACGAGTTTGGGTTCTTTTTGGATGTTATTTGATGTCTAAGAAGGTTTAGAAGTGATGGATCTTGGCTGGGTAATGTTGTGGGAGTGTTTGGATTTGATTTCGGTTGAGTTTGGTAGTCGAAATGTGAGATTTGATGAGAGCAGCGAGTTTAGGTGTAATGGCTGAAGATTTTAATGCATGATGATGCATTTATCCTCTGCTTTGATGTGTTTAAAATAGGGGAGACATCTTCGGATCCTTGTGGTGTTGATTCCGAGGCTTGATCGGCGTTTCAGCAAGCTTCCGAAACGGAATTGGTGAGTGAAGTTTGGTTTTCAGCTTTGAAACCAATGTTTGAAGGTTTGGGAGCTTAGTTTAAGTCTAAGCAACTTAACTAAGCTCAAGAGTAAGTTTTCGGAGAAACTCTCTCTTTGATGAACCTTGAGATGGTTGGATGCAATGTGTTTAATTTGTATATTTAAATTTTGTTTTGAAAGCATGTTTTAGCATGGTTAATGCTGGTTTTGAAAGCCATGTGTTGAAGGATGCTCATGGTAAGAGATCCTTGGTTTGACATTGATAAATGTGGTTTTGATGCATAGCATTGCATGATTGTTTAATGGCTTTGATTAATGCTTTAAAACAGTGGATTGATGATGGTAATTGATGTATATTGGCAAGTGATGTGTTGATTTAAAAGTACTTGAATCGGATATAGTTAGATGGCTATAGGATTGGGTGCACCGTGAATAAAGTCGCCTTGGATGTTGAGGGGTTGTAATGGTACCGTAAACTCCATCCAAGTACACTAACGAGATGTCTAAGATCATAATGGTGGTTAAAATGCCATGTGAAGATCTTGTGCTGTTTGTCCCGTGTTCTCGTTAGTGATGTTATACAACTACCAATGAGTGATGTGGAGGGGTTCTGATTGTACCGTTAAACTCCATCACGGGTGTTGAGGGGTTGTGATTGTACCGGTAAACTCCACCTTGTGTTTTTGGTAGTGTGTATGAAGCGTATGGGACGACGCTTGTAATCCGCGTATCCGATTGTGTTTTGTTTTGAAAAATGGTTATGGATTATCACTTGAAAGCCAATATGACATGTTGATGTTAATGAAGCATGAGATGCTTGTTGTGTATGCATTGTTGCATGAGAAATGATGTTTATGGATTTGAAGGCCTTTGAAAGGTGTTTTATAAAATGCATTATTGTGTTGTTTCTTTAGAGCATGCCTCACTAAGCATATGTGCTTACGATCTCTTTCTTGAACCAATAATACAGAGAATTAAAGAGCTTTAAGGGCAGCAAGGAGGCTAAGAATCCAAGGGGAAGGCTAAGCTCATGTATGGTGACTATTTTTGCAACATTATTAGTTTTTGGTATTTGGCAATGGGGACCTAGGATGTGTTTTTGGGAGATACTTTGGACTCCCTAAGTGTGGCATGATGCCTATAATGTTTTGGACTTGTAAATGGCCATTTGGTGTTTGCTTTGATGATTTGATGAACGGTAGTGGCCATATGTTGACTTGTTGGCATGATTAGGAGGTCATAGGGATATGTTTGGTTGGGTAAATGTATGTTAAACCAGAAAAATCTGCACTTTCTGGGCAATCCGTATCGGAACGGGCACTACCGTTTCGAAACAGGGGTCTGAAATGGCCTTGGTGTTTCGAAACGGGTAGAGGCCGTTCCGAAACACTTTTGCTACTGCCAAGCCCTGTTTCAGAACAGGTTTCGGAACGAGCCCGCGTTTTGGAACGGTCAACCCATGTTCCGAAACATTTGACCGTTGGGCACTGATTTGAATGGTGTATGGTTTGCATGCTTTACGTTTTAGTCCTGAATTTTGTATATGCAATTGCTTGAGTTCGGAATGTCCGTTTAAGGTGAAATTTGACAAGGAAGCATGTAATATGATTAATTTGATATTGGTAACCTTGAAATTGGTTAAGTTCCTCATCTTTCCAGAATTTACATTTTGGTCCCTAAATTTGTATGTTGAGCAATTGATTCCCTGGTTGCTTTCCGATTGCTGTGATTCTCAAGTATGCTATTCTCAAGAGTGCGCTTAGGGTTAATAAGCATTTAGACAAGATTAAAAAGAAAAAAGGGTCGTTAATCAAGGTTGACTTTCGGGTTGACTTTGGTTTTCCCCGTGTAATCTTCGTAGTTCGGGTCAACCGTCTAGGCCGGGCTAAGGGGGTTACAGTATGTGTGGGTTGTTTGGGCTTGGTGTTTGGTCCATAAGTATGTTGGTTGTGTGTGTATGTGTGAGTTTGGGTAAGCCCAACCCGTGGGCTTGTGAATCGGAACAGTGTACTGAACCGAACCTATAAATCTAAACCAGCATGATAAACTAAAATGTGACCTTCACCAAATCTTGACTTGATTGGATTAATCTGACCATGACATGTTGAACAGTTGAATTATGACTGAACTGTTTGACCATTGACTTTTGACTGAGTTTGACCCGATAGTTGACCGGACCTTTGACTCTTTGACCCATTGACCAGATCTGAATTGTTGACCAATTTGACCAGTTGACTTTGACTTTGACCAAAGTTGACCAAGAGTTGACTTTTTCAGAAAGCGTTCATCTTAACCTTTCTCGACATTCTAAGTCTGTATCTGTTGCCCGTTTTGCCTAATTAGATCCCAAAAGCTCTGTTTTGCTCTTTTTACGTATTGCTATTGGAATTTGATAAGTCTTATTCAGAATATTCTCGTTTTCAGGTGTCGACCTTGAGATCGTTAGGTTACCTCCAGTTGTTCAGTCTGATCGGGCACGTTTTTCGAGATCTTTCCGTGAGTATACATTCAGATTAGTCTTATGTTCTTAGTTGGTTGCATAGTGTTAATATTAGTTCTAATATAGTATTCATACCTCCTAGGTCCTGATTCAGCTAGATCTGAGCGTGAGACGCGCTTTTTCTCGGAATTAGAGCTTCTGTTACTTAAAGGTGTGTCTCTTCATGTTTTATAAACTTGTGTGTTTCTTTCTGTGCTATAAATTTTATGTGCTTCTTCTGGTATAAATGTAAGTAAATTTTTTGTACATTGCGTGTGCATACTCTGTTGTGATTGGGTGAATGTTTTCAGAAATCATGCATAACATGTCATATTGTGATTTAAATGAGAAATCAGACTTACCAAATTGTGAAATATCAGATTTTCGGAATCGTAAAACATCGAATTTATAGTATTGTGTAACTTGAATTTTCATAATTTAAGTTTCGGATCAGACTCGGATTTTAAAATTTGCATCATATCATTGTGGGTATATGGTTTGGGATTTGTTCGGGGAAGTTCAGTGGTTTCACCCTTCGGGCTGAATTCCACTTCGGATCAGTGGTTCCACCCTTCGGGTTGAGTTCCACTTCGGATGGTGACGATGGAGAAAGTAGGTTTTGGGGAAACCTTACTTTTCGGTGTATCGGAGATGGGTACTATGATTCATGTGCATCAGACATCATATCATCATGATTCGGTTTCGTTGTGTTTTCAGAAAAGTGTTTATTAGAAAAATAAAATATTATTTTGATTTGTTTTGATTTCGTTTGCACTTTAGAGACACACTAAGCTCTTTAGCTTACACACCTTAGTTTTTACTTTTTCAGATATCTCACACTCTTTTAGGCGACTCAGTACTAGGAGCTTCTCGCATCTTACTCGGATATTTTTTTAATTCAGTATGAACTCTCTTTTAATTATTTCAAACTATTGTTTTGAAATATTTTAAAACCTTTATGTAATTCGGACATTGGGACTGTTTACTGTTTTTAATTTGGGTTTTATTAAATGCATGCATCAATGGAGTTACTTTCAGAATTTTAATTAATTATCGGAACATCATTTAAAAGATTGTGTTTTATTTTAATCGGAATATTTGTTAAGTTTTACTTATTTAATCGATTCTTTTGAATTACGAAATATTTTAACCTAAATTGTTTCTTGAAGGACAAGTTTCCAATCATTACTTCCTAGATTCGGCCCATTCCGTCTGGGCTGGGTTTAGGGGGTTACACCCTGTACAGAAATGCCTCAGTTTTGCTTTAGTATATCGGTACACTTCCCCGTGTATCGATACACAGACCAGAATGGCCCATTCCAACATCACTTAAACATTCTAAAACACATCCAAACAAGCTCAAATCATTGAGACGGGATATAAACTATCTAATAGACTTATAGACATTAACAAACAACAAATTACACTCATCAACCACTTCATACCATGATGACTTTTAAGCTATCCAAGCATGCTTGAGATACCAAGCTATAGCAAAGGTAGAACACCACAAACAAACCAAAGAACCATTTAAAGGCCAATTACAAGTCCACAATCAGAAACTAAACATGCTTAAGACAACATCATCACCAGGAAATCCAGGAAATAGGAATCCCGCCCATTGCCACTTATTACACTAAAGGTGAACCACATACATCGCTTAAACAAAGCTTTTGGAATCCCCTTGCTTTTGGGCTGCCTTGAAATGCTCAAATCTCTGCATTGATGAAACAAATGAGCGTAAGCACGAAGCTTATTGAGGAGTCTCTAAACAACATTCATCAATGCATTCTACACAATTGGTAAATCATCATTTTTCAACATATGCTTCTACATAAAACATGCCCTCTCATGGCATCAATACACTTTTTAGAATACATGCTCATATGCATCACTTAAGAACAACAAATAAACCTTTGCTCATGCTTCACCAAGCATCTCATGCTTCCTTGATTCATTTATAAGCATCCCATGCTTAACATTAATCATTTACATTATATTGGCTCACAAGTGATAATCTATAATCCATATCAACACAAGACACAATCAGATATACGGATTACAAGCGTTGTCCCACACGCTTCATACATACTACTGGACTACACAAGGTGGAGATCACTGGCACAATCATAACCTCTCAACACTCGTGATGGAGATTAATGTCACAATCACAGCCCCTCAACATCACTCATCGGTAGTAGTATAATTCCACTAACGAGAGTACGAGACTCATACACAAGACTCACACACGAAATTAAATCCTTCACCGTTGTGGTCTTAACCTCAATCGTTAGGGTACTTAGATGGAGATTACGACACAATCACAACCCCTCGACATTCAAGGTGACTTTATTCACGGTGCACTCAATCCTATAGTCGGCTAACTATATCTAATTACACAACCAAAAACCATTTCCATCACTTGCCAATATAATCATTTAACCTCATTAATCTAGTGTTTTACGAGCATAAACACAATGCCATTTCCACAAGCACAACATGCTTAACATCATATGCATTCAACACAGGAAAACCAAGGATCACTTACCTAGTGCATCCTTAAAATAATGGCATTAAAATCCAGCAACTTTCATGCTTAAAACATGCTTTAAAAACAGTAAACAAATCCACACTTCTCTCAAGTGCAATTTCATCAAACATAGCACATTTCCAACAGAGGGATTTCAGAATCACTTACTCTTGAGCTTAGCTAAGTGTATCCAACTTACACTAAGCTCCCAAGACCACGCTCAAAGCGTTACAAAGCAGGAAATTGTATTTCCACTCACCGATATGTGAAGCCTTGCTCGCTGACACGAAAATTACTCTTCCAGAGCCTTCAACATCACCTCGCTTGCTTCCGGATCAAGCTCTTATGTTTTCACATCATCAAAACAGAGATCTAAATGCATTCCAACACCAGCAACAATTCACAAACTCGTTGCTCACCCAAACTACACCAAATTACCCATCCAAAACAACTGAAAACTCAATCGATTGCTTCCTAAACCAAGCCCATCCAACATACATCACTTCCAAATCATTATAAACATCAAAGCACATCTAACAATCAACCTAACCCAACGTTATACCTCCATCAAGCAAGATTCCACCATTTCACCTTAAAAACTCATTTAAAACAACGAAAAACTCAAGGATCTCAAGGATTTCGGGATCTATGTTATCAACACTTCATTTTTATATATTAATCAACTTAGAACTCAATTAAAATCAACACAAAACAAAGCTTAACTCATTAAGTCCGAAAATTAAGATTTCAGCCACAATTTCACAAGATTTTGATCTCCAAACAACACTATAATGAAAACTCAACCAAAAATAGTATTTAAAAGCCAAATATCTTGGGAATTTCAATAAAGAACTTTGATTAGAGGTTGAGAACGAAATTTACCACCAATCCTTGCTTTCCTCAATGAATGACAAGGTTTCCTTAGCAAAAATCTTGAAGAACTAGGAAAGATTTCTTTAAAATGGATTAGGAAATGTTGAGAGAGTTTTTGGGAGAAAGAATTCTGGAGAAAGATGAGTGAAATAGTGTTTGGCTGAAAATGAGAAAGAGTTGGTAGTTACGTAATTGAAAATCTCACAGTAACTACCTCTTTTAATTAATTAATATAAATCCAATTAAAGTCATTTAATTAAAAACCTTTTAAAACATGTGTCATATTGAGGAAATGTCAAATTGCCTTAAAACCCCTTAAAGATTCTAAGATTTTGGCTTCTACATCAAAAATCACATTTTCCCAGTTTTGAAACATTATAATTTGGTCACTACTCAAAATGTCCCATTTCCAAAATCCGTTTTGTAAAATTGACTTAACCAACCTCTTAAACATATTTTAGAGGATTTTAGAAATTTTTACCACATTTTTATCTTATCCTGATCCTTGATTTCCTTAAATCACCTTACGCGATTCGAACCGTTCTCGACCGGTCCGATCCGATGTCTAAATAATCTAGGCCCAAAACCAGGGCGTTACATCTACTCTACCACCTAGAGGAGGAGGGGGAGGTGAATCTCCCTCTTGCGGATGCCCGACATCCTCAACCAGATCCTCTCGTTGTTCACCACCCACCTGACCTCTTCTACGTCTAGCCATGATAAACAAATGCAATGCTACAACAACAACAGATAAAACAAAAGGAAATGATTTGGGTCAGAAACGTCAAGGGTCCAAGGTGCTCAAGTATCTCACAAAAAATTTCCCCGATAATATTATGTGACAATGGGTACCATACACAACAAGCTGCCTCAAACAAGCAAGCAAACACCAAAAACAAACACACTTACCTCACCTACCTTTCTGGTTGCACAACAACCAACACAAGCCTTTTCGAAACATGGCTCTGATACCAACAGATGTAACCCTCTCGTCCCGGCCTAGCCATCAGACCGTATCGAGTGGATCTTACGGGACTAATCGAAGAAAGATCCGAAGATTTCCCTCCAATTAACAACCCTAAACGCATTGATTTATAGCTTTTCTAGATGCTTGAATTAAACCTTATATTTAAGAACACACAGCGGAAGAACACACGACAAAACGAGCACAAATCGATCAACCGAGCAACTAAGGACCAAAATTCAAAACTAGGATAAAATAGAGACCTATGATGAAATTAAGGTGATCACTTTGAAATTAGTCTCACTTCAAGCTTCTATGTTGAAATGCAACACGAAACAAGCACACAGTCAACCACAATTGAAAACACATCAAGCTTGGACCAAAACACAAGAAAAAATAACTTCAAAGATTCTCTTAACTAACTTCCAACGAAAACCTCTTTTGAAACACCTTGTTGCAGAAACAGAAAATCTGCAGGCCAAGCATCTCCAAGGTTATTTCCCTACGGATCTCCAATGTTGGAAAAGAGAGCGTAAGCTCCGAAGCTTAGTGAGCGGGGCTCAAAAACCAAGCTACAAAAATGCAGTTTTGAAAACCAACATCATTTTGGAAACCAAAACACTTTCGCAAATCATTTCCTTTCAACATACCATACTTAAATCATGTTTAAGCAATTACAATAATACATGCCATGGGCACAAAACATGCATCAACAATGCATAAACCATATGTAAACCACGTATGCAAATTAATCCTATCGGCTCCAAATCAAACCACATGCTTCAAGCATATAAACACAACCATATGAGTTTACCAAGCTCATATTAAAACCATAAGCGGATGAGTATATCGGCATCATTGACACGTTGCTCAGATAAGCGGACACATCGATGCCACAATCCCCATCAAGTCACATGGTGAAACAACCCCTACCACAATCTCACTTCGGTCGGGATGCCACAACCAGCATTGCCCGTTGGTGATAGCATAGCCCCTACCACTCGTATCACAATAGAACAACTCGTATTGTGAAACTGAAGAATTTATCTCACGAGCGAATTTTGTAATTATAGTGCACTTCACATCATATTGATCGATCAATCTATCCAATATCAAGATCCACATGTGTCAGTATACTCATCGCAACATCACATTCCACTGATTTACACCGGTGATAAACACCTCCCCAAACACATCCCAAATACCATAACCACAAGCCCATGCATAGCATGAACTCAAGAAACACTTCCATAAACACATGGTATACTCATGGGACAAGGACAACATGCTTTTGATGCACAACAACAGTGGAAAACATCATTTAAAATGACATGGTCATGATCAAAACATGATCAAAATATAAAACGACGAAAATACCAAAATAACTCAAAACTTACTCTTGAGCTTAGATTGGCCTATCGGCGCAACCCAAACTCCCAAAATGCTTCCTTAACCTTGTTAAAGCATTAAAACATTTCCATTCACCAGCGATTACCAAAAACCAAGCCGAAACTCTTTTCTAACTTTTCGGTTCGCCCAAAAATGTATCCAACAATTACGGATCTTCAACCCTTGCTTCTAACCAACCCAAAACAGAGAATTAGAGATATTTTCAACACACTAACTTGCTGGAAAATAGAGATTCAACAACCCAATCAAATCGCCTATCGAAACATTTCTGAAACAAACCGAAAACATCGGAAAACTAAACACGGACAACCTCCAGCAAAAACCCAGCATTATACATCATCAAAATACATGAATAAACATTTAAAAACATCAACCCAACATCAAAATTCCATCAGCTATCGATTTACCACAAAACTCATTCAAAAACTCACTTTTTCATTCAACAAACTTCAACACCAAACCCAAATTCGGGATTCCTATCATTCACCCATCATCTCAACACAAAAATCGCATAAAAAATAAAGGCAAAACCATCATCAAACCCAACAACAATAGATACAACTCAAGATCTTACCCAAATGCTCATTTTAGCCAATTTCCATTAAAAACCACTTTAAGAAAACATAAACTTAGTAATTAAAAGAATCAAAACATGGGAATATCTATAAACAACCTTAAATCAGAGGAGAATTTCATTGCTCACCTTCAATGATAGGTTTTTCCCCTTGTTTAGCAAAAATCCCTTGAGAAAACAATGAATCAAGCTTGGGTTTTAGAAAACTAAAGTAGGAAAATCATTTGGCAACATTAGATTGATAAGAAATCACTTTTACCGTGAGAAAAGCAAGCCCAAAGGCTGTTTGGCTGAAGAAAGATGATGAGGAAACTAAAAATGGAGTTTTAACGTGAAATGATGAAATAAGAGAAACCTTTTTAGTTTTAATTGTAAAACCCTTTTTTGAAATATTTGAATAGTAAAAAAAGTAAAGGGGAAAAGAACTATATTGGCTGAGCCAATTTAGCTCCTTAAAGATTCTATATTTGACTAATTTACAAAATGGTCACCAAAATAGATTTTGCAATCTTTACATTTTAGTCCCTAAACCAAAATGTCATGGTTCGGAAAACGTTTTTCTAAAATTGTTTTTACCAAAGCCTTAAACATATTTATTAAGGATTTTAGAAATTTATTTTCATATTTTTCCAATCATCCGAGGACCACTTTCCCTGAACTCACCCAAAACTTTCAACACCGACCTTTCGGGCCTCGAAACCTTACCGAAACTTCTAAACCCAAAATCGGGGGGTTACATAATGTTTTAAGGGCGTATGAAGACTTGAAGCTTTCAAGACCACACCAGGAAGCCTTTCACTCAATATTGATGTACAAACTACAACGATAGTAGATCTTGAGACATTTACCTATGAATGTTAGATGTTTTCGATGAAGCAAAGAAATAAAAAAGAATGAGAATGGCGAAGCTATGGTAGTTAAAGAAATCTGTCTTTTCAACCAAGAGTACAAGATCACTGGATTAAGTGAGCAAGTTTGCAAAGATCAAATGTTCTCCATTGGTCAAAACAAAATAGTGAAAAAGTATAGCTGCTTATCTGGATTAAGCGAGTAAACGTGTGGAAAAATCAATTTTGAGAAAAAGAATTCAAAAAGCAAAAGAAATGAGACATCTATTCATGTTTTAGGCATCCTTAGGAGCATGCACATCATAATTGCATTGAATATCACATTTTTCAGGTACACGAAGGACCTTTCAGCAAAAGAACATGCTTATTCGTCCAAGCATAAGGAGGGTGAAATTTTTTCTGGAAGATTCGCTTATCCGTTAAGGTGCAAGGAGATTAGAGTTCACTTATTCATCCAAGCATAAGAAGGATGAAAATTTTTCCAGAAGATTTGCTTATCCGTTTAGGCGTAAGGGGAATGGAGTTTGCTTATTCATCTAAGCATAAGGAGGATGAATTTTTTCTAGAAGATTCGCTTATTCGTTCAGGCGTAAGGAGAATGGAGTTCACTTATTCATCCAAGCATAAGGAGGATGAAATTTTTCAGAAGATTCACCTATCCGTTTAGGAGGAAAGAAAATGTTTTCTTATTCATCCAAGCATGAGGAGGATGAAATCTTTTAAGGTTTTTCTTATTCATCCAAGCATGAGGAGGATGAAATTTTTCAGAAGATTTACATATCCGTTCAGGAGAAAAGAGAATGTTTGCTTATTCATCCAAGCATGAGGAGGATGAAATCTTTTAATGTTTTCCTTATTCATCCAAGCATAAGGAAGACGAATTTTTTAGAAGATTTACCTAATCGTTCAGGAGAAAAGAGAATTTTCGCTTATTCATCCAAGCATGAGGAGGTTGAAATCTTTTAAGATTTTGCTTATTCGTCTAAGCATAATGAGGATGAAATCATTTGAAGTTTGTTTGCTTATTCATCCAAGCATAAGGAGGATGAAATCATTTGAAGTTTGTTTGCTTATTCATCCAAGCATAAGGAGGATGAAATCATTTGAAGTTTGTTTGCTTATTCATCCAAGCATAAGGAGGATGAGATCTTTTGAAGCCTGTTCGCTTATTCATCCAAGCATAAGGGGATGAAATTTTTTCTGAAGAATCCACCTATTTGTTTGAGCATTTGGAGAATGGAATCCGCTCATCTATTCAGGCAAGAGGATAATAGAAGCAGCCTATCAGTTCGAGCGTTTGGAGAATGGAATTCGCTCATCTATTTGGGCATCTGGTGAATAGAATATGCCTATCCGTTCGGGCATCAGGAGAATGAAACCAACTAGAAAATCGGTGAAATTTAGTGCCTTTTGGTCTTTTCTATATCCCTGTTGCACATAGATAAGCAAAGAGGGGTAGATGTTGTCACTAAATTTTCACCTCCTCTTTCATTATTATTATTGTTATTATTATTATTATTATTATTATCATTATTATTATTTATTAATAAACCCCAAAAAATTAATAATAAAATAATATGTAAATATAATAAAAAGGGTCTATTTTAAATAATAAAGGTGGTCCACCTAATAACAGGACCATTTATTAAAATAAAGGTCACTTAAATTTTTAACAAATAAGGGTCCATTTTAAACCAATTGGTTTTAAAAATAATAATAGATCCATTTTAAAATCCCAAAGAATAATAATAAAACTTTAAGCCCAACTAACCCATTTGTTTTGATTTTTGTAGGATTAATAGAGACCGTTGGATCAAGGACAAGGGAGATCAAAGCCCAATTTTTTTTTCTAAAAAAGAGATGGAAGGACCACTCGCACTCACATGCCTGGCGCGTGTGCCGCACGCGCGCGGGTGGTCTCCTTCCTCTCCCATGTTCGAACAGCCAACAAAGTAGAGGGGTTTGGATCGGTCGGCTGCCACAGGCCGCGGCAGCTATTGCCGAAGCCTCCGGTCGACTCCTCACATCCTCGTCGTCACGATGTTGCTGTTGCCACTTCAATCTATCGTCGTTCACCTGCAAAATAAGGGGAAAAAGATTCAAACCCTAGCTTAAATTTAGGAGAAATTTATCTTCAAATCTGAACCAAATCGGATAGAGTTTGAGGGGTTTTGTTGAGAATCAAGTTTTTAGTCTGATTTTGGCTCCAATTTAAGGATTAAACGCGGATATTTGCTTGGTTTGCAAGCCCTAGTATGTGTATATAAACCCCTCTTTCTCTTTGTTCATGACACCCAATCTGAAGGGAAAATACACTTGAAAAAAACAAAAAGGCTTAGAAAAATTCCAAAAAAAAATATCTAAAACTTCTCAAGAATTGCTGGAAATTTTGGAGCTGATGTTCGAGTTTGGAGGTAATTTTCCAGAGGCAATTAGAAACATTTCGAGAAGTTCATATTAGAGTTCTTCGTTCATCATTTCGGTAAAATTTCTATCTTTTCTTTTAATTTTATTTAGTATTTGTATGGTTGTTCTTGGTTGAATTTTTGTGTTTGTGTTTTTGTGGATTTTAGGTTGTTTTCTTGGAGTTGGAAAATCGTTTCGCGATTCCGGTAACATTTTCGTTTAATTTTGGGTTTGATCTTTAAAAAATTGCATGCTTTAAAAATTGTTGTTAGGAATGTTTTGATCTTTAGAAATGTAGAAATGAATATTTAAAAGTGTTAATATTAAAATGCAGGAATAAAAATGAGTTAATGTGGTTTTATTAAAAAAACATAAATTTAGGGATTTAATTAGGAAGAATGATAATGCATGGTTGGAAATAATAAAGGGGTTTGATTTATAAAAAAAATAGAAAGGTTTTCTTGAAATTTAGTTTTAATAATAAAGTGTGTTAAGTGATTTTAAAAGGGTCTTAGCTTTAAAAAGTAAAAAAATAAATAAAGGTTTTTCACATGAAATAATAAAAACGAAAAAACACAAAAGAAAAAAGAATAAGTTTCTTGTTTGTTCTTTAGGAATAGGTTAACACTTAGGACTATTTTCTAAAGCTTAGATAGAGACGTGTTTGTTGAAAAAATAAGCTGGTCGTTTATTTCGTTTGAGAAGACACGAGCAAGTAGAAGATAGAATCATGGAACCGGCACCTGTTAACGCATATGCTATGGCAAATGGTCAGGGAGAAGCAGCTCGACCACGAGCCATTAGGGATCATTTAACTCCTAGTTTGGATGATCTCCATCCCGGAATAGTAGCTCCAGAAATTCAGGCAGCCCAGTTCGAACTTAAATTTGTCATGTTAAACATGTTGAGCAACATTGGACAGTTTGGTGGCTTGCCTCATGAAGATGCTAGACATCATAACCGTGCTTTCTTGGATGTTTGTTATTCTTTCAAGCAGCAAGGGGTGCACGAGGATGTGTTGAAATTAAAGTTGTTTCCGTATTCACTAAGGGATCGTGCTAGAGCATGGCTAAATGGGGTGCCAGCCGGATCAATTCAAAGTTGGACCAATTTATGCAAGAACTTTTTGCTATGGCATAGTCCGCCAGTAATGAACACCCAGTTGAGGAATGATATTGATTTCTTTCGTCAGTCTGATGACGAATCTATGTATGAGTGATGGGACCGATTTAAGGGATTGCTGAGGAAATGCTCTAACCATGGGTATCATGAGTGGACCCAAGTGGTTATATTCTATAATGGTGTCAATGCGCCCACAAGGATGTTGATAGATGCTGCAGCAAACGGGACATTGTTGGACAAGTCACTGGAAGAAGCATTTGACATCCTCGACAAGGTAGCCAACAACGATTATCAGTTCCCATCAACAAGGCTTGGAACGGGAAGGAGAAATCAAGCTGCCAAAGGGAGTGAAGTTGAAAACTCAATACTAAATCAGTTGGCCAACATCACCGATTTGTTAAAGAATCTCCAACGTTCCAACGAAGTGAAGGAAGTTAAGGCAGTAAGGTCATGTCTGAGATGCGATGGCAATCACCACCTTAATGATTGCCCTGATAATCCAGAATCTTCCAACTATGTGAGGAACTACAACCATAGCAACAACAACCCTTATTCTAACCCCTACAACCCAGGATGGTGTCAACACCCAAACCTGAGTTGGGATAATCAGGGGCAAAGCAACAATTCGGCCAATCAAATGCCATAGCAAAATCCACAAGAGGTACACCATTCCTGCCATAATAAGCCATGGCAAAATCAAAAGGGAACAACACCTTCATCAAGCAGTTCATTGGAGTCTACTTTTAAGGAGTTCATGGCTATGACAAAGGACTTCATGGGGACCACTAAAGTTGTGCTAGAGGATTAAGCAGCACACATCAAAAATCAAGGAGCCCTACTAAAAATTCATAGTGCATCCTTACGAGCTTTAGAAACTCAAGTGGGTCAGATAGCTCAAACCTTGCACGTGCTATCACAAGGAACTTTTCCTAGTGACACTGAAGCCACTAAGCATTATGGCAAGGAACAATACAGTGCACTCACACTAAAAAGTGCCACGAAGATTAACCAAGGTGATAAGTTTGGGGGTAAGGACGAAGCCCAACCTAGCTAACTGCCACCGCAAGAAGATCTTCAGGGACCACAGCAAGGAGAAGGAGTAAAGGAGGAAGGCAAAGCCAAAAGACCAATCAAGGAAGGACCAGTTTTTGTTACAGCAAAAGACACAGCCTCGCGAGCTACAACAGATCTAGCTAAGCCACCTCTAACATTCCCTCAGAGACTCAAAAAGCAGCAAGAAGATCTCCAATTTGAAAAGTTTGTAGATATCCTTTCTCAGTTGCATATCAATATGCCATTTCTGGAGGCCATTGATCAGATGCCAACATACGCTAAGTTTTTCCAAGATATCATCACAAAGAAGATGAATGTAGAAAAGCACGAGACAATTGCTATAGCAAAGGAATGCTACTACATTTGGAGAAAACTCCAACCAAAAAGAAAAGACTCAAGAAGCTTTATTATCCCATGCTCTATTGGAGATAAGTTCATTGGAAGAGCATTGTGTGATTTGAGATCGAGTGTGAACCTGATGCCTAAATCAATATTTCAGAAACTAGGGTTAAGGGATGTCAAGACTACTAGGGTTACGCTACAGCTTGCTGATCACTCTAAAGTTCGACCAGAGGGAAAAATTGAAAATGTCGTAGTAAAAGTATATCGTTTTGTTTTCCAAGCTAATTTCTTGATCCTGAATTGCGAGGAAGACAGTGATGCTCCTATTATTCTAGGAAGACCATTTTTAGCTATAGGTCAAACCTTGATTGACTGTGAGAAGAATGAATTCACAATGAGAGTGGATTATTGTGTGGGGCTAGCCAGATGCTGAAAATCACTCAAACGAGGTGAGGCTAGCCACATCTCACCTCAGCCTTCCTAACCCTTGATAGTATGCCCCCTAACATTTTCTTTTTGCTTTAGCATTTTCAATAAACAGAAGTTAGTTTGTTATTGTGTGTTTTTAGCTTTTGCTTATCTTTTTTTTTGTCTTTTCCTTTAATTTATTATCCTGCAAATTTCGTATCATAGTACATGTCCTCTATAGTATTAATCAGTCATGCAGGTGGTACATCAAAAAGGGGATTATTTTATTGGTTGATGAAGGAAATCAGAGTTTGAAGGGAACACAATTTGTCTTGACTTAGGAGCTGGAACGACGTAAGAAAAGGAGGGAAACAAAAAGGGCATTATAAAAGGGGAATAAATGGAGAGAATATTTGAGGACTAAACCATAGCCACACAACCTAGTTCTCTCTCCTACTTTTTCTTTGAGCAATTAAGAGACCCTTTTCTCTTTCCTGACAAAAGACGGCTCCCATCAACCTCAAACCTCTCTCCTCAGTAAGGAGAGTCAGTTGCTAGCTGTTTCCCAAGGAAACCTCTCACACGTCTTCTCCCACTTTTCAACTCAACTCATCCTCACTCTTCATCTTCCTCACTCAACCTAAGACTATTCATCTTTTCTTTTTCTTTTCTTCCCACAAAAACCTTTGTTTCCTAAAAGACCAAAAGACTTACCTTCAAACCATCAACCATGGTTCGATGCAAAAATGTTTCTGGCGCATCATCAAGTTCGCAGAACCCACCGGCCATCAAGATTAAATTTTTCAATGACGAAGCAACCCGAGAGAGATGGCTAAACCTAAAGAATAGGAAACTACTTCCAGAGCAAGGACTCCGATTACCCGAGAGAGATAAGGAGAACTTTCAGTCAGCCCTTCTAGATGTCATAGCCAAGCACAACTGGAGGAAGCTAGCTAAGCATCCTCAAAACATATATGTTCCATTGGTGAAGGAATTCTATGTGCACTTGACAAGCCCAACTCAATCAAGCGTCTATGTTCGAGGAGAACAAGTGAAATTCACTGCTGCAGCAGTGAACAAATTCTATGGCCTGAAGAATGTGGTAAACGAGCATGGAAGCTTTGTTGCTGGGCTAGATGACAATGCCCAAGAAGGAGTCGTGAAAGATTTACGCTTTCTAGGGATAGAGCTTAACTGGAGCACAATGACAGTCGAAAGAGGGAGACTAAAGCCAGAAGTGAAACTCTGGAACCATTTGCTCCGAACTCGATTGATGCCAACAATGCACACAACTACGGTACACCTATCTCGTTTACTGGTTATTTACTCTATAATTAATGGACATAAAATTGATGAAGGGAAACAGGTGGTGGACGAGGTCTACGCGTGCCTCAAGAGGAGCAAGAGCCCTTTGATCTTTTCATATTTGATAATTGCCATGTGCCGGAGGAAGGAAGTTTTTGAAAACCCGGGCAAGGACGAACAAATGGAGGGAAAAAAGGGGTTAACACCTGTCCAGATTCCTCAGCTGAAGGGATTTGATGAGGATGCTCCAAACAAGACCTTGGAAGGAGAAGCCAAGAGATTTGTTGCAGCAAGGACCGTAACATTGGTTGCTAAAGCAACCCATCTAGCCACAGAGCTTCACAGTATTAAGGTGCAGCTGAGCACCTATTTCAAGTATGCCAACTAGAGGGACGTGGCCATCTCACAATGCTTTTCCAAGGTCTTGCCAGGCATAGCAATCCAGTTCCTTCCATTCCCAAAGGAAATTCTCATCACTCCTGAGCCTCAGGACCAAAATGTTACATCAAGCATGCCCCGACCACCAGCCCAAAAGAAGAAGTTGATTGCTAGGAAGAAAGTCAACCCAACCCCAGCCCATGAACCAGACATTCGAGACCCCTCAGCCCAAGAAGAACAGACCCCTTCCCAAAAGTCACAACAAGTCAATCTTGCTTCCACACCCACTAGAAAGAGAACAAGAAGCAACAAGAAGCCTGCTACAGCACCATCACAACCACCTGAATCACAAAGGGAGCCAGTCACAACTTTGAGTGACGATGATCAGCCTATGGATGAGGCAACACCCACCACTGCACCCAACCCAATTGTGCCACCATCTGAGGATGCTACAGGATCCAAGCTGAAATGTTATAAACGTATAGTTGGGTGCACCGTCAAACCAACTGATCCAACCCCTGTTCAATCTGACGACAGTGCGACCTCAACAGTCTCGGTGGTGCACATTGACCACTCCACAGACGATACAAGTGACAATTGACCTCAGCACCCATGAGGTACAATTCTTTTTTAGTTTTAGTCCTTTTTAGTTTATTTTTACATAAGCATCTTGCATAACATTTTTTCTTTTCATGCATCATGAACGATGCATCTCCAAGTTTGGGGGTGTTTCGCCTTCGCTTAATTTAGGACCATAGCATTTGCATCGTAAAATTAGACAAAAGTTTTGCTATGACATTCTGTTTAGCTAGGAAGAAATATGCAAATGTGTTGATGAAGCTTAATGATGATCATTTGAAATTCAATAAGCCTGAACTTAAATTTTACAACTGCATGCATGAGACTTAGAGAACTATCTTAGGACTGAGTTTGCTAAAAAAATTTACACAGATTGCTTTCTTTCTCTGCTTGGTAGGTTTAGAAAAACCTTTTAGGAAGTACTTTAGTACTACCTTGCATGAATGAATGAAAATGAGCTTAAACGAAAATAGACTCTCCTGTGCCTAAAACTGAAAACTGAATGCTTTAACATAACTCTATGAAGGACACTCCGCTGTGCAGCCTTTAGGCCACTGTTCAAAATATATAATATAATATAATATAATATAATATAATATAATATAATATAATATAATATAATATAATATAATATAATATAATATAATATAATATAATATAATATAATATAATATAATATAATTTAATATAATATAATATAATATAATATAATATAATATAATATAATATAATATAATAAGTAGCAATGAAAAGCACATGAGTGAATGAAAGTTGTCACGGGAGGACTCTACCTACTAGCTCGGGGGTAAGAGGTATGCTCCCCACTCATCTAAAGTTAAGGACGGTACGTGTGATGAGCTGACACCCTTCGCAACAGTACCCTTTTTTGCATTCTTTTTGAAGTCTGTAATAATTGAAATTCATTGCTAAGGCATTATTATTGAGCTTCCTTGAAAACAAATTCACCTATCATGCATAGTTCGAAAGTAATCTTGCGCACACACTCACTAGCAGCTTGTTCTTAAGAGAAATTCTTGCCAGTCTCAAATAAATGTTGTTGATAATGAATGCCTATCTTTTTCTGAAAGTTGAAACACTACCGTAGCATTTATTCCTCATTAAACTTTTGCCATAGCATCCATTTTGTTTACTTTTACTCATTGCTTTAGAACAAGCAGTAGCTGAAGTTTGGGGGTGTGATAGCTATGCTATTACCTCTATATTTATGCCTCTTTGCTATAGCAATTGCCTGTTTTCAAGTTCATTACATTGCATGTAGGCTGCATTTTTATTATATTATGGGTGCTTTTTAATTTATTGCTTGTGTGGAGTTGGTGTTGCGTGAAAGGTAGTTTTTGGTTTTTTGTGTGCAGGATGACAGAGCAGAATGCGAGGGAAGAAGCAAGGAACAAAATGTTATAGCATAGGAGGAGAAAGGAGGCTAGCTGGCCCACAAAAGTACAAGCACATGAAGCGCAGAGAAGGACGCCTGACACTATCAGCAACTTTATGCAGCCGCTGTGCCCCAGTTGCAGACCGTCCTCTTTTCCCCTTGATGGACAGAGCTTGTCGAAGAATATTCTTTGGGATTCCCAAGGAGATACCAAGGCACCAAAACCCTAGAAGACCCCCTACTATATAAAGGCTTCATCTCTTCAAAGGAAAAGGAAGGCGAGGGTGAGGAGAGAAAGGAAAGTGTGCAAGAGGAAGCAAAACAAGAGGGGAAGAGCACTTCATCGTTGACCAGACTTGGTGTCCTTCATTGGGAAGTTCGAGGCGTGGCCTCGCCGTCCTCTTCTGAGGCGGTGAGCCTAAGGCGGTCATGGCAGTTTACTAGCGAACCGGGAGTTTATCTTTCCTTTTTGCTATAGCATTTATTTATCTGGAGGGCTATATGACGATGATACGTTTGATTATTGCCCAACCATGAACTGTTTTAGATGGCTCGGGTTTTGTTGGATGATACTCTGTTTATTTTCTTAATCTTATGTTAATGTTTATTGTTTTCTCTTGATATTTGTTTTGTTTGTGGTGTGCTTAATTTCCTAACGTTGTAAGAGCTTAGGGTTGTTAGTGCCTTGAGAGATAGGCCCTACCTTAAGCGCCTTCGAGAGTTGGCCTTTCTTTAGGAATAGCCTAGGCTAGTAAGAGATTAGGGATGTTAGTGCCTCAAGAGATAGGCCATTCCTTAAGGTGCCTTCAAATGATGGTTGTTCTCTAGGTACAGATGGGGGTAGTGATCGAGGGAGCAAGCCTGAGCTAATAGTGACAGTTAGAGTAGTGCGTGATAACTTTCGAGAGAAGGTCATTGCTTTAGCATTAGCTTGGAGGAGAGAACGAGAGAGCTTGCCTTAGATCCCCAAAAAAATGGAGTAACCACCAAGGGGAAGGACTCTAACCTACCTTAGAGATAAGTGATGGGTTTAAACGGCTTAGAGAGATAGAGATTAGGAGAATAAAGTGTTTAGAGTTAAGCCGAGAGGTACTGCTGTAGCATTTTAGTACCCCAGCCTTCTTGCTAGAGATAGTTTAGAAGCAGCCATAGTAAATCTCGTCGAGCATAGTGGAGAGAACTAGGATTCGTTAGCAGTGTTAAGAGGTTTTAGAGGGTTTTCCTTTAGGAGCTAGCCAGCCATTCCATAGAGAGCTTCGTCTCCGAGAGAGGACCTATATGTTAATTGATTATCTCTTCATTGTCTACTTGTTTTACTACAACATTCTTCCTTTATTCATTCCGCCTCAGCATACTCACATTACAATTTGGTTACTATAGCAATTTGGAAACGAAACTGTGTCCACCTCCAATCCCTGTGGAGACGATACTCACTCATCACTTTATTACTCGTTCGACGTGTATACTTGCACAATTAGCGTATCATTTATAGTACTGCACGAATGCAAACAGTTGTAGCTTATGCGTCTAGACAGCTGAAAGTGCATGAGCGCAACTATCCTACGCATGATCTTGAGCTCGCGGCGGTGGTGTGTTGAGTGTGTAAAAGTTCTATCATTTACACCTTTTAAACCCATATTTCTGCTGCATTCAAGCATCATTGCATTGCATTTAGGTTAGTTTTCAATAAAACATCACAATTATATAAAAGGCACGGATTCTACTGAAAGATGGCTATTTTTGCAGGTATCTGTCACAGTAGATGTCGAAGGCAGGTGCAGGGCAGACAAGCAGGAAAGCTGAACTGGACAAGCAGCTGAAGAAGACGAACCTGTCGCGAACCTGTCGTGACAGCATGAGGACAGCAGATTCATGAAGAGGAAAAGTGAAGTGGACCTCGATAGATAGAGAAAAATCTGCTCGTCTGTCGTGTGGAAGCCGAATATTTTTCCAAGCCCCGGATCAAAAGATATGTCAAGCCAAAGCTCAAAGGAGAGAAAATCCCTAAAAGCAAGGATGCGGCTGGAAAGTAGGAGTCTTTAGAGATTTAGTCTTTATTAGAATCTTACTTTTAATTAAAGTTGTAATCCTTGTTACCTTAGATAACTTGAGCCCAAAGCTTATATAAAGGGCATAGATTAAACCTAGGGCATAGCCGACTACCCCATAACCGAAACCTAAACCCTGCCGATTACCTGTCACCGATATGTTCTAAATTCCCCCTAGGGCTACGGGTTGTTTTGTAAAGTAGTTGCAAGGGTTGTTTTGTTTTAGGATTTTTTCAAGTTCAATAAAATAAACTTCAAGTTCTTTTATCTTGGTTTTAACATCTTGCAAGAGCATCGGGAGAGCATTGTGAGGTTATCTATTTACTTAGCATCGGGAGAGTTAAGTATACGAAAGAGATAAAAGCGTGTTCTCTAGTTTATAGTTGAACCATCTCGTGCTTAGGGATAAGGCGAGGTTAAGTGGCTAAGGAAGAATTCATACACATCGGTGTTCATCCTTCGATTCACGCCGGGAGGTATCATCAAAGACGTGATCATCGACAGACTTGTGCCTAGGGATAGGGCAAGGCAGATCTGGGATTCTTGCCAAGCTTGAAGTACGGAGTTAGTGTTCGCTACCGCGACAGCTAACGGACAGACGCCGCGACAGGTGCTGTCGGCGACGGGTGCGACGACAGAACTAGAGATCCTAAGCAATACAATACCTGCACTACCGAGCAACTCAATACCAGCCCATTCTCTCTATCTTGATATCTCAATCTTTTATTTACGTTTCTACTTTAATATTAGTGACAATTCTCTTAAATATTTCTCTTTACTTCGTGCAGTGAATTTAGGTGGAGTCATTAGCCCAATCCCTGTGGAAACGATATCCGATACTTAGTATCACTTTACTACTTGCGTCGTGTATACTTGCACTACAATTGCGATAGACTATTTTACACGCAACAAGTTTTTGGCGCCGTTGCCGGGGATTGGCAACATAACTACACCTTTCTTTTCTTGCACTTTTTGTTTCTATTTTCGTTTTTGTTTTTGTTTTTATTTTTATTTTCTTTCGCGTTTTAAACTCTTGCTTTTCACAAGGTTTTCTTGTTTATGCGCAGATCGAAAAGAGGCGAAGATCCTGAGTATAAATTAGATCCGGAGATCGAACGTTCCTTCAATCTCAAGAAACAGATTCGACACCTCTTAGACCGAAACGAATACCTTGAAGAACAGCTAGAGCAGATGGCCCGTAATCAGCCTGCCGGTGAAGACATCCCGCCTGTCGGTGATCCGCCTGCGGCAGGTGGACGACGGTCATGTCGTGACTACATGCTGAACGATCATGTAGAACTGGAGACCACGCTGCCGGATATTGACGTTGACAACTTCGAGCTTAAACCTGTCATGTTTAGTATGATCAACAACGCCGGAAAGTTTGGTGGTTCCGCGACAGAAGATGCCAGGGAGCATCTTAAAACATTCCAGGAGATCTGTCGTTCGTTTAGACTACCAGGAGTTAGTCCGGAGATACTGAGGCTTCGGTTATTCCCTCATTCATTAAGGGACAGAGCTAAAACTTGGTGGAATAAACTTACACCGGGTTCTATTATGACTTGGGCAGATTTAACTCGTGAATTTTTATCTCGTTTTAATCCTTCACATTTATCTGAGCGATTACGTAATGAAATTGCTACTTTTCAACAGGAAGATGACGAGCCAATGCACGAGGCCTGGGACAGATTCACAACTCTTCTCCGAAACTGCCCAATGCATGGATTCCCCGTCTGGAATCAGGTAACTAAGTTTTATAATGCTGCTAACTTACAAACTCGCATTCGAATTGATTCTGCAGCGAATGGACTTTTATTGGATAAAGATCCGGACGAGGCCCTGCAAGTTTTGAAACATCTAGCTAAGAATGAGGAGCAGTTTCCAACCGCTAGAAGAGGAGGTAAACGGGTACTTGCTGTCAAGGATTATGAGGCCGACAGCACTATGAAATCGCAAGTAGCATTCCTCACTAAAGCCATGAAACACTTATTGAGTGAAGAGGAAGTACGAGGGTTTGCTGTCGAGGAAGTTTGTGCTACTTGTGAGGGAAATCATAGTAGGGATGAGTGCCCTATAAATATAGAAGAAGGAAAATATGTTGGAAATTACAAGCCAAACTACAATTCCAACAATTACAACCCTAATTGGAGGAAAGATCCCAAATTTTCCTGGAGTAACCCCAACAATGCCCTAAATCCGCAAGCCTATAATCAGAATCAAGGGGGTCCTAGATTGTTGACGCGACAGCAGCCACAGCCGCAGAACCTGCCGCAGAACCTGCCGCCTCAGCAACAACAGCAGCCACCACCTGCCACGAGTAGTGTATTGGAGCATACTCTGGCCACCTTTATGTCTCAGACTGGTACGTATATGGAAAACATCAATAAGTTTGTCAGGAAAACGGAAGACTTTATGGATGAAACTAAGATGAGAATGACAAACCATGAGGCCACATTGAAATCTCTAGAGACACAAATGGGTCAGGTATCGCAGCATATTAAACCAAGGCAGAATGGAGGTTTCCCTAGCAATACTGAAAATGCTAGACCGCCCCCTCATGAGCAATGTAAGGCGATTACTACTAGGAGTGGGAAAAAGTTACCAGGGCCGGAAAAAGAAGCTGAAAAAGAAAAGGAACATGCCTTGGATAAACCTGCCGAGGAAGCTGCCCCGACAGGTAATAAACAGACTGCTGCCGATGAGCCTGTCACGACAGCAGAAGCGACAGAGGAGAAAAAAGATGAGTATCGTCCTCAGATTCGCATGCAGTGGGAAGGACGTATTGCTGATTACCGTCCTCCACCACCTTTTCCTCAACGGATACAGCAAGCTAAGCATGAATCTCAACTTAAAAAAATTTATGATATTTTTAAACAGGTTCATATTAATATTCCGTTGTTAGATGCTGTTAGGGAAATGCCCGGTTATGCTAAATTTCTCAAGGATGTCATGTCTAAAAAATCTAAACTTGGGGAATTTGAAACGGTAAGGATGCAAGAAGGTTGCATGATTATTCTTCATCGGCAACCACCCCAGAAAAAGAAGGATCCAGGGAGCTTCCTCATACCTTGTGTAATCGGCGATAAATTTGTGGGTAAGGCATTATGTGATCTTGGTGCTAGTGTTAATCTAATGCCCAAATCTGTTTTTCAAAAACTAGGTATTGGCAAGGCGCGGCCCACGACAGTTACCCTACAGCTAGCCGACCGCTCTTACGTTCACCCCGAAGGAAAAATTGAAGACATCTTGGTAAGAGTGGATAAACTTATTTTTCCTGCTGACTTTCTTATCTTAGATTGTGAGGCAGATGAGAACGCACCAGTCATCCTAGGGCGACCCTTCTTAGCCACAGGAAGATCATTGATTGATGTGGAAAAAGGAGAACTCACCATGCGTGTAAACGATCAAGAAATTAAGTTGAATGTTCTCCAAGCAATGAAACATGCTGATGTGGATGAAGAATGCAAGGCCATCATTGAGGTGACCTTTGATCAACCTTGCATCAGGTCGAGCTGTCAAGATATAAAATTTGGTCACTGCTGTGACAGCCATTTACAAACCTGTCACGACAGCAACGACGACAGCATCGACGACAGCGACTCCTCTGAATCCGATACATCTGATACTGAAGGTCATGAGGAGGTAGACTGGTTAGACCATCGCCCAGGTAAGTTATTCGAACCCTTGAATTACACTTCGGATAACCATTTAATCCAAAAGCCATCTACTGTTGAACCACCTGTCTTAGAACTAAAGCCCCTGCCAGGGCAGCTTAAATATGCTTATCTTGGTTGTGATAAAACACTGCCCGTAATCATCTCTGCTAAGCTGCCGCAGGAACAGGAACGACAACTGATCGACATGTTGAGGCAGCATAAAAGGGCGATAGGATGGACTATAGCAGACATTCAGGGCATTAGTCCGGCAATCTGTATGCACAAAATCCTCTTAGAGGAAGATCATAAGCCGACTATTGATGCCCAAAGGCGGTTGAACCTTGCAATGAAGGAGGTAGTGCGTAAAGAAATAATTAAATGGTTAGATGCTGGTATCATTTACGCCATCTCCGATAGCAAATGGGTAAGCCCGGTACAATGTGTTCCCAAGAAAGGAGGCATGACTGTGATAACCAACGAAAACAACGAGTTAATCCCAACCAGGACTGTGACCGGTTGGAGGGTTTGTATGGACTATCGGAAGCTTAACAAAGCTACCCGAAAAGACCACTTTCCTTTACCCTTTATTGATCAAATGCTTGATAGATTAGCAGGTAAACCTTACTATTGTTTTCTTGATGGTTATTCAGGATATAATCAAATTGCTATTGCACCGGAGGACCAAGAGAAAACAACCTTCACATGCCCTTACGGAACATACGCATTTAGGAGGATGTCGTTTGGACTCTGTAACGCACCTGCCACCTTCCAAAGGTGCATGATGGCTATATTCTCCGACATGGTTGAGGACTTCCTTGAAATCTTCATGGATGATTTTTCCGTCTTTGGAGACGATTTTGAGAGCTGCCTCGGCAACCTTCAAAAGGTACTTGAAAGATGTGAAAAAGCTAATCTTGTTCTTAATTGGGAAAAATGCCATTTTATGGTAGATGAAGGGATAGTTTTAGGACATAAGATTAGCTGCCGTGGGATAGAGGTCGACAGGGCAAAGATTGAAGTCATAGAGAAGCTGCCGCCGCCAACCACAGTCAAGGGCATTAGGAGTTTCCTAGGGCATGCTGGTTTTTATAGGAGATTCATTGCAAACTTCTCAAAAATCACAAAGCCTCTATGTCATCTCTTAGAGCAGAACCGACCCTTTGACTTTAATGAAGAATGTACTGAAGCATTCAAGGTTCTGAAGGAAAAACTAGTGACAGCCCCCATAGTACAGCCACCAGACTGGACGCAACCGTTTGAAATTATGTGTGATGCTAGTGACTATGCTGTCGGGGCAGCACTTGGGCAGCGCAAGGACAGGCTATTTCATGTCATATATTATGCCAGCAAAACATTGAATGATGCCCAAGTGAATTATACCACCACAGAAAAGGAGCTGTTAGCTGTGGTGTTCTCCATCGACAAGTTTCGTTCTTACATACTTGGAACGAAGGTAATAGTGCATACCGATCATTCTGTCCTTAAATACTTGTTTGCAAAGAAGGATGCAAAGCCTAGGTTGATACGATGGATTCTGCTATTACAAGAATTCGACCTTGAAATCAAAGACAAAAAGGGGACAGAAAATCAGGTGGCAGATCACTTGTCGAGGTTGGAGTTGGGACAGAGTCTACCTGTAGATGAGACACACATACTAGAGACCTTCCCAGATGAGCAGCTCTTTGCTGCCGCAATAGCTGTCGCGACAGCCATGGCGGCAGGTAAGTCTTCTAACCTTCCCTGGTATGCTGATTTCGTTAATTTTATAGTTAGCGGAATATTACCTTCTGATCTTACTTATCAAGCCAGGAAGAGGTTTCAAAATGATGTTAAACATTATTATTGGGACGAACCTCTTCTTTTCAAAATGTGCGCAGATCAGGTTATAAGGAGATGTGTACCACAAGAAGAACAAGAAGACATTCTCCATCACTGTCATGCTTCACAATATGGAGGACATTTAGGGGGCAACAAAACTGCTGCCAAGGTGCTGTAGTCAGGGTTCTACTGGCCGACACTGTATAAGGACTCACAGGAATTTTACAAAAACTGTGACAGGTGCCAGCGGACAGGTAACATCTCAAGGAGAAACGAGATGCCACTGCAGAATATCCTAGAAGTCGAGATCTTCGACGTATGGGGGATTGATTTTATGGGACCTTTTCCATCTTCATGTGGAAATCTTTACATCCTCCTAGCAGTAGATTATGTCTCGAAATGGGTAGAAGCAATCGCAACTCAAAAGAATGATGCCAAAACAGTTCAAAAGTTTTTGCACAAAAACATCTTTTCTAGATTTGGCATCCCTAGAGCGATTATCAGTGATGAAGGGAGACATTTCGACAACAGGGTCATTGCTGCCGCCTTGAAGAAATATGGTGTCAAGCACAGGATAGCGAGAGCATACCACCCACAGACCAATGGACAGGCTGAGATTTCCAACAGGGAAGTGAAGAACATTCTTGAAAAGATGGTTAAACCAACTAGGAAAGATTGGTCTCTACTTCTGAACGATGCATTATGGGCATACAAGACAGCTTTCAAGACTCCATTAGGCATGTCTCCATTCCGGTTAATCTATGGAAAAACCTGCCACCTGCCTGTCGAGATAGAGCACAAGGCATATTGGGCAATCAAGGCAGTAAATTTGGACTTGGACAAGGCAGGCCAGAAAAGGCTGTTAGATTTAAATGAGATCGATGAAATACGAACAATGGCCTACGACAACGCAAGAATATACAAGGAGAAAACAAAGAAGTGGCATGACAAGAAGTTGCTGCCGCAACAGTTCTGCCCAGGGCAGCTTGTGTTGTTGTTTAATTCTAGGTTGAAACTCTTCCCAGGGAAGCTCAAATCTAGATGGTCTGGCCCGTTCCAAGTAATTCAAGTTTTTCCCCATGGTGCTATTACAATTCAATCATTAAAAGACGGGCACCAATTCAAAGTCAATGGACAACGCCTCAAGCATTATTAGGGGACTGAAGCCCCAGGAATACAGGAAGTGGTTACCTTAGGTGATGCCCCACAAGGCATCCCTAATTTAACCTAATTTTTATTTTTTATTTTATTTTATTAGTATTTATTAGGAATTAGATTTATTTTTTTTATATAATGTTTTGTTTTTAATTTCAGTTTTTAGGAAATAAAAGGAGTCAAGTGAGAAAGCAGAAGTGGCCCAAACCTACCGCTCATCCACCAGCCCAATAAAGCCCATTTATGGTAACCTGTCGTTTCAGCTGCCGGCGCAGACGGATTTGACAGGCTGTCAACAGACGCACAGCAGACGAAGAAGCGTGCGGCAGACGCTCAGCAGACGCATTAATGCGTGTCAGATGCGTCAGACACGCAATATCCAATCTGCCGCCCCGTTATTCCCGCCTGCCGTTGCGGCATTAAATGGGCAGCTACTCGACAGCTATATAAACCCCTTCCCCCTTTCATTTTTTCCTCACTTCTGATTTTTCTCTCTTGTATCCTCTTCTAGTTTTATCTACTTTCTCTTTTTTTCAGCCCTTGCAACCAAAAATGTCTTCACGACAGACTCGCCAAAATGCTGCTGCCGCCTCTTCTTCAGCAGCAGCATCCCCGTTCGCCAACAAGGAACTATGGGAGGAACGGAGCTTCATCTATAACAGAGATGCTCCTCTTTTTGGACTCCGGCCGTTCATTATGAAGGCCATTACGGCGCAACTTTGGGAAGACTTTGCCGAGCAGCCGGCAGAACTTAACGATACTCTGGTCAGGGAATTCTATGAGGCAATCGAGAGTAAGTCGGCAACATCTGTCGTCGTCCGAGGAGTGACAGTTCCTTTCACCGCCAGCAGCATCAACCATGTCTTTGGCCTCTTCTTTGGCCCCAATGACGATGCTCATCAACAGTTCTGGGACTCCCTCGACGTTGCTGGCCACGATGCTGTCATGAGGGAATTGACAGAGGAGGGCACAACCTGGAGCACCAGCAAGAAGAACCCCAACTCCGTCAACCGGGCAGAGCTGCTCCCCGAGGCTAAACTATGGAACGCTTTTATCAAAAAGCGTATCCTGCCCTCATCCCACCACACGACAGTCAACAGGCAGCGGCTGGCCCTCATCCACTCTATCATGCATGACAGGCCGATCAACGTGGGCAGGTACATGCGAGACAGCATTCTCGATTGTGCCTTCAGAACAGATTCACGACTATGCCTGCCCTTCACCATTACGGCCCTCTGCCGCTGCGCTGCCGTACCGGAGGACCCTTCAGACAAAATCAAGAAGGGCAGCGGCTGGACCGACAGCAACATCTCCAGCCTCATGGAGATCATCATCGTAACACCCCTCAACGCCTTCGATCCAAACGCCCCACCTGCTGAGTCTGATGATGAACCTGCCACCGAACCTGCCCCAGAAGCTGCGACCAACACCGCTCCGGCAGGTCAGAACGCCGACATCTTAGCTGCCATCTTGAGGATAGAGGAGCGGCAGATGGGTTTAATGACATTCATCTGCGACTTCTCCAACGCAACGGTAAATTTCATTACCAATAATTTAAATTTTCCGGATGTCATTTTCCCCACCTTCCCTGCCCATTATTTCAATATCCCCTCCCCCACTCCCACACCACCTGTCTCTCCCCACGGAGAATCTGCCTCCTCCACACCTTCCCCGGCAGCAGACGACAGCCCACCAGCAGACACCTCCCCTAGAGGCACCAAGCGAGCTGCCACTGATGACAGCCCTCTTGTCCGGAGGAACTTGGACAGCGCCTTCACGCGGGTGAAAAGAATTAAGCATGTGGCCAACAAGAGGATGCTGTCCAAGGCCATCACGAGTAACAGCTGGGACAGCAGCAGCAGTTCTGATATCAGACTAGTAGAGCCACCTGTCATTCAACCTGCTGACGACCCTGTCCCCCAACCGGAGGAAGAACCTGCACCTCAACAGGCCGATGAACCTGTTGATCCACCTGCCCAGGAACCTGCCCAGCCACCTCCCCAACGCAGACGCTACCATCAGATCCGCGTCAGCAGCAGCAGCGAGGATAGCGAATAAATTTTAAGTTTTTATCTCTTTTACTCCTCTTACTGCTGCCTGCCCTTATATATTGTGATGTACTTTTATTTTTCATGTTTTTCTTTATTTGTTTTAGTGTCATTTTGCATTGAGGGCAATGCAACCCTCGAGTTTGGGGGTGGCAACCCTCCATATTTAATGGAGTCTTTAGCACATATTTTGTTTAAGTGTTCTGTCTTATTAGCTCTTTTCTTTTAAAAAAAAAATCGGAAAACTAAGAAAATTTAAACTGTTGGCTTAAAACTGTGAAGTCAACTTACCTGTCATGACAGCTCTGTCGTGGCAGCATCCCTAGGACAGGTTAAGGAAAAGTTTAGAGCCTTTCTATAGGTCTGAAAACTTAAACACCTTTGTGACTGTTATATTGCTTAGATTTCTTTTAGCCAAACTAGAATAGGAAACTTAGAACTTGGATAGCCCCTAGAGGTGCCTAAAACTGGCTCTAGGAAAGAAGTTTAGCAAAAGAAAATCAAAAACCTAGAGGTGCCTGAAACCGGCTCTAGGAAGCTAACTAGAGGTGCCCAAAACTGGCTCTAGAAGAACTTAGCTTGAAAAATAGAAGAAAAAGCATGAAAATGTGCCTTTTTAAAAGAAAGTAAACTTTGGCATAAAATTCAAGTTAAGGAGTTGAATATTCTAGTGAAACTAAGAGAGTCTTAGCATATAACTGTTCACAAACATGCACACACTGCACGAGAGCTATAGGGAGATTCCGGACAGATCCTAACCCTTCCGACAGGTTGCTGCCGCCATAGAGAATGAGCGACAGGTGAGGGACAGTTCACTGTTTAAAGGCCAACACAAAAAAAATTTTCAGTTTTCTTTTTAGTCTTCATTGCTTGAGGACAAGCAAAAACTTGAGTTTGGGGTGTGTTGAGTGTGTAAAAGTTCTATCATTTACACCTTTTTAAACCCATATTTCTGCTGCATTCAAGCATCATTGCATTGCATTTAGGTTAGTTTTCAATAAAACATCACAATTATATAAAAGGCATGGATTCTACTGAAAGATGGCTATTTTTGCAGGTATCTGTCACAGTAGATGTCGAAGGCAGGTGCAGGGCAGACAAGCAGGAAAGCTGAACTGGACAAGCAGCTGAAGAAGACGAACATGTCGCGAACCTGTCGTGACAGCATGAGGACAGCAGATTCATGAAGAGGAAAAGTGAAGTGGACCTCGATAGATAGAGAAAAATCTGCTCGTCTGTCGTGTGGAAGCCGAATATTTTTCCAAGCCCCGGATCAAAAGATATGTCAAGCCAAAGCTCAAAGGAGAGAAAATCCCTAAAAGCAAGGATGCGGCTGGAAAGTAGGAGTCTTTAGAGATTTAGTCTTTATTAGAATCTTACTTTTAATTAAAGTTGTAATCCTTGTTACCTTAGATAACTTGAGCCCAAAGCTTATATAAAGGGCATAGATTAAACCTAGGGCATAGCCGACTACCCCATAACCGAAACCTAAACCCTGCCGATTACCTGTCACCGATATGTTCTAAATTCCCTCTAGGGCTACGGGTTGTTTTGTAAAGTAGTTGCAAGGGTTGTTTTGTTTTAGGATTTTTTCAAGTTCAATAAAATAAACTTCAAGTTCTTTTATCTTGGTTTTAACATCTTGCAAGAGCATCAGGAGAGCATTGTGAGGTTATCTATTTACTTAGCATCGGGAGAGTTAAGTATACGAAAGAGATAAAAGCGTGTTCTCTAGTTTATAGTTGAACCATCTCGTGCTTAGGGATAAGGCGAGGTTAAGTGGCTAAGGAAGAATTCATACACATCGGTGTTCATCCTTCGATTCACGCCGGGAGGTATCATCAAAGACGTGATCATCGACAGACTTGTGCCTAGGGATAGGGCAAGGCAGATCTGGGATTCTTGCCAAGCTTGAAGTACGGAGTTAGTGTTCGCTGCCGCGACAGCTAACGGACAGACGCCGCGACAGGTGCTGTCGGCGACGGGTGCGACGACAGAACTGGAGATCCTAAGCAATACAATACCTGCACTACCGAGCAACTCAATACCAGCCCATTCTCTCTATCTTGATATCTCAATCTTTTATTTACGTTTCTACTTTAATATTCGTGACAATTCTCTTAAATATTTCTCTTTACTTCGTGCAGTGAATTTAGGTGGAGTCATTAGCCCAATCCCTGTGGAGACGATATCCGATACTTAGTATCACTTTACTACTTGCGTCGTGTATACTTGCACTACAATTGCGATAAACTATTTTACACGCAACATGGTGTTTGCTCTGAAGATTTGGAGACATTACCTTTATGGTGAAAGGTGTGTGGTTTACACCAACCATAAGAGTTTGAAGTATCTCATGTCTCAGATGGAGTTGAATCTTAAGCAACGAAGATGGTTGGAGTTGCTTAAGGATTACGATCTAACCATTGAGTATCATCCTGGGAAGGCCAATGTTGTGGCTGATGCTTTGTGTAGAAAGGTAGTTGTTGAACTGAGAGCTATGTTTGCTCGTTTAAGTATATCATGTGATGGTGGCTTGATAGCTGAGTTACAAGTAAAACCTTCTCTAATTCGGTTGATTAAGAAAAGGCAGTTGTTGGATGACTCGTTGGTGCCTCATGTACATGACATAGCTGATGGTAAGGCTACGAATTTCTACTTTAATGATGATGGAGTCCTATGTTTCAAAAGTCAAATAGTGGTGCCAGAAGATATTGAGTTAAGGTGCACTATTTTGACTGAGGCTCATTGTAGTCCTTTTACTATGCACCCTGGTAGTACCAAGATGTATCGTGGCTTAAAGGTGAGTACTATTGGGTGGGGTTGAAAAAGGATGTGGCAGATTTTGTAAGTAGGTGTATGGTTTGCTAACAAGTGAAAGCTAAGAAACAATTTCCTTCCGATTTGTTACAGCCTTTGAGGATACCATAGTGGAAATGGGAGAAGATTACGATGGATTTCGTATCCAGATTGCCTTTAACACCATCGAAGAAGAACTCTGTGTGGGTGATTGTGGATCACCTTATGAAGTGTTCATATTTCTTGGTTGTGCATACTACGTATACGTTGGATAAGTTAGCTGAATTGTATATTGTTGAAATTGTGCGGTTACATGGTGTGCCCAAGTCTATAGTGTCGGATAGAGATCTGAGGTTTACAACAAGGTTTTGGGAATGTTTACATCAGGTGTTGGGTACGCTGTTGAATTTCAGCACTTCATATCATCCTTAGTCGGATGGGCAGTCGGAACTAGTTATCCATGTGCTTGAGGATATGTTGTGATGCTGTGTGATTGATTTCCAGGGTTCTTAGGAAAAGCATCTGTCGTTGGTTGAGTTTGCCTATAATAACAGCTTCCAGGCAAGTATTCAAATGGCGTCGTATGAGGCCTTGTATGGGAGGAAGTGTAGAATGCCTCTTTGTTAGGTTGAGGCAGGGTAAAAGTTACTTTCCTTAACAGATATGCTCAAAGGAACAACTGAAAAAGTTAAGCTCATATGTGAGCGGTTGAAGGCTGCATCGGATCATCAGAAGTCTTACACGGATTTAAAGCGTAATGAGGTTGAGTTTGCGGTTGGAGATCACGTGTTCCTTAAAGTATCGCCTTGGAAGAAAGTGATGAGGTTCAGACGCAAGGGAAAGCTTAGTCTGAGGTATATTGGACCTTATTAGGTTGTGGAGCGAGTTGGTCCTATGGCTTATCGGTTGAGGTTGACTCTCGAGTTGGAAAAGATCTATGATGTGTTTCATGCATCTATGTTGCAGAGATATAGATCGGATCCTTCGCATGTGATGCCGATTGAAGAAATAGAGTTCAATTCGGGTTTGTCCTATAATGAGGAGCTGGTCAAGATTCTTGATACGAGTAGCAAAGTTCTTCATGGCAAGACGATTGAGCTTGTGAAGGTGTTGTGGTGACACCGAGGAGTTGAGGAGGCCACGTGGGAAAGCAAGGCGGACATGCTGAGGCAATTTCCGCATCTTTTTCCTTTAGGTAAAATTTCAAGGATGAAATTTTCTAAGAATGGGAGAGTTGTAATGCCCCGATTTTGGGCTTATATGTTTTGGCGAGTTGGGTTGGACTGGTGGAACCGGTGACGGTTGTTCGAACCTTTTAAAATGTGGTTTAGAGAGATCGGAGTTCGGGATAGGATAAAAATGTGTTAAAATTTTCTAAAATCCTCTAAAATGGTGTTTAAGAGGTTGGTCACATCAATTTTACAAAACGAGTTTTCGAAAGTATACATTTTGGATAGTGACCAAAATGTAAAGATTTAAACGTTGAAAAAATGGTTTTTCAAGAAGAGTCAAAATCTTAGAATCTTTAGGGAGCTACTTGGCAATTATGCATTTTCCCTAATTTGGCATGTGTTTTAAATGCTATTAAAAATTAAAAGGCTTTTTAATTTGGTTAATTAAATAAGGTAGTTGGACGGTTAATGAAAAGTTTCACAAGCTTTCATTTTCTCACTTTTGCTTCAGCCAAACACCCTTCTTTTCTCTCAATTTTCTAGAAATCTTTTGCTCTCAAATTATCTTTTTTATTTCTATCATTTCTCTATTGATTTCTTCCATTTTCCTTCAAGTTTCTTCAAGCAAAACTTGCGAAATTAGAAGAGAAGCAAGGATTTGAGGTAATTTTCGTGCTATCCCTCTAATCTAAGTTCTTTAATGAAATTCCAAAGATATTTGACTCTTTAATGCTGATTTTGATTGAGGTTTTGTTGTTAGAATATTTAACTCTTGAAATCTTGATGAAAATTGGTTTAAAATGTGATTTTCGGAATTTATTTGATTTGGTTGTTTTGAGATTTTTTCTAAATGAGTTTTGAAAGGTTTTTGATGTTGAAGTGGAGTCTTAATCATAAAGATCCTGAAATCCTTGAGATCCTTAGTTTTTGAAGTGTTTTGGGGTGAGTTTTTGAGGTGTTTTTGAGGATTTCGAGTTGTTGGAGGTATAAGGATGGTTTTAGGTTGTTTTTGGATGTTGATTAATGCTTAGATTGTGTTGAATGAGTTGGATAATGGTTGGGCTGAGGATTGGTATTTTGATTGGTATTTTGATGCTTTAGAGCAGGGCTGCGGGATTTCTTGTGTGTGCTGGAGTTGCGGATGCATTTTAATGCATTGAACCTCTGTTTTGATGTGTTGAAAACAGGGGACATTAGTCCGGAAGTAAACGAGGTGTTTTTGGAAGCTTTGTAAGGCCGTTAGTTGCGTCGGCAAGCGTGGTTTTGCAAGTCAGTGAGTGGAATTTGATTTTCCAGTGTAGAAACATTTTAGAAAGGTTTTGGAAACTTAATAAGAGCTTGAAACGCTCTATTAAGTTCGGAAGTAAGTAAATCAAAATTTCTCCCTCAGTTGTGCTAGTTATGAGCCTTTGATTGTACTTGATTTTAAATGCATTCACCTACTGTTTTAAAGCATGGTTTGAGATTATAAATTGTGTATGATGATACCATGTGGTTTAAGGATGCACTAGGTAAGTGGTCCTTGTATGCATGTGTTGATGCATAAGGTTTTAAGCATGGTTTAATGCTTGATGATGGCTTATCATGAATGTTTTGTAAAAACAGTGAGTTATGCATGTGTTATGGCTATATTGGCAAGTGATGTGGTTTAAAGTATTTTATAAATTAAATCGGATATAGTTAGTCGGCTATAGGATTGAGTGCACTGTAAACAAGTCTCCTTGGATGTTGAGGGGTTGTGATTGTACCAAATACTTCATCCAAGTACCCTAACGATTGAGGATTGTTTGAGGTTGAAACGGTTGAGGGTATCTCCCGGGTGCGAACCTTGTGTGTGTCCCGTCTCTCGTTAGTGGGTTATACATTTACCGATGAGTGGCTTTGAGGGGTTGTGATTGTACCGAATACTCCACCACGGGTGTCACAACGATGGAGGGTCGCTCTCATGTGTGAGCCTTGATATGTCGGTAAAGTGTATGAAGGGTGTAGGACAACCCTTGGTAATTTGTGTATCCGATACTTTGGTTTTTAGATTGTGGTTATCACTTGTGAGCCAATATAATAGATTTGTATAATGTGGAAAATGTTTCTAATGCGTGGTTTTAAGGATGCATGTTTGGTTTAAGCTTAGCATAATGGTGATTATGCTTGAAAGGGTTGGTAAATGAGTAGCAATGGTTTAATTGCTGATTTTGGTTAAATCACGAGACATGATGTCTTAAAACAATGATTTTGATGTCAAGTGCATGGTGTGCTAAGAAGGCATGATGGTTTTGAAAAAGAGTGAAAAACGGTTTTGTGCATTGATGAAATTTGAGGCTTGAGCGATCCTCACTATGCTTGTATGCTTATGCTCTCTTTGTTTCATCAATACAGATAATTAGACTTTCGGAGGCAGCATCTTCGAAGAATCATACCAAGACATTTTGCTAAAAGTATGTTGAGCTTTTGAACTAGTGTAATAAGGGCAATGGGGGTGTTTGATGCATTGAACGTTATTGATTTGTTGATTTCTGGTTCTGTGCAAGTTTATGATGCATAGTTCGATTTGTAAATGGCCATTGAGTATGGATTTATGCTTGCAATTGGTTTTTGACCTTTTTGTGCTTTTGACATATAGGAAGCATGCCTTTAGTATCATAGTTTGTGGAAATGATGTTTTAGTGATGCTTGTGCGTTGTGTATGTGGGCCTTGATACGTATTCAAGTTTTATATACGTTGAGGCATGTGTCGGGATGGTTTCGGAGGGTAAAACTTACTAAAACCATCTTTTTGGAAACTTGCAGGCCTAGGCATTTCGGATCGCCCTTACTTGTTTCAGAACAGTGGCCTGTAATGGCTTTGGTTTTTCGGAACGGTGAGGCTCGTTCCAGAACACTTTGCCTCTATGAGCTTTTGTACCGGAACTTGTCTGGAAGGGGTTTCGGAACGGTCTTGCATTTCGGAATGGGAATCTATGTTTCGTAACAGCCGTATCGGCGGGGCTCCCTGTTTCGAAACATCAGACCATTTGATGCAGATTTTGAAACGTTCAGAGTTTATGTTTCTTGCATTTTTGTCCTTGTTTGTCTAGTGAGTAATTGGATGAGTTTTAAACGTCATTTTGAGCTGTTCTTTCACCTTTAAGCATGTAACGAACATAATTAAAGGTTGGTAACTTGAGTTTGACAAAAGTCCTTATAATTTTCCAAATTTACAAAATTGTCCCTAAACCTTAATCAGCTTTAATTAATTGGCGAACGTGTTGATGTCCTCTCTGCTGCTTGTGTACGTTCACATAGGAAACTAAGATGCATTTAGACAAGATAAAAAGAAAAAATGGTTGTTTATTGAGGTAAACTTTCCCGGTTTACTTTAATAATCCTCGTGTGATCCGTTCGGTTTGGTCTATCGGCCAGGCCGGGTCGAGGGGGTTACAGGGGTGTTCAGAAACCAAAAACACCATCAATTCTTAAAAACCATTTACACCATTTGAAAACACCATCATGCCCTCTTTAAAAATCCATGTACTTCATTAACAAAAACCAGCATGTTATACATCATGCAACAAGTATCAAATACTTCAACAACAAATTGATTTGCTAACACTCAACTTAAGCCTTCCCATGCATAGCTACCATATGCAAAGCTTAACGAGTAGAACATGTATTTTCATGTTAAGCATCTATATACATTTCATATCGATTTATCAATTATATTGGCTCACAAGTGATCATCAATATACTCGTTTCTCAAAACGCATCGGATACGAGGATTCCCAAGTGTTGTCCCAACACTTCATACATTCTCACCGGCATCTCAAGGTTCACACACGGGAGCTACCCTCCATCGTTTTGACACCTTTGGTGGAGTATTCGGTACCTTACAACCCTTCAACGCCAGTCATCGGTAGATGTATAACCCCACTAACGAGAGATGGGACACAACTCAATTTCCTCAATCGTTAGGGCACTTGGATGGAGTATTCGGTACATTCACAACCCCTCAACATCCAAGGCGACTTGTTTATAGTTCACTCAATCCTATAGTCGGCTAACTATATCCGATTTCATTTATAAATCACTGTTCACAACATCACTTGCCAATATAATTCTCAGTTAGTACAACCTCACTGTTTTCAAGCATTATCAATAAGCCACATTCCAAGCATTTAACCATGCTTCATTAAACATGTATAAGCACATGCATAAAAGGATCACTTACCATGTGCATCCTTCATCAATATGGCATTATAAACATTAAATCCCTTACTTGAAAACATGTTTAAAACAGTAGGTAAACACATATAAAATCAAGTGCATCAATAAGCTCATAATAGCACAATTCGAGGGAGAAAATCACTTTACTTACTTCCGAACTTAGTATAGCGTTTTAAGCTTACACTAAGTTCCCAAAACAACTTTAAAAGTGTTTTAAAGATGGAATCCTCATTCCACTCACCGACTCGCGAAAACTCAATAGCCGACGCGAAAATCAAGCGTCTGAAGCCTCCGAAACCTCACCGATTGCTTCCAAATTATTCTCTCTTATTTACACCACACAAGAACAGAGGATCAGTGCATCATAATGCATTAAAACCACCAGCAACCTAAAAAAACTCGTTGCTCTGCCCTAAAGAACCAAAATACCCATCCAAAACAACCGAAATCACCTTTGATTGTTCACTAAACTCAGCCCAGCCATCAACAAACACTTCCACACATTTTAACCATAAATCAACATCCAAAAACATCTCAATATCATCCTTATACCTCCATCAACTCAGATTTAACATTAACGTCCCAAAAACTCAAAATCTATCAATCTAACAATTAGAGATCCAACCCAATTCGGGATTATATTCATAAAGCCATTATTTCCTCATCATTTAACATCCAAAATATGATTAAAATCATCCACAAATCAATCAAAATAGTGCCCAAACAAAAATCTTGAAAATTTATCTAACAAAGCTTTAATTAACAATTTTCATCAATTCAATTACAAAATATTGTTAATAAACAAAACTAGAAAGCCAAAAACTTGGGAATTTCAATAAAGAACCTTTATTAGAGGTGAGAAAATAAAGATCACCTCTAACACAAGCTTTCCCCTTGATTTGCAATGATTTTGGCGAAATCCTTTAAGAAAACTTTAGCTAGTTGAAGTAGAAATCAATGGGCATCATTTAGGAATCAAAAGTAAATGTAATAGGAAAATTCTCTGAAGATTTTAGTGATGAAAAGAGAGTTTGGCTGCTGGGAAAGTTGAGAGAAAAGTTTGAAGAAAAGAAGTTACGTGAGAAAATGATTTGGCTAATAAAATCTCTTTTTATTAAAACACCTTTAATTAAAAAATTTAATTAAATAATTTAAAACAAAAAATCAAGGGAGATAGTTGATACCAACTTGGTGCAATAGCTCCCTAAGGATTCTATATTTTGGATCCCTTCGATTTAGCCATTAAAACAGAATTTTCAATTTTTACATTGTATTTCAAAATTGGTTTCACTTTCTCTCACTACATATTTAATTAGGATTTTATAAAATTTTCACATGATTTTATCACATCTTGAACTAAGAATTCCCTAAACCGACCCGAGTCTCTAATCTAGATTCATCGATCCCTAAATCGCTTTTAAAAACCTCTAAGCCCAAAACCGGGGTGTTACATGGGATATGTATTGATACATGCATGAGACATGTGAAACTAATCATCTTGGAAAAGAAGTTAAAACTGTTTTGCAAGTCAGAAACGTCAGTCAAATTTAGACCCCTTTTTGGTTGGGATCCAGGCATATTTGGGTCAACATGTCTTCTTAAAACTTGTTCGACTATCAATTATCTTTCCAACGGATCTTGAAACTCCTCAATCGGACATCTGGAACATAAGATATGTCTATTTTAGCAAAGACATCGCATGCAGAAATTCCTATACAGGATTAATACGAGAATTTTTGGATAATTACGAATTTTGATGATTTTATTTGATTATTTGTAATTTAAATCAATATAGGATTCTGAAAAATCTATTAGGATCAGATTTATTTAATTAGAATTTTATTTTTAATATTTATTTATTATTAGAAGTTACTTATGTAATTAGGAGATTAGATTTCAGCATTTATTTATTGTATTTAATTTCCTAAGTTTACTAGGATTAGAACTTCTTCAAGGCTTATATAAGGAGGCTTCAACCACATTGTAATTTAAGATTTGAATGATTAAATAAAGTTCTCTTTTGAGTTCAGACTTGCAAGAAGTATAACTTGTGTTCTTTATTTTAGAAGCGATTCTTCAAGTTCGTCAGAATTTGTTGTTGATCTTCACACTCATGCTTACCTAGGTAACTGCTTCTAGGAGGGTGGGTTAGAGCCGCTTGAGGTTGCTTGCTTGGTTAACTGCGATCAAGAGGGTACTGAGGAAAATTTACCCTTCTATCTTCCATCTCCATCGTCATCGTCAATCTTTAGCCATCTTTTCACCGATCCAACATTTGCGCCAACATCCTTATTCGCTTCCGCAAGCTCAAGTTTCGCGTATACGGGGCCGTGTCCGTATCATTTGGTATCAGATTTAGGTTATTCTTGAGGATGTTATTGAGCAATGTATTGGATTTTACTCTATTGGGAACTCGATGTAATTATTTTTGTTGACTAGATCATTTCGGGTATGATTGTCCAGATAAGTCTTATTTTCAAGAAAAAAATTTGAGAGATATGTTGTCTGAATTCATGTCTTCTAATGATATAGAAGTCTGTGATTCGGAGCATGAGGGAGAAATTTGTTCTCCTAAAGAACATGAGGAAGGCGATGCCATCAAGAGTTTAACCTTGCGTATTGATGAGGAAGAAATTGTAAGTAGTGTGTTTGTTTCCAGTGACAAACCTACTATTCCGATTCAAGATGATCATCAAACGACAAACACCAACGAAGGTATGATGCAATCAAAAGGTATCATTGATTGTTTTTAAATTTCTATTTATGATTATTCCTCTTCTAGCATTAATAACAATTTTGAAGATGAGAATGAGACACTTTGCAACCGAAAGAGCAATAGTGATGATCTCAATGAGAAGCAACTTGTAAATTACATTGCAAAAAGAGACTATGCATAAGGATCCTTCAAGAGATCTTCTCTTTCTTGGTACTTTGATGAAATTTCTCCATTAACCGGTTTAGATTCGAGAGCGAATCCTTTTGAGGAGTGGGGGAATCATACATGCATGAGAGGGGTGAAACTAATCATCTTGGAAAAGAAGTTAAAACTGTTTTGCAAGTCAGAAACGTCAGTCAACTTTTGACCCCTTTTTGGATGGGATCCAGGCATATTTAGGTCGACATGTCTTCTTAAAACTTGTTCGGCTATCAATTATCTTTCCAACGGATCTTGAAACGCCTCAATCGAACATCTGGAACTCAAGATATGTCTATTTTAGCAAAGACAACGCATGCAGAAATTCCTATACGGGATTAATACGAGATTTTTGGATAATTACGAATTTTCATGACTTTATTTGATTATTTGTAATTTAAATCAATATAGGATTCTGCAATATCTATTAGGATCAGATTTATTTAATTAGAATTTTATTTTTAATATTTATTTATTATTAGAAGTTACTTATGTAATTTGTAGAACTAATGTTTTGATATAATAATTGAAAACTGTTTTGGACTAAATTAAAAAGTATTTAAAACAATTTCCAAAGTCCAAATAACTTGAAACTATGTTTATGGATGTTTTTCAAAGGGTTTTAAATGTTTTCAAAAGCCAAACTACACAAAATTGTCCAGGTGTTTCGAAACACCCTAAGGTGTTTTGATACGGGGGATTCCAATAGCAAAAACGTTTCGATACGAGTATCGAAACAGGCTTTCCCTGGATCAGGATTTTGCCCAGCATTTTGAAACGGGCTCTGCCGTTTCGATACGCCTACGTGGCTTCGACCACAATGGTCATAAACCCTAACTGCTATTTCCCAACTAACATTTAAATGTGGCGCGTTTCGATATGGATCTAGGCGTTTCGATACGTGTTTCAGAACGGCTAGGGGCATTCCGAAACGGGTGCCTTGTCAGACTGCAACGGCTCTTTCTACTTGTAACGCCCCGGTTTTGGGCTTAGAAGTTTTGGGCGTTGACCGGTTTGGTCAAAGTGCTGTTCGAATCTAAAAAGGTAAAATTAGGAAAGCCTAGTTCGGGTTGCATTAAAAATATGGAAAAATGTTCTAAAATCATCATTTAATATATATAAGTGAACTGTGAAATCAATTTTACAAAATGAGTTTTGGAAGGGTGACATTTTGGCTAGTGACCAAAATGTAAGTTCTGAAAGTTGCGTGACTGTTTTAGAAAGGGTTGAAACTTTGAATCTTTAAGGAGCTATTATTCCAAAGGGAGTTTCTCCAGAATTTTCTAAGATATTTTAAGGTTTAATTCTGATTTTAAATGAATTAAAAAGTGGAGGGAAGATATTTTTGGGTTTTAACTAACTTTTCTCTCAATTCTATTTTCTCTCATTTTCTCTCAAGCCAAACATATTTCCTCCAGAGTTTCTTTTCAGATTTTGTCACCTAAATCTATCTTTTCAAATCTCATTTGATTGCTAATCATCTCTACAACAAAACCTCACCAATTTCAAGTTGATTCTTCAAGCTTTTTGGTTCTAAAAGAGGAGAAACTCAAGTTTGGAGGTAAGAACGTCCTTCTCCTCTAAACTCTCAGTTCTTTACTGAAATTCCTAAGTTCTCAATCCTTAATTGATGTTTTATAATTGGTTTTTAAGTTGTGTAAATGAATCTTGGCTTAAAATGGAAGATTTGATGATTTTTGATGAATTTTCGTTGGATCTGTTAAAGCTGTGATTTGAGATGTGTTTTTTATGATTAATGAATGTTAATTTGATAAGGAATTGAGTTTTGATTAATGCAATCCCGGATAGGTTGAATTTCCTAAGTGTAGCTTGTGATTCTTGGTTGTTTTTGAGGTGATCTTGTGGATCTGATGTTGCTGGAGGTATAAGGATGTTATTAGGTTCTTTTTAGATGTTAAATGATGCTAAAGGATGTATGGTTTTGATGGTTTATGGCTGGGTTTTGTTGAGAAGTGGTTTGGATGCATTTTTGGTTGTGTTTGGTGGCCGAAAATGGAGTGTGGATGAGAGCAGCGAGTTTAGGTGCTTCCATTGAAGCTATTAATGCATGATGATGCATTAATCCTCTGCTTTGATGTGTTTAAAACAGGGGAGTCATCTTTGGATCCAAGAGGTGGTGATCCGGTAGCTTGATTTGTGCTTTGGCAAGAGGCGAAGTGGAATCGGTGAGTGAAATTGGGTTTTCGGCTTTGAAACCAATGTCTTGGGAGCTTAGTTTAAGTCTAAACAACTTTGCTAAGCTCAAGTGTAAGTTTTCAAAAGAACTCTCTAGTGGTGGCCATGAATTGATTGTTGTGTAATGTGGTTTATTGCATGTTTTAAATTCTGTTTTAAAAGCATGTTTTAGCATGGTTATTGTTGATTTTGTAAGCCATATGTTGAAGGAAGCTCAAGGTAAGAGTTCCTTGTTTTTGAGCATGGTTAAAATGTGGTTTGATGCTTATAAATGCATGATGTATATGGCTTGGCTAAATGCTTTAAAACAGTGGATTATTTGATGATAATGATGTATATTGGCAAGTGATGTTTTGAAAAGGTTAAGGTCACTAAGGTGGTTAAAAGTCCTTGAGTGAGCCTTGTGGTTTCTAAGAACTTCATGGTGGTTAAAAGTCCATGATGATTCTTGTTAAGGTCACTAAGGTGGTTAAAAGTCCTTGAGTGAGCCTTGTTACTTAAGAACATCAAGGTGGTTAAAAGTCCTTGGATGGTTCTTGTTAAGGACACAAAGGTGGTTAAAATTCCTTGTGTGGTCCTTGCCATGGTGTTTAAAAGTCCATGGGCCAAGGTGTTTAAAAGTCCTTGGGGCCAATGTGTTTAAAAGTCCTTGGGAAGAACACTAAGGTGGTTAAAAGTCCTTATATGGTTCTTGAGAATTATAAGATCACAATGGTGTTTAAAAGTCCATGTGTGAGTCTTATGTTGATCTTATTTTTAAAAGATGAAACTTATAACTTGTGGCCAATATGACATGAAACGATATGGAAGCATGTATTGCTTGTTTAAGAATGCTAGTGAGCATGTATATATGATGTTTTGAAGTATGGTTTATAAAGTGGTTTATAAATGCATTATTGAATGGTTTTAAGAGCATTCCTCACTAAGCTTTTGCTTACGCTCTCTTTCGTTTTCTTAAACCAATAATGCAGACCATTAAGGTACTTTGAGGGCAGCAAGGAAGGCAAGCAATCAAGTGGAAGTAAAGCTCAAAGTATGGAAAGGTTTTCATGTACACTTTAGCTTTTGGTAATTTGGCAATGGGGGACCTATGTGTATGTTTCGGGAGATGTTATGAACTCCCTAAGTATGTTTAATGTTGTTGGAAATGCTGGATTTGTAATTGGTCTAAATGTGTTTGATTTGGAGGTTTTATGCTTGAATGTTTGCTTGTGTAGGAAGCATGCCATTAGAATTGGGGCTTTTCTTATATGATGTTATAATGTTGAATTGTTGATGCAAGTATGTCTTTTATATGTTGAATTTCATGCTGGTAAAGTTTGGTAGCATTTGGAGCATGTTTGGTTGATCAATTGCATGTTTTAGGAAGCCTTTTGCTGCAATCTGTGCAGGGCGTTTCGGAACAGAGGCTACCGTTTCGGAACGAGTGCCTTAAATGAGCCCAGGCGTCCGAAACGGTAGGCACCGTTCCGAAACGGAAAGGCCACTGCCAGCCCGCGTACCGATACGCGTTGCGGAACGGCCCCGTGTTTCGAAACAGGCTCACCCTGTTTCGGAACAGCCGACCGTTGAGGGCTGACAATGGCAGTTAAATGTTTTGGAAAGTTTGCATTTTAGTCCTGAAACTTGTTTGTGCAATTGTATGAGTTTGGGATGTCCTTTTGAGCTGAAATTTCACAGAGAAGCATGAAACCTGAATAATTTCAAGATGGTAACTTTAATTTGGATGAAGGCCTTATAATTTACAGAATTTACAATTTGGTCCCTTAAGTTGTAAATTGTTCAATTGGGTCCCTGTTTAATCTCTGATGTTTATGATCTTCGGGTATGTTGTTTGTGTGATCACAACTAGGGCTAATGTGCATCTAGACAAGAGTAAAAAGAAAAAAAAAGGGTCGTTAATCAAGGTTGACTTTCGGGTTGACTTTGGTTTTCCCCGTGTGACTTTCTTAATTCGGGTCAACTGTCTAGGCCGGGTTAAGGGGGTTACACTACTTAAAGGGTGTTTCGAAAAGGGTTCGAGCGTTTCGAAATGGTGAGCTGCATAACTACATTTATGGTGGGAATTAAAGTCCTCAACGGCTCTAATTTAATCCCAACAGCTAGTAACGACTACAAACTCATCAAGAAGTATAAAAGGGACCTCCAAGCATCAAGTAAAGGCTAATGCTCATATTGTCAATCAACAAATGATCAAGAATTGTCTTAGAGCTTAAATTGTCATTTATTGTATAGACAAACACTAGTGAGCCAAAATTGTCAAATTTGCTCAAGTGTTTTAGGTTTTGGGTGAGTGCTAAATTGTGCAAACAAATTCCTATTAGAGGGATTTAAGTTTGCTTATTGTTTCTCTTTGTAAAAGAGTGTTTTGATCAAGGCTTTGGGTAGAAAGCTTGATCGTGTATAAGGGTTTCCTCCTAAGCCTAGAAAAGGGGACGAATCAATAGTGGTTTGATTGGAAATCCTTAGCGGGGAGCTAAGATAGTGGATGTATACCTTGGTTAGAAGGTTGAACCACTATAAATCATTGTGTCAACTATCTTTTTAGCTTCCACAACCCTTCCACCCAATAATCCACCTCTCCACCACTTGGTGAGCCATATCGGTTGAACGAATCGAGCTCCTCACAAGTCAACAATTGGTATCAGAGCTTGGCTCAATCGAAGGGAATTAACATCCTATTGAGAAGATCCGGCAAGCTCGATCAATATTTCATCAACCGGCTCAAATGGTACAATCAATCGACAAACCGCCTTTCTTCGACGGAACCCACTATGCCCATTGGAAGACAAAGGTGAAGTTCTTCATCAAATCTAGAGATTACAAGCTATGGGACATAGTTGAAGATGGTCTGTTCATGCCTGAACGAAGCAAAGTGGAGTGGAGTGCCGACGATCGCAAGAAGATGAAGGTTAATTGCAAAGCCTTGCACATCTTGTTTTGTGCTTTTGGCCCAACCATCTATGAGAAGATGTCTTCTTGTGAGAGTGCTGAGGAGGTATGGGACAAACTTGAAGTCACATACAAGGGAACCAATAAAGTCAAGGAGACCAAGATTGGGCTCTTAACCTTAGAGTATGAAAACTTCAAAATGGATCCAGAAGAGAACATCGAGAAGATATTTGATAGGTTCTCCACTATCACCAATGGTCTCAAAGGCTATGGAGAAGCTATCCTCTTCCCGGAGGAAAAGCTTGTTCGAATGCTCATCTACTCATTTCCAAAGTCTTGGGACTCAAAGAGGACCGCCATCATCGAAGCCAAGAATTGGAAGACCTTGAAGCTTGATAAACTCATGGGGTCACTCCTTACACATCAAATCATGAAGAAGAATAAAGAAGATGAGAAAAAGATGGAAGAAATTAGAGCTATGGGAGAGAAGAAAATCAAAGGGCTAAGCATCAACGCAAGTGCCATGGCTCTCAAATCCTCCACTTGCCAACATGTCTACTCAAGTGAAGAGGAGGATGAAGAAGAAGAGATAGTTCATCTCTTCAAGAAGTGTGCCATGTTCATGAAGAAAGCTTTGAGAGAGCTTGAACGAGATTCCACGAAAAAGGAGAGGGCAAGCACTTCAAGCCATAAGAAGAAGGCACATGTGGCTACTTGGAGTGATGAGGACTCCACCGACGATGAACAAGCCAACCTTTGCCTTATGGCCATCGAAGAAGATTCAAGGGTAACTTCTAATTCATCTATTTCATGTTCTTACTCTTTTGATGAATTGCAAGATGCCTATGATGATTTAGTTTTAGAGTTTAAAAATCACATTTTGAAAAACAATAAATTGATTTCAAAGTTAAAAATTCAAATTGACTTGATTTCTAAAACCAAACTTGAACTTGAAGCAAAACTCGAAGAGTGTGAATTAAAATGTTTTGATTTACAAAATTTTCTTCAAAAAGTTCAAGAAGAAAATGATTTGATTTCCAAAGAGCTTGAAAAGAAAAACAATTTTGGAAAATCAAACTTTTATGTAAGACAATCTAGTGCCCCTAGATTTGTAAAAGGAAAATGTTTTAGAAGTGTTTGGGTCCCAAAAGGACAAACCACTTCAATTAAAAAGGATGACATTAAAAAATGGATTCCAAAGGGGACTAAAATTTGTGCTACTAACGTTTATGGATCCAAAGCAATTTGGATACCAAAAATCACTTGATTGTCTTTTTCTAGGTGTGATGGAGATCTTCAACAAGTCAAACATTGAGGGGGAGCTCCATGCACACAAGGAAGAACACTTGAAGAAGGAAGGCTTCACATCCTCCCTTGGGTTCAAGTGTTGGTAAAAATCTAGTTGTTTTTTATTTCATTTGATTTATTTCTTTTTATTTCAAATAGATGATCATATATGTTGGACTAACATCTTTAATGATGCTTTGAGTAAGGGTGAGCCATTTTAAAACCAAATTCCTATTTTTGTAAAATTTTACCTCTATTGTTATTTTGAACTTAATATTTTAATTTCTTTTTGATATAACAAAAAAGGGAGAAATGGTTTGAAAAATTGAATTTTCAAATGAATAAGGGGGTGCTTATTTGATTTCAAATCTTTAATCTCTTATTCAAATTTTTAAAGTTAAAGGGGGAGAATCCCAAACAATTTTTCAAGATAGTTTTATTATATCAAAAAGGGGGAGATTGTAGAACTAATGTTTTGATATAATAATTGAAAAATGTTTTGGACTGATTTAAAAAGTATTTAAAACAATTTCCAAAGTCCAAATAACTTGAAACTATGTTCAGGGGTGTTTTTCAAAGGGTTTTAAATGTTTTCAAAAGCCAAACTACACAAAACTGTCTAGGTGTTTCGAAACACCCTAAGGTGTTTCGATACGGGGGATTCCAGAAGCAAAAACGTTTCGATACTCGTATCGAAACGAGCTTTCCCTAGATGAGAATTTTGCCAAGCGTTTCGAAACGGGCTCTACCGTTTCGATACGCCTACATGGCTTCGACCACAACGGTCATAAACCCCAACGGCTATTTCCCAACTAACATTTAAATGCAGAGCGTTTCGATACGGATCTAGGCGTTTCGATACGTGTTTCGTAATGGCCAGGGGCGTTCCGAAACGGATGCCTTGTCAGACTGCAACGGCTCTTTCTACTTAAAGGGTGTTTCGAAACGGATTCGAGCGTTTCGAAACGGTGAGCTACAGAACTACATTTATGGTGGGAATTAAAGTCCTCAACGGCTCCAATTCAATCCCAACGGCTAGTAACGGCTACAAACTCATCAAGGAGTATAAAAGGGACCTTCAAGCATCAAGTAAAGGCTAATGCTCATATTGTCAATCAACAAATGATCGAGAATTGTCTTAGAGCTTAAATTGTCATTTATTGTATAGACAAACACTAGTGAGCAAAAATTGTCAAATTTGCTCAAGTGTTTTAGGTTTTGGGTGAGCGCTAAATTGTGTAAACAAATACCTATTAGAGGGATTTAAGTTTGCTTATTGTTTCTCTTTGTAAAAGAGGGTTTTGATCAAGGCTTTGGGTAGAAAGCTTGATCGTGTATAAGGGTTTCCTCCTAAGCCTAGAAAAAGGGACGAATCAATAGTGTATTGATTGGAAATCCTTAGTGGGGAGCTAAGGTAGTGGATATCAACCTTGGTTAGAAGGTTGAACCACTATAAATCATTGTGTCAACTATCTTTTTAGCTTCCACAACCCTTCCACCCAATAATCCACCTCTCCACCACTTGGTGAGCCATATCGGTTGAACGAATTGAGCTCCTCACAACTCAACATAATTAGGTTGAACCACTATAAATCATTTGTTGTTGATCTTCACACTCCTGCTTGCCTAGGTAACTGTGTCTAGGAGGGTGGGTTAGAGCCGCTTGAGGTTGCTTGCTTGGTTAATTGCGATCAAGAGGGTACCGAGGATAATTTATCCATCTATCTTTCATCTCCATTGTCATCGTTAATCTTCAGCCATCTTTTCACCGATCCAACATTTGCGCAAACATCCTTATTCGCTTCTGCAAGCTCAAGTTTCGCGTATACGAGGTTGTGTCCGTATCATGTATGAAGCTGACTCTCACCCTTCGAAGGCTTGGTATGGCTTTAAACTGATTCCCATATGTCACGAGACTTATTTTTTTCTTCGTTGAGCACCTAGCTAAGGATTGCTTGAAAAGGAATGAGTTTTTCAAATCTCGATGGGTTCAATTAGCGTAAGTTGTTATGCTGCAAGTTTTTATTTAGTTGTTACCTTGTTAAGTAGTTAATAAATTTAGGTGAATGGTCTATTTTATAGAGAGTTTTTTTTGTTTCTTTTGAATAGTTGTTTTGTTAAACCATAGGAGAATGAAGCAAGGTCCAATTTGTTCTAGTTTTTGTTTAATGACTGGTTTGGAGTAAAAATTGTAGTGAGGATATGTGGTGTTTAGTGGTGGGACGTATTTTCTTCTTTTGAGTCGTGGAGTTTGTATTGACTGTTTCGATAGGTTGTATTTAGACATTACCCTAGTTTTGTGCACTATTTTTCTTCCATTTAGGTTTAGGGAGGTTTTTTAATGAGGCTCACATCTCAGGTTGGTATTTTACTTAATAAAATAATATTTTTGTTGAGCAAAAAAATCATTATCATGCATATGTTTATGACCATCTTATAGATTGTGTAAACCACTTATGAATATTGATTCAATTTGTATTGTATAATAATTAGAGACGGAGTTCTCTCGTGGTTCAAAAGGATCTAGGTACCTATTATAAATCTCAAATATCTGATATATTTTGATTTAATACTAATTTAGCTTTTGTCAAAGTTAAGTATTTAAACTTAAAAAAATACAATGACTTATTAAATATTTAATCAAGTAAAGGATGGACTAAAGAATGAAGAGTCTTTGCCCTTAATTTTTTGTCTAATAACAATTTAAGTCCTTATAAGTTTAAATATTATACAAATAAGGTCTTGCCACTGAATTTAAAGTTAAAATACACAATAGATCATTGCATTTTTTAAATTCAATATTTTGACTATTTAAATGTTAGATCATGGTTTCATCTCTAATAATAAGGTTTAACTATGGGTATCCAACTCATGGCTGACTAATTTGAATTGAGTATTGTAGAGGCCCATTATGGGGATGACCTTCTCAACCCAGTTTACTTTATTCACAACAGTGGAATTCAAATCCTTGATCTTGATTAAGGGATCTAGTGCCTCATCTAGGGTGCTAATTGAGTTGAGCAACTCGAACTCGACTCGGTCAACGCTCGACTCGAATTGAATCGATTCAAACTCGAGCTCGACTAGATATCTTAACGAGTTGAGTCAAGCAAGACTCAACTTGATTTGATAAGTTCATGAGCAGCTTGTTAATTTATTTGTAAGTTTTTTATGATTTTTTGGTTGTTACCTTAAAAACTTATGTTCTGAGAAGTTTAAATGCTAGTTGAAAACTCTAGAAAAGTTCAGTGGCTTACTAAGTAATTTACACACCAAATATTTGAGTTCAAATTTCCAAACTTTATGTATTTACCGATGTTAACGAGAACGAGTGGAGTAAAATTTTATCGAGCTTATCGAATATATAGTCGAGTCGAGCAAAATTCAAACAATTTTCGATTCGAGTCGAGCAATACTCAACTCGCAGTCGACTCGCTCAATAAATACCCCTAGCGTCATCTCACTAAATCAACTAGATGATGGTAGTTAAAACTAATGATATTAACAAAAACAACTAATAAAAACTTACAAGTTTAACCTGTTAAAATTGATGACACGACAATAGACAACCTATAAATGTTTGATATGTGTATAAAATGTCACATCATAAAAGCTTTATTAATTTTAGGGTAAACATCATCACCGGTCCCTAAATTATTCTCATTTTCCTATTTTGACCAACAAGTTATTATTTTGTGCAAAATCGTCACAAGTGATATGGATTTTTCTTATTTTGGTCACTAATGTTACTTTTATCATGTTTTAGTCACCAATCTATTGCTTCTTTCTTATTTTGATCACTAACTATTCTCGCTTTCCTATTTTTCTCTGAGTTTTTTAACGACAGATGACCAACATAAAAAATGTAATGTTAGTGATTATTTTACAAAAAAAATAATAGTTTGATGTCCAAAACATGAAAGCAGAAATTGTTTAGTGACTAACGATGATGTTTACCCATAAATTTAGCTACATGAGCTAATCGGGGTTAACGACTAGCAACTTGGGGTAAAATATCTAAATCATCAATCAACTTTGCTCTATGACATATTTTAGTCACTGAACTTTAAAAATGACCAATTTACTCATTGAACTTTAACATTGACCTATTTTGGTCACTCTCGGAAGACATGGATTATTTTTTTGGGTAAAGTACACAGACGGTCACTAAACTATACCCGAAAAAACAAAATGGTAACCAACCTTTCAAAAATCACAAAATGGCAATTAAACTTTATGTTTTATAACAAAACAGTAACTAGACGTTAAATTCCGTTAAGTTTCTGTTAAAACTTTGGTATAATAACATATTTAGTCCTTCAACTTTATACAGTCAATTAATTTAGTCCTAATTTGAAACAATTCACTAAATTTAGCCCTTTTTATTTAAGCATTCTTTCAAATTGGTCATTAAAGCAAAATTTCAAAGTATGATACATGATAAATAATTACAATTAAATTCTTATAGGAACTCGAAAACTCGACTCGACTTGGCTCGAATCGAAAAAATTCAAATAAAGTTTGAGTTGTAAAATATGACGCGTCAACTCGAATAACTCGAAATTTTTTGACTCGACTCGATCAAACGCCCACCTCTATCTTAAGATATGACGTGTCAACTTGAATAACTCGAAATATTCTTATATTTTAAATCATTTTTTCTTTTAATCGAATATTTTTTAAAATATAATATTTAATATTTTCATATTTATATCACATCGAATATTTAATAACTACTTTAAATATATGATTTAATTTAAAAATATTCGATTGAAAAGAAAAAATTGATTTAAAATATTCGAATATTTAATTAAATTTTTATAGGAACTCGAAAACTCGACTCGACTTGATTCGATTCGAATAAAAAAATTTCAAATAAAGTTTGAGTTGTAAAATATGATGCTTCAACTCGAATAACTCAAAAAATTTTGTACTCAACTCGGTCGAACGCTCACCTCTATCTTAAGATATGACGCGCCAACTCGAATATTCGAATATTTTAAATCATTTTTTTCTTTTAAATCACATTGAATATTTAATAAATACTTTAAATATTTTATTTAATTTAAAAATATTCAATTTAAAAGAAAAAATTAATTTAAAATATTCGAATATTTAAAGTAGTTATTAAATATTGGAAAATTTAAAAGAAAAATATTTAATGTAGTTATTAAATATTCGAATATTTTAAATCTATTATTTTTTAAATCGAATATTTAAAGAAGTTATTAAATATTCGATGTGATTTAAATATGAAAATATTAAATATTCTATTTTAAAAAATATTCAATTTAAAAGAAAAAATGATTTAAAATATTCGAATATTTCCAATTATTCGAGTTGATGCATCATATCTTAAGATAGAAGTGAGCGTTCGATCGAGTTGAGTCAAAAAAATTTCGAGTTATTCGAGTTGATGCGTCATATTTTACAACTCAAACCTTATTTGAAATTTTTTCGATTCGAATCGAGTCAAGTCGAGTTTTCGAGTTCCTATAAAAATTTAATTAATTATTCAAATATTTTAAATCATTTTTTTTCTTTTAAATTGAATGTTTTTAAATTAAATCAAATATTTAAAGTAGTTATTAAATATTCAATGTGATTTAAATATGAAACATTAAATGCTCTATTTTAAAAATATTCGATTTAAAAGAAAAAATAATTTAAAATATTCGAATATTTCGAGTTAACACGTCATATCTTAAGATAGAGGTGAGCGTTCGATCGAGTCGAGTAAAAAAATTCGAGTTATTCAAGTTGACACGTCATATTTTACAACTCAAACTTTATTTGAAATTTTTTCGATTCGAGTCGAGTCGAGTTTTCGAGTTCCTATAAAATTTAATTGTAATTATTTATCATGTTACCATACTTTGAAATTTTGCTTTAAGGGCCAAATTGAAAGAATGCATAAATAACGAGGGCTAAATTTAGTAAATTATTTCGAATTAGGACTAAATTTATTGACTGTATAAATATGAAAGACTAAATGTGTTATTATACCAAAGTTTTAACAGAAACTTAACGGAATTTAACGTCTAGTTACCATTTTGTTATAAAACATAAAGTTTAATTGCCATTTTGTGATTTTTGAAAGGTTGGTTACCATTTTGTTTTTTCGGGTATAGTTTAGTGACCGTCTGTGTACTTTACCCTATTTTTTTATTATGACATGTCAATTTTATTAAGGGTAAAATGCACAGATGATCACTCAACTATCTTCTCACTCCTATTTTTCTCACTCAAATTTCAAAATTTTCAATTTACTAACTAAACTTTTGAATTGCTCCAATTTTAGTCCCTTTGAATTATTTTATTAATATTTTCATATGATATGGCACATTTTATTATTAAAATATAAAAATAATTTAAAATAAAATAAAAATATATTTTATTATTATAAAATAAAAAATAATTATATTTTATACCCAAATCCACCCAAACCCTAAACCTCAAATTACAACCCACCTTCTCCTTCCCTATCGATCCCTATCCCCAAACTAACCTGAGATTAGATTGATGTTCATTAAAATTTAGCTGCAAAACAACAAATATGTTGCCCCACTCTACTAGTTGTATTGGAATTAGATCATTAAATGCTAGTATCTTCGATCCTCATGGAAGCAGTGACGATGCTTTGCAAAATAAAAATTCCCCTGTATTTGGAAATGTATAGCGCAGTAAACAAGAGAAGTAAACTAACATGAGTAATGGTGTCATATCTAGAAAAGACATAAAGAAGATTGTTGATCAGAATAACAGCCCCATCAAGACGAGAAAAAGGAGCAGTTGCCTTCTTCTCCCATTTGAGTTTAGGTGGTGCTAGGATGCGAATGGAGAGGCGTTGGAAGAAAGAAGAGATCAATTACTGGAAATAAAAATAGAAAGAGAAGGACTGAAGGTAGGGGATGGAGAAGAATCTCAAAATAAATTAGCAATGAGTTTGTTCCCAATAGTCCAACGCAAAGTAATACGAATTTCGATGTTCCCGACGGAAGTTGTTTCCCTGTCTGTCTCATCATCTCATCTATTTTTCCTTGACTTCTCTTTCGTTTTTGGGTTCAAGTTGCATTTTGCACTTAAAGTCTAATCTCGAGGTTGGTTAGGGATATGGAAGGAGTTGGGGTTGTAATTTGAGATTTAGGGTTTGGGTGGATTTGGGTATAAAATATAATTATTTTTTATTTTATAATAATAAAATATTTTTTATTTTGAATCATTTTTATATTTTAATAATAAAATGTGCCATATCATATGAAAATGTTAATAAAATAATTCAATCGGACTAAAATTGGAGCAATTCAAATGTTTAGTTAGTAAATCAAAAATTTTAAAAGTTGAGTGAGCAAAATAGGAGTGAGAAGATAATTGAGTTATCATTTGCGTATTTTATCATTATTAAAAATGATATATCATAATAAAATAATCCATATCATCGGGGAGTGACCAAAATAGGTCAATATATAAAGTTCGGTGCGTAGATTGATCGTTTTCCTGTTTTGACCAACAAATTATACTTACAGTCTAAGTTTTTTAACGTTAGATGACCAAAAAATGTGATGTTAGTAATTATTTTAAAAAATAATAATAATTTGATATCCAAAACATGAAAGCAGAAATAGTTTAGTGACTGACGGTGATGTTTACCTATAAATTTAACTACACGAGTTAATCGGGATTAACGGCTAGCAACTTGGGCATGAGATCTTTCATCAAATTTGACTATTTTTTACAACGACACAATCAATGTTTTCCTCTAGTTCTCCGCAAGTCTTGGGTGCGAATTCAGTCCGTGCCCTTAATCCGATCGGTGTTGATATCGGTGATCCCTCTGTGCCGGTGAATGCAACTACGACCACTCCGATTTCTTCTTTAGAGGTCAATCCTGATCAACTTGTTCTCGCGGCTACTACAGTTATCCCTGTGCGACCAGTTTTGTCCGATGCCCTGAATGATCAGCCTTCGGCAAAGGAACTTAGAGGATGTGAGACCATCCCTACTGCTGTTTCGATGGCAGAGGCGAGTGTTACAGTTGTTCACCCGGTTGTTGTTTCCGGTAACCCTACTGATGATGTATGCCAAAGTGACGGGGAATTGTTATTAAGCGGGCTGTGAGACCCTCCTTCCGTGACATAATGACTGGTGCTGCCACAACCACTCCCCGCAAATCTTTCATTGAGGATTTGGATGTTGTTGTTCCAGATGAGGACGTAACACTATCAACTAAGGGCACGATTCCTGCAATTAACTTTTCAGAGAAGGTACATTGTTCTATTGATAAGAAACTTGAACAATCGGTGGTGGTGTGACTCTTAGGGAGAACGATAGGTTTTAAGGCTTTATTGAATCGTATAGAGTCACTATGGAGGCCTTCTGGGGAGATGCGACTAATTGACTTAGATAATGACTACTACTTAGTTCGTTTTGCCCTAAAGGATGACCTTGACAAGGTTTTGAATGGCAGTCCTTGGGTAGTTTATGGATCATACCTTACCATGCAGCCGTGGTGCCGTGAGTTTTCAACGGAAGAGGATCACCCAATGAGAATTATGGTTTGGGTAAGACTCTCTGGTTTACCGTATAGATATTATACAAAAAGCTTGTTTTGCCATATTACAGGAGTGTTGGGGCAAGTTGTTCGGATAGACTACAACACTAGTGAGGCAAATAGAGGTCGTTTTGCTCGACTTGCGGTGGTTGTGGACTTGGGAAAACCATTAATGTCAAGTATTCTTATTGACGGCCGTCTACAGAAAATCGAATATGACAGTCTTCCTCTCATTTGTTATGGTTGTGGGAAGTACGACCATTCAAAGGAAGCATATGGCATCGATTTGCCTCAGCCGAGTGAGATGGTGCATCAGGCTAATGGAGTAGGGGACAAAGAACTCTATGGTCCATGGATGCAAGCTAATACTAAATGAAGGAAACCTCAAGCTCAACGCCAAAGCTCTGTTAAAGGGTTGCCGAAATCAGTTTCTAAAAATGTTTCGCATGGCTCTCGTTTTGCAGCATTAAAGTCGGATAATGTTATGCAGGTTAGTGATGACCATATGGCTCAAGAATCTGTTGTTCCATTGGATACAATTATGAGGAGTCGTGGCTCTGCTCTCTCTGGTGTTAAGGACTATACTAAGGAGGCTATTGAATCAAGCAAACATGTCGTGGAGCAAACTGGCCATAAGGGAGAGAAGCATGGGACTAAAATACTAAGGGAGGCGAGGAGTGAGGAGTGTTCTAATGCTCCATTGTTTGTTTCGAGTGTGAACCCCAAGTCAGTTGTGTCTACATTGCGGATAGATCCAGTGAATTCCTCCTTGGACAAGGAGAATCATACAGCGGTTAAACTAGTAGAGCATCCTGCTCAACCGGCCCTTAAAGAAAGAAATGGCAGAATTCTTCCGATGTCAATTTCGAGCAACAACTTGAAGCATTCGAGTAGACCAATGGCTACTCTTAAGAGAGTTTCACGTAAATGGGTAAAATGTAAGAAGAAAGATGGTCACAGTTCTTCTAAGCCTCCTTTAGTGGAACTGGTTAAGGTTTTAACAGTGGAATTTGATCGAGCTAAGGCAAGTCTAGGTGATGCAACACACGCTGATGAGGTGGTGGAGAGTGCAACCACTAAGACTCAATCGGTTGTTAATGTGGTTGAAGTTCAATGGTGAAGTAATACAATATTTAACTCGGCAGAGGAGGCCGAGATGCGAGCTTGATTTCTCTCCTCTTTTTCACTCCTTAGTTATTATGGTTAGGGTTATTTCATGGAATGCTCAAGGTGCTCTCGACACCGATTTTAATCGTTATTTCAAATTGTTTGTTAGATTGAAGAAGTCGGATATATTTGTGGTCTTGGAGCCGTGAATCAGTGGTGCAAAAGCGGACTCATTTATTCGTCGGTTGGGTTTTGGTTATTCTTACAGGGTTGAGGCTACAGGTTTCTCCGGTGGTATTTGGGTTTTATGGCGAAACACAATATCTTTTGACGTGGTGGCGATATCAAGCCAGTTTGTTCATGGTTTGGTTTCGGTTTCGGGAGCTCATAATAGTTTTTTCATCACCTTTGTGTATGCTAGCCCCGACCAAAGGCGGCGAAGGGGTCTATGGGAACAACTTCTAGCTCTTAAACCGGTCAGTGGATGGTTTTGGGCCTTAGGTGGTGATCTGAATGTTATTGAAAGCCTTTCAAAATGTGATGGGGGTTCGCAACGCCGTAGTGAGGTCTGTTCTCTATTCACAGATTTTGTTTTTACATTCGGGCTTCTTGATATGGGTTTTCATGGACCTTCGTTCAAATGGAAAAGGGGTGACCTATCGCAAAGGCTGGATTGTTTTATATGTAACACGGAGTGGTATAGTACATTTCCTAACTCGGAAGTTTTTCAACCTTTTCGATACTTGATACAAATTTTTATGGTAACAGTTTCTCTCCTCGACCTTTTCGATACTTGGCTGCATGGAATGATCATGCTCAATTTCAACCTTTTTTAGAGAATATGTGGAATACAGATCTTCCTATGTAGGAGAATGTTATTAATTTCCAGCATGAAGCTAATATGTAGAATGATACTATTTTCGGTCATATTGGTAAGAGGAAAACGCTTCTCATGTATCGGATTAAAGGTGTTGAGAAGGCGCGAAATAATTCTGATTCTTCATTCTTGTCAAACCTTGAGGATGAACTAAAACATGAATTAAGTCAAATCCTTAAGCAGGAGGAAAGTATGTGGCATTCAAAAGTCAAGGGTAGAGTGGATTGTTAATGGGGACCGAAACACCTCTTATTATCATCGAAGTACCATGATCCGCAGGAATCGAAATAATATTCGTGTGCTTCAACTTGATGATGGTTCTTGGTGTGAGGATTCGAGCACTTTAAAAACACATGCAAGTGAATTCTTCCAAGCTTTGTACACAAGTGAACCAAGGAATGATGTCTTACCCGTGGCCTTAAATGATTTTCACCAATTCAATCCTCTTGAAGTTCGGTCCCTCTCCTTACCAATTACACGTGAGGAAGTGAGGAATATGTTCTTCGATATGGCGCCTCTTAAGGCTCTAGGTTGGGATGGCTTACCGGTTTGTTTCTTCCAAAAGAATTGGGCAATAATTGGTGAGTCTATCTATCGCATGATCTAGAATTTCTTTGTCGAGGGTATTTTGGAGAGTTGGGTCAACAAGACATTACTGGTTCTAATTCCTAAGGTGAGCAATCCAATCTCGATTAAGCAATTCAGGCCGATAAGCTTATGTACCGTTTGCTACAAGTTCATCTTGAAGATTATCGTTGACCGTATTAAGCCCTTTTTACCTATGTGGATTGATAAAACACAAGAAAGCTTCGTTCCAGGAAGGAACATAACTGATAATATAATTTTGGCATAAGAAGTTATTCACACAATGTCGCATGAAAATGGGCGTAAAGGATGGGTGGCAATTAAGGTGGATCTCGAGAAGGCGTATGATAGGATTGAATGGGATTTTCTAGAAGAGACTCTGATCCTTACTGGTATGCCTTCGTACTTCATTAATCTTATTATGATTTGTGTGCGATCAGTCTCGACACAGGTTGTGTGGAATGGTGAATTATCGGCGGGATTTCATCCAACAAGGGGCATTAGGCAAGGTGATCCACTATCACCCTACCTGTTTGTCCTATGCATGGAAAGGTTGTCTCAAGCCATTTCTAGGTTAGTTATGAATGGGTTGTGGATACCAGTTCGGCTATCTAAAGAGGGTTCTGGTTTATCCCACCTTTTTTGACCGACGACCTCATCTTGTTTACCGAGGCCTCTTGGGATCAAATGTTGGTGATGAAACACGTTTTGGATGATTTTTGTAACATTTCAGGTCATCGAGTGAGTTCATCCAAGATGCAAGTTTTGTTCTTGGTGAATGTAGATGTTTACATGCAATTGGGGGTGAATCAAATTTTGGGTTTTGAGGTGGTGAAGGATTTGGACAAGTATTTGCGCGTTCCACTGCTTCATTCTAGAGTGGATAAGTCGACTTATGCTTATTTGATTGATAATTTGCACCAACGGCTACCTGGATGGGCTTCTCAGTCTCTTACTTTAGCAGGAAGGATAACTCTAGCTAAATCTGTATTGCAATCTATTACAGTTTATGCCATGCAATCATGTCGGCTGCCAAAAGGGACTTGCGAGGAACTAGAAAAAATAATTCGCCGATTTGTATGGGGTGGCTCAGACGAGAAAAATGGCATTGCACTGGTGCGATGGGATGAGGTCCAAAAAAATATAACTGATGGAGGTCTTGGAATACGAGATCTTCACCAGCACAACAAGGCGTTCCTTATGAAAATTGGCTTCCAATTAGCCTCGGATGATAACAAATTATGGGTGCAACTGTTGGGACACAAGTATAAATGGACTGGAATTTTACCTACAAATTTACGAGGTAATCTTTGCTCGCGCCTTTGGAGAGGGTTACGAAATGTATGGGTTGTTATATATCGGAGCATTATTTGGAATATTCGTGATGGTTCTCGTGTGGAGTTTTGGAATGACAATTGGTCAAATATCAAAGTTCCTTTGTTTGAGTTTTGTAACATGACAGAATCTTTCGGCTCGACCAAAGTAAGTGAGTTTGTTACTGCAAGTGGAAGTTGGGATTGGGGTTGTTTAAAGCAGATTCTTCCAGAACAGATTTTGCATCTTATAGCTGCGATTCATCCCCAGATACGATGCTGGACGCTAATTCTATAGGTTGGAAATGGGAGGAGTCACATTCTTTTTCTACTCGTTCTGCTTGTGAAGCTTTAGAGAGGAGGGAGCCGTGTGATCCTCCATTGAAATGGCCGGACATTTGGTCCCTTCCGGCGCCACAAAGGGTTCGTTTCTTTATATGGCTTGCGATGCGTGAAGGTCTTCTCACGAACGCTGAAAGAGTGAGACGACATACATCGGCCGAGAGGACTTGTGGCATTTGTAAAGCTGATATGGAAACTGTAAGCCATGTCCTGCGCGATTGTCCAGCATCACAGCGTGTTTGGCAGGCGTTGATCCCTCGTTGCTCCATACCTTTGTTCATGGTTGAACCGTTGCAGTAATGGCTAAGTAACAATTTGACTTCAACAGCCATGAATGAAGTATGGGGTGTTAATTGGCCTTTGTTATTTTAAGTTGTGTGTTGGTTATTATGGAAGAGAAGATGCAGTATAATCTTAGATCCAACGTATGTTGAAAGGGTAGATTTTGCTCTTTATTGTGTTAATTTGGCCAAGGAGTTTGAAGCTGCAAGAAAGGTGCAGCCGAAACCAGCCCCAAGTATTAATCTGTCGAGCTGGGAGTGCCCAAGCAAGGGATGGGTTAAGCTAAACACATATGGCGCGGTTAATGTTCCCATCGGATCAACATCGATCGGTGGCGTGCTTCGAGATAAAGATGGTGGCTGGCTCTTCGGATTTTGTCGCAATATTGGTAGTTGTTCCATGTTATTGGCTGAGTTATAGGCGTGTTTTGAAGGTCTCCAACATGCATAGAATCTTGGATTTCGACGAGTTGTGTTGGAATCAGATAATTTAGAGGCTACTCACATAATTATTGGTACATCTTCTTCGTTAAAGACTCATGCCCATGTCTAAAAAATCCTTGATTTACTGAAGTTTTCGTGGCTCGTGGAAGTTCGCATATCCACCGTCAATGTAATAGAGTTGCCGATTGTATGGCAAGGTTGCGTCAAGTTGCACCACATGAGGGATGGTCATTTACAGATTTACCTGTAGAAGCTGCTTCAGCTTTACTGCTTGACTTGGGTAGTTAAAATCCAGCATGATGTTTCTGTATTAGCGGGAAAAATTGACTGTTTTTTTCTTTTTCAGAAAGAAAATACAAAGATTGATTACAACTTATAAAAGAAAAAGTAAAAATGGAAATGGAACGGACTCTCGAGCAAAGCTCGGCACTGCCTCCTAGCGTTAACAATCTCAGCCAAATCAAAAGTAGGTCAATTAACTTTTAAATATATAATTTGCTAATTTCATTTTTTAGTTAAAAGTTTGATCTTAGGGGATGCAAATATTACTCCAGGTTGAATTTATTACGAGGACGCATTTTTTAATAAGAAAAAGTGAGGAGTTGTCTAAAATTTATTGTCAATCAAAACTAATGTGATGTTATTTGTCAAGATTAAAATAGAGCGTCTCGTTGACATGGGCGGAATCATGAAATTTTCATTACAAAATTAGTTTTTGTCTTAAGGGTTTAATAAGTCTCTAAATTTTTGTAAAAAAATTAATTAAGTCCCAAAATTTATTTTGTACTCAATTAAGCTCTCAAACTCAAAAAGAAATCAATTTGGCCTTTTGACCAACTTTGAACGTTAACTTAACAGTATTTTTTGAAAAAATTTTAACATACGTCGCAACATGATAATGCCACATGTCGTTTCTAGGAATTTTTAAATTTTAAGTTTTAATATATATATATATATAAAGCAGAAAAAATTCTAAAAATTTAAAATTTTTGAAATTTCTAAAAAATTTTAATAATTATCTTTAAGTTATAAAAAATATTTTTTTAATTTCAAAATTTATTTAAAAGTAATAAATAATAATTTTCAAAATATTAAAATATTTTTAACAAAATAAAAAATTAAAATAATTTTTTTTTATTTTTTTAATATTTGTTATATAGTTTTAAATATATTTTAAAAATCAAAATAAAATTTATTGTTTTTATTTTTATTTCAAATTATTTTTATACTTGTTAAATAATATTTAATTTTTTATTTTGAAAATTATTTTTAAATAAATTTTGAATTTTAATTTTTTATATTTTAAAATGCTTTTTATAATTTTATATAATTTTAAAAAAATAAAAAATTAATATTCTTAAAAAATGAAATTTAAAAATTCATAGAAATGACAAGTGTCATTATCCTATTGTGACATGTGTCAGAAGAAAATTTTAAAAGAAATAAATCGTTAAAGTTAACGGTCAACGTTGGTCAAAAGGCCAAATTATTTTTTTTCTTGAGTTTGAGAGCTTAATTGAGTGCAAAAAAAAGTTTAAGGGCTTCATTAATTATTTTGTAAAAGTTTAAGGGCTTATTAAACCCTTAAGCCTTAATTTTTCAAAGTACTGTTATAATAATACTTTAACGGGTTTAAGTTTATGTGTATTAACTGACACTCCTATTCCTTAGCTATAGGGATAGAGTCAGAATTTAGAGGTGTGAAAAAACATAAATTTTGAAAGGAGGGGCAATTACACAATTATTTTAATTTTTTTAAAGAAAAATATAAGGAGTCAAAGGTAAGAAAAAATTCCCCTGCTGGAGGGGCAGCAACCCTATAACACCCCAAATTTGGGTCTAGATGTTTTAGAGTCCGAATCGGACCGGTCGGGAACGATTCGAATCCTAAAGGGAGGTTTAGGGAACACCTAGTTCGGGATGCTTTAAAAATATGGACAAATATCTAAAAATCCTCATTTAATATATGAATGATTATGGTGAAATCAATTTTACAAAATAAGGTTTGGAAATACTACATTTCGATGTAGTGACCAAATCGTAGTATTTGCAAAAGTTAAATAGTGATTGTTTTGTAAAGGATTGAAACTTTGAATCTTTAAGGAGCTAATTTTACCAAAATATTTTTAATCAGATTTCTTCTTAATTTGGGTGATTTTATTAATATTTTAATTAAAGGAAATAAGTATTAATTAAAAGGAAAACTATCTTTGACTTTTCATAACTACCTTTCATCAATTTTCTCTCATTTCATTTTCTCTCAATTTCTTTTCAGCCAAACACATTTCCTCCAGAAATTATCCTTTGATTTTCACTCCTTTTGATGAGATTTCAATCTCCTTTTGATTCTTAATCTTTTCCTCATCAAATCCTTTTGTTTTTACATTGGATTTTCAAGAAAACTTGCCCAATTCAAGGAGAAATCAACCATTAGAGGTAAGCATCATCCTTCTCCTCTAATGATCAGTTCTTTATTGAAATTCTCGAGTTATCAATCATTTGTTAATGATTTTTGAGTTACTTTAATGTTAAAAACATGAAATTGCATTAAAACTCAAGGTTTTTGGAGAGATCTTGATGGTTTTCGTGGTTGATGGTTAGACTCTGTTTTGAGTAGACCTGGCAAACTTGACCCGAGACCCGAAACCCGAACCGAATTACCCGAACCGAAACCCGATTTTGAACCGAACATGATGATTCGAAGTTGACCCGAAACCCGAATCGAACCGAATCGAACCGAACCGAACCGAAATTTTTTGTTGAACCGAAATGGACCCGAACCGAAATAGACCCGAACCGAATAGACCCGAACCGAATGGACCCGAACCGAATGCTACCCGAACCGAAAGCTGAACCGAATATTGACCCGATTTTAACCCGATTTTGACCCGATTTTAACCCGAATATCTATTGTTAACAATATAATAAATAATAAAATGAAGTATAGAAATTTGAGATCTTGGTGACCAATTTTATAATTTCATCATAAAATATAGCATAAAATTGAAATTGTAGACTAAATTGACAATTTGGAAGTGGAGAAATTTGAGAGTCCAATGATCAATTTTGTAATTATACCATATAAATAAATAGGGGTCAATTTTGGCTAAAAATTAAATCTTTGAAATTAAAATGAACGAAAATATCAATATATTAAATTAATAGATTAAATTACAAAGATTAGTCAATTTCAACTAAAAGTAAATTTTTAGAGACTAAATATCACTACGGGGGGGAGATTTCTATATCTGAAGTCTAAACCGTGGGAATACTTGTGACTAAATTAAATTAAACTAAAACTTAAAGTTGACTAAAATGTAACATTTTAAATGCAACATGACCTAAAAAGTAATTAATCTCTAGCTTAAAAAATTGGTGGCTTATTTCCCTCCAAAATTTTGTCTTTTCTCTCTCTATTTTTTCCAATTGTCTTTTTCTTTTTTTCAATCTAGCTTAAAAAATTGGTGGCTTATTTCCCTCCAAAATTTTATTTTTTCCCTCTCTATTTTTACCAATTGTCTTTCTATTTTTCTTGATTTAATTGAGTTTCAATTTAGATTAATTTAATTGAAATTTCACATTTAGTTTTAAAATTATTTTAATTATGTCCGTGGTTTATGCTTTTAGATTTTAGTTAATTCAATTAGATCCTAAGTTTAATAAATTAATTCATTTCAGACATTATTATTATTATTATTATTATTATTATTATTATTATTATTATTATTATTATTATTATTATTATTATTATTATTATTATTATTATTATTATTATTATTATTATTATAAACTTTGATTCAATATAATTATACAAAAAAAATTATATGGATACATGAAGCTTTGATTTAAATATTTAATCAAATTCAAATGCATAGATTGACAAGTTGAATTAGAATTAATCTCATACACCAATAACTCTAAACTAAACCATAAATACTAAACCTCAAACCTTTAACCCAACTCAAATCAAATTGACCCGAAAATTTAAATGTTGACCCGACCCGAAATTGACCCGAAATTGACTCGATTTTAACCCGAACCGAAAGCGACCCGAACGACCCGATTTTGACCCGAACCGAAAGCGACCGATCCGATATAGACCCGACCCGAAAACAACCGATCCGATTTTGACCTGATCCAATACCCGAACCAAATCCGACTCATCACAGACCCGAATTAGACCCGAACCCGAACCGACCCGAACCGAACCGAATCTAAACCGATTCTAGATAGACCCGAAATGACCCGAACCGAAACGACCCGAACCGAACCCGAACCGAATGACCCGATTGCCACCTCTAGTTTTGAGGTTGTTTTCTAATGTATTTTAGGTGTTAATTGATGTTATAAATGAGGTTTTATCAAACAAATCCCGAATAGGCTTGGATTCCCAAGTTTTGTATGCTAGAATGGTGGTTTTTGGGGTGGTTTTGGTGTTCTGTCATAGCTTGAGGTATAAGGACGAGTTTGTGGTGATTTTTTATGTTGATTGATGTTTAGAAATGATTAAAAGTGGTAGATCCTGGCTGAGCTTTGTTTTGGAAGAGTTTGGAGATGATTTCGGTTGTGTTTGGTAGCCGAAATGAGGTGCTTGAGTAGAGCAGCGAGTTTAGGTGTGTGGCTGGTGATTCCAATGCATGATGATGCATTAATCCTCTTCTCTTATGTGTTATAAACAAGGGAGACATCTTCAGACGCCTTTGGTGTTGATCCGAGAGCCTAGATAGCATTTCGGCGAGCAAACGAAACGTAATCGGTGAGTGCGAATGGTTTAGAAGTCCTTGAGGGATAAGAAACAAGGTTTGGGGATTTAGGAAAGGTTTGAAACACCTTCTTAAGTCCGGAAGTAAGTATTGGCTAGATTGCTCTCTTATATGTGGTGCTTGCCCCTAAAATGCTTTTACATGCTCATGGTTTGAGATAGATAAATTCCTACTGTTTTATGCATGATTTATAGCATGAGATGATGCTTGAGATGATTTTATTAAATAACATGTTGTATAGATGAGTTTTGAGCTCTTGTTTTTAAGCATGGCAAATGTTATGGTTTTGAAATGAGATGAGAATAATTTGAGAAATATTGCATGAAAAACAATAGGTGAGATGATGTTTTGACATAATATATTGGCATAGATGTTGCGATACTTACTAGATATAATTGATCGATCAATAGGATGAGAGTGCACTATAAACTAAAAATTCGTGCGTACTCTTTGGTTTAATCCAAAGGGAGAGAACCGATGATGGGCATTCCATCGGGTAGGACTTAGTGAAATACCCAAGCTTTTTGGCGATGAGAGATTCCGCCCTGTGAGTACGGTGATATGAGATTCCACAGGAAATTATGTTACTAGACAAGTGAGTGCAGTGATGTGAGATTCCACCAGAAGCGTCTAGTGGTTTGAGAATGTTGTCCGCATATCCGAGTAATAATGAGATGTGAAATGCCAATATAATTTATGAAAATGCTTTTGAATCACATGTACCTATTGATGAAATGATTTATACTATGAGAAATGGATATGAGATTTGTATATGAAATGATTTGGTTTTACAAGCATGTGTTTGGCTTTGCCATGAGATTTGCATTGGTCTAAATGCATGAGATAGATTTGAGGTACATGTGTTTTCAATGAAAAGTTTCTTTGAAATGGTTTTCAAGCATGAGATAGAAAGAGCATGTTGTAGAAAAAGTGTAACCCCCTTAACCCGGCCTAGACGGTTGACCCGAATTAAGAAAGTCACACGGGGAAAACCAAAGTCAACCCGAAAGTCAACCTTGATTAACGACCTTTTTTTTTCTTTTTAATCTTGTCTAGATGCACATTAGCCCTAATTGTGATCACACAAACATCATACTCAAAGATCACAAACATCAGAGATCAAACAGGGACCCAATTGAACAAATTACAACTTTAGGGACCAAATTGTAATTTCTGATAAATATGAGGACTTAACCCAAATTAATCTTACCAACTTGAAATTAGTCAGGTTTCATGCTTCTCTGTGAAATTTCAGCTCAAAAGGACTTCCCAAACTCATACAATTGCACAAACAAGATTCAGGACCAAAACGCAAACAATTCAAAATATTTAACCGCCAATGTCAGTCCCCAACGGTCACCCGTTCCGAAACAGGCAGAGCCCGTTTCGAAACACGGGCCGTTCCGCAACACGTATCGCAACGGAGGTCTGGCAGAGGCCAAATCGTTTCGAAACGGTGCATACCGTTTCGGACGCCTGGGTTCATTCAAGGCACCCGTTCCGAAACGGTGCACACTGTTCCGATACGCCCTGCACAAAATTGCTCCCAATGCATTCCAAAACATGCAATTGATCATTCAAACATGCTCCAAATGCCACCAAACTTTACCAGCATGCAATTCAACATATATAGGACATAGTTGCATCAACAATTCCTCAGAACAACATCATATGCAAAAAGCCCCAATTCTATAGGCATGCTTCCTACACAAGCTAGCTATTCAAGCACAAACTTCCAAAACAAGCATTTAATGATTCAACAAAAAAACCAGCATTCTCAACAACATTCAACAAACTCAGGGAGTTTAAAACCTCTCCCAAAACATACACATTGGTCCCCCATTGCCAAAGTATCAAAAGCTAAATGATCTTAGGAAAACCTTCCATACTTTGAGCTTTGCTTCCACTTGAATACTTGCCTTCCTTGCTGCCCTCAAAGAGCTCTAATGTTCTGCATTATTGAATTAAGAAAACGAAAGAGAGCGTAAGCAAAAGCTTAGTGAGGAATGCTCTTAAAACCATTCAATAATGCATTTAAAAACATTTACAAATCATGCTTTAAATCAACCTTTGCACATGCTCAAAAGCATACTTAAAACAAGCATCTCATGCTTCAACATAATATAACATGTCATATTGGCTCAAGTGATAGATTCCATTTCATTAAAACAAGTTCATCAACTTCCCAAGGACTTTTAAACACCTTGGCCCCAAGGACTTTTAAACACCTTGGCCATGGACTTTTAAACACCATGAATGAGGACCACACAAGGACTTTTAACCACCTTTGTGTCCATAGCTTGAATCACCCCAAGGACTTTTAAACACCTTGGCCCCAAGGACTTTTAAACACCTTGGCCCCATGGACTTTTAAACACCATGGAAAGGATCACCTAAGGACTTTTAACCACCTTAGTGTCCGCAACAAGAATCATCCAAGGACTTTTAACCACCTTGATGATCTTAAGAATACAAGGCTCACTCAAGGACTTTTAACCACCTTAGTGACCTTAACCTTTTCAAAACATCACTTGCCAATATACATCTTTTTCATCATTTATTCCACTGTTTTAAAGCATTAAACCAAGCCATATTCAACATGCATTTAAAAGCATCAAACCACATCTTATCAATGTACAAAAACAAGGAACTCTTACCTTGAGTTTCCTTCAACATATGGCTTACAACAACAGCAAAAACCATGCTAAATCATGCTTCCAAAATAGTAATTAAAACATGCAAATAACCATTTCGCATCACAACAAAATCATGGCCACCACTAAAGAGTAATTCCGAAAACTTACACTTGAGCTTAGCAAAGTTGTTTAGACTTAAACTAAGCTCCCAAGACATTGGTTTCAAAGCCGAAAACCCAATTTTCACAAACGCACTCACCGATTTCCACTTTGCTTCAAGCCAAAGCACCAAATCAAGCTTCCGGATCAACAACTCTTGGATCCAAAGATGCCTCCCCTGTTTTCAACACATCAAAGCAGAGGATTAATGCATCATCATGCATTAATTGCTTCAATGAAAGCACCTAAACTCGCTGCTCTCATCCACACACCATTTTCGGCCACCAAACACAACTGAAAATGCATCCAAACCACTTCTAAACAAAGCCCAGCCATAAACCAGCAAAACCACACATCCATAAACATCATATAACATCTAAAAACAACCTATCAACATCCTTAAACCTCCAGCAACATCAGATCCACAAGATCACCCCAAAAACAACCTTGAATCACAAGCTAAACTTAGGAAACTCAACCTATCCAGGATTGCATTAATCAAAACTCAATTCCTTATCAATTTAGAGTTCATTTAACATCAAAAACACATCTCAAATCACAGATTAATCAGATCTAACGAAAATCATCAAAAATCATCAAATCTTGCATTATAAGCCAAGATCCATTTCACCACTTAAAAACCTTTAATTAGACATCAATTAAGGATTGAAAACTTAGGAATTTCAGTAAAGAACTGATAGTTTAGAGGAGAAGGACGTTCTTACCTCCAAACTTGAGTTTCTCCTCTTTTTGGAATCAAAAATCTTGTTGAATCAAGTAGCAATTAAAGAGGTTTTGAAGATATGTTGATTAGGAATCAAATGAGAGTTGAAAGGAGGGATTTAGGTGAGAAAATCAGATCCAATTCTCTGGAGAATAGGTGTTTGGGTTGAGAGAAAATGAGAGAAAGAAAATTGAGAAAAGTTGGTTACAAAATCCAAAAATAGCCAAATGGCTTTCCCTCCACTTTTAATATCATTTAAAATCAGAATTTAGTCTTAAAATATCTTAGAAAAATCTGGAGAAACTCCCTTTGGGTAAATAGCTCCTTAAAGATTCAAAGTTTCAACCCTTTATAAAACAGCCATAAAACTTTCGAAAATTACATTTTGGTCACTAGCCAAAATGTCACCCTTCCGAAACTCATTTTCCAAAATTGATTTCACAGTTCACTTAATTATATTAAAAGATGATTTTAGAACATTTTTTCATATTTTTAATGCAACCCGAACTAGGCTTTCCTAATTTCACCTCTTTAGATTCGAACAGCACTTTGACCGAACCGGTCAACGCTCAGACTTCTAAGCCCAAAACCGGGGCATTACAACTCTCCCCCCCTAAAGAAATTTCGTTCTCGAAATTTACCTGAAGGAAAGAGATAAGGAAACTGCTTCAGCATGTCTTCCTTCCGCTCCCACGTGGCTTCCTCAACACCTCGATGCTTCCACAGCACTTTCACCAACTCAATGGTCTTGCCACGAAGAACCTTGCTATCCGAATCCAGAACCTTCACCGGTTCCTCATCGTAGGTCAAATCCGGATTCAAAACCACTTCCTCCACATGCATCATATGCGAAGGATCAGATCTATACTTCCGGAGCATAGAAACATGGAACACATCATGAATCTTCTTCAACTCCTGAGGTAACCTCAACCGATACGCAACAGGACCCACTCGCTCAACAACCTCATATGGTCCAATGTATCTAGGGCTCAACTTACCCTTCCGGCCAAACCTCATCACCTTCTTCCAAGGCGAAACCTTCAAGAACACACGGTCACCCACCACATACTCTATCTCCTTACGCTTCAAATCCGCGTAAGACTTTTGCCGATCAGAGGCAGCCTTCAACCGCTCACAGATAAGCTTCACCTTCTCAGTGGTCCCTTTCAACAAAGCCGGCATCGAAACCAACTTTTGACCAGTTTCAGCCCAACAAAGAGGAGTCCTACACTTCCTCCCGTACAAAGCCTCATAAGGTGCCATCTGTATACTCGCCTGATAACTATTGTTATAAGCGAACTCAACCAAAGGCAGATGCTTCTCCCAAGAACCTTGGAACTCAATCACGCAGCACCTCAGCATATCCTCCAAGACCTGGATAACTCTCTCAGACTGACCATCCGACTGAGGATGATAGGATGTACTGAAATGCAATCTTGTACCCAAAGCTTGATGCAAACACTGCCAGAAACGCGATGTGAACCTCGGATCCCTATCCGACACAATCGAGTTAGGCACACCATGCAGCCTCACAATCTCAGCAATGTACAGCTCTGCCAGCTTATCCAAAGAAAACGTAGTATGCACAGGCAAGAAATGCGCACACTTCGTCAGGCGGTCCACAATCACCCAAACAGAGTTCTTCTTTGATGGAGACAGAGGTAAACCAGATACAAAATCCATGGTAACCCTCTCCCACTTCCATTCAGGGATTTTCAACGGTTGCAACAACCCAGAAGGAACCTGATGTTCAGCCTTAACTCGCTGACACACCAAACACTTGCTCACAAACTCTGCAACATCCTTCTTCAAACCCACCCAATAGTACTCATCACGAAGATCACGATACATCTTAGTACTACCAGGGTGCATAGCAAAAGGACTACTATGACCTTCAGTCAGAATAGCACGCCTCAACTCAGCATCAGCAGGCACTACTATTCGACTCCCAAAACACAACACTCCATCATCATTAAAACAGAAATCCGAAGGCCTACCCTCCGCGATATCTTGAACATGAGACACCAAGGAATCATCCAGCAACTGCTTATCCTTGATCAACTGAACCAACGATGGTTTCACCTGCAACTCAGCAACAAGACCACCATCTCGCGATATGCTCAAGCTAGCAAACATAGCCCTCAGCTCAACAGCTACCTTCCTACTCAAGGCATCCGCAACAACATTAGCCTTTCCAGGATGGTACTCAATTGTCAGATCATAATCCTTGAGCAACTCCAACCAACGCCGCTGCCTAAGATTCAACTCCTTCTGTGACATCAGATACCTCAAGCTCTTGTGATCCGTGTACACATTACACTTCTCACCATACAGATAATGCCTCCAGATCTTCAGAGCAAAAACCACTGCTGCCAGCTCAATATCATGCGTAGGGTAATTACGCTCATGCACTTTCAACTGCCGCGATGCATAAGCCACCACCTTACCCTCTTGCATCAGCACACATCCCAAACCAACATAGGATGCATCACTATAGACCACAAACTCTTTCCCTGATTCAGGCTGAACCAAGATAGGAGCTTGCGTCAAAGCCATCTTCAGCTTCTCAAAAGCCTGATGTCTCGCTTCTGTCCACTCATACTTAACATCCTTCTGCAACAGCTTCGTCAAAGGAGCAGCAATCTTGGAAAAACCATCCACAAACCTTCGGTAGTATCCTGCCAAACCAAGGAAGCTACGGACCCCATGAACAGACTTAGGAACCTTCCAGTTCATCACTGCCTCAATCTTCTGAGGATCAACACGAATCCCCTCAGCTGAGACCACATGCCCAAGAAACACCACCTCCTTAAGCCAGAACTCACACTTGCTCAGCTTAGCATAAAGCTGATTCTCCAACAAAGCTTGCAAAACAATCCTCAAATGCTCTTCATGCTCCTCCTCAGTACGCGAGTACACGAGGATATCATCAATGAACACCACAACGAACTTGTCCAGGTATTCATGAAACACACGGTTCATCATGTCCATGAAAGCAGCAGGAGCATTTGTCAAACCAAACGGCATCACAAGGAACTCATAATGCCCATACCTTGTCCTGAAAGCTGTCTTACGCACATCCACATCCTTCACCTTCAACTGGTAATACCCTGACCTCAAGTCAATCTTAGAGAACACAGCAGCTCCCCGAAATTGATCAAAGAGATCATCAATCCTCGGCAAAGGATACCGATTCTTGATAGTCAACTTGTTCAGCTGACGGTAATCAATGCACATCCTCATAGTGCCATCTTTCTTCTTCACAAACAAGACCGGTGCTCCCCAAGGTGACACACTCGGCCGGATGAAACCACGATCTAGCAACTCTTGCAACTGCGTCTTCAGCTCCTTAGGTGCCATTCTATAGGGAGTAATGGACACAGGAGTTGTATTCTCATACAGCTCAATTCTAAACTCCACCTCGCGATTAGGAGGTAAACCAGGCAACTCCTCAGGAAAAACACCAGGAAACTCCTTCACAACCATGATATCTTGCACCCTCAACTCCTTAGAGCTAGGATTCATCACAAATGCTAGATAAGCTTCACAACCTTGCCTCAGCATCCTACTCGCCTCCAAGGTAGAAACAACATTGGCAAGAAACTTCACATTCTCACCAACCACCACCACTTCATAATCATCCGCAAGCTTAAGCGAAACACGCTTATTCTCACAATCCACAACAGCACGATGCTCAGCAAGCCAATCCATACCAAGGATTACATCAAAACCATAAAAGGGCAGCTCCATAAGATCAACATGAAAGACATGTTCTTGAACAACCAAGGGACACCTTCTATAAAGCTTTCGAGTCACAACAGTTTCACCAAAAGAACTAGTGACGCGAACACCAACATCCAAAGACTCAACAGGCAAACCAAGCAATTCAGCATGCTCATGCAAAATGTATGAATGCGTAGATCCAGAATCAATCAAGGAAAGCAATGACAAGGATTGCAAAGTAAAGGTACCTGCAATCACATCTGCATCATTCCTGCCCTCACGCTGAGCATACACCCTCGCTTGGCCTCCACCTTCAGGCTGAATAGCCACAACATGGGCTACTCCACGACCACCTTCCTCACGCCTCTGGAAATTACCACGGCCGTGCCCACGACCTCTCTGTGGTGCAGCAACAGCAGGAGCACGCATCTGATCACCAGCCAACCTCGGACAATCTCGCCTCAAGTGGTCTGTAGAACCACAATTCCAGCATCTATAACCAGCTGCCGCAACAGGAGCTTGCACCTCCCTCACAACACAAGGACAGTCACACTTCAAGTGACCTCGTGAACCACAGATCCAACAAGCACTAGGGTCAGCTCTAGCATTGCCCCCTCTAGCAGGTGCACCACCACCTCTCTTAGCTGAGGACTGATACCTCTGATCATGTCCCCTCTTGTTCCGTCCACCTCCGGAACTATACTCAGCAGCTCTCTTACCAGAACTTGCTCCAGCACCTTTCGCAGCCAAACTCAAATTCATCTCTATGTCCTTAGCTCGGCCCACCAACACATCAAAATCATCATACTCGGTGGCCAGCACATACATCTTCACCTCCGTTATAAGACCATAACGAAACCTTTCGCACCTCTCCCGTTCATCAGGAATAAGCTCAGGTGCATACTGACTGAGTCGCACAAACTGCACCTCATACTCAGCCACACTCATGCTCCCTTGGGTAAGAGTCATGAACTCACGTTTCTTCTCATCAAGATATCTCACACCAAGATATCTCCGCCTGAACACATTCTGAAAGAATGTCCAAGTCACATCAGCTTCAGCCATCCCAGAGATTGTGGTCGTCCACCATGTATATGCATCATCCTGAAGCAAGGATACCACACAACCCAACTTTTGCACATCCGTGCAACTCATCTGTCCAAGATTCGCTTGGTACTCTCTAGCCAAGCTTCCGAACTCTCAGCAGACATACCCCTGAACTCAGTCCCACCAAGACTGCGCAGACGCTCCAAAGGTAGTCTAACACCAGCATCTCCCTGATGCCCAGCTCCTTGAGCTCCAGCTACTGCTGCTCGAAAAGCACCCGCAATAGCTTGTACCAGCATCGTCATATCAGACATAGCTTGCCCCTGGCCAACCTCTGGCCCCGCAGCCCCAGCACCAGCTGCTGCAGCTTCAGCTCTCCCTCCCTCAGCACCACCACCACCAGGTGGAGGAGGGGGTAACACTGCACTACCCGTGTTCTCTTCATTTTCATTCTCATTCTGAGCCGCAGCTCGCACATTACCTCGTAACTCTCTACGTGGTTCCATACTTTTACCATGCAATCACAATGCAAATTAAACAAGTCAGGCCCAGCAAGGTAAGCAATCCAAGTATTCAAGCTCATTTTCATTCAAAATCAACATCATTTCATTAGCTTTTGTTTGGCAATGGGTACCCTCAGCATGCTACATCACAACATACAATTCACTTACACCCAAATCACAAGCCACTAAACATGCTTTCACACAACAAGAATACATAGCTCATATACCTCAATCATGCATACAAACATTCCCAATTACTCGAGAACTCAACTCTGATACCACCAAATGTAACCCCCTTAACCCGACCTAGACGGTTGACCCGAATTAAGAAAGTCACACGGGGAAAACCAAAGTCAACCTGAAAGTCAACCTTGATTAACGACCCTTTTTTTCTTTTTAATCTTGTCTAGATGCACATTAGCCCTAATTGTGATCACACAAACATCATACTCAAAGATCACAAACATCAGAGATCAAACAGGGACCCAATTGAACAAATTACAACTTTAGGGACCAAATTGTAATTTCTGATAAATATGAGGACTTAACCCAAATTAATCTTACCAACTTGAAATTAGTTAGGTTTCATGCTTCTCTGTGAAATTTCAGCTTAAAAGGACTTCCCAAACTCATACAATTGCACAAACAAGATTCAGGACCAAAACGCAAACAATTCAAAACATTTAACCGCCAATGTCAGTCCCCAACGGTCACCCGTTCCGAAACAGGCAGAGCCCGTTTCGAAACACGGGCCGTTCCGCAACACGTACCGCAATGGGGGTCTGGCAGAGGCCAAATCGTTTCGAAACGGTGCATACCGTTTCGGACGCCTCGGTTCATTCAAGGCACCCGTTCCGAAACGGTGCACACTGTTCCGATACGCCCTGCACAAAATTGCTCCCAATGCATTCCAAAACATGCAATTGATCATTCAAACATGCTCCAAATGCCACCAAACTTTACCAGCATGCAATTAAACATATATAGGACATACTTGCATCAACAATTCCTCAGAACAACATCATATGCAAAAAGCCCCAATTCTATAGGCATGCTTCCTACACAAGCTAGCTATTCAAGCACAAACTTCCAAAACAAGCATTTAATGATTCAACAAAAAAACCAGCATTCTCAACAACATTCAACAAACTCAGGGAGTTTAAAACCTCTCCCAAAACATACACATTGGTCCCCCATTGCCAAAGTATCAAAAGCTAAATGATCTTAGGAAAACCTTCCATACTTTGAGCTTTGCTTCCACTTGAATACTTGCCTTCCTTGCTGCCCTCAAAGAGCTCTAATGTTCTGCATTATTGAATTAAGAAAACGAAAGAGAGCGTAAGCAAAAGCTTAGTGAGGAATGCTCTTAAAACCATTCAATAATGCATTTAAAAACATTTACAAATCATGCTTTAAATCAACCTTTGCACATGCTCAAAAGCATACTTAAAACAAGCATCTCATGCTTCAACATAATATAACATGTCATATTGGCTCAAGTGATAGATTCCATTTCATTAAAACAAGTTCATCAACTTCCCAAGGACTTTTAAACACCTTGGCCCCAAGGACTTTTAAACACCTTGGCCATGGACTTTTAAACACCATGAATGAGGACCACACAAGGACTTTTAACCACCTTTGTGTCCATAGCTTGAATCACCCCAAGGACTTTTAAACACCTTGGCCCCAAGGACTTTTAAACACCTTGGCCCCATGGACTTTTAAACACCATGGAAAGGATCACCTAAGGACTTTTAACCACCTTAGTGTCCGCAACAAGAATCATCCAAGGACTTTTAACCACCTTGATGATCTTAAGAATACAAGGCTCACTCAAGGACTTTTAACCACCTTAGTGACCTTAACCTTTTCAAAACATCACTTGCCAATATACATCTTTTTCATCATTTATTCCACTGTTTTAAAGCATTAAACCAAGCCATATTCAACATGCATTTAAAAGCATCAAACCACATCTTATCAATGTACAAAAACAAGGAACTCTTACCTTGAGTTTCCTTCAACATATGGCTTACAACAACAGCAAAAACCATGCTAAATCATGCTTCCAAAACAGTAATTAAAACATGCAAATAACCATTTCGCATCACAACAAAATCATGGCCACCACTAAAGAGTAATTCCGAAAACTTACACTTGAGCTTAGCAAAGTTGTTTAGACTTAAACTAAGCTCCCAAGACATTGGTTTCAAAGCCGAAAACCCAATTTTCACAAACGCACTCACCGATTTCCACTTTGCTTCAAGCCAAAGCACCAAATCAAGCTTCCGGATCAACAACTCTTGGATCCAAAGATGCCTCCCCTGTTTTCAACACATCAAAGCAGAGGATTAATGCATCATCATGCATTAATTGCTTCAATGAAAGCACCTAAACTCGCTGCTCTCATCCACACAGCATTTTCGGCCACCAAACACAACCGAAAATGCATCCAAACCACTTCTAAACAAAGCCCAGCCATAAACCAGCAAAACCACACATCCATAAACATCATATAACATCTAAAACCAACCTATCAACATCCTTAAACCTCCAGCAACATCAGATCCACAAGATCACCCCAAAAACAACCTTGAATCACAAGCTAAACTTAGGAAACTCAACCTATCCGGGATTGCATTAATCAAAACTCAATTCCTTATCAATTTAGAGTTCATTTAACATCAACAACACATCTCAAATCATAGATTAATCAGATCTAACGAAAATCATCAAAATTCATCAAATCTTGCATTATAAGCCAAGATCCATTTCACCACTTAAAAACCTTTAATTAGACATCAATTAAGGATTGAAAACTTAGGAATTTCAGTAAAGAACTGATAGTTTAGAGGAGAAGGACGTTCTTACCTCCAAACTTGAGTTTCTCCTCTTTTTGGAATCAAAAATCTTGTTGAATCAAGTAGCAATTAAAGAGGTTTTGAAGATATGTTGATTAGGAATCAAATGAGAGTTGAAAGGAGGGATTTAGGTGAGAAAATCAGATCCAATTCTCTGGAGAATAGGTGTTTGGGTTGAGAGAAAATGAGAGAAAGAAAATTGAGAAAAGTTGGTTACAAAATCCAAAAATAGCCAAATGGCTTTCCCTCCACTTTTAATATCATTTAAAATCAGAATTTAGTCTTAAAATATCTTAGAAAAATCTGGAGAAACTCCCTTTGGGTAAATAGCTCCTTAAAGATTCAAAGTTTCAACCCTTTATAAAACAGCCACAAAACTTTCGAAAATTACATTTTGGTCACTAGCCAAAATGTCACCCTTCCGAAACTCATTTTCCAAAATTGATTTCACAGTTCACTTAATTATATTAAAAGATGATTTTAGAATATTTTTCCTAATTATATCAACACTTTGACCGAACCGGTCAACGCTCAAACTTCTAAGCCCAAAACCGGGGCGTTACAAAAAGGCTTTTGAGAAAGTGTTTGAATAATGCATTATTGTGTTGGTTTCCTTTAGAGCACGCCTCACTAAGCAATTGTGCTTACGCTCTCTTTTACCAATAATGTAGATAATTGAAGTGTCTTTGGGCTGCGAGAAGGTTAAGAACATCCAAGGAAGTGCAAAGCTCATGTATGGTGATGTTTTTACACACTTTAGTTTTGATATTTGGCAATGGGACTTCAAGGTTGTATTTGGGAGATGAGTTTGAACTCCCTAAGCTTGTGGCATTTTTGTGTTGGCATTTATGAGTTGTAAATGGTCCTTTTGATTGGTTTGAGGTTTGAGAGCTCATATTTGGATTTGTGACTAGGAAGCATGCCTTTAGATTGTGTGGTTTGGTGATTGATGCCATGCTCTAGTATAAGGGTCATAAATATGTTCCTTAGTGTCAAAATGAGTTGCTGGTATGATTTGTTACTCTTTTAGGCATGTTTGATTGGTTTAAAAGGTGAAAAAACCAGCAATTTTTGTTGTCACTAGGCAAAGTGTATTGAAATACCCTCACTTGTTCCGAAATAGGGGCCTGTAATGGCCATAGTGGTTCGGAACGGATGAAGCTGTTTCGAAACAGTTTGGCTACTGGTGAAGTCCGTTTCGATACCGGTCTTGGAACATACACGAGTACCGAAACGATCAACACTGTTTTGATACGGGCGTTTCGGTACAAAGGGTGGGTGTTCCGATACAGTTGACTGTTGGATATTGTTTTCAACTGTTTGATGTTTTCATGCTTTACATTTTAGTCCTGAATGTTGTGGATGCAATTGCTTGAGCTCGGAATGCCTTTTCAAGCTGAGATTTGACAGAGGAGCATGTAACATAATTAATTACATATTGGTAAACCTAAAATCTGCAAAGTTCTTATAATTTCTAAAAATTACATTTTGGTCCCTAAACACGTAATTTGTGCAATTGAGTCCTAAATGTTTTCCAATCGATGTGCCTTTCTCTTCCATGATTAATGAGTATTCACATAGGTTTAATGTGCATCTAGACAAGATTAAAATAAAAAAAGGGTCGTTAATCAAGATTGACTTTCGGGTTGACTTTGGTTTTCCCCGTGTAATCTTCGTAGTTCGGGTCAGGCGTCTAGGCCGAGATAAAGGGGTTACATTTGTTGGTATCAGAGCTAGTTTATCGAATAATTGGGGCTTGGTATGTGGTTGTTGTATGTGATTATGTGTGATTGTGACATTTCGGTGAAAGTATGGTGTATGAATAGTGATGTATGATTCAATTGAAATGATTTTGTGATGCTATGCTATGTTTGGAGTGTGGTTGGGGATCCCATTGCCATATCATTACTAATGAGAAGAAATGGTTTCAAAAATGAGCTTGAGTACTTGGATTAATTACCTTATTTTGCCTAATTGTGTTTGTTGCATTTTTGTCAGTGCATTGTTTTTATTATGGGGCCACGTAGAGAGCTGAGAATCAATACTAGATCTATGGCTGAGAATGAGAACGTAGAGAATGCTGATGATTTACCTCCTCCCCCTGGTGGACCACCAGGTGGTGGTGGAGCTAGGGCTGGTGCTGCTGGAGTTGGTGATGGGGTTGCTGGACCCGAGGGAGTTCAGGGGCAAGTTGCTCCTGATATGACTGTGCTGATACAGGCTATTGCTGGAGCTTTCCAGGCAGCAGTAGCTGGAGCTCATGGAGCTGCACCTCAGGATGGTGCTAATGTGAGATTGTTGTTGAAGCGTCTTCGCAGTCTAGGAGGGACCGAGTTTAGAGGTTTGACACTAGAAGGTTCTGAGTCTTGGTTGGAAAGTACCAAGAGGATTCTTTGACAGCTGAACTGCAACAATGCCCAGAAGTTGGGATGCATTGTGTCACTACTGCGTGGTGATGCATATACGTGGTGGACGACCATTATCTATGGAATGGAGGATGATGAGGTGACTTGGCCATTCTTCTTGAATGCGTTCAAGCGAAAATATCTGGGAGTTCACTACCTCGATGAGAAGAAGAGGGAGTTTATGTCTCTTGTTCAAGGGAACATGTCTGTGGCTGAATATGAGATTCAGTTTGTTCGCCTTAGCCAATATGCACCTGAGCTAATTCCTAGCGAGAGGGAAAGGTGTAAACGATTCCGTTACGGGCTAGTGGCGGATGTGAAAACCTATATGCTTGCAGCTGATTACACAGATTTTGATGTCTTGGTCACTAGAGCCAAGGACATTGAATTGAATCTTGGTTTGACGAGCCGAGCTGTAACGCCCCGGTTTTGGGCTTAGAAGTTTTGGGCGTTGACCGGTTCGGTCAAAGTGCTGATCGAATATATAAAGGTGGAATTAGGAAAGCCTAGTTCGGGTTGCATTAAAAATATGGAAAAATGTTCTAAAATCATCTTTTAATATGTAAAAGTGAACTGTGAAATCAATTTTGGAAAATGAGGTTCGGAAGGTTGACATTTTGACTAGTGACCAAAATGTAATTTTTGAAAGTTGCGTGACTGTTTTATAAAGGATTGAAACTTTGAATCTTTAAGGAGCTATTGTTCCAAAAGGAATTTCTCCAGATTTTTCTAAGATATTTTAAGGCTTTATTCTGATTTTAAAGCATATGAAAAAGGAGGGAAAGTCATTTTGACTATTTTATAACTAACTTTCTATTTTTCTTCCAATTCTCCTTTTCTCTCATTTTCTCTCAACCCAAACACATCTCTCCAGATTTTCTCCTCTGATTTTGTCACTCAAATCTTCCTTTTCAATTCTCTTTGGATTCCTAATCATCTCTACAACAAAACCTCACCATTTGCAAGTTGTTTCATCAAGCTTCTTGGTTCTAAAATGGAGAAATTCAAGTTTGGAGGTAAGAACGTCCTTCTCCTCTAAACTATCAGTTCTTTACTGAAATTCCTAAGTTCTCAATCCTTGATTTGTGATTCGTTAAAGGCTTTTCAATTGAAATCTTGATTTTAGCTTAAAATGCAAGATTTGGTGATTTTGGTGAAATTTTCGTGTGATCTGTTTGGGCAGTGTTTTGAGGTGTCAAACTGATGTTAAATGAATGCTAAATTGATTAGAAGTTGAGGTTTAATTAATGCAATCCCGGATAGGCTGAATTTCCTAAGTTTTGCTTGAGTTTTTGGTTGTTTTTGGAGTGTTTTTGGTGATCTGTTATACCTGGAGGTATAAGGATGTGTTTGTGATCATTTTGGATGTTAATTGATGTTTAAAAATGGTTAGAAGTGATGGATCTTGGCTGGGTTAAGTTTTGGAAGTGTTTGGAGGTGATTTCGGTTGTGTTTGGTAGCCGAAATGTTGGATTTGTGATGAGCAGCGAGTTGTGTTGTGTTGCTGGTGTTTTTAATGCATAAAGATGCATTAATGCTCTGTTTTTGTGTGCTTGAAACAGGGGAGTTTGATCCGTGAGCTTTAGAGGTGTTGCGGAAGGTTTCGGATGCTTGGAAGGCTTGTTGGCTAGCCTTGTTTTGTGTATCGGTGAGTGAAGTTGGGTTTTCCGCTTTTAAACCAAGGTTTGAAGGTTTTGGGAGCTTAGTTTAAGTCTAAACAACTTTGCTAAGCTCAAGAGTAAGTAAATGGTTTTCGCTCTTCAATGGTGTTGTGATTTGGCTTTAAAAGCAATTGTGGTTGATGATTGATATGCATGTGTTTTGCATGATTTAAATTCTGTTTTGAAAGCATATTGTAAGCATGGTTTAATGCTTGTTTTGAAAGCCATATGTGAAGGATGCTCAAGGTAAGAGATCCTTGGTTTTGTACATGGAAATTGTGGTTTTGATGCATGGTGTTGCATGATGTTTAATGGCTTTGTGTAATGCTTTAAAACAGTGGATTAATGATGGTAAATGATGGTTTTTGCATTGTGGTTATGCATGTGAATCATTGGACTAATGATGGTAAGTTGGTTAAATTGGCAAGTGATGTAAGTGGTTCTTGGTTTCTTTGATCGGATATAGTTAGCCGGCTATAGGATTGGGTGCACCGTGAATTAAGTCGCCTTGGAGGTGGAGTGGTTAAGTGTGAACCGGTAAACTCCCTTCAAGTATCCTAACGAGATGGTTAAGGTCATAATGGAGGTGGAATGCCCATTCGAGGACCTTGGTTAAGCAAAGGTTATATGGTGGTTAAAAGTCCATATATGGGAACCTTGTGCTTGTTAAGATCACAATGGAGGTGTAAGTCCATGTGTGGATCTTGTGTAGGGTGTCCCGGATCTCGTTAGTGATGTTATACAACTACCAATCGGTGATGCAAAGGTTGTATGGTGTTTGAAAGTCCATACATGGGAACCTTGTGCATGTCAAGGTTGTATGGTGTTTGAAAGTCCATACATGGGAATCTTGGGAAAAGTCGAGGTTGTATGGTGTTTAAAAGTCCATACATGGGAACCTCGGGAAAAGTTGAGGTTGTATGGTGTTTAAAAGTCCATACATGGGAACCTCGGGAAAAGCTAAGGTTGTATGGTGTTTAAAAGTCCATACATGGGAACCTTAGGATGTTGAGGTCAAATGGTGTTTAAAAGTCCATTTGGAGACCTTGGATTGGTAGTGTGTATGAAGCGTGGGGGACAACGCTTGTGATCCGCGTATCCGATCGGGTGTTGAGTTGAAAAGTGGATGTGGATGATCACTTGGAAGCCAATGTAATGTTCTTGATTATAAAGAAGCATGAGATGCTTGAAAAGATGCATGGTTGCATGAAAAGTGTTTAATGCTTGAAAAGATGCATGGTTGCATGAAATGTGGTTAATGCTTGTGAATGCATGTTTACTTGTTAAGTTGAACAAGTGTTGATTATCATTTGGTAAATGATGCATGTGTGCATGGAATCTCTTAAATGCATTGGAGTCTTGTTAAGACTTGTTTTAAAAGGCATGTGATGATGATGTTATGGTTCATAAGTTGCCTTTGTTTAATGCATGTGATGGATTGATTGAGTAAATGGTTTTTAAAAGGTTTCTTGCTTGAAATGATGTTCAAGTATATGAAAGGTATGATGTGAAATGGAAGTGTTTTCCAAGGTTTTGAATTTAACTTTGCATATGGTGTTTATGCATGGAATGGTTAAATGGATGACTTTGCAAGTTGTGCTTTGAAAAGGTTTTCTTAGCTTGCTAAGCTAAGGGTTGGTTTTCATGTATGTGCAATGCATGGTTTTAAGCATGATGTTGAAAAAGGGTTTTCAAGCTTTGCTTGGTTAACAAATCGGGTTTGTTTTAAATGTGTTTTTATGACCCGCTGCATTGATGGTGTTTTGGTTTTGAGCATTCCTCACTAAGCATTATGTGCTTACGCTCCTTTTTGTGTCCATCAATGCAGATTCTTGAAGTTTGGACAGCGAGAAGCAAGGGATTCAAGGAGGACTCCATTTGAGATGTATGTCTCGGTGAATAGCTATAGTTAATAAAGGCAATGGGGGTAGAACCTCTTGGGTTGATGTTTATGTATTCGTTTATGTTCGGACAAGTATGGTTTTATGTTGTTGATGTTGTTGGAACATGTATTTTTACTTTTATGAGATTGATTTGGAAGTTTATGCTTGAATGGTTGCTTGTGTAGGAAGCATGCCTATAGATTTGGGGCTTTTCGTATTTGTTGATATTCTGATGAATTGCTGATGCAAGAATGTCTCATATATGTTGAATTGCATGTTGGTAAAGTTTGGTGGCTTTTGAAGCATGTTTGGTTGATCAATTGCATGTTTAAGTATGCTTTATGCTGCAATCTTTGCAGGGTGTTTCGGAACAGTTGACACCGTTTCGGAACGAGTGCTCTGAACCAACCCAGGCGTCCGAAACGGGTGACACCGTTCCGAAACGGAATGGCTACTGCCAGACCCCCGTTGCAGTACGCGTTGCGGAACGGCCCCGTGTTTCGAAACGGGCTCTGCCTGTTTCGGAACGGGTGACCGTTGGGGGCTGACATTGGCGGTTAAATGTTTTGGAATGTTTGCATTTTGGTCCTGAATCTTGTTTGTGCAATTGTATGAGCTTGCGATATCCGTTTGAGCTGAAATTTGGCAGAGAAGCATGAAACATGATTAATTTTAAATTGGTAACTTAAAATCTGGTTAAGTCCTTAAAGTTTTCAGAAATTACAATTTGGTCCCTAAAGTTGTAATTTGTTTAATTGGGTCCCTGTTTGATCTCTGATGTTTGTGATCTTTGAGTATGATGTTTGTGTGATCACAATTAGGGCTAATGTGCATCTAGACAAGATTAAAAAGAAAAAAAAAGGTCGTTAATCAAGGTTGACTTTCGGGTTGACTTTGGTTTTCCCCGTGTGACTTTCTTAATCCGGGTCAACCGTCTGGGCCGGGTTAAGGGGGTTACATTTGGTGGTATCAGAGCTGAGTTGCGAATGCTTGGGGAAAACGGTAAGTTGTTGTGATGTGTGTTTGATGTTTACCTTGTTGTGTGGTTGAAAGTTGGTTGAAACACGTGTTTCTGAGCAAGTTGTTGATGTTTTCAAGCATGCTTTGTGGTTATGAATATTGGTTGAGCTTATGTGGATTTGTGCTGATGTTGTGAGCTGGTGATATGCATGGTGAACATGTAATGAGTATGTTATGTTGCTAATATGTTGTTGCAAGTGGATGCTGTTTGGTGTAAGCATGATCAAAGTATGTTGTTTGATATGCTTGATGTTGTGATATTCATGTTTGTGATGATTGTTATGTCATGTAAAGGGGAGGAATCGGGATACCCATTGCCTTATTAATATAGCTATTGTGTTATTTTGGAGTTGGAGTTTGAATCCTTGCTTAAAGCTGGTCTAACTGGTTTGTTTGTTTTGTTGTGATTGTTTGTTGTTGTTAGTAGTATGGCAAAGTCGATGATAGAATGGCAGTTGGGTGAGATGGTTGCTGCCTTGGGGCAGGTGGTTAGGGCATGGAATTCACCTTTCTGTAGAGGTGTTTTGTCTCAGTTTTCTGTGCCTGGAGTTGAGGTGGTAAGGCAAGGGAAAGAAGCTGGTTCTGTGATGAAGAGTTCATCACCTGTTGCTCGAGAGGTGTTGGGAACATCTCAGGCTGTGGTAAAGGTAAAGTCAGTAGATGTGCTGGCTGTGGGATGTGTGGGTTTGCCGAAGCAGCGTTTGCTTGATCTGGGTGCTGTGGAATATCATGGTTCTTCACCGGAGATGTTTGAGGCCTGGTTGGCCGATGTGATTCTGATTCTGGATCAGGAAGGCTGTGATTATGCATGTAAGCTGGGAAGTGTTGTTTCTCTGATGCTGGAGGATGCATGTGTCTGGTGGACATCTGTGGCGGTGGCGTCACATATCTATGATATTGACTGGGATTTCTTTGTATCCGCCTTTTATGAAAGGTATCTTGGAGAGAAGTTTCCAATGGTTAAGCAATGTGAAAGTAGTGCTGTTGTGGAGCAAGTGTTGCTTGAGCAAGGAGTGGAAGCTCAGCCACCGGTATGTGATCGTTGTGAAAGGCGCCATGTTGGAGGTTGTTGGGGCGCGGGTGCTTGTTGGAACTGTGGTTCTAAAGTGCATGTGAAGCGTGATTGTCCCCTTGGGGTGAAGTCAGCTTTGGTGTTAGCCAAAGGGTTTCTGAAAGGTCGTGGGCACGGCCGAGGCAAGGTTCAGAGGTGGCAGAAAGAGCAGAAGGTTGTGAAGAGTTTGGGAAATGAGAATTGCTGGAAATGTGGGTCTGCTGGACATATGAGACGTGATTGTTTGATGTTGGCTCGGAACAGCCAAGGTTCTTTACCGCAAGGAGTTGATGGTGATCTTAGTGTGTTAGCTGGTGCTGCAGTGGTGCGGCAGGAGGATGATGGTTCCACGAGGAAGAGAGCTCGTCTGATGAAGCTTCAGGGTGGTGTTGTGTTTTCAGGTAACCTTGTTAAGTAATCTTTGCTCTAGTTACCTTGGCTTGGTTTCTGTTGGTTTTCCTTGCGTGGTAAGTTTAGTCTTGTTGCTAGCATGTTTGGGGTGATAGTGGTAGTTTGGAAGTATCTTTGGTGTGAAGAAGGCTTTAGTGAGTATTTTGTGGTTAATGGTTGTTGGTATGATGGAGTTAGATAAGTTAGAAGTGTGGTAGGAGGTTGTTTTTAGACGGATTTTGAGGATGTTATTGGAGGGTGTGAACTGGCATTCATGCACAGTTAAAATCATTGTTATATGCTATATTATGTATGTGCTGGTCCATGCATACATGTGGCATGACATTAGAGGTTTTGCATACATGTACATCAGGCATTGATAGGGCATGTAGGTGATCATGCATACGATGTTCACACTCGCTAATAACTAATCGAATCTGTTAGTGTGGTGGTTGGGTTAGGTTGGATGATGGGTTTTTGGAGGTTGTGTTGGTGCTGAGTGGAAGTTAGAAGTAGTGGAGAATATTAAGCTAGTGCTGGAGATAGTGAGAGTGGTATAGCCTGTTGGTAGAAGGATAGTGTTTGTTGCTTAAAGGGTTTAGTGGTTTGGTGGTGAGGAGTACCGGTTGAGATTAGAATCGGTCAAGTGGTTTGAATAGTTAAGTGGAAGGGGTAGTTCCTTGGTGCTAAGTGATGTTGCAGTTTAGTGGTTGTGTTTCCAAGTGCTGAGGTAGCTTAGCATTTAAGTTGTTGTGGAAAGGTTGTGTTTGTAAGTGTTGGTTCTTAGCAACCTTTGAGGAGTTGAGGAGTTGGTCTGTATATCAGGTTGGGCGATGTGCTAGTAAGGCAAGTGTTGTGGTCAAAGCTTGTGGTGGATGGGCAATGAAAGGTCGAAGGCCATTGTTGTTTGAAAGGATTCTTGTGAGAAGTGGTTGGTTGGTTGTGAGTATGTGAACTTCTTTTGAAGTCAGCTGGTGGTGTGTGGGACGGTTGGCGGAGTTGTTTTGGGGTTGTGATGTAAATTTTGGAATCTGGGTGAGTAGTCCTTGTGAGTTGTTATGGTAATGATGGTGGCGGATGTGAAGGAATGTCAGCTTTCGTTGAGGTGTTTGGGTAAGCAGTTGATGCTTAAGAATTTTTTCTTGTTGGGAAAATCTTTGGAAGAGGTTTGGGAGTTTGCAAGAGTTTTGGAAGCAGAGAAGTTTGCATAGTGGCTGAATTGGATTGGTTGGTGTCACTGTGTAAACAAGTCTTGGGAGTTGTGTGTTACAGTGTTGTGTGCTGTAAAAGCTGAGGTTCTTCAGGTTGATGTTGGGGCTGTGTACAGTCCGGATAAGTGAAAGGTTAAGTTGTGGTTATCTTTGAGTGTTCTGGATTTTGTGAACAGTATGTGGTGGTGTTGAGTTTGGTGGAGTTTTTGTGTGGAATGTGTTCAGTGGTGGTTGAGGCTTTTGTGTTGCCTTGTGTGTTGCTTTGGGAAGGTTGTGGTTCTCTTGTCGCCAGTTGAAATTTCGAGGACGAAATTTCCTAAGGGGGGGAAAGTTGTAACGCCCCGGTTGTGGGCTTAGAAGTTTTGGGCGTTGACCGGTTCGGTCAAAGTGCTGATCGAATATATAAAGGTGGAATTAGGAAAGCCTAGTTCGGGTTGCATTAAAAATATGGAAAAATGTTCTAAAATCATCTTTTAATATGTAAAAGTGAACTGTGAAATCAATTTTGGAAAATGAGGTTCGGAAGGTTGACATTTTGACTAGTGACCAAAATGTAATTTTTGAAAGTTGCGTGACTGTTTTATAAAGGATTGAAACTTTGAATCTTTAAGGAGCTATTGTTCCAAAAGGAATTTCTCCAGATTTTTCTAAGATATTTTAAGGCTTTATTCTGATTTTAAAGCATATGAAAAAGGAGGGAAAGTCATTTTGACTATTTTATAACTAACTTTCTATTTTTCTTCCAATTCTCCTTTTCTCTCATTTTCTCTCAACCCAAACACATCTCTCCAGATTTTCTCCTCTGATTTTGTCACTCAAATCTTCCTTTTCAATTCTCTTTGGATTCCTAATCATCTCTACAACAAAACCTCACCATTTGCAAGTTGTTTCATCAAGCTTCTTGGTTCTAAAATGGAGAAATTCAAGTTTGGAGGTAAGAACGTCCTTCTCCTCTAAACTATCAGTTCTTTACTGAAATTCCTAAGTTCTCAATCCTTGATTTGTGATTTGTTAAAGGCTTTTCAATTGAAATCTTGATTTTAGCTTAAAATGCAAGATTTGGTGATTTTGGTGAAATTTTCGTGTGATCTGTTTGGGCAGTGTTTTGAGGTGTCAAATTGATGTTAAATGAATGCTAAATTGATTAGAAGTTGAGGTTTAATTAATGCAATCCCGGATAGGTTGAATTTCCTAAGTTTTGCTTGAGTTTTTTGTTGTTTTTGCAGTGTTTTTGGTGATTTGTTATACCTGGAGGTATAAGGATGTGTTTGTGATCATTTTGGATGTTAATTGATGTTTAAAAATGGTTAGAAGTGATGGATCTTGGCTGGGTTAAGTTTTGGAAGTGTTTGGAGGTGATTTCGGTTGTGTTTGGTAGCCGAAATGTTGGATTTGTGATGAGCAGCGAGTTGTGTTGTGTTGCTGGTGTTTTTAATGCATAAAGATGCATTAATGCTCTGTTTTTGTGTGCTTGAAACAGGGGAGTTTGATCCGTGAGCTTTAGAGGTGTTGCGGAAGGTTTCGGATGCTTGGAAGGCTTGTTGGCTAGCCTTGTTTTGTGTATCGGTGAGTGAAGTTGGGTTTTCCGCTTTTAAACCAAGGTTTGAAGGTTTTGGGAGCTTAGTTTAAGTCTAAACAACTTTGCTAAGCTCAAGAGTAAGTAAATGGTTTTCGCTCTTGAATGGTGTTGTGATTTGGCTTTAAAAGCAATTGTGGTTGATGATTGATATGCATGTGTTTTGCATGATTTAAATTCTGTTTTGAAAGCATATTGTAAGCATGGTTTAATGCTGGTTTTGAAAGCCATATGTGAAGGATGCTCAAGGTAAGAGATCCTTGGTTTTGTACATGGAAATTGTGGTTTTGATGCATGGTGTTGCATGATGTTTAATGGCTTTGTGTAATGCTTTAAAACAGTGGATTAATGATGGTAAATGATGGTTTTTGCATTGTGGTTATGCATGTGAATCATTGGACTAATGATGGTAAGTTGGTTATATTGGCAAGTGATGTAAGTGGTTCTTGGTTTCTTTGATCGGATATAGTTAGCCGGCTATAGGATTGGGTGCACCGTGAATTAAGTCGCCTTGGAGGTGGAGTGGTTAAGTGTGAACCGGTAAACTCCCTTCAAGTATCCTAACGAGATGGTTAAGGTCATAATGGAGGTGGAATGCCCATTCGAGGACCTTGGTTAAGCAAAGGTTATATGGTGGTTAAAAGTCCATATATGGGAACCTTGTGCTTGTTAAGATCACAATGGAGGTGTAAGTCCATGTGTGGATCTTGTGTAGGGTGTCCCGGATCTCGTTAGTGATGTTATACAACTACCAATCGGCGATGCAAAGGTTGTATGGTGTTTGAAAGTCCATACATGGAACCTTGTGCATGTCAAGGTTGAAAGTCCATACATGGGAACCTTGGGAAAAGTTGAGGTTGTATGGTGTTTAAAAGTTCATACATGGGAACCTCGGGAAAAGTTGAGGTTGTATGGTGTTTAAAAGTCCATACATGGGAACCTCGGGAAAAGCTAAGGTTGTATGGTGTTTAAAAGTCCATACATGGGAAGCTTAGGATGTTGAGGTCAAATGGTGTTTAAAAGTCCATTTGGAGACCTTGGATTGGTAGTGTGTATGAAGCGTGGGGGACAACGCTTGTGATCCACGTATCCGATCGGGTGTTGAGTTGAAAAGTGGATCTGGATGATCACTTGGAAGCCAATGTAATGTTCTTGATTATAAAGAAGCATGAGATGCTTGAAAAGATGCATGGTTGCATGAAAAGTGTTTAATGCTTGAAAAGATGCATGGTTGCATGAAATGTGGTTAATGCTTGTGAATGCATGTTTACTTGTTAAGTTGAACAAGTGTTGATTATCATTTGGTAAATGATGCATGTGTGCATGGAATCTCTTAAATGCATTGGAGTCTTGTTAAGACTTGTTTTAAAAGGCATGTGATGATGATGTTGTGGTTCATAAGTTGCCTTTGTTTAGTGCATGTGATGGATTGATTGAGTAAATGGTTTTTAAAAGGTTTCTTGCTTGAAATGATGTTCAAGTATATGAAAGGTATGATGTGAAATGGAAGTGTTTTCCAAGGTTTTGAATTTAACTTTGCATATGGTGTTTATGCATGGAATGGTTAAATGGATGACTTTGCAAGTTGTGCTTTGAAAAGGTTTTCTTAGCTTGCTAAGCTAAGGGTTGGTTTTCATGTATGTGCAATGCATGGTTTTAAGCATGATGTTGAAAAAGGGTTTTCAAGCTTTGCTTGGTTAACAAATCGGGTTTGTTTTAAATGTGTTTTTATGACCCGCTGCATTGATGGTGTTTTGGTTTTGAGCATTCCTCACTAAGCATTATGTGCTTACGCTCCTTTTTGTGTCCATCAATGCAGATTCTTGAAGTTTGGACAGCGAGAAGCAAGGGATTCAAGGAGGACTCCATTTGAGATGTATGTCTCGGTGAATAGCTATAGTTAATAAAGGCAATGGGGGTAGAACCTCTTGGGTTGATGTTTATGTATTCGTTTATGTTCGGACAAGTATGGTTTTATGTTGTTGATGTTGTTTGAACATGTATTTTGACTTTTATGAGATTGATTTGGAAGTTTATGCTTGAATGGTTGCTTGTGTAGGAAGCATGCCTATAGATTTGGGGATTTTCGTATTTGTTGATATTCTGATGAATTGCTGATGCAAGAATGTCTCATATATGTTGAATTGCATTTTGGTAAAGTTTGGTGGCTTTTGAAGCATGTTTGGTTGATCAATTGCATGTTTAAGTATGCTTTATGCTGCAATCTGTGCAGGGTGTTTCGGAACAGCTGACACCGTTTCGGAACGGGTGCTCTGAACCAACCCAGGCGTCCGAAACGGGTGACACCGTTCCGAAACGGAATGGCTACTGCCAGACCCCCGTTGCGGTACGCGTTGCGGAACGGCCCCGTGTTTCGAAACGGGCTCTGCCTGTTTCGGAACGGGTGACCGTTGGGGGCTGACATTGGTGGTTAAATGTTTTGGAATGTTTGCATTTTGGTCCTGAATCTTGTTTGTGCAATTGTATGAGCTTGCGATATCCGTTTGAGCTGAAATTTGGCAGAGAAGCATGAAACATGATTAATTTTAAGTTGGTAACTTAAAATCTGGTTAAGTCCTTAAAGTTTTCAGAAATTACAATTTGGTCCCTAAAGTTGTAATTTGTTCAATTGGGTCCCTGTTTGATCTCTGATGTTTGTGATCTTTGAGTATGATGTTTGTGTGATCACAATTAGGGCTAATGTGCATCTAGACAAGATTAAAAAGAAAAAAAAAGGTCGTTAATCAAGGTTGACTTTCGGGTTGACTTTGGTTTTCCCCGTGTGACTTTCTTAATCCGGGTCAACCGTCTGGGCCGGGTTAAGGGGGTTACACGAGCAGGTGGATCTAGCTCGGGAAAGCGAGTTGCGAAACGCGATTATGGTAGAGATCGCAATAAGAGGCATAAGGATAGAAAGCCGCACTATGATGCTAGACACGGGGTGGTAACCCTGGTAGAGGTCAGCAAGGACCTAATGCCTTCTTGAGGACTCCTGAGTGTAACCGGTGTGGTAGGAGACACGCTAGTGAGTGTTGGGGTAACCTTGGGACATGCTGGAATTGTGGAAACCAAGGGCATATGAAGAAAGATTGTCCTTATCCGCTAAGAGAGGGACAAGCTCCGGTGAGAGCAGTTGAGCCACAGAGAGGTCGTGGGTGCGGCTGTGGTAATTTTCAGCGTAGAGATGAGAGTGGAAGGAATGTAGCGCATGTGGTGGCTGTCCAACCTAAGGGTGGTGGTCGGGCTCGAATGTATGCCCATCGTGAGGGAAGGAATGACACGGACGTGATCACAGGTGCCTTTACTTTGCAATCCTTGTCGTTACTTTCTTTGATTGATTTTGGATCTAGACACTCATACATATTGCGTGAACATGCTCAAATGCTTGGTTTGCCTGTTGAGTCTTTGGATGTTGGTATGCGTGTGACTAGTTCCTTTAGTGAGACGATTGTAACAAGAGAGTTGTATAGGAGATGTCCCTTAAAGGTGCAAGATCATGTTTTTCTTGTTGATCTTATGAAATTGGCATTTTATGGTTTCGATGTAATCATTGGTATGGATTGGCTTGTTGAGCATAGAGCCATTGTGGATTTCGAAAGCAAGCGAGTTTCGTTGAATGTAACACCCCAATTTTGGGCTTAGAAGTTTTGGGTTTGAACTGGACCGGTCGAATTTTCGGTTCGAATATAAAAGGTGGTTTTAAGGAAAGCCTTGTTCGGGTTGCATTAAAAATATGGAAAAATGTCTTAAAATCCTCTTTTATTATATATAAGAGAATGGTGAAATCAATTTTACAAAATGAGGTTTGGAAGTGTGACATTTTGGGTTAGTGACCAAAATGTAATTTTTGAAAACTGTGTGACTGTTTTAAAAAGGATTGAAACTTTGAATCTTTAAGGAGCTATTTACCCAAAAGAGTTTCTCCAGATTTTTCTTAATATTAATCAATTTAATTAATGGTTTTAATTAAGTGTAAAAAGGAGGGGAAAGATATTTTGGCATTTGTAACTAACTTTTCTCTAAATTTCTATTTTCTTTTCTCTCAACTTTTCTCTCAACCCAAACACATTTCTCCAGCAAAATTTCCTCTGATTTTGACAACTAAAGATGAGATTTCAATCCTCATTTGATCTCTAAACAATTCTACAACAAAACCTTGGCATTAGCTTATTGAATTTTCAAGAATCTTGGTTCCAAAAAGGGAGAAACTCAAGTTTAGAGGTATGAACGTCCTTCTCCTCTAAATTCTCAGTTCTTTACTGAAATTCCCAAGTTCTCAATCCTTGATTTGAGTTTTATTAAAGGTTTTGATGTTGTGATCTTGATTTTGGCTTAAAATGCAAGATTTGGATTTAATTTTGAAGAAATTCGTAATAATTGATTGGGCTCTGTTTTGAGATGTCTTTTTGATGTAATTTGGATGTCTAAATGATGTATAATTGAGGTTTGATCAATGCAATCCCGAATAGGTTGATTTTCCTAAGTTTTTACTTGTGAAAATGGTGGTTTTTGGGGTGATCTTGGTGTTTTGTTAATGCTGGAGGTATAAGGACGTGTTTGGGATCATTTTGGATGTTAATTGATGTTTAAAAATGGTTAGAAGTGATGGATCTTGGCTGGGTTAAGTCTTGGAAGTGTTGGGAGGTGATTTCGGTTGTGTTTGGTAGCCGAAATGTTGGATTTGCAAAGAGCAGCGAGTTTAGGTGTGTTGCTGGTGTTTTTAATGCATAATGATGCATTAATCCTCTGTTGTTATGTGCTTGAAACAGGGGAGAATGATCCGTGAGCAATAGAGGTGGCGTGGAAGGTTTTGGATGCTTGGAAGGCTTGTTGGCTAGCCTTGTTTTGTGTATCGGTGAGTGAAGTTGGGTTTTCAGCTTTAAAATCAAGGTTTGAAGGTTTTGGGAGCTTAGTTTAAGTCTAAACAACTTAGCTAAGCTCAAGAGTAAGTAAATGGAATTTCTCTCTTGGTTGTGTTATGAATTGGTCTTTAAAGCACTTTTGATTGTTGGATGCAATACATGTGATTTGCATGTTTTAAATTCTGTTTTGAAAGCATATTTTAGCATGGTTTAATGCTGGTTTTGAAAGTCATGTGTGAAGGATGCTCAAGGTAAGAGATCCTTGGTTTTGTACATTGGAATTGTGGAATTGATGCGTAGTGTAACGCCCCGGTTTTGGGCTCAGAAGTTTTGGGTGTTGACCGGTTCGGTCAAAGTGCTGATCGAATATGTAAGAGTGAATTTAGGAAAGCCTAGTTCGGGTTGCATTAAAAATATGGAAAATGTTCTAAAATCATCTTTTAATATATATAAGTGAACTGTGAAATCAATTTTGGAAAATGAGGTTCGGAAGGTTGACATTTTGGCTAGTGACCAAAATGTAATTTTTGAAAGTTGCGGGACAGTTTTATAAAGGATTGAAACTTTGAATCTTTAAGGAGCTATTATTCCAAAAAGGATTTCTCCAGATTTTTCTAAGATATTTTAAGGCTTTATTCTGATTTTTAAAGATTAAGAAAGGGAGGGAAATCATTTTAACCAATTTCATAACTAACTTTCCATTTTCTCTCAATTTGCCTTTTCTCTCATTTTCTCTCAACCCAAACACAATTCTCCAGATTTCTTTCTCTGATTTTGACATCTAAATCTCTCATTTCAACTCTCATTTGATTCCTAATCATTTCATCAACAAAACCTTTCAATTTGCAAGTTGTTTCATCAAGCTTTTTGGCTCTAAAATGGAGAAATTCAAGTTTGGAGGTAAGAACGTCCTTCTCCTCTAAACTATCAGTTCTTTACTGAAATTCCTAAGTTCTCAATCCTTGATTTATGTTTTGTTAATGGCTTTTCAATTGAGATCTTGATTTTTGGCTAAAATGCAAGATTTGGTGATATTGGTGAAATTTTCGTGTGATCTGTTTGGGCAGTGTTTTGAAGTGTCAAAATGATGTTAAATGAATGCTAAATTGATTAGAAGTTGAGGTTTAATCAATGCAATCCCGGATAGGTTGAATTTCCTAAGTTTGGCTTGAGTTTTTGGTTGTTTTTGGAGTGTTTTTGGTGATCTGTTATACCTGGAGGTATAAGGACGTGGTTGTGATCATTTTGCATGTTAATTGATGTATAAAAATGGTTAGAAGTGATGGATATTGGCTGGGTTAAGTTTTGGAGGTGTTTGGAGGTGATTTCGGTTGTGTTTGGTAGCCAAATTGTTAGATTTGTGATGAGCAGCGAGTTGTGTTGTTGTTGCTGGTGTTTTAATGCATAAGGATGCATTAATGTTCTGTTTTTGTGTGCTTGAAACAGGGGAGTTTGATCCGTGAGCTTTGGAGGTGTTTGCGGAAGGTTTCGGATGCTTGGAAGGCTTGTTGGCTAGTCTTGTTTTGGTTATCGGTGAGTGAAGTTGGGATTTCAGCTTTTAAACCAAGGTTTGAAGGTTTTTGGGAGCTTAGTTTAAGTCTAAACAACTTTGCTAAGCTCAAGAGTAAGTGAATGGATTTTTGCTCTTGAATTGTGTGTGATTTGGTTTTAAAAGCAAATGTGGTTGATGATTGAAATGCATGTGTTTTGCATGGTTTAATTCTGTTTTGTAAGCATGTTTTAGCATGGTTTAATGCTGGTTTTGAAAGCCATTTGAGAAGGATGCTCAAGGTAAGGGATCCTTGGTTTTGTATAAGGTAATTGTGATTTTGATGCATAGTGTTGCATGTTGATCAATGGCTTTGTATGATGCTTTAAAACAGTGAATTGATGATGCTAAATGTTACCTTTTGCATATTGGTTATGCATGTGAATCATTGGATTAATGAGGTAATGGTTTTGCATATTGGTTATGCATGTGAATCATTGGGCTAATGTTGTGATGGTTTTGCATTATGTTTATGCATGTGGAACATTGGATTAATATGGTAAGATGGTTATGTTGGCAAGTGATGTAAGTGGTTCTTGGTTTGTTGATCGGATATAGTTAGCCGGCTATAGGATTGGGTGCACCGTGAATTAAGTCGCCTTGGAGGTGGAGTGGTCAAGAGTGGACCGGATAAGCTCCCTTCAAGTATCCTAACGAGATGAGGTCATAGTGGAGGTTGTTGCCCACTCGAGGACCTTGGTTGATGAGGTCATAATGGAGGTGTTGCCCATTCGAGGACCTTGGTTGAGTAAAGGTTATATGGTGGTTAAAAGTCCATATGTGAGAACCTTGTACTTGTTGAGATCACAATGGCAGTGTTAAGTCCATGTGTGGATCTTGTGTGGGATGTCCTGGATCTCGTTAGTGATGTTCTACAACTACCAATCGGTTATGCAAAGGTTGTATGGTGGTTAAAAGTCCATACGGGGAAATCTTGTGCATGTCAAGGTTGTATGGTGGTTAAAAGTCCATACATGGGAACCTTGGGGAAAAAGCTAAGGTTGTATGGTGTTTAAAAGTCCATACATGGGAACCTTAGGATGATGAGGTCATAATGGAGGTTGTTGCCCATTCGAGGACCTTGGATTGGGTAGGGTGTAGGGAGCGTAGGGACAACGCTCGGAATCCGCGTATTCGATCGGGTTGTTAAGTTGAAAAGTGAATGTGGTTGATCTCTTGGAAGCCAATGTAATGTTCTTGATCATAGTGAAGCATGAGATGCTTGAAATGATGCATGGTTGCATGTGAAGCATGAGATGCTTGGATTGATGCATGGTTGCATGTGAAGCATGAGATGCTTGGAATGATGCATGATTGCATGTGAAGCATGAGATGCTTGAAAAGATGCATTGTTGCATGAAAAGTGTATGATGCTAGTGAATGCATGTTTACTTGTTAATTCGAACAAGTGTTGGTTATCATTTGGTAAATGATGCATGTGAGCATGAAATATCTATATTGCATTGGAGTCTTGTAAGACTTGTTGTTAAAGGCATGTGAAGATGTTGTTATGGTTCTTATGTTGCCTTGGTTAAATGCATGTGATGGATTATTTGAGCTATGGTTTTAAAAGGTTTCTTGCTTGATATGGCTTTCAAGTTTAAGAAAGGTATGTTGTGAAATGGAATGTTTTCCATGGTTTTGTTTAAGCTTGGCATATGGTGTTTATGCATGATTTGAGCTTGATGTTGAAAAGGGTTTTCAAACATGGCTTTGGTAAACAAATCGGGTTTGTTTTAAAAGTGTTTTAATGACCCGCTGCATTGATGGTGTTTTGGTTTTGAGCATTCCTCACTAAGCATTATGTGCTTACGCTCCTTTTTGTCCATCAATTCAGATTCTTGAAGTTTGGACAGCAAGGAGCAAGGGATTCAAGGTGGACTCCAATGGAGATGTATGTCTCGGTGAATAGCTATAGTTAATAAGGGCAATGGGGTAGAATCTCTCGGGTTGATGTGTATGTGATCGTATATGTTTGATCAAGAATGTCTAAATGTTGTTGCTAATGTTGTTGGAACATGAATTGGCTTAAATGAGTTTGTTTTGGAAGGATTGTGCCTAAATGGTTGCTTGTGTAGGAAGCATGCCTATAGATTTGGGGCTTTTCTTATATGATGAGTTTCTGTTGAATTGTTGATGCAAGTATGTCTCATTTATGTTAAATTGCATGTTGGTAAAGTTTGGTGGCTTTTGGAGCATGTTTGAATGATCAATTGTGTGTTTGAGTGAGCAAAATGCAGCATTCTGGGCTAGGTATTTCAAAACAGGTAACACCGTTTCGGAACGGGTGCCCTGCATGAACCCAGGCGTCCGAAACGGGTGCCACCGTTCCGAAACGGAAGGCATTCTGCCAGACCCCCGTTGCGGAACGCGTTGCGGAACGGCCCCGTGTTTCGGAACGGGCTTGGCCTGTTTCGGAACGGGTGACCGTTGGGGGCTGACATGGGCGGTTAAATGTTTCAAAATGTTTGCATTTTGGTCCTGAATCTTGTTTGTGCAATTGTATGAGTTCGGGATGTCCGTTTGAGATGAAATTTGGTAGAGAAGCATGAAACATGTTTAATTTTAAGTTGGTAACTTAAAATCTGGTTAAGTCCTTAAAGTTTTCAGAAATTACAATTTGGTCCCTAAAGTTTTAATTTGTTCAATTGGGTCCCTGTTTGATCTCTGATGTTTGTGATCTTTGAGCATGATGTTTGTGTGATTACATCTAAGGTTAATGTGCATCTAGACAAGATTAAAAAGAAAAAAAAGGGTCGTTAATCAAGGTTGACTTTCGGGTTGACTTTGGTTTTCCCCGTGTAATCTTCGTAGTTCGGGTCAACCGTCCAGACCGGGCTACGGGGTTACATTTGGTGGTATCAGAGCTGAGTTGCGAAGGTTGGGGAAAACAGTAAGTTGTTGTGATGTGTGTTTGATGTTTACCTTGTTGTGTAGTTGAAAGTTGGTTGAAACATGTGTTTTTGAGTATGCTGTTGATGTTTCTGAGCATGTTGATGATGTATGCAAGCATGTTTTGTGGTTATGAATCTTGGTTGAGTTTATGTGGATATGTGCTGATGCTATGAGCTGATGTTATGCATGGTGAATGTGTTTTGAGCATGTTATGTTGCTAATATGCTGTTGCAATTGGATGTTGTTTGGTGTAAGCATGGTCAAGGTATGTTGTTGATATGCTTGATGTTGTGATATCCATGTTGTGTTGACTGTTATGTCATGTAAAGGGGAGGATTCGGGATACCCATTGCCTTATTAATATAGCTATTGTGTTATTTGGAGTTGGAATTTGAATCCTTGCTTAATGCTGGTCTAACTGGTTTGTTTGCTTGTTGTGATTGTATGTTTGTTGTTGTTAGTGGTATGGCAAAGTTGATGAAAGAATGGCGGTTGAGTGAGATGGTTGCTGCCTTGGGGCAGGTTGTTAAGGCAAAGAATTCACCCTTTTGTAAAGGTGTTTTGTCTCAGTTTTCTGTGCCTAGTGTTGAGGTGGTAAGGCAAGGGAAAGAAGCTGGTTCTGTAGTGAAAAGTTCATTATCTGTTGTTCAGGAGGTGTTGGGAACATCTCAGGCTGCGGTTGAGGTAAAGTCAGTGGATGTGCTGGCTAGATGTGAGGGTTTGCCGAAGCAGTGTTTGCTTGATTTGGGTGCTGTGGAATATCATGGTTCTACACCGGAGATGTTTGAGGCCTGGTTGGCCAATGTGGTTCTGATCTTGGATCGGGAAGGCTGTGATTATGCCTGTAAGCTGGGAAGTGTTGTTTCTTTGATGTTGGAGGATGCTTGTGCCTGGTGGACATCTGTGGCGGTGGCGTCACATATCCATGATATTGATTGGGATTTCTTTGTATCGGCCTTTTATGGGAGATATCTTGGAAGGGAATTTCCAGGGGTTAAGCAAGGCGCGGGTAGTGCTGTTGTGGGGCAAGTGTTGCTTGAGCAAGGAGTAGGAGCTCAGCCATCTGTGTGTGACCGATGTGAAAGGCGCCATGTTGGACGTTGTAGGGGCGCAGGTGTTTGCTGGAATTGTGGTTCTAAGTTGCATGTTAAGCGTGATTGTCCACATGAAGTGAAATCAGCTTTGGTGTTGGCCAAAGGATCTTTGAAAGGTCGTGGACACGGCCGGGGCAAGGTTCAGAGGTGGCAGAAAAAGCAGAAGGTTGTGAAGAGTTTGGGAAATGAAGTTTGTTGGAAATGTGGGTCTGCTGGACACATAAGACGTGATTGTTTGATGTTGGCTCAGAACAGCCAAGGTTCTTTACCGCAAGGAGTTGGTGGTGACCCTGGTGTGTTAGTTGGTGCTGCAGTTGTGCGGCAGGAGGATGATGGTTCCGCAAGGAAGAGGGCTCGTCTGATGAAGCTTCAGGATGGTGTTGTGTTTTCAGGTAACCTTGTTAAGTGATCTTTGCTTTAGTTGCCTTAGTCTGGTTTCTGTTGGTTTTCCTTGTGTGGTAAGTCTAGTCTTGCTGCTAGCATGTTTGGGGTAATGGTAGTTGTGGTTTGGTAATATCTTGGGTGTGAAGAAGGCTTGGGTAAGTATCTTGTGGTTAATGGTTGTTGGTATGATGGAGTTAGATAAGTTAAAGGTGAGTTAGGAGGTTGTTCTTAGACAGATTTGAGGATGTTATTGGATGGTGTGAACTGGCATTCATGCACAGTTAAAATCATTGTTATATGCTATATTATATATGTTGGTCCATGCATACATGTGGCATGACACTAGAGGTTTTGCATACATGTACATCAGGCATTGATAGGGCATGTAGGTGATCATGCATACGATGTTCACGCTCGCTAATAACTAATTAAATCTGTTAGTGTTGTGGTTGGATTAGGTGGGATGATGGGTTTTTAGAGGTTGTTTGGTGCTGAGTGAGAGTTAGAAGTGTTGGAGTTGGGTAAACTAGTTGTTAGTGATAGTGAGAATGGAATAGCCTGTTGGTAGAAGGATAGTGTTTGATGCTCAGAGAGTGTGGTGGTTTGGTGGTGAAGGGTGTCGGTTGAGGTTAGTATCGGTTAAGTGGGTTGTTTAGCTAAGTGGAAGTGGTAGTTCCTTGGTGCTAAGTGATGTTGCAGTTTGAGGTTGTGTTTCTAAGGGCTGAGGTAGCCTAGCTTTTAAGTTGTTGTGAAGGGGTTGTGTTGGTTCTTAGCAACCTTTGAGGAGATCAGAAGCTGTTATGTGTGTTTTGGTTAAGTAATGTTCTGGTAATGCAAGTGTTCTGGTTGAAGTTTGTAATGAAAAGGCTGTGGAAGATCGAAGGCTTTCGTTGGTTGTTTGGGTTCTTGTGAGAAGTGGTTGGCTGGTTGTGGTTAAGAAAGTTCCGTTTGAAGTCAGTTGGTGGTGTGTGGAACGGCTGACGGTTTCAAGTTGGGGTTATGTTCTAATTTTTGGTATCTAGGTGAGTAGTCCTGGTGAGCTGTTATGGTAATGTTTGTGGCGGATGTGAAGGATTGTCAGCTTCGTTGAAGAGTTTGAGTAAACAGTTGATGTATAAGGATTTTTTCTTGTTGGGAAAATCTTTGGAAGAGGTTTGGGAGTTTGCAAGAGTTTTAGAGGTTGAGGGGTTTGCATAGTGGCTGAGTTGGTTTGGTGGTTGTTTTTGTGTAGACAAGTCTTGGGAGTTGTGTGTTACAGTGTTGTCTGCTGTAAGAGCTGAAGTTCTTCAGGTTGATGTTGGGGTTGTGTACAGTCCGGTTATGTGGAAGGTTAAGTCGTGGTTACCTTTGAGAGTTTGGATTTGTGAACAGTGTATGGTGGAGGTTTTGTGTGGAATGTGTTCAATGAGGTTAAGGCTTTTGTGTCGCCTTGTGTGTTGCTTTGAGAAGGCTCTGTTTCTCTTTTCGCCGGTTGAAATTTCGAGGACGAAATTTCCTAAGGGGGGGAGAGTTGTAACGCCCCGGTTTTGGGCTCAGAAGTTTTGGGTGTTGACCGGTTCGGTCAAAGTGCTGATCGAATATGTAAGAGTGAATTTAGGAAAGCCTAGTTCGGGTTGCATTAAAAATATGGAAAAATGTTCTAAAATCATCTTTTAATATATATAAGTGAACTGTGAAATCAATTTTAGAAAATGAGGTTCGGAAGGTTGACATTTTGGCTAGTGACCAAAATGTAATTTTTGAAAGTTGCGGGACAGTTTTATAAAGGATTGAAACTTTGAATCTTTAAGGAGCTATTATTCCAAAAAGGATTTCTCCAGATTTTTCTAAGATATTTTAAGGCTTTATTCTGATTTTTAAAGATTAAGAAAGGGAGGGAAATCATTTTAACCAATTTCATAACTAACTTTCCATTTTCTCTCAATTTGCCTTTTCTCTCATTTTCTCTCAACCCAAACACAATTCTCGAGATTTCTTTCTCTGATTTTGACATCTAAATCTCTCATTTCAACTCTCATTTGATTCCTAATCATTTCATCAACAAAACCTTTCAATTTGCAAGTTGTTTCATCAAGCTTTTTGGCTCTAAAATGGAGAAATTCAAGTTTGGAGGTAAGAACGTCCTTCTCCTCTAAACTATCAGTTCTTTACTGAAATTCCTAAGTTCTCAATCCTTGATTTATGTTTTGTTAATGGCTTTTCAATTGAGATCTTGATTTTTGGCTAAAATGCAAGATTTGGTGATATTGGTGAAATTTTCGTGTGATCTGTTTGGGCAGTGTTTTGAAGTGTCAAAATGATGTTAAATGAATGCTAAATTGATTAGAAGTTGAGGTTTAATCAATGCAATCCCGGATAGGTTGAATTTCCTAAGTTTGGCTTGAGTTTTTGGTTGTTTTTGGAGTGTTTTTGGTGATCTGTTATACCTGGAGGTATAAGGACGTGGTTGTGATCATTTTGCATGTTAATTGATGTATAAAAATGGTTAGAAGTGATGGATATTGGCTGGGTTAAGTTTTGGAGGTGTTTGGAGGTGATTTCGGTTGTGTTTGGTAGCCAAATTGTTAGATTTGTGATGAGCAGCGAGTTGTGTTGTTGTTGCTGGTGTTTTAATGCATAAGGATGCATTAATGTTCTGTTTTTGTGTGCTTGAAACAGGGGAGTTTGATCCGTGAGCTTTGGAGGTGTTTGCGGAAGGTTTCGGATGCTTGGAAGGCTTGTTGGCTAGTCTTGTTTTGGTTATCGGTGAGTGAAGTTGGGATTTCAGCTTTTAAACCAAGGTTTGAAGGTTTTTGGGAGCTTAGTTTAAGTCTAAACAACTTTGCTAAGCTCAAGAGTAAGTGAATGGATTTTTGCTCTTGAATTGTGTGTGATTTGGTTTTAAAAGCAAATGTGGTTGATGATTGAAATGCATGTGTTTTGCATGGTTTAATTCTGTTTTGTAAGCATGTTTTAGCATGGTTTAATGCTGGTTTTGAAAGCCATTTGAGAAGGATGCTCAAGGTAAGGGATCCTTGGTTTTGTATAAGGTAATTGTGATTTTGATGCATAGTGTTGCATGTTGATCAATGGCTTTGTATGATGCTTTAAAACAGTGAATTGATGATGCTAAATGTTACCTTTTGCATATTGGTTATGCATGTGAATCATTGGATTAATGAGGTAATGGTTTTGCATATTGGTTATGCATGTGAATCATTGGGCTAATGTTGTGATGGTTTTACATTATGTTTATGCATGTGGAACATTGGATTAATATGGTAAGATGGTTATGTTGGCAAGTGATGTAAGTGGTTCTTGGTTTGTTGATCGGATATAGTTAGCCGGCTATAGGATTGGGTGCACCGTGAATTAAGTCGCCTTGGAGGTGGAGTGGTCAAGAGTGGACCGGATAAGCTCCCTTCAAGTATCCTAACGAGATGAGGTCATAGTGGAGGTTGTTGCCCACTCGAGGACCTTGGTTGATGAGGTCATAATGGAGGTGTTGCCCATTCGAGGACCTTGGTTGAGTAAAGGTTATATGGTGGTTAAAAGTCCATATGTGAGAACCTTGTACTTGTTGAGATCACAATGGCAGTGTTAAGTCCATGTGTGGATCTTGTGTGGGATGTCCCGGATCTCGTTAGTGATGTTCTACAACTACCAATCGGTTATGCAAAGGTTGTATGGTGGTTAAAAGTCCATACGGGGAAATCTTGTGCATGTCAAGGTTGTATGGTGGTTAAAAGTCCATACATGGGAACCTTGGGGAAAAAGCTAAGGTTGTATGGTGTTTAAAAGTCCATACATGGGAACCTTAGGATGATGAGGTCATAATGGAGGTTGTTGCCCATTCGAGGACCTTGGATTGGGTAGGGTGTAGGGAGCGTAGGGACAACGCTCGGAATCCGCGTATCCGATCGGGTTGTTAAGTTGAAAAGTGAATGTGGTTGATCTCTTGGAAGCCAATGTAATGTTCTTGATCATAGTGAAGCATGAGATGCTTGAAATGATGCATGATTGCATGTGAAGCATGAGATGCTTGGATTGATGCATGGTTGCATGTGAAGCATGAGATGCTTGGAATGATGCATGATTGCATGTGAAGCATGAGATGCTTGAAAAGATGCATTGTTGCATGAAAAGTGTATGATGCTAGTGAATGCATGTTTACTTGTTAAGTCGAACAAGTGTTGGTTATCATTTGGTAAATGATGCATGTGAGCATGAAATATCTATATTGCATTGGAGTCTTGTAAGACTTGTTGTTAAAGGCATGTGAAGATGTTGTTATGGTTCTTATGTTGCCTTGGTTAAATGCATGTGATGGATTATTTGAGCTATGGTTTTAAAAGGTTTCTTGCTTGATATGGCTTTCAAGTTTAAGAAAGGTATGTTGTGAAATGGAATGTTTTCCATGGTTTTGTTTAAGCTTGGCATATGGTGTTTATGCATGATTTGAGCTTGATGTTGAAAAGGGTTTTCAAACATGGCTTTGGTAAACAAATCGGGTTTGTTTTAAAAGTGTTTTAATGACCCGCTGCATTGATGGTGTTTTGGTTTTGAGCATTCCTCACTAAGCATTATGTGCTTACGCTCCTTTTTGTCCATCAATTCAGATTCTTGAAGTTTGGACAGCAAGGAGCAAGGGATTCAAGGTGGACTCCAATGGAGATGTATGTCTCGGTGAATAGCTATAGTTAATAAGGGCAATGGGGTAGAATCTCTCGGGTTGATGTGTATGTGATCGTATATGTTTGATCAAGAATGTCTAAATGTTGTTGCTAATGTTGTTGGAACATGAATTGGCTTAAATGAGTTTGTTTTGGAAGGATTGTGCCTAAATGGTTGCTTGTGTAGGAAGCATGCCTATAGATTTGGGGCTTTTCTTATATGATGAGTTTCTGTTGAATTGTTGATGCAAGTATGTCTCATTTATGTTAAATTGCATGTTGGTAAAGTTTGGTGGCTTTTGGAGCATGTTTGAATGATCAATTGTGTGTTTGAGTGAGCAAAATGCAGCATTCTGGGCTAGGTGTTTCAAAACAGGTAACACCGTTTCGGAACGGGTGCCCTGCATGAACCCAGGCGTCCGAAACGGGTGCCACCGTTCCGAAACGGAAGGCATTTTGCCAGACCCCCGTTGCGGAACGCGTTGCGGAACGGCCCCGTGTTTCGGAACGGGCTTGGCCTGTTTCGGAACGGGTGACCGTTGGGGGCTGACATGGGCGGTTAAATGTTTCAAAATGTTTGCATTTTGGTCCTGAATCTTGTTTGTGCAATTGTATGAGTTCGGGATGTCCGTTTGAGCTGAAATTTGGCAGAGAAGCATGAAACATGTTTAATTTTAAGTTGGTAACTTAAAATCTGGTTAAGTCCTTAAAGTTTTCAGAAATTACAATTTGGTCCCTAAAGTTGTAATTTGTTCAATTGGGTCCCTGTTTGATCTCTGATGTTTGTGATCTTTGAGCATGATGTTTGTGTGATCACATCTAAGGTTAATGTGCATCTAGACAAGATTAAAAAGAAAAAAAGGTCGTTAATCAAGGTTGACTTTCGGGTTGACTTTGGTTTTCCCCGTGTAATCTTCGTAGTTCGGGTCAACCGTCCAGACCGGGCTACGGGGGTTACACGTAGTGTTGCATGTTGTTTAATGGCTTTGTGTAATGCTTCAAAAACAGTGGATTGATGATGGTAATTGGTGGTTTTGGCATTTTGGTTATGCTTGTAAAACAATGGATTAATGTGGTAAGATGGTTATATTGGCAAGTGATGTAAGTGGTTCTTGGTTACTTTAATCGGATATAGTTAGCCGGCTATAGGATTGGGTGCACCGTGAATAAAGTCGCCTTGGATGTGGAGTGGTTGTGATTGTACCGGTGACTCCATCCAAGTACACTAACGAGATGGTTAAGAACACCATGGTGGTTAAAATTCCATGGGTGGGTCTTGTGTTAAGGTCATAATGGTGGTTGAAATTCAATTTGAGGACCTTGTGTATGTTAAGGTCATATGGTGGTTAAAATTCCATTTGAGGGCCTTGTGTTTGGTAAGATCACAATGGTGGTGTAAAGTCCATGTGTGGATCTTGTGTTGTATGTCCCGTGATCTCGTTAGTGATGTTATACAACTACCAATGAGTGATGGTAAGGTCATAATGGTGGTTAAAATTCCATTTGAGGACCTTGTGAATGTTAAGGTCATATGGTGGTTAAAAGTCCATATGTGGACCTTGTGTATGGTAAGGTCATAATGGTGGTTTAAATTCCATTTGGGGACCTTGAGATTGGTAGTGTGTATGAAGCGTGGGGACAACGCTTGTAATCCGCGTATCCGATTGTGTCTTGCGTTATGATGGTTTGTGGGTTATCACTTGGAAGCCAATATAATGTTCTTGAATATGATGAAGCATGAGATGCTTGAAATGATGCTTGGTTGCATGAGAAGTGTGTAATGTTTTATGAATGCATGTTTACTTGTTAGCTTGAACAAGAGTTTATTTTCTAATGGGAATGGTGCATGTGTGCATGAAATCTCTTTAGTGCATTGAAGTCTTGCAAAGACTTGTTTTAAAAGGCATGTGATGCAAATGTTGATTTTGTGGTTCATATGTTGCATTTGTTTAATGCATGAGATAGATTGATTGAGTAAGTGGTTTCTAAAGGTTTCTTGCTTGAAATGATTTTCAATGTATGAGAAAAAGTATGATGTGAAGTGGAAGTGTTTTCCAAGGATCTTGTATTTAACTTTGCATATGATGTTCATGCATGGAATGGTTAAATTGATGGTTTTGCAAGGTTGTGCTTTGAAGTGAATTACTTAGCTTTTCTAAGCTAAGGGTTGGTTTTCATGTTTGAGCAATGCATGACTTAAAGCATGTTGATAAAAAGGGTTTTCAAACGTTGCTTTGGTTTATCGAATTGTGTTTACTTTTAAAAGAGGTTTTATGACTCGCTGCATTGATGGTGTTTTGGTTTTGAGCATTCCTCACTAAGCATTATGTGCTTACTCTCCTTTTTTTCCATCAATGCAGATATTTGAAGTTGGGACAACGAGAAGCAAGGGATTCAAGGAGAGCTCCACTTGAGATGTATGTCTCGGTTAATAGCTATAGATAATAAAGGCAATGGGGGGGAGAATCTCTTATGTTGATGTTTAATGAGATTGTGTATGTTGGACAAGTTTGGTTTATGATTTTGAACTATGAGGTTTAACGCTTGCAACGTTTGAATCTTCTTATTCTTAAATCGTTATGATATGCTTCTTGTTTTAAAAGCATGATTGAGTGTTGGATGTGTTGAATGAGTGGGTGCACCTAGGGGTGGTTTTGTATTTAGATTTTGATGCAAATTGGTAGGTATGATGCTTGGCATGTTGTTGATTTAATGTGGAATGGTTTGGAGCATGTTTGATGGGGTTTAAAGGTGTTTTAACATGTCTATCTGCTGTTTCTGGGCAGGGTGTTTCGAAACACCCTTGCCTGTTTCGAAACAGGCCCTTGTTTTGGCTTGGGTGTTCCTGAACGGCCTAGCCCGTTCCTGAACACTTTGGCTACTGCCAAGGGGTGTTCCTGAACGGCCTAGACCCGTTTCGGAACACTTGACCGTTGGGCTTAAAATTTGAATAGTTTTGAGGTTTGCAAGCTTTACGTTTTAGTCCTGATTCTTGTATGTGCAATTGCTTGAGTTTGAGATGTTCGTTTGAGATGAAATTTGGCAGAGAGGCATGAAACATGACTAATTTCATAATGGTAACTTAAAAATTGGTAAAGTTCTCTTAATTTTCAGAATTTACAAATTGGTCCCTAAATTCGTATTTTGTGCAATTGGGTCCCTTATTGTTTTCCGATTGCTATGATTTTTTGAGTATGCTTATCTCAACAGTATGCCTAGGTTAAATGTGCATCTAGACAAGTTTAAAAAGAAAAAAAAGGGTCGTTAATCAAGGTTGACTTTCGGGTTGACTTTGGTTTTCCCCGTGTAATCTTCGTAGTTCGGGTCAACCGTCTAGGCCGGGCTACGGGGGTTACATTGAAACTTGCGGATGATTATGAGGTGGTGGTGGTGCGAGAAAATGTGAAGTTTCTTGCCAATGTGGTGTCGACACTTGAAGCAAGTCGGATGTTGCGTCAAGGATGTGAGGCTTATCTAGCCTTTGTTATGAATCCTAGTTCAAAGGAGGTGCGCGTTCAGGATATAAGGACCGTGTGTGAGTTCCCTGGTGTGTTTCCAGAGGAATTACCTGGTTTGCCGCATAGTCGAGAGGTTGAGTTTGGAATTGAGTTGTATGAGAACACAACTCCAGTGTCCATTGCTCCCTATCGCATGACACCCAAAGAGTTGAAGGAGTTGAAGACGCAACTTCAGGAGTTGCTTGATCGTGGCTTCATTCGGCCTAGTGTGTCACCTTGGGGTGCACCGGTCTTATTTGTTAAAAAGAAAAATGGCACGATGAGAATGTGCATCGATTATTGTCAGTTGAATAAGTTGACCGTCAAGAACAAGTATACGTTGTCAAGGATTGATGATCTTTTTTATCAGTTTCGCGGAGCGGCTATGTTTTCACAGATTGATCTGAGGTCAGGGTACTATCAGTTAAAGGTGAAGGATGTGGATGTGCCGAAAACAACCTTTAGAATGAGGTATGGGCATTATGAGTTCCTTGTGATGTCGTTTGGGCTGGCGAATGCTCCTACCGCTTTCATGGACATGATAAATAGGATGTTCCATGAATTCTTGGACAAGTTCGTTGTGGTGTTCATCGACGATATCCTTGTGTACTCTCGTACTGAGGAGGAGCGTGAAGGTCATTTGAGAATTCTTTTACAAGCGTTGTTGGAAAATCAGCTTTATGCTAAGCTGAGCAAATGTGAGTTTTGGCTTAAGGAAGTTGTTTTCCTTGGACATGTGGTTTCGGCCGAAGGGATTCGAGTTGATCCCCAGAAGGTTGAGGTGGTGATAAATTGGAAGTCTCCTAAGTTTGTTCATGAGGTCTGTAGTTTTCTTGGGTTAGCAGGATACTACCGGAGGTTTGTGGATGGATTTTCTAAGATTGATGCCCCTTTGACGAAGTTGTTGCAAAAGGATGTTAAGTATGAGTGGACGGAAGCGAGACAGCAAGCTTTTGAGAAGCTTAAAGCAGCTTTGACGCAAGCTCCTACCTTGGTTCAACCTGAATCAGGGGAAGAGTTTGTGGTGTATAGTGACGCATCCTATGTTGGTTTGGGGTGTGTGTTAATGCAAGAGGGTAAGGTGGTGGCTTATGCATCACGACAGCTAAAAGTGCATGAGCGCAATTATCCTACGCAATTATCCCGGTTTTGGGCTCAGAAGTTTTGGGTGTTGACCGGTTCGGTCAAAGTGCTGATCGAATATGTAAGAGTGAATTTAGGAAAGCCTAGTTCGGGTTGCATTAAAAATATGGAAAAATGTTCTAAAATCATCTTTTAATATATATAAGTGAACTGTGAAATCAATTTTGGAAAATGAGGTTCGGAAGGTTGACATTTTGGCTAGTGACCAAAATGTAATTTTTGAAAGTTGCGGGACAGTTTTATAAAGGATTGAAACTTTGAATCTTTAAGGAGCTATTATTCCAAAAAGGATTTCTCCAGATTTTTCTAAGATATTTTAAGGCTTTATTCTGATTTTTAAAGATTAAGAAAGGGAGGGAAATCATTTTAACCAATTTCATAACTAACTTTCCATTTTCTCTCAATTTGCCTTTTCTCTCATTTTCTCTCAACCCAAACACAATTCTCCAGATTTCTTTCTCTGATTTTGACATCTAAATCTCTCATTTCAACTCTCATTTGATTCCTAATCATTTCATCAACAAAACCTTTCAATTTGCAAGTTGTTTCATCAAGCTTTTTGGCTCTAAAATGGAGAAATTCAAGTTTGGAGGTAAGAACGTCCTTCTCCTCTAAACTATCAGTTCTTTACTGAAATTCCTAAGTTCTCAATCCTTGATTTATGTTTTGTTAATGGCTTTTCAATTGAGATCTTGATTTTTGGCTAAAATGCAAGATTTGGTGATATTGGTGAAATTTTCGTGTGATCTGTTTGGGCAGTGTTTTGAAGTGTCAAAATGATGTTAAATGAATGCTAAATTGATTAGAAGTTGAGGTTTAATCAATGCAATCCCGGATAGGTTGAATTTCCTAAGTTTGGCTTGAGTTTTTGGTTGTTTTTGGAGTGTTTTTGGTGATCTGTTATACCTGGAGGTATAAGGACGTGGTTGTGATCATTTTGCATGTTAATTGATGTATAAAAATGGTTAGAAGTGATGGATATTGGCTGGGTTAAGTTTTGGAGGTGTTTGGAGGTGATTTCGGTTGTGTTTGGTAGCCAAATTGTTAGATTTGTGATGAGCAGCGAGTTGTGTTGTTGTTGCTGGTGTTTTAATGCATAAGGATGCATTAATGTTCTGTTTTTGTGTGCTTGAAACAGGGGAGTTTGATCCGTGAGCTTTGGAGGTGTTTGCGGAAGGTTTCGGATGCTTGGAAGGCTTGTTGGCTAGTCTTGTTTTGGTTATCGGTGAGTGAAGTTGGGATTTCAGCTTTTAAACCAAGGTTTGAAGGTTTTTGGGAGCTTAGTTTAAGTCTAAACAACTTTGATAAGCTCAAGAGTAAGTGAATGGATTTTTGCTCTTGAATTGTGTGTGATTTGGTTTTAAAAGCAAATGTGGTTGATGATTGAAATGCATGTGTTTTGCATGGTTTAATTCTGTTTTGTAAGCATGTTTTAGCATGGTTTAATGCTGGTTTTGAAAGCCATTTGAGAAGGATGCTCAAGGTAAGGGATCCTTGGTTTTGTATAAGGTAATTGTGATTTTGATGCATAGTGTTGCATGTTGATCAATGGCTTTGTATGATGCTTTAAAACAGTGAATTGATGATGCTAAATGTTACCTTTTGCATATTGGTTATGCATGTGAATCATTGGATTAATGAGGTAATGGTTTTGCATATTGGTTATGCATGTGAATCATTGGGCTAATGTTGTGATGGTTTTGCATTATGTTTATGCATGTGGAACATTGGATTAATATGGTAAGATGGTTATGTTGGCAAGTGATGTAAGTGGTTCTTGGTTTGTTGATCGGATATAGTTAGCCGGCTATAGGATTGGGTGCACCGTGAATTAAGTCGCCTTGGAGGTGGAGTGGTCAAGAGTGGACCGGATAAGCTCCCTTCAAGTATCCTAACGAGATGAGGTCATAGTGGAGGTTGTTGCCCACTCGAGGACCTTGGTTGATGAGGTCATAATGGAGGTGTTGCCCATTCGAGGACCTTGGTTGAGTAAAGGTTATATGGTGGTTAAAAGTCCATATGTGAGAACCTTGTACTTGTTGAGATCACAATGGCAGTGTTAAGTCCATGTGTGGATCTTGTGTGGGATGTCCTGGATCTCGTTAGTGATGTTCTACAACTACCAATCGGTTATGCAAAGGTTGTATGGTGGTTAAAAGTCCATACGGGGAAATCTTGTGCATGTCAAGGTTGTATGGTGGTTAAAAGTCCATACATGGGAACCTTGGGGAAAAAGCTAAGGTTGTATGGTGTTTAAAAGTCCATACATGGGAACCTTAGGATGATGAGGTCATAATGGAGGTTGTTGCCCATTCGAGGACCTTGGATTGGGTAGGGTGTAGGGAGCGTAGGGACAACGCTCGGAATCCGCGTATTCGATCGGGTTGTTAAGTTGAAAAGTGAATGTGGTTGATCTCTTGGAAGCCAATGTAATGTTCTTGATCATAGTGAAGCATGAGATGCTTGAAATGATGCATGGTTGCATGTGAAGCATGAGATGCTTGGATTGATGCATGGTTGCATGTGAAGCATGAGATGCTTGGAATGATGCATGATTGCATGTGAAGCATGAGATGCTTGAAAAGATGCATTGTTGCATGAAAAGTGTATGATGCTAGTGAATGCATGTTTACTTGTTAATTCGAACAAGTGTTGGTTATCATTTGGTAAATGATGCATGTGAGCATGAAATATCTATATTGCATTGGAGTCTTGTAAGACTTGTTGTTAAAGGCATGTGAAGATGTTGTTATGGTTCTTATGTTGCCTTGGTTAAATGCATGTGATGGATTATTTGAGCTATGGTTTTAAAAGGTTTCTTGCTTGATATGGCTTTCAAGTTTAAGAAAGGTATGTTGTGAAATGGAATGTTTTCCATGGTTTTGTTTAAGCTTGGCATATGGTGTTTATGCATGATTTGAGCTTGATGTTGAAAAGGGTTTTCAAACATGGCTTTGGTAAACAAATCGGGTTTGTTTTAAAAGTGTTTTAATGACCCGCTGCATTGATGGTGTTTTGGTTTTGAGCATTCCTCACTAAGCATTATGTGCTTACGCTCCTTTTTGTCCATCAATTCAGATTCTTGAAGTTTGGACAGCAAGGAGCAAGGGATTCAAGGTGGACTCCAATGGAGATGTATGTCTCGGTGAATAGCTATAGTTAATAAGGGCAATGGGGTAGAATCTCTCGGGTTGATGTGTATGTGATCATATATGTTTGATCAAGAATGTCTAAATGTTGTTGCTAATGTTGTTGGAACATGAATTGGCTTAAATGAGTTTGTTTTGGAAGGATTGTGCCTAAATGGTTGCTTGTGTAGGAAGCATGCCTATAGATTTGGGGCTTTTCTTATATGATGAGTTTCTGTTGAATTGTTGATGCAAGTATGTCTCATTTATGTTAAATTGCATGTTGGTAAAGTTTGGTGGCTTTTGGAGCATGTTTGAATGATCAATTGTGTATTTGAGTGAGCAAAATGCAGCATTCTGGGCTAGGTGTTTCGGAACAGGTAACACCGTTTCGGAACGGGTGCCCTGCATGAACCCAGGCGTCCGAAACGGGTGCCACCGTTCCGAAACGGAAGGCATTCTGCCAGACCCCCGTTGCGGAACGCGTAGCGAAACGGCCCCGTGTTTCGGAACGGGCTTGGCCTGTTTCGGAACGGGTGACCGTTGGGGGCTGACATGGGCGGTTAAATGTTTCAAAATGTTTGCATTTTGGTCCTGAATCTTGTTTGTGCAATTGTATGAGTTCGGGATGTCCGTTTGAGATGAAATTTGGTAGAGAAGCATGAAACATGTTTAATTTTAAGTTGGTAACTTAAAATCTGGTTAAGTCCTTAAAGTTTTCAGAAATTACAATTTGGTCCCTAAAGTTTTAATTTGTTCAATTGGGTCCCTGTTTGATCTCTGATGTTTGTGATCTTTGAGCATGATGTTTGTGTGATTACATCTAAGGTTAATGTGCATCTAGACAAGATTAAAAAGAAAAAAAAGGGTCGTTAATCAAGGTTGACTTTCGGGTTGACTTTGGTTTTCCCCGTGTAATCTTCGTAGTTCGGGTCAACCGTCCAGACTGGGCTACGGGGGTTACATTTGGTGGTATCAGAGCTGAGTTGCGAAGGTTGGGGAAAACAGTAAGTTGTTGTGATGTGTGTTTGATGTTTACCTTGTTGTGTAGTTGAAAGTTGGTTGAAACATGTGTTTTTGAGTATGCTGTTGATGTTTCTGAGCATGTTGATGATGTATGCAAGCATGTTTTGTGGTTATGAATCTTGGTTGAGTTTATGTGGATATGTGCTGATGCTATGAGCTGATGTTATGCATGGTGAATGTGTTTTGAGCATGTTATGTTGCTAATATGATGTTGCAATTGGATGTTGTTTGGTGTAAGCATGGTCAAGGTATGTTGTTGATATGCTTGATGTTGTGATATCCATGTTGTGTTGACTGTTATGTCATGTAAAGGGGAGGATTCGGGATACCCATTGCCTTATTAATATAGCTATTGTGTTATTTGGAGTTGGAATTTGAATCCTTGCTTAATGCTGGTCTAACTGGTTTGTTTGCTTGTTGTGATTGTATGTTTGTTGTTGTTAGTGGTATGGCAAAGTTGATGAAAGAATGGCGGTTGAGTGAGATGGTTGCTGCCTTGGGGCAGGTTGTTAAGGCAAAGAATTCACCCTTTTGTAAAGGTGTTTTGTCTCAGTTTTCTGTGCCTAGTGTTGAGGTGGTAAGGCAAGGGAAAGAAGCTGGTTCTGTAGTGAAAAGTTCATTATCTGTTGTTCAGGAGGTGTTGGGAACATCTCAGGCTGCGGTTGAGGTAAAGTCAGTGGATGTGCTGGCTAGATGTGAGGGTTTGCCGAAGCAGTGTTTGCTTGATTTGGGTGCTGTGGAATATCATGGTTCTACACCGGAGATGTTTGAGGCCTGGTTGGCCAATGTGGTTCTGATCTTGGATCGGGAAGGCTGTGATTATGCCTGTAAGCTGGGAAGTGTTGTTTCTTTGATGTTGGAGGATGCTTGTGCCTGGTGGACATCTGTGGCGGTGGCGTCACATATCCATGATATTGATTGGGATTTCTTTGTATCGGCCTTTTATGGGAGATATCTTGGAAGGGAATTTCCAGGGGTTAAGCAAGGCGCGGGTAGTGCTGTTGTGGGGCAAGTGTTGCTTGAGCAAGGAGTAGGAGCTCAGCCATCTGTGTGTGACCGATGTGAAAGGCGCCATGTTGGACGTTGTAGGGGCGCAGGTGTTTGCTGGAATTGTGGTTCTAAGTTGCATGTTAAGCGTGATTGTCCACATGAAGTGAAATCAGCTTTGGTGTTGGCCAAAGGATCTTTGAAAGGTCGTGGACACGGCCGGGGCAAGGTTCAGAGGTGGCAGAAAAAGCAGAAGGTTGTGAAGAGTTTGGGAAATGAAGTTTGTTGGAAATGTGGGTCTGCTGGACACATAAGACGTGATTGTTTGATGTTGGCTCGGAACAGCCAAGGTTCTTTACCGCAAGGAGTTGGTGGTGACCCTGGTGTGTTAGTTGGTGCTGCAGTTGTGCGGCAGGAGGATGATGGTTCCGCAAGGAAGAGGGCTCGTCTGATGAAGCTTCAGGATGGTGTTGTGTTTTCAGGTAACCTTGTTAAGTGATCTTTGCTTTAGTTGCCTTAGTCTGGTTTCTGTTGGTTTTCCTTGTGTGGTAAGTCTAGTCTTGCTGCTAGCATGTTTGGGGTAATGGTAGTTGTGGTTTGGTAATATCTTGGGTGTGAAGAAGGCTTGGGTAAGTATCTTGTGGTTAATGGTTGTTGGTATGATGGAGTTAGATAAGTTAAAGGTGAGTTAGGAGGTTGTTCTTAGACAGATTTGAGGATGTTATTGGATGGTGTGAACTGGCATTCATGCACAGTTAAAATCATTGTTATATGCTATATTATATATGTTGGTCCATGCATACATGTGGCATGACACTAGAGGTTTTGCATACATGTACATCAGGCATTGATAGGGCATGTAGGTGATCATGCATACGATGTTCACGCTCGCTAATAACTAATTAAATCTGTTAGTGTTGTGGTTGGATTAGGTGGGATGATGGGTTTTTAGAGGTTGTTTGGTGCTGAGTGAGAGTTAGAAGTGTTGGAGTTGGGTAAACTAGTTGTTAGTGATAGTGAGAATGGAATAGCCTGTTGGTAGAAGGATAGTGTTTGATGCTCAGAGAGTGTGGTGGTTTGGTGGTGAAGGGTATCGGTTGAGGTTAGTATCGGTTAAGTGGGTTGTTTAGCTAAGTGGAAGTGGTAGTTCCTTGGTGCTAAGTGATGTTGCAGTTTGAGGTTGTGTTTCCAAGGGCTGAGGTAGCCTAGCTTTTAAGTTGTTGTGAAGGGGTTGTGTTGGTTCTTAGCAACCTTTGAGGAGATCAGAAGCTGTTATGTGTGTTTTGGTTAAGTAATGTTCTGGTAATGCAAGTGTTCTGGTTGAAGTTTGTAATGAAAAGGCTGTGGAAGATCGAAGGCTTTCGTTGGTTGTTTGGGTTCTTGTGAGAAGTGGTTGGCTGGTTGTGGTTAAGAAAGTTCCGTTTGAAGTCAGTTGGTGGTGTGTGGAACGGCTGACGGTTTCAAGTTGGGGTTATGTTCTAATTTTTGGTATCTAGGTGAGTAGTCCTGGTGAGCTGTTATGGTAATGTTTGTGGCGGATGTGAAGGATTGTCAGCTTCGTTGAAGAGTTTGAGTAAACAGTTGATGTATAAGGATTTTTTCTTGTTGGGAAAATCTTTGGAAGAGGTTTGGGAGTTTGCAAGAGTTTTAGAGGTTGAGGGGTTTGCATAGTGGCTGAGTTGGTTTGGTGGTTGTTTTTGTGTAGACAAGTCTTGGGAGTTGTGTGTTACAGTGTTGTCTGCTGTAAGAGCTGAAGTTCTTCAGGTTGATGTTGGGGTTGTGTACAGTCCGGTTATGTGGAAGGTTAAGTCGTGGTTACCTTTGAGAGTTTGGATTTGTGAACAGTGTATGGTGGAGGTTTTGTGTGGAATGTGTTCAATGAGGTTAAGGCTTTTGTGTCGCCTTGTGTGTTGCTTTGAGAAGGCTCTGTTTCTCTTTTCGCCGGTTGAAATTTCGAGGACGAAATTTCCTAAGGGGGGGAGAGTTGTAACGCCCCGGTTTTGGGCTCAGAAGTTTTGGGTGTTGACCGGTTCGGTCAAAGTGCTGATCGAATATGTAAGAGTGAATTTAGGAAAGCCTAGTTCGGGTTGCATTAAAAATATGGAAAAATGTTCTAAAATCATCTTTTAATATATATAAGTGAACTGTGAAATCAATTTTAGAAAATGAGGTTCGGAAGGTTGACATTTTGGCTAGTGACCAAAATGTAATTTTTGAAAGTTGCGGGACAGTTTTATAAAGGATTGAAACTTTGAATCTTTAAGGAGCTATTATTCCAAAAAGGATTTCTCCAGATTTTTCTAAGATATTTTAAGGCTTTATTCTGATTTTTAAAGATTAAGAAAGGGAGGGAAATCATTTTAACCAATTTCATAACTAACTTTCCATTTTCTCTCAATTTGCCTTTTCTCTCATTTTCTCTCAACCCAAACACAATTCTCGAGATTTCTTTCTCTGATTTTGACATCTAAATCTCTCATTTCAACTCTCATTTGATTCCTAATCATTTCATCAACAAAACCTTTCAATTTGCAAGTTGTTTCATTAAGCTTTTTGGCTCTAAAATGGAGAAATTCAAGTTTGGAGGTAAGAACGTCCTTCTCCTCTAAACTATCAGTTCTTTACTGAAATTCCTAAGTTCTCAATCCTTGATTTATGTTTTGTTAATGGCTTTTCAATTGAGATCTTGATTTTTGGCTAAAATGCAAGATTTGGTGATATTGGTGAAATTTTCGTGTGATCTGTTTGGGCAGTGTTTTGAAGTGTCAAAATGATTTTAAATGAATGCTAAATTGATTAGAAGTTGAGGTTTAATCAATGCAATCCCGGATAGGTTGAATTTCCTAAGTTTGGCTTGAGTTTTTGGTTGTTTTTGGAGTGTTTTTGGTGATCTGTTATACCTGGAGGTATAAGGACGTGGTTGTGATCATTTTGCATGTTAATTGATGTATAAAAATGGTTAGAAGTGATGGATATTGGCTGGGTTAAGTTTTGGAGGTGTTTGGAGGTGATTTCGGTTGTGTTTGGTAGCCAAATTGTTAGATTTGTGATGAGCAGCGAGTTGTGTTGTTGTTGCTGGTGTTTTAATGCATAAGGATGCATTAATGTTCTGTTTTTGTGTGCTTGAAACAGGGGAGTTTGATCCGTGAGCTTTGGAGGTGTTTGCGGAAGGTTTCGGATGCTTGGAAGGCTTGTTGGCTAGTCTTGTTTTGGTTATCGGTGAGTGAAGTTGGGATTTCAGCTTTTAAACCAAGGTTTGAAGGTTTTTGGGAGCTTAGTTTAAGTCTAAACAACTTTGCTAAGCTCAAGAGTAAGTGAATGGATTTTTGCTCTTGAATTGTGTGTGATTTGGTTTTAAAAGCAAATGTGGTTGATGATTGAAATGCATGTGTTTTGCATGGTTTAATTCTGTTTTGTAAGCATGTTTTAGCATGGTTTAATGCTGGTTTTGAAAGCCATTTGAGAAGGATGCTCAAGGTAAGGGATCCTTGGTTTTGTATAAGGTAATTGTGATTTTGATGCATAGTGTTTCATGTTGATCAATGGCTTTGTATGATGCTTTAAAACAGTGAATTGATGATGCTAAATGTTACCTTTTGCATATTGGTTATGCATGTGAATCATTGGATTAATGAGGTAATGGTTTTGCATATTGGTTATGCATGTGAATCATTGGGCTAATGTTGTGATGGTTTTACATTATGTTTATGCATGTGGAACATTGGATTAATATGGTAAGATGGTTATGTTGGCAAGTGATGTAAGTGGTTCTTGGTTTGTTGATCGGATATAGTTAGCCGGCTATAGGATTGGGTGCACCGTGAATTAAGTCGCCTTGGAGGTGGAGTGGTCAAGAGTGGACCGGATAAGCTCCCTTCAAGTATCCTAACGAGATGAGGTCATAGTGGAGGTTGTTGCCCACTCGAGGACCTTGGTTGATGAGGTCATAATGGAGGTGTTGCCCATTCGAGGACCTTGGTTGAGTAAAGGTTATATGGTGGTTAAAAGTCCATATGTGAGAACCTTGTACTTGTTGAGATCACAATGGCAGTGTTAAGTCCATGTGTGGATCTTGTGTGGGATGTCCCGGATCTCGTTAGTGATGTTCTACAACTACCAATCGGTTATGCAAAGGTTGTATGGTGGTTAAAAGTCCATACGGGGAAATCTTGTGCATGTCAAGGTTGTATGGTGGTTAAAAGTCCATACATGGGAACCTTGGGGAAAAAGCTAAGGTTGTATGGTGTTTAAAAGTCCATACATGGGAACCTTAGGATGATGAGGTCATAATGGAGGTTGTTGCCCATTCGAGGACCTTGGATTGGGTAGGGTGTAGGGAGCGTAGGGACAACGCTCGGAATCCGCGTATCCGATCGGGTTGTTAAGTTGAAAAGTGAATGTGGTTGATCTCTTGGAAGCCAATGTAATGTTCTTGATCATAGTGAAGCATGAGATGCTTGAAATGATGCATGATTGCATGTGAAGCATGAGATGCTTGGATTGATGCATGGTTGCATGTGAAGCATGAGATGCTTGGAATGATGCATGATTGCATGTGAAGCATGAGATGCTTGAAAAGATGCATTGTTGCATGAAAAGTGTATGATGCTAGTGAATGCATGTTTACTTGTTAAGTCGAACAAGTGTTGGTTATCATTTGGTAAATGATGCATGTGAGCATGAAATATCTATATTGCATTGGAGTCTTGTAAGACTTGTTGTTAAAGGCATGTGAAGATGTTGTTATGGTTCTTATGTTGCCTTGGTTAAATGCATGTGATGGATTATTTGAGCTATGGTTTTAAAAGGTTTCTTGCTTGATATGGCTTTCAAGTTTAAGAAAGGTATGTTGTGAAATGGAATGTTTTCCATGGTTTTGTTTAAGCTTGGCATATGGTGATTATGCATGATTTGAGCTTGATGTTGAAAAGGGTTTTCAAACATGGCTTTGGTAAACAAATCGGGTTTGTTTTAAAAGTGTTTTAATGACCCGCTGCATTGATGGTGTTTTGGTTTTGAGCATTCCTCACTAAGCATTATGTGCTTACGCTCCTTTTTGTCCATCAATTCAGATTCTTGAAGTTTGGACAGCAAGGAGCAAGGGATTCAAGGTGGACTCCAATGGAGATGTATGTCTCGGTGAATAGCTATAGTTAATAAGGGCAATGGGGTAGAATCTCTCGGGTTGATGTGTATGTGATCGTATATGTTTGATCAAGAATGTCTAAATGTTGTTGCTAATGTTGTTGGAACATGAATTGGCTTAAATGAGTTTGTTTTGGAAGGATTGTGCCTAAATGGTTGCTTGTGTAGGAAGCATGCCTATAGATTTGGGGCTTTTCTTATATGATGAGTTTCTGTTGAATTGTTGATGCAAGTATGTCTCATTTATGTTAAATTGCATGTTGGTAAAGTTTGGTGGCTTTTGGAGCATGTTTGAATGATCAATTGTGTGTTTGAGTGAGCAAAATGCAGCATTCTGGGCTAGGTGTTTCAAAACAGGTAACACCGTTTCGGAACGGGTGCCCTGCATGAACCCAGGCGTCCGAAACGGGTGCCACCGTTCCGAAACGGAAGGCATTTTGCCAGACCCCCGTTGCGGAACGCGTTGCGGAACGGCCCCGTGTTTCGGAACGGGCTTGGCCTGTTTCGGAACGGGTGACCGTTGGGGGCTGACATGGGCGGTTAAATGTTTCAAAATGTTTGCATTTTGGTCCTGAATCTTGTTTGTGCAATTGTATGAGTTCGGGATGTCCGTTTGAGCTGAAATTTGGCAGAGAAGCATGAAACATGTTTAATTTTAAGTTGGTAACTTAAAATCTGGTTAAGTCCTTAAAGTTTTCAGAAATTACAATTTGGTCCCTAAAGTTGTAATTTGTTCAATTGGGTCCCTGTTTGATCTCTGATGTTTGTGATCTTTGAGCATGATGTTTGTGTGATCACATCTAAGGTTAATGTGCATCTAGACAAGATTAAAAAGAAAAAAAGGTCGTTAATCAAGGTTGACTTTCGGGTTGACTTTGGTTTTCCCCGTGTAATCTTCGTAGTTCGGGTCAACCGTCCAGACCGGGCTACGGGGGTTACACGTAGTGTTGCATGTTGTTTAATGGCTTTGTGTAATGCTTCAAAAACAGTGGATTGATGATGGTAATTGGTGGTTTTGGCATTTTGGTTATGCTTGTAAAACAATGGATTAATGTGGTAAGATGGTTATATTGGCAAGTGATGTAAGTGGTTCTTGGTTACTTTAATCAGATATAGTTAGCCGGCTATAGGATTGGGTGCACCGTGAATAAAGTCGCCTTGGATGTGGAGTGGTTGTGATTGTACCGGTGACTCCATCCAAGTACACTAACGAGATGGTTAAGAACACCATGGTGGTTAAAATTCCATGGGTGGGTCTTGTGTTAAGGTCATAATGGTGGTTGAAATTCAATTTGAGGACCTTGTGTATGTTAAGGTCATATGGTGGTTAAAATTCCATTTGAGGGCCTTGTGTTTGGTAAGATCACAATGGTGGTGTAAAGTCCATGTGTGGATCTTGTGTTGTATGTCCCGTGATCTCGTTAGTGATGTTATACAACTACCAATGAGTGATGGTAAGGTCATAATGGTGGTTAAAATTCCATTTGAGGACCTTGTGAATGTTAAGGTCATATGGTGGTTAAAAGTCCATATGTGGACCTTGTGTATGGTAAGGTCATAATGGTGGTTTAAATTCCATTTGGGGACCTTGAGATTGGTAGTGTGTATGAAGCGTGGGGACAACGCTTGTAATCCGCGTATCCGATTGTGTCTTGCGTTATGATGGTTTGTGGGTTATCACTTGGAAGCCAATATAATGTTCTTGAATATGATGAAGCATGAGATGCTTGAAATGATGCTTGGTTGCATGAGAAGTGTGTAATGTTTTATGAATGCATGTTTACTTGTTAGCTTGAACAAGAGTTTATTTTCTAATGGGAATGGTGCATGTGTGCATGAAATCTCTTTAGTGCATTGAAGTCTTGCAAAGACTTGTTTTAAAAGGCATGTGATGCAAATGTTGATTTTGTGGTTCATATGTTGCATTTGTTTAATGCATGAGATAGATTGATTGAGTAAGTGGTTTCTAAAGGTTTCTTGCTTGAAATGATTTTCAATGTATGAGAAAAAGTATGATGTGAAGTGGAAGTGTTTTCCAAGGATCTTGTATTTAACTTTGCATATGATGTTCATGCATGGAATGGTTAAATTGATGGTTTTGCAAGGTTGTGCTTTGAAGTGAATTACTTAGCTTTTCTAAGCTAAGGGTTGGTTTTCATGTTTGAGCAATGCATGACTTAAAGCATGTTGATAAAAAGGGTTTTCAAACGTTGCTTTGGTTTATCGAATTGTGTTTACTTTTAAAAGAGGTTTTATGACTCGCTGCATTGATGGTGTTTTGGTTTTGAGCATTCCTCACTAAGCATTATGTGCTTACTCTCCTTTTTTTCCATCAATGCAGATATTTGAAGTTGGGACAACGAGAAGCAAGGGATTCAAGGAGAGCTCCACTTGAGATGTATGTCTCGGTTAATAGCTATAGATAATAAAGGCAATGGGGGGGAGAATCTCTTATGTTGATGTTTAATGAGATTGTGTATGTTGGACAAGTTTGGTTTATGATTTTGAACTATGAGGTTTAACGCTTGCAACGTTTGAATCTTCTTATTCTTAAATCGTTATGATATGCTTCTTGTTTTAAAAGCATGATTGAGTGTTGGATGTGTTGAATGAGTGGGTGCACCTAGGGGTGGTTTTGTATTTAGATTTTGATGCAAATTGGTAGGTATGATGCTTGGCATGTTGTTGATTTAATGTGGAATGGTTTGGAGCATGTTTGATGGGGTTTAAAGGTGTTTTAACATGTCTATCTGCTGTTTCTGGGCAGGGTGTTTCGAAACACCCTTGCCTGTTTCGAAACAGGCCCTTGTTTTGGCTTGGGTGTTCCTGAACGGCCTAGCCCGTTCCTGAACACTTTGGCTACTGCCAAGGGGTGTTCCTGAACGGCCTAGACCCGTTTCGGAACACTTGACCGTTGGGCTTAAAATTTGAATAGTTTTGAGGTTTGCAAGCTTTACGTTTTAGTCCTGATTCTTGTATGTGCAATTGCTTGAGTTTGAGATGTTCGTTTGAGATGAAATTTGGCAGAGAGGCATGAAACATGACTAATTTCATAATGGTAACTTAAAAATTGGTAAAGTTCTCTTAATTTTCAGAATTTACAAATTGGTCCCTAAATTCGTATTTTGTGCAATTGGGTCCCTTATTGTTTTCCGATTGCTATGATTTTTTGAGTATGCTTATCTCAACAGTATGCCTAGGTTAAATGTGCATCTAGACAAGTTTAAAAAGAAAAAAAAGGGTCGTTAATCAAGGTTGACTTTCGGGTTGACTTTGGTTTTCCCCGTGTAATCTTCGTAGTTCGGGTCAACCGTCTAGGCCGGGCTACGGGGGTTACATTGAAACTTGCGGATGATTATGAGGTGGTGGTGGTGCGAGAAAATGTGAAGTTTCTTGCCAATGTGGTGTCGACACTTGAAGCAAGTCGGATGTTGCGTCAAGGATGTGAGGCTTATCTAGCCTTTGTTATGAATCCTAGTTCAAAGGAGGTGCGCGTTCAGGATATAAGGACCGTGTGTGAGTTCCCTGGTGTGTTTCCAGAGGAATTACCTGGTTTGCCGCATAGTCGAGAGGTTGAGTTTGGAATTGAGTTGTATGAGAACACAACTCCAGTGTCCATTGCTCCCTATCGCATGACACCCAAAGAGTTGAAGGAGTTGAAGACGCAACTTCAGGAGTTGCTTGATCGTGGCTTCATTCGGCCTAGTGTGTCACCTTGGGGTGCACCGGTCTTATTTGTTAAAAAGAAAAATGGCACGATGAGAATGTGCATCGATTATTGTCAGTTGAATAAGTTGACCGTCAAGAACAAGTATACGTTGTCAAGGATTGATGATCTTTTTTATCAGTTTCGCGGAGCGGCTATGTTTTCACAGATTGATCTGAGGTCAGGGTACTATCAGTTAAAGGTGAAGGATGTGGATGTGCCGAAAACAACCTTTAGAATGAGGTATGGGCATTATGAGTTCCTTGTGATGTCGTTTGGGCTGGCGAATGCTCCTACCGCTTTCATGGACATGATAAATAGGATGTTCCATGAATTCTTGGACAAGTTCGTTGTGGTGTTCATCGACGATATCCTTGTGTACTCTCGTACTGAGGAGGAGCGTGAAGGTCATTTGAGAATTCTTTTACAAGCGTTGTTGGAAAATCAGCTTTATGCTAAGCTGAGCAAATGTGAGTTTTGGCTTAAGGAAGTTGTTTTCCTTGGACATGTGGTTTCGGCCGAAGGGATTCGAGTTGATCCCCAGAAGGTTGAGGTGGTGATAAATTGGAAGTCTCCTAAGTTTGTTCATGAGGTCTGTAGTTTTCTTGGGTTAGCAGGATACTACCGGAGGTTTGTGGATGGATTTTCTAAGATTGATGCCCCTTTGACGAAGTTGTTGCAAAAGGATGTTAAGTATGAGTGGACGGAAGTGAGACAGCAAGCTTTTGAGAAGCTTAAAGCAGCTTTGACGCAAGCTCCTACCTTGGTTCAACCTGAATCAGGGGAAGAGTTTGTGGTGTATAGTGACACATCCTATGTTGGTTTGGGGTGTGTGTTAATGCAAGAGGGTAAGGTGGTGGCTTATGCATCACGACAGCTAAAAGTGCATGAGCGCAATTATCCTACGCAATTATCCCGGTTTTGGGCTCAGAAGTTTTGGGTGTTGACCGGTTCGGTCAAAGTGCTGATCGAATATGTAAGAGTGAATTTAGGAAAGCCTAGTTCGGGTTGCATTAAAAATATGGAAAAATGTTCTAAAATCATCTTTTAATATATATAAGTGAACTGTGAAATCAATTTTGGAAAATGAGGTTCGGAAGGTTGACATTTTGGCTAGTGACCAAAATGTAATTTTTGAAAGTTGCGGGACAGTTTTATAAAGGATTGAAACTTTGAATCTTTAAGGAGCTATTATTCCAAAAAGGATTTCTCCAGATTTTTATAAGATATTTTAAGGCTTTATTCTGATTTTTAAAGATTAAGAAAGGGAGGGAAATCATTTTAACCAATTTCATAACTAACTTTCCATTTTCTCTCAATTTGCCTTTTCTCTCATTTTCTCTCAACCCAAACACAATTCTCCAGATTTCTTTCTCTGATTTTGACATCTAAATCTCTCATTTCAACTCTCATTTGATTCCTAATCATTTCATCAACAAAACCTTTCAATTTGCAAGTTGTTTCATCAAGCTTTTTGGCTCTAAAATGGAGAAATTCAAGTTTGGAGGTAAGAACGTCCTTCTCCTCTAAACTATCAGTTCTTTACTGAAATTCCTAAGTTCTCAATCCTTGATTTATGTTTTGTTAATGGCTTTTCAATTGAGATCTTGATTTTTGGCTAAAATGCAAGATTTGGTGATATTGGTGAAATTTTCGTGTGATCTGTTTGGGCAGTGTTTTGAAGTGTCAAAATGATGTTAAATGAATGCTAAATTGATTAGAAGTTGAGGTTTAATCAATGCAATCCCGGATAGGTTGAATTTCCTAAGTTTGGCTTGAGTTTTTGGTTGTTTTTGGAGTGTTTTTGGTGATCTGTTATACCTGGAGGTATAAGGACGTGGTTGTGATCATTTTGCATGTTAATTGATGTATAAAAATGGTTAGAAGTGATGGATATTGGCTGGGTTAAGTTTTGGAGGTGTTTGGAGGTGATTTCGGTTGTGTTTGGTAGCCAAATTGTTAGATTTGTGATGAGCAGCGAGTTGTGTTGTTGTTGCTGGTGTTTTAATGCATAAGGATGCATTAATGTTCTGTTTTTGTGTGCTTGAAACAGGGGAGTTTGATCCGTGAGCTTTGGAGGTGTTTGCGGAAGGTTTCGGATGCTTGGAAGGCTTGTTGGCTAGTCTTGTTTTGGTTATCGGTGAGTGAAGTTGGGATTTCAGCTTTTAAACCAAGGTTTGAAGGTTTTTGGGAGCTTAGTTTAAGTCTAAACAACTTTGCTAAGCTCAAGAGTAAGTGAATGGATTTTTGCTCTTGAATTGTGTGTGATTTGGTTTTAAAAGCAAATGTGGTTGATGATTGAAATGCATGTGTTTTGCATGGTTTAATTCTGTTTTGTAAGCATGTTTTAGCATGGTTTAATGCTGGTTTTGAAAGCCATTTGAGAAGGATGCTCAAGGTAAGGGATCCTTGGTTTTGTATAAGGTAATTGTGATTTTGATGCATAGTGTTGCATGTTGATCAATGGCTTTGTATGATGCTTTAAAACAGTGAATTGATGATGCTAAATGTTACCTTTTGCATATTGGTTATGCATGTGAATCATTGGATTAATGAGGTAATGGTTTTGCATATTGGTTATGCATGTGAATCATTGGGCTAATGTTGTGATGGTTTTGCATTATGTTTATGCATGTGGAACATTGGATTAATATGGTAAGATGGTTATGTTGGCAAGTGATGTAAGTGGTTCTTGGTTTGTTGATCGGATATAGTTAGCCGGCTATAGGATTGGGTGCACCGTGAATTAAGTCGCCTTGGAGGTGGAGTGGTCAAGAGTGGACCGGATAAGCTCCCTTCAAGTATCCTAACGAGATGAGGTCATAGTGGAGGTTGTTGCCCACTCGAGGACCTTGGTTGATGAGGTCATAATGGAGGTGTTGCCCATTCGAGGACCTTGGTTGAGTAAAGGTTATATGGTGGTTAAAAGTCCATATGTGAGAACCTTGTACTTGTTGAGATCACAATGGCAGTGTTAAGTCCATGTGTGGATCTTGTGTGGGATGTCCTGGATCTCGTTAGTGATGTTCTACAACTACCAATCGGTTATGCAAAGGTTGTATGGTGGTTAAAAGTCCATACGGGGAAATCTTGTGCATGTCAAGGTTGTATGGTGGTTAAAAGTCCATACATGGGAACCTTGGGGAAAAAGCTAAGGTTGTATGGTGTTTAAAAGTCCATACATGGGAACCTTAGGATGATGAGGTCATAATGGAGGTTGTTGCCCATTCGAGGACCTTGGATTGGGTAGGGTGTAGGGAGCGTAGGGACAACGCTCGGAATCCGCGTATTCGATCGGGTTGTTAAGTTGAAAAGTGAATGTGGTTGATCTCTTGGAAGCCAATGTAATGTTCTTGATCATAGTGAAGCATGAGATGCTTGAAATGATGCATGGTTGCATGTGAAGCATGAGATGCTTGGATTGATGCATGGTTGCATGTGAAGCATGAGATGCTTGGAATGATGCATGATTGCATGTGAAGCATGAGATGCTTGAAAAGATGCATTGTTGCATGAAAAGTGTATGATGCTAGTGAATGCATGTTTACTTGTTAATTCGAACAAGTGTTGGTTATCATTTGGTAAATGATGCATGTGAGCATGAAATATCTATATTGCATTGGAGTCTTGTAAGACTTGTTGTTAAAGGCATGTGAAGATGTTGTTATGGTTCTTATGTTGCCTTGGTTAAATGCATGTGATGGATTATTTGAGCTATGGTTTTAAAAGGTTTCTTGCTTGATATGGCTTTCAAGTTTAAGAAAGGTATGTTGTGAAATGGAATGTTTTCCATGGTTTTGTTTAAGCTTGGCATATGGTGTTTATGCATGATTTGAGCTTGATGTTGAAAAGGGTTTTCAAACATGGCTTTGGTAAACAAATCGGGTTTGTTTTAAAAGTGTTTTAATGACCCGCTGCATTGATGGTGTTTTGGTTTTGAGCATTCCTCACTAAGCATTATGTGCTTACGCTCCTTTTTGTCCATCAATTCAGATTCTTGAAGTTTGGACAGCAAGGAGCAAGGGATTCAAGGTGGACTCCAATGGAGATGTATGTCTCGGTGAATAGCTATAGTTAATAAGGGCAATGGGGTAGAATCTCTCGGGTTGATGTGTATGTGATCGTATATGTTTGATCAAGAATGTCTAAATGTTGTTGCTAATGTTGTTGGAACATGAATTGGCTTAAATGAGTTTGTTTTGGAAGGATTGTGCCTAAATGGTTGCTTGTGTAGGAAGCATGCCTATAGATTTGGGGCTTTTCTTATATGATGAGTTTCTGTTGAATTGTTGATGCAAGTATGTCTCATTTATGTTAAATTGCATGTTGGTAAAGTTTGGTGGCTTTTGGAGCATGTTTGAATGATCAATTGTGTATTTGAGTGAGCAAAATGCAGCATTCTGGGCTAGGTGTTTCGGAACAGGTAACACCGTTTCGGAACGGGTGCCCTGCATGAACCCAGGCGTCCGAAACGGGTGCCACCGTTCCGAAACGGAAGGCATTCTGCCAGACCCCCGTTGCGGAACGCGTAGCGAAACGGCCCCGTGTTTCGGAACGGGCTTGGCCTGTTTCGGAACGGGTGACCGTTGGGGGCTGACATGGGCGGTTAAATGTTTCAAAATGTTTGCATTTTGGTCCTGAATCTTGTTTGTGCAATTGTATGAGTTCGGGATGTCCGTTTGAGATGAAATTTGGTAGAGAAGCATGAAACATGTTTAATTTTAAGTTGGTAACTTAAAATCTGGTTAAGTCCTTAAAGTTTTCAGAAATTACAATTTGGTCCCTAAAGTTTTAATTTGTTCAATTGGGTCCCTGTTTGATCTCTGATGTTTGTGATCTTTGAGCATGATGTTTGTGTGATTACATCTAAGGTTAATGTGCATCTAGACAAGATTAAAAAGAAAAAAAAGGGTCGTTAATCAAGGTTGACTTTCGGGTTGACTTTGGTTTTCCCCGTGTAATCTTCGTAGTTCGGGTCAACCGTCCAGACTGGGCTACGGGGGTTACATTTGGTGGTATCAGAGCTGAGTTGCGAAGGTTGGGGAAAACAGTAAGTTGTTGTGATGTGTGTTTGATGTTTACCTTGTTGTGTAGTTGAAAGTTGGTTGAAACATGTGTTTTTGAGTATGCTGTTGATGTTTCTGAGCATGTTGATGATGTATGCAAGCATGTTTTGTGGTTATGAATCTTGGTTGAGTTTATGTGGATATGTGCTGATGCTATGAGCTGATGTTATGCATGGTGAATGTGTTTTGAGCATGTTATGTTGCTAATATGCTGTTGCAATTGGATGTTGTTTGGTGTAAGCATGGTCAAGGTATGTTGTTGATATGCTTGATGTTGTGATATCCATGTTGTGTTGACTGTTATGTCATGTAAAGGGGAGGATTCGGGATACCCATTGCCTTATTAATATAGCTATTGTGTTATTTGGAGTTGGAATTTGAATCCTTGCTTAATGCTGGTCTAACTGGTTTGTTTGCTTGTTGTGATTGTATGTTTGTTGTTGTTAGTGGTATGGCAAAGTTGATGAAAGAATGGCGGTTGAGTGAGATGGTTGCTGCCTTGGGGCAGGTTGTTAAGGCAAAGAATTCACCCTTTTGTAAAGGTGTTTTGTCTCAGTTTTCTGTGCCTAGTGTTGAGGTGGTAAGGCAAGGGAAAGAAGCTGGTTCTGTAGTGAAAAGTTCATTATCTGTTGTTCAGGAGGTGTTGGGAACATCTCAGGCTGCGGTTGAGGTAAAGTCAGTGGATGTGCTGGCTAGATGTGAGGGTTTGCCGAAGCAGTGTTTGCTTGATTTGGGTGCTGTGGAATATCATGGTTCTACACCGGAGATGTTTGAGGCCTGGTTGGCCAATGTGGTTCTGATCTTGGATCGGGAAGGCTGTGATTATGCCTGTAAGCTGGGAAGTGTTGTTTCTTTGATGTTGGAGGATGCTTGTGCCTGGTGGACATCTGTGGCGGTGGCGTCACATATCCATGATATTGATTGGGATTTCTTTGTATCGGCCTTTTATGGGAGATATCTTGGAAGGGAATTTCCAGGGGTTAAGCAAGGCGCGGGTAGTGCTGTTGTGGGGCAAGTGTTGCTTGAGCAAGGAGTAGGAGCTCAGCCATCTGTGTGTGACCGATGTGAAAGGCGCCATGTTGGACGTTGTAGGGGCGCAGGTGTTTGCTGGAATTGTGGTTCTAAGTTGCATGTTAAGCGTGATTGTCCACATGAAGTGAAATCAGCTTTGGTGTTGGCCAAAGGATCTTTGAAAGGTCGTGGACACGGCCGGGGCAAGGTTCAGAGGTGGCAGAAAAAGCAGAAGGTTGTGAAGAGTTTGGGAAATGAAGTTTGTTGGAAATGTGGGTCTGCTGGACACATAAGACGTGATTGTTTGATGTTGGCTCGGAACAGCCAAGGTTCTTTACCGCAAGGAGTTGGTGGTGACCCTGGTGTGTTAGTTGGTGCTGCAGTTGTGCGGCAGGAGGATGATGGTTCCGCAAGGAAGAGGGCTCGTCTGATGAAGCTTCAGGATGGTGTTGTGTTTTCAGGTAACCTTGTTAAGTGATCTTTGCTTTAGTTGCCTTAGTCTGGTTTCTGTTGGTTTTCCTTGTGTGGTAAGTCTAGTCTTGCTGCTAGCATGTTTGGGGTAATGGTAGTTGTGGTTTGGTAATATCTTGGGTGTGAAGAAGGCTTGGGTAAGTATCTTGTGGTTAATGGTTGTTGGTATGATGGAGTTAGATAAGTTAAAGGTGAGTTAGGAGGTTGTTCTTAGACAGATTTGAGGATGTTATTGGATGGTGTGAACTGGCATTCATGCACAGTTAAAATCATTGTTATATGCTATATTATATATGTTGGTCCATGCATACATGTGGCATGACACTAGAGGTTTTGCATACATGTACATCAGGCATTGATAGGGCATGTAGGTGATCATGCATACGATGTTCACGCTCGCTAATAACTAATTAAATCTGTTAGTGTTGTGGTTGGATTAGGTGGGATGATGGGTTTTTAGAGGTTGTTTGGTGCTGAGTGAGAGTTAGAAGTGTTGGAGTTGGGTAAACTAGTTGTTAGTGATAGTGAGAATGGAATAGCCTGTTGGTAGAAGGATAGTGTTTGATGCTCAGAGAGTGTGGTGGTTTGGTGGTGAAGGGTATCGGTTGAGGTTAGTATCGGTTAAGTGGGTTGTTTAGCTAAGTGGAAGTGGTAGTTCCTTGGTGCTAAGTGATGTTGCAGTTTGAGGTTGTGTTTCCAAGGGCTGAGGTAGCCTAGCTTTTAAGTTGTTGTGAAGGGGTTGTGTTGGTTCTTAGCAACCTTTGAGGAGATCAGAAGCTGTTATGTGTGTTTTGGTTAAGTAATGTTCTGGTAATGCAAGTGTTCTGGTTGAAGTTTGTAATGAAAAGGCTGTGGAAGATCGAAGGCTTTCGTTGGTTGTTTGGGTTCTTGTGAGAAGTGGTTGGCTGGTTGTGGTTAAGAAAGTTCCGTTTGAAGTCAGTTGGTGGTGTGTGGAACGGCTGACGGTTTCAAGTTGGGGTTATGTTCTAATTTTTGGTATCTAGGTGAGTAGTCCTGGTGAGCTGTTATGGTAATGTTTGTGGCGGATGTGAAGGATTGTCAGCTTCGTTGAAGAGTTTGAGTAAACAGTTGATGTATAAGGATTTTTTCTTGTTGGGAAAATCTTTGGAAGAGGTTTGGGAGTTTGCAAGAGTTTTAGAGGTTGAGGGGTTTGCATAGTGGCTGAGTTGGTTTGGTGGTTGTTTTTGTGTAGACAAGTCTTGGGAGTTGTGTGTTACAGTGTTGTCTGCTGTAAGAGCTGAAGTTCTTCAGGTTGATGTTGGGGTTGTGTACAGTCCGGTTATGTGGAAGGTTAAGTCGTGGTTACCTTTGAGAGTTTGGATTTGTGAACAGTGTATGGTGGAGGTTTTGTGTGGAATGTGTTCAATGAGGTTAAGGCTTTTGTGTCGCCTTGTGTGTTGCTTTGAGAAGGCTCTGTTTCTCTTTTCGCCGGTTGAAATTTCGAGGACGAAATTTCCTAAGGGGGGGAGAGTTGTAACGCCCCGGTTTTGGGCTCAGAAGTTTTGGGTGTTGACCGGTTCGGTCAAAGTGCTGATCGAATATGTAAGAGTGAATTTAGGAAAGCCTAGTTCGGGTTGCATTAAAAATATGGAAAAATGTTCTAAAATCATCTTTTAATATATATAAGTGAACTGTGAAATCAATTTTAGAAAATGAGGTTCGGAAGGTTGACATTTTGGCTAGTGACCAAAATGTAATTTTTGAAAGTTGCGGGACAGTTTTATAAAGGATTGAAACTTTGAATCTTTAAGGAGCTATTATTCCAAAAAGGATTTCTCCAGATTTTTCTAAGATATTTTAAGGCTTTATTCTGATTTTTAAAGATTAAGAAAGGGAGGGAAATCATTTTAACCAATTTCATAACTAACTTTCCATTTTCTCTCAATTTGCCTTTTCTCTCATTTTCTCTCAACCCAAACACAATTCTCGAGATTTCTTTCTCTGATTTTGACATCTAAATCTCTCATTTCAACTCTCATTTGATTCCTAATCATTTCATCAACAAAACCTTTCAATTTGCAAGTTGTTTCATCAAGCTTTTTGGCTCTAAAATGGAGAAATTCAAGTTTGGAGGTAAGAACGTCCTTCTCCTCTAAACTATCAGTTCTTTACTGAAATTCCTAAGTTCTCAATCCTTGATTTATGTTTTGTTAATGGCTTTTCAATTGAGATCTTGATTTTTGGCTAAAATGCAAGATTTGGTGATATTGGTGAAATTTTCGTGTGATCTGTTTGGGCAGTGTTTTGAAGTGTCAAAATGATTTTAAATGAATGCTAAATTGATTAGAAGTTGAGGTTTAATCAATGCAATCCCGGATAGGTTGAATTTCCTAAGTTTGGCTTGAGTTTTTGGTTGTTTTTGGAGTGTTTTTGGTGATCTGTTATACCTGGAGGTATAAGGACGTGGTTGTGATCATTTTGCATGTTAATTGATGTATAAAAATGGTTAGAAGTGATGGATATTGGCTGGGTTAAGTTTTGGAGGTGTTTGGAGGTGATTTCGGTTGTGTTTGGTAGCCAAATTGTTAGATTTGTGATGAGCAGCGAGTTGTGTTGTTGTTGCTGGTGTTTTAATGCATAAGGATGCATTAATGTTCTGTTTTTGTGTGCTTGAAACAGGGGAGTTTGATCCGTGAGCTTTGGAGGTGTTTGCGGAAGGTTTCGGATGCTTGGAAGGCTTGTTGGCTAGTCTTGTTTTGGTTATCGGTGAGTGAAGTTGGGATTTCAGCTTTTAAACCAAGGTTTGAAGGTTTTTGGGAGCTTAGTTTAAGTCTAAACAACTTTGCTAAGCTCAAGAGTAAGTGAATGGATTTTTGCTCTTGAATTGTGTGTGATTTGGTTTTAAAAGCAAATGTGGTTGATGATTGAAATGCATGTGTTTTGCATGGTTTAATTCTGTTTTGTAAGCATGTTTTAGCATGGTTTAATGCTGGTTTTGAAAGCCATTTGAGAAGGATGCTCAAGGTAAGGGATCCTTGGTTTTGTATAAGGTAATTGTGATTTTGATGCATAGTGTTTCATGTTGATCAATGGCTTTGTATGATGCTTTAAAACAGTGAATTGATGATGCTAAATGTTACCTTTTGCATATTGGTTATGCATGTGAATCATTGGATTAATGAGGTAATGGTTTTGCATATTGGTTATGCATGTGAATCATTGGGCTAATGTTGTGATGGTTTTACATTATGTTTATGCATGTGGAACATTGGATTAATATGGTAAGATGGTTATGTTGGCAAGTGATGTAAGTGGTTCTTGGTTTGTTGATCGGATATAGTTAGCCGGCTATAGGATTGGGTGCACCGTGAATTAAGTCGCCTTGGAGGTGGAGTGGTCAAGAGTGGACCGGATAAGCTCCCTTCAAGTATCCTAACGAGATGAGGTCATAGTGGAGGTTGTTGCCCACTCGAGGACCTTGGTTGATGAGGTCATAATGGAGGTGTTGCCCATTCGAGGACCTTGGTTGAGTAAAGGTTATATGGTGGTTAAAAGTCCATATGTGAGAACCTTGTACTTGTTGAGATCACAATGGCAGTGTTAAGTCCATGTGTGGATCTTGTGTGGGATGTCCCGGATCTCGTTAGTGATGTTCTACAACTACCAATCGGTTATGCAAAGGTTGTATGGTGGTTAAAAGTCCATACGGGGAAATCTTGTGCATGTCAAGGTTGTATGGTGGTTAAAAGTCCATACATGGGAACCTTGGGGAAAAAGCTAAGGTTGTATGGTGTTTAAAAGTCCATACATGGGAACCTTAGGATGATGAGGTCATAATGGAGGTTGTTGCCCATTCGAGGACCTTGGATTGGGTAGGGTGTAGGGAGCGTAGGGACAACGCTCGGAATCCGCGTATCCGATCGGGTTGTTAAGTTGAAAAGTGAATGTGGTTGATCTCTTGGAAGCCAATGTAATGTTCTTGATCATAGTGAAGCATGAGATGCTTGAAATGATGCATGGTTGCATGTGAAGCATGAGATGCTTGGATTGATGCATGGTTGCATGTGAAGCATGAGATGCTTGGAATGATGCATGATTGCATGTGAAGCATGAGATGCTTGAAAAGATGCATTGTTGCATGAAAAGTGTATGATGCTAGTGAATGCATGTTTACTTGTTAAGTCGAACAAGTGTTGGTTATCATTTGGTAAATGATGCATGTGAGCATGAAATATCTATATTGCATTGGAGTCTTGTAAGACTTGTTGTTAAAGGCATGTGAAGATGTTGTTATGGTTCTTATGTTGCCTTGGTTAAATGCATGTGATGGATTATTTGAGCTATGGTTTTAAAAGGTTTCTTGCTTGATATGGCTTTCAAGTTTAAGAAAGGTATGTTGTGAAATGGAATGTTTTCCATGGTTTTGTTTAAGCTTGGCATATGGTGTTTATGCATGATTTGAGCTTGATGTTGAAAAGGGTTTTCAAACATGGCTTTGGTAAACAAATCGGGTTTGTTTTAAAAGTGTTTTAATGACCCGCTGCATTGATGGTGTTTTGGTTTTGAGCATTCCTCACTAAGCATTATGTGCTTACGCTCCTTTTTGTCCATCAATTCAGATTCTTGAAGTTTGGACAGCAAGGAGCAAGGGATTCAAGGTGGACTCCAATGGAGATGTATGTCTCGGTGAATAGCTATAGTTAATAAGGGCAATGGGGTAGAATCTCTCGGGTTGATGTGTATGTGATCGTATATGTTTGATCAAGAATGTCTAAATGTTGTTGCTAATGTTGTTGGAACATGAATTGGCTTAAATGAGTTTGTTTTGGAAGGATTGTGCCTAAATGGTTGCTTGTGTAGGAAGCATGCCTATAGATTTGGGGCTTTTCTTATATGATGAGTTTCTGTTGAATTGTTGATGCAAGTATGTCTCATTTATGTTAAATTGCATGTTGGTAAAGTTTGGTGGCTTTTGGAGCATGTTTGAATGATCAATTGTGTGTTTGAGTGAGCAAAATGCAGCATTCTGGGCTAGGTGTTTCAAAACAGGTAACACCGTTTCGGAACGGGTGCCCTGCATGAACCCAGGCGTCCGAAACGGGTGCCACCGTTCCGAAACGGAAGGCATTTTGCCAGACCCCCGTTGCGGAACGCGTTGCGGAACGGCCCCGTGTTTCGGAACGGGCTTGGCCTGTTTCGGAACGGGTGACCGTTGGGGGCTGACATGGGCGGTTAAATGTTTCAAAATGTTTGCATTTTGGTCCTGAATCTTGTTTGTGCAATTGTATGAGTTCGGGATGTCCGTTTGAGCTGAAATTTGGCAGAGAAGCATGAAACATGTTTAATTTTAAGTTGGTAACTTAAAATCTGGTTAAGTCCTTAAAGTTTTCAGAAATTACAATTTGGTCCCTAAAGTTGTAATTTGTTCAATTGGGTCCCTGTTTGATCTCTGATGTTTGTGATCTTTGAGCATGATGTTTGTGTGATCACATCTAAGGTTAATGTGCATCTAGACAAGATTAAAAAGAAAAAAAGGTCGTTAATCAAGGTTGACTTTCGGGTTGACTTTGGTTTTCCCCGTGTAATCTTCGTAGTTCGGGTCAACCGTCCAGACCGGGCTACGGGGGTTACACGTAGTGTTGCATGTTGTTTAATGGCTTTGTGTAATGCTTCAAAAACAGTGGATTGATGATGGTAATTGGTGGTTTTGGCATTTTGGTTATGCTTGTAAAACAATGGATTAATGTGGTAAGATGGTTATATTGGCAAGTGATGTAAGTGGTTCTTGGTTACTTTAATCGGATATAGTTAGCCGGCTATAGGATTGGGTGCACCGTGAATAAAGTCGCCTTGGATGTGGAGTGGTTGTGATTGTACCGGTGACTCCATCCAAGTACACTAACGAGATGGTTAAGAACACCATGGTGGTTAAAATTCCATGGGTGGGTCTTGTGTTAAGGTCATAATGGTGGTTGAAATTCAATTTGAGGACCTTGTGTATGTTAAGGTCATATGGTGGTTAAAATTCCATTTGAGGGCCTTGTGTTTGGTAAGATCACAATGGTGGTGTAAAGTCCATGTGTGGATCTTGTGTTGTATGTCCCGTGATCTTGTTAGTGATGTTATACAACTACCAATGAGTGATGGTAAGGTCATAATGGTGGTTAAAATTCCATTTGAGGACCTTGTGAATGTTAAGGTCATATGGTGGTTAAAAGTCCATATGTGGACCTTGTGTATGGTAAGGTCATAATGGTGGTTTAAATTCCATTTGGGGACCTTGAGATTGGTAGTGTGTATGAAGCGTGGGGACAACGCTTGTAATCCGCGTATCCGATTGTGTCTTGCGTTATGATGGTTTGTGGGTTATCACTTGGAAGCCAATATAATGTTCTTGAATATGATGAAGCATGAGATGCTTGAAATGATGCTTGGTTGCATGAGAAGTGTGTAATGTTTTATGAATGCATGTTTACTTGTTAGCTTGAACAAGAGTTTATTTTCTAATGGGAATGGTGCATGTGTGCATGAAATCTCTTTAGTGCATTGAAGTCTTGCAAAGACTTGTTTTAAAAGGCATGTGATGCAAATGTTGATTTTGTGGTTCATATGTTGCATTTGTTTAATGCATGAGATAGATTGATTGAGTAAGTGGTTTCTAAAGGTTTCTTGCTTGAAATGATTTTCAATGTATGAGAAAAAGTATGATGTGAAGTGGAAGTGTTTTCCAAGGATCTTGTATTTAACTTTGCATATGATGTTCATGCATGGAATGGTTAAATTGATGGTTTTGCAAGGTTGTGCTTTGAAGTGAATTACTTAGCTTTTCTAAGCTAAGGGTTGGTTTTCATGTTTGAGCAATGCATGACTTAAAGCATGTTGATAAAAAGGGTTTTCAAACGTTGCTTTGGTTTATCGAATTGTGTTTACTTTTAAAAGAGGTTTTATGACTCGCTGCATTGATGGTGTTTTGGTTTTGAGCATTCCTCACTAAGCATTATGTGCTTACTCTCCTTTTTTTCCATCAATGCAGATATTTGAAGTTGGGACAACGAGAAGCAAGGGATTCAAGGAGAGCTCCACTTGAGATGTATGTCTCGGTTAATAGCTATAGATAATAAAGGCAATGGGGGGGGAGAATCTCTTATGTTGATGTTTAATGAGATTGTGTATGTTGGACAAGTTTGGTTTATGATTTTGAACTATGAGGTTTAACGCTTGCAACGTTTGAATCTTCTTATTCTTAAATCGTTATGATATGCTTCTTGTTTTAAAAGCATGATTGAGTGTTGGATGTGTTGAATGAGTGGGTGCACCTAGGGGTGGTTTTGTATTTAGATTTTGATGCAAATTGGTAGGTATGATGCTTGGCATGTTGTTGATTTAATGTGGAATGGTTTGGAGCATGTTTGATGGGGTTTAAAGGTGTTTTAACATGCCTATCTGCTGTTTCTGGGCAGGGTGTTTCGAAACACCCTTGCCTGTTTCGAAACAGGCCCTTGTTTTGGCTTGGGTGTTCCTGAACGGCCTAGCCCGTTCCTGAACACTTTGGCTACTGCCAAGGGGTGTTCCTGAACGGCCTAGACCCGTTTCGGAACACTTGACCGTTGGGCTTAAAATTTGAATAGTTTTGAGGTTTGCAAGCTTTACGTTTTAGTCCTGATTCTTGTATGTGCAATTGCTTGAGTTTGAGATGTTCGTTTGAGATGAAATTTGGCAGAGAGGCATGAAACATGACTAATTTCATAATGGTAACTTAAAAATTGGTAAAGTTCTCTTAATTTTCAGAATTTACAAATTGGTCCCTAAATTCGTATTTTGTGCAATTGGGTCCCTTATTGTTTTCCGATTGCTATGATTTTTTGAGTATGCTTATCTCAACAGTATGCCTAGGTTAAATGTGCATCTAGACAAGTTTAAAAAGAAAAAAAAGGGTCGTTAATCAAGGTTGACTTTCGGGTTGACTTTGGTTTTCCCCGTGTAATCTTCGTAGTTCGGGTCAACCGTCTAGGCCGGGCTACGGGGGTTACATTGAAACTTGCGGATGATTATGAGGTGGTGGTGGTGCGAGAAAATGTGAAGTTTCTTGCCAATGTGGTGTCGACACTTGAAGCAAGCCGGATGTTGCGTCAAGGATGTGAGGCTTATCTAGCCTTTGTTATGAATCCTAGTTCAAAGGAGGTGCGCGTTCAGGATATAAGGACCGTGTGTGAGTTCCCTGGTGTGTTTCCAAAGGAATTACCTGGTTTGCCGCATAGTCGAGAGGTTGAGTTTGGAATTGAGTTGTATGAGAACACAACTCCAGTGTCCATTGCTCCCTATCGTATGACACCCAAAGAGTTGAAGGAGTTGAAGACGCAACTTCAGGAGTTGCTTGATCGTGGCTTCATTCGGCCTAGTGTGTCACCTTGGGGTGCACCGGTCTTATTTGTTAAAAAGAAAAATGGCACGATGAGAATGTGCATCGATTATTGTCAGTTGAATAAGTTGACTGTCAAGAACAAGTATACGTTGTCAAGGATTGATGATCTTTTTTATCAGTTTCGCGGAGCGGCTATGTTTTCACAGATTGATCTGAGGTCAGGGTACTATCAGTTAAAGGTGAAGGATGTGGATGTGCCGAAAACAACCTTTAGAATGAGGTATGGGAATTATGAGTTCCTTGTGATGTCGTTTGGGCTGGCGAATGCTCCTACCGCTTTCATGGACATGATAAATAGGATGTTCCATGAATTCTTGGACAAGTTCGTTGTGGTGTTCATCGACGATATCCTTGTGTACTCTCGTACTGAGGAGGAGCGTGAAGGTCATTTGAGAATTCTTTTACAAGCGTTGTTGGAAAATCAGCTTTATGCTAAGCTGAGCAAATGTGAGTTTTGGCTTAAGGAAGTTGTTTTCCTTGGACATGTGGTTTCGGCCGAAGGGATTCGAGTTGATCCCCAGAAGGTTGAGGTGGTGATAAATTGGAAGTCTCCTAAGTTTGTTCATGAGGTCTGTAGTTTTCTTGGGTTAGCAGGATACTACCGGAGGTTTGTGGATGGATTTTCTAAGATTGATGCCCCTTTGACGAAGTTGTTGCAAAAGGATGTTAAGTATGAGTGGACGGAAGTGAGACAGCAAGCTTTTGAGAAGCTTAAAGCAGCTTTGACGCAAGCTCCTACCTTGGTTCAACCTGAATCAGGGGAAGAGTTTGTGGTGTATAGTGACGCATCCTATGTTGGTTTGGGGTGTGTGTTAATGCAAGAGGGTAAGGTGGTGGCTTATGCATCACGACAGCTAAAAGTGCATGAGCGCAATTATCCTACGCAATTATCCCGGTTTTGGGCTCAGAAGTTTTGGGTGTTGACCGGTTCGGTCAAAGTGCTGATCGAATATGTAAGAGTGAATTTAGGAAAGCCTAGTTCGGGTTGCATTAAAAATATGGAAAAATGTTCTAAAATCATCTTTTAATATATATAAGTGAACTGTGAAATCAATTTTGGAAAATGAGGTTCGGAAGGTTGACATTTTGGCTAGTGACCAAAATGTAATTTTTGAAAGTTGCGGGACAGTTTTATAAAGGATTGAAACTTTGAATCTTTAAGGAGCTATTATTCCAAAAAGGAATTCTCCAGATTTTTCTAAGATATTTTAAGGCTTTATTCTGATTTTTAAAGATTAAGAAAGGGAGGGAAATCATTTTAACCAATTTCATAACTAACTTTCCATTTTCTCTCAATTTGCCTTTTCTCTCATTTTCTCTCAACCCAAACACAATTCTCCAGATTTCTTTCTCTGATTTTGACATCTAAATCTCTCATTTCAACTCTCATTTGATTCCTAATCATTTCATCAACAAAACCTTTCAATTTGCAAGTTGTTTCATCAAGCTTTTTGGCTCTAAAATGGAGAAATTCAAGTTTGGAGTTAAGAACGTCCTTCTCCTCTAAACTATCAGTTCTTTACTGAAATTCCTAAGTTCTCAATCCTTGATTTATGTTTTGTTAATGGCTTTTCAATTGAGATCTTGATTTTTGGCTAAAATGCAAGATTTGGTGATATTGGTGAAATTTTCGTGTGATCTGTTTGGGCAGTGTTTTGAAGTGTCAAAATGATGTTAAATGAATGCTAAATTGATTAGAAGTTGAGGTTTAATCAATGCAATCCCGGATAGGTTGAATTTCCTAAGTTTGGCTTGAGTTTTTGGTTGTTTTTGGAGTGTTTTTGGTGATCTGTTATACCTGGAGGTATAAGGACGTGGTTGTGATCATTTTGCATGTTAATTGATGTATAAAAATGGTTAGAAGTGATGGATATTGGCTGGGTTAAGTTTTGGAGGTGTTTGGAGGTGATTTCGGTTGTGTTTGGTAGCCAAATTGTTAGATTTGTGATGAGCAGCGAGTTGTGTTGTTGTTGCTGGTGTTTTAATGCATAAGGATGCATTAATGTTCTGTTTTTGTGTGCTTGAAACAGGGGAGTTTGATCCGTGAGCTTTGGAGGTGTTTGCGGAAGGTTTCGGATGCTTGGAAGGCTTGTTGGCTAGTCTTGTTTTGGTTATCGGTGAGTGAAGTTGGGATTTCAGCTTTTAAACCAAGGTTTGAAGGTTTTTGGGAGCTTAGTTTAAGTCTAAACAACTTTGCTAAGCTCAAGAGTAAGTGAATGGATTTTTGCTCTTGAATTGTGTGTGATTTGGTTTTAAAAGCAAATCCTTTGACTTAACAACCTGCCCCAAGGCAGCCACCATCTCACTCATCCTCCACTCTTTCATCATCTTTGCCATACCACTAACAACAAACAACATACAATCACAACAAACAAACAAAACCTGTTAGACCAGCATTAAGCAAGGATTCAAACTCCAACTCCAAAATAACACAATAGCTATATTAATAAGGCAATGGGTATCCCGAATCCTCCCCCTTTACATGACATAACAGTCAACACAACATGGATATCACAACATCAAGCATATCAACAACATACCTTGATCATGCTTACACCAAACAACATCCAATAGCACCAGCACATTAACAACATAACATGCTCAAAACACATTCATCATCCATAGCATCAGCTCATAACATCAACACATATCCACATGATCTCAACCAAGATTCATAACCACAAATCATGCTTGCATACATCAGCAACATGCTTAAAAACATTAACAGCATATTCAGAACACATGCTTCAACCAGCTTCCAATCATACAACAAGATAAACATCAAGCACACTTACCACCACAACTTACCGTTTTCCCCAACCTTCGCAACTCAGCTCTGATACCACCAAATGTAACCCCCGTAGCCCGGTCTGGACGGTTGACCCGAACTACGAAGATTACACGGGGAAAACCAAAGTCAACCCGAAAGTCAACCTTGATTAACGACCCTTTTTTTTTTCTTTTTAATCTTGTCTAGATGCACATTAACCTTAGATGTGATCACACAAACACCATGCTCAAAGATCACAAACATCAGAGATCAAACAGGGACCCAATTGAACAAATTACAACTTAGGGACTAAATTGTAATTTCTGAAAATTTTAAGGACTTAACCAGATTTCAAGTTACCAACTTAAAATTAGTCATGTTTCATACTTCCCTGCCAAATTTCAGCTCAAACGGACATCCCGAACTCACACAATTGCACAAACAAGATTCAGGACCAAAACGCAAACATTTCAAAACATAAAAGATACTTTTAACTGATTTTAACGGTTCGGTATCGATACGCCACGTGTCGTATCGATACTCGGGGAAGGCAGAAACCAAATTCTAGCAAGGGTATCGATACCCTTCCCCCAGTATCGATACTCCACTCATAAGGTATCGATACTTGTTCATCAGTATCGATACCCCTGGCCTGAAACTTGCATATTTGGCTCAGGTGTATCGATACCCCAAGCCCGAGTATCGATACCCCTGCCTGAAAACAACTCAAAAACAGCATCAAACATGCTTCAAACATCAAATTAACATCACCAAATCATTCCTCAAAGATAAACAACATGCAGAGACCATAAATGCATCATCAATTCAACAAATAACCAACACATATGGAAAGCCCCAAAATCAAAAGCATGCTTCCTACTCAAGCTATCCATTTAAACATAAACTTACCAAAGCAACCTCAATTAAGCCAATTCATGTTCAACAACATTAACAACATCATTTAACATTCATGATCAACATAAACGATCACATACACATAAGCCCGAGAGATTCTACCCCATTGCCCTTATTAACTATAGCTATTCACCGAGACATACATCTCCATTGGAGTCCACCTTGAATCCCTTGCTCCTTGCTGCCCAAACCTCAAGAATCTGCATTGATGGACAAAAAGGAGCGTAAGCACATAATGCTTAGTGAGGAATGCTCAAAACCAAAACACCATCAATGCAGCGGGTCTTTAAAACACATTAAAACCAACCCGATTTGCTTTCCAAAACCACGTTTGAAAACTCTTTTCAACATCAAGCTCAAATCATGCATAAACACCATATGCCAAGCTTAAACAAAACCATGGAAAACACTTCCCTTTAGCAACATACCTTTCTTAAACTTGGAAACCACATCAAGCAAGAAACCACTTAAAACCATAATTCAATTAAACCATTTCATGCATTTAATCAAGGCATTATAAAACCATAACATCATAATCACATGCCTTTAACAACAAGTCATACATGACTTCAATGCAACATAGGTAATCCATGCTCTCATGCATCATTTATCAAATGACAACCAACACTTGTTCAACATACAAGTAACATGCTTTCACTAGCATTATACACATTTCATGCAACAATGCATCTTACCAAGCATCTCATGCTTCTCATGCAAACATGCATCAACTCAAGCATCTCATGCTTCACATGCAACCATGCATCATTTCAAGCAATCTCATGCTTCACATGCAACCATGCATCATTTCAAGCAATCCCATGCTTAACATGATCAAGAACATTATATTGGCTTCCAAGAGATCAACCATATTCACTTTCCAACTTTCAACCCGATCGGATACGCGGATCACAAGCGTGTCCCAACGCTTCCTACACACTACCCAATCCAAGGTCTTCCCGTGGGCAACAACCTCCACTGACCTCAATCTCCTAAGGTTCCCATGTATGGACTTTTAAACACCATACAACCTTAGCTTTTCCTCAAGGTTACCATGTATGGACATACACCCTTGACATGCACAAGGTCTTCCCGTATGGACTTTCAACCACCATACAACCTTTGCATAACCGATTGGTAGTTGTAGACATCATCTAACGAGATCCGGGACATCACACACAAGATCCACACATGGACTTAACCATAGCCATTGTGATCTTAACAAGTACAAGGTTCTCACATAAGGACTTTTAACCACCTTATAACCTTTACTTAACCAAGGTCTACCGTGGGCAACAACCTCCACTACGACCTTAAGCAACCGAGGTCCTCCCGTGGGCACACCCTCCACTGACCTCATCTCGTTAGGAATACTTGAGGGGAGTTTATCCGGTCCACACTTGACCACTCCGCCATCAAGGCGACTTTATTCACGGTGCACCCAATCCTATAGCCGGCTAATTATACCCGATCAACGAACCAAGAACCATTCACATCTCTTGCCAACATAACCATCTTACCATAATATCCAATGTTCCACATGCATAAACATAATGCAAGGCCATCACATCATTAGCTCAATGATTCACATGCATACACATAATGCAACACTATCACATCATTAGCTCAATGATTCACATGCATAAACAATATGCAAAAAGGGTACAATTATCATCATTAATCATCATCAACTCACTGTTTTTAAGCATCATACTAAGCCAATGAACAACATGCAACTCTATGCATCAAAATCACAATTTCCATAAACATAACCAAGGATCTCTTACCTTGAGCATCCTTCTCAATTGACTTTCTAACCAGCATTAAATCATGCTAAAAACATGCTTACAAAACAGAATTAAACCATGCACAACACTTGCATATCAATCATCAACCACAATTGATTTTAAAGCCAAAACATACACAAACCAAGAGCAAAACCTCTTCACTTACTCTTGAGCTTAGCAAAGTTGTTTAGACTAAAACTAAGCTCCCAAAAACCTTCAAACCATGTTTCAAAAGCTGAAATCCCAACTTCACTCACCGATTACCAAACAAGCTAGCCAACAAGCTTCCCAAGCTTCCGAAACCTTCCGAAAACACCTCCAAGACTCAAGGATCAACCTCCCCTGTTTCAAGCACATAAAAACAGAACATTAATGCATCCATATGCATTAAATCACCAGCAACATCAACACAACTCGCTGCTCATCACAAAACTAACAATTTGGCTACCAAACACAACCGAAATCACCTCCAAACACTTCCAAAACTTAACCCAGCCAAGATCCATCACTTCTAACCATTTTTATACATCAAATAACATGCAAAATGATCACAACCACGTCCTTATACCTCCAGGTATAACAGATCACCAAAAACACTCCAAAAACAACCAAAAACTCAAGCCAAACTTAGGAAATTCAACCTATCCGGGATTGCATTGATTAAACCTCAACTTCTAATCATTTTAGCATTCATTTAACATCATTTTAACACCTCAAAACCCTGCTTAAACAGATCACACGAAAATTTCACCAAAATCACCAAATCTTGCATTTTAGCCAAAAATCAAGATCTCAATTGAAAAGCCTTTAATAAAACATGAATCAAGGATTGAGAACTTAGGAATTTCAGTAAAGAACTGATAGTTTAGAGGAGAAGGACGTTCTTACCTCCAAACTTGAATTTCTCCATTTTAGAGCCAAAATGCTTGATGAAACAATTTGCAAATTGAGAGGTTTTGATGATGAGATGATTAGGAATCAAATGAGAGTTGAAATGAGAGATGTAGATGTCAAAATCAGAGAAAGAAATCTGGAGAATCTTGTTTGGGTAGAGAGAAAATGAGAGAAAAGAGAATTTGAGAGAAAATAGAAAATTAGTTGGAAATTGGTTAAAATGATTTCCCTCTCTTTTCTTAATCTTTAAAATCAGATTTTAGACTTAAAATATCTTAGAAAAATCTGGAGAAATCCTTTTTGGAATAATAGCTCCTTAAAGATTCAAAGTTTCAATCCTTTATAAAACTGTCCCGCAACTTTCAAAAATTACATTTTGGTCACTAGCCAAAATGTCAACCTTCCGAACCTCATTTTCCAAAATTGATTTCACAGTTCACTTATATATATTAAAAGATGATTTTAGAATATTTTTCCATATTTTTAATACAACCCGAACTAGGTTTTCCTAACTTCCCTCTTTTATATTCGATCAGCACTTTGACCGAACCGGTCAACGCCCAAAACTTCTGAGCCCAAAACCGGGGCGTTACAACTCTCCCCCCCTTAAGAAATTTCGTCCTCGAAATTTCAACCGGCAAAAGAGAACACAACCTTCTCAAGCAACACACAAGGCACACAAAACCTTAACCAACACCACTGATCACTTTCCACACAAAACTTCCACCACTCACTGTTCATAAATCCAAACTCTCAAGGGTAACCACATCCCAACCTTCCACACAACCAGATTATGCACAAACCCAACATCAACCTGAAAAACTTCAGCTCTTACAGCAAACAACACTGTAACACACAACTCCCAAGACTGGTTTATACAGAAACAACAACTAAACCAACTTAGCCACACTAGGCAAACCCCTCAACCTCTAAAACTCTTGCGATTCCCAAACCTTTTCCAAAGATTTTCCCAACAAGCAGAAATCTTTAAACATCAACTGTTTACACAAACTCTCTAACGAAGCTGACAATCCTTCACATCCGCCAAAGACATTACCATAACAGCTCACCAGCACCAAAAACAAAAATCACATCACAACCTCAACTTGAAACCTTCAGCCATTCCACATACCATCAACAGACTTCAAACAAAACTTTCTTAACCACAACTAGCCAACCACTTCTCACAAGAACCCAAACAACCAACGAAAACCTTCGATCCTTCACAGCCCTTCACTACAAACTTCAACCAGAACACTTGCATTACCAGAACATTACTGACCCAAAACACACACAACAGCTTCAGAACTCTTCATAGATTACTAAGAACCAACACAACCCTTCACAACAACTTAAAAGCTAAACTACCTCAGCACTTGGGAAACACAACCCCAAACTGCAACATCACTTAGCACCAAGGAACTACCACTTCCTTTTAGCTAAACAAACCACTTAGCTGATACTAACCACAACTGATACCTTCACCACCAAACCACTAAACTCTCAGAGCACCAACACCATCCTTTTACCAACAAGCCATTCCACTCTCACCATCACAAGCAACTGATTTAACAACTCCAGCACTTCTAACTCACACTCTTAGCACCAAACACCTCCACAAACCCATCATCCCACTTAATCCAACCACAACACTAACAGATTCGATTAGTTATTAGCGAGCGTGAACATCGTATGCATGATCACCTGCATGCCCTATCAATGTCTGATGTACATGTATGCAAAACCTCTAATGTCATGCCACATGTATGCATGGACCAACATATATATAATATAGTATATATCAATGCTTTTAACTGTGCATGAATGCCAGTTCACACCCTCCAATAACATCCTCAAAATCTGTCTAAGAACAACCTCCTTACTCATCTTTAACTTAACTATCTCCATCATACCAACAACCATTAACCACAAGATACTTACCCAAGCCTTCTTCACACCCAAGATATTACTAACCACAACTACCATTACCCCAAACATGCTAGCAACAAGACTAAACTTACCACGCAAGGAAAAACCAACATAAACCAAACTAAGCAACTAAAGCAAAGATCACTTAACAAGGTTACCTGAAAACATAACACCACTCTGAAGCTTCATCGAACGAGCTCTCTTCCTTGCGGAACCAACATCCTTCCGCGGCACAACTGCAGCACCAACAAACACACCAGGGTCACCACTAACTCCTTGCGATAAGAAACCTTGGCTGTTCTGCGCCAACATTAAGCAATCACGCTTCATGTGTCCAGCAGACCCACACTTCCAGCAAACTTCATTTCCCAAACTCTTCACAACCTTCTGCTTTTTATGCCACCTCTGAACCTCGCCTCGGTCGCGCCCACGACCTTTCTGAGATCCTTTTGCCAACATCAAAGCTGACTTCACTCCAAGAGGACAATCACGCTTGACATGCAACTTGGAACCACAATTCCAACAAACACCTGCGCCCCAACAATTCCCAACATGTTGTCTTTTACAACGGTCACACACAGACGACTGAGCTTCCACTCCTTGCTCAAGCAACACTTGCTCACCAACAGCATTAGCCACACCTTGCTCAACCCTTGGAAATTCCCTTCCAAGATACCTTTCATAGAAAGCAGATACAAAGAAATCCCAATCAATATCAAGGGTATGTGACGCCACAGCCACAGATGTCCACCAAGAACAAGCATCCTCCAGCATCAGAGAAACAACACTCCCCAACTTACAGGCATAATCACAGCCTTCCTGATCCAAAATCAGAACTACATTGGCCAACCAGGCCTCAAACATCTCCGGGGAAGAACCATGGTACTCCTCAGCACCCAAATCAAACAAATGCTGTTTCGGCAAACCCACACATTTAGCCAGCACATCCACTGATTCCACCTCAACCGTAGCCTGAGATGTTCCCAACACCTCCTGAACAACAGGTAAAGAACTTTCCATCCCGGAACCAGCTTCCTTCCCTTGCCTTACCATCTCAACTTCAGTCACAGAAGACTGAGACAAAACACCTTTACAAAAGGGCGAATCCTTTGACTTAACAACCTGCCCCAAGGCAGCCACCATCTCACTCATCCTCCACTCTTTCATCATCTTTGCCATACCACTAACAACAAACAACATACAATCACAACAAACAAACAAAACCTGTTAGACCGGCATTAAGCAAGGATTCAAACTCCAACTCCAAAATAACACAATAGCTATATTAATAAGGCAATGGGTATCCCGAATCCTCCCCCTTTACATGACATAACAGTCAACACAACATGGATATCACAACATCAAGCATATCAACAACATACCTTGATCATGCTTACACCAAACAACATCCAATAGCACCAGCACATTAACAACATAACATGCTCAAAACACATTCATCATGCATAGCATCAGCTCATAACATCAACACATATCCACATGATCTCAACCAAGATTCATAACCACAAATCATGCTTGCATACATCAGCAACATGCTTAAAAACATTAACAGCATATTCAGAACACATGCTTCAACCAGCTTCCAATCATACAACAAGATAAACATCAAGCACACTTACCACCACAACTTACCGTTTTCCCCAACCTTCGCAACTCAGCTCTGATACCACCAAATGTAACCCCCGTAGCCCGGTCTGGACGGTTGACCCGAACTACGAAGATTACACGGGGAAAACCAAAGTCAACCCGAAAGTCAACCTTGATTAACGACCCTTTTTTTTTCTTTTTAATCTTGTCTAGATGTACATTAACCTTAGATGTGATCACACAAACACCATGCTCAAAGATCACAAACATCAGAGATCAAACAGGGACCCAATTGAACAAATTACAACTTAGGGACCAAATTGTAATTTCTGAAAAATTTAAGGACTTAACCAGATTTCAAGTTACCAACTTAAAATTAGTCATGTTTCATACTTCCCTGCCAAATTTCAGCTCAAACGGACATCCCGAACTCACACAATTGCACAAACAAGATTCAGGACCAAAACGCAAACATTTCAAAACATAAAAGATACTTTTAACTGATTTTAACGGTTCGGTATCGATACGCCACGTGTCGTATCGATACTCGGGGAAGGCAGAAACCAAATTCTAGCAAGGGTATCGATACCCTTCCCCCAGTATCGATACTCCACTCATAAGGTATCGATACTTGTTCATCAGTATCGATACCCCTGGCCTGAAACTTGCATATTTGGCTCAGGTGTATCGATACCCCAAGCCCGAGTATCGATACCCCTGCCTGAAAACAACTCAAAAACAGCATCAAACATGCTTCAAACATCAAATTAACATCACCAAATCATTCCTCAAAGATAAACAACATGCAGAGACCATAAATGCATCATCAATTCAACAAATAACCAACACATATGGAAAGCCCCAAAATCAAAAGCATGCTTCCTACTCAAGCTATCCATTTAAACATAAACTTACCAAAGCAACCTCAATTAAGCCAATTCATGTTCAACAACATTAACAACATCATTTAACATTCATGATCAACATAAACGATCACATACACATAAGCCCGAGAGATTCTACCCCATTGCCCTTATTAACTATAGCTATTCACCGAGACATACATCTCCATTGGAGTCCACCTTGAATCCCTTGCTCCTTGCTGCCCAAACCTCAAGAATCTGCATTGATGGACAAAAAGGAGCGTAAGCACATAATGCTTAGTGAGGAATGCTCAAAACCAAAACACCATCAATGCAGCGGGTCTTTAAAACACATTAAAACCAACCCGATTTGCTTTCCAAAACCACGTTTGAAAACTCTTTTCAACATCAAGCTCAAATCATGCATAAACACCATATGCCAAGCTTAAACAAAACCATGGAAAACACTTCCCTTTAGCAACATACCTTTCTTAAACTTGGAAACCACATCAAGCAAGAAACCACTTAAAACCATAATTCAATTAAACCATTTCATGCATTTAATCAAGGCATTATAAAACCATAACATCATACTCACATGCCTTTAACAACAAGTCATACATGACTTCAATGCAACATAGGTAATCCATGCTCTCATGCATCATTTATCAAATGACAACCAACACTTGTTCAACATACAAGTAACATGCTTTCACTAGCATTATACACATTTCATGCAACAATGCATCTTACCAAGCATCTCATGCTTCTCATGCAAACATGCATCAACTCAAGCATCTCATGCTTCACATGCAACCATGCATCATTTCAAGCAATCTCATGCTTCACATGCAACCATGCATCATTTCAAGCAATCCCATGCTTAACATGATCAAGAACATTATATTGGCTTCCAAGAGATCAACCATATTCACTTTCCAACTTTCAACCCGATCGGATACGCGGATCACAAGCGTGTCCCAACGCTTCCTACACACTACCCAATCCAAGGTCTTCCCGTGGGCAACAACCTCCACTGACCTCAATCTCCTAAGGTTCCCATGTATGGACTTTTAAACACCATACAACCTTAGCTTTTCCTCAAGGTTACCATGTATGGACATACACCCTTGACATGCACAAGGTCTTCCCGTATGGACTTTCAACCACCATACAACCTTTGCATAACCGATTGGTAGTTGTAGACATCATCTAACGAGATCCGGGACATCACACACAAGATCCACACATGGACTTAACCATAGCCATTGTGATCTTAACAAGTACAAGGTTCTCACATAAGGACTTTTAACCACCTTATAACCTTTACTTAACCAAGGTCTACCGTGGGCAACAACCTCCACTACGACCTTAAGCAACCGAGGTCCTCCCGTGGGCACACCCTCCACTGACCTCATCTCGTTAGGAATACTTGAGGGGAGTTTATCCGGTCCACACTTGACCACTCCGCCATCAAGGCGACTTTATTCACGGTGCACCCAATCCTATAGCCGGCTAATTATACCCGATCAACGAACCAAGAACCATTCACATCTCTTGCCAACATAACCATCTTACCATAATATCCAATGTTCCACATGCATAAACATAATGCAAGGCCATCACATCATTAGCTCAATGATTCACATGCATACACATAATGCAACACTATCACATCATTAGCTCAATGATTCACATGCATAAACAATATGCAAAAAGGGTACAATTATCATCATTAATCATCATCAACTCACTGTTTTTAAGCATCATACTAAGCCAATGAACAACATGCAACTCTATGCATCAAAATCACAATTTCCATAAACATAACCAAGGATCTCTTACCTTGAGCATCCTTCTCAATTGACTTTCTAACCAGCATTAAATCATGCTAAAAACATGCTTACAAAACAGAATTAAACCATGCACAACACTTGCATATCAATCATCAACCACAATTGATTTTAAAGCCAAAACATACACAAACCAAGAGAAAAACCTCTTCACTTACTCTTGAGCTTAGCAAAGTTGTTTAGACTAAAACTAAGCTCCCAAAAACCTTCAAACCATGTTTCAAAAGCTGAAATCCCAACTTCACTCACCGATTACCAAACAAGCTAGCCAACAAGCTTCCCAAGCTTCCGAAACCTTCTGAAAACACCTCCAAGACTCAAGGATCAACCTCCCCTGTTTCAAGCACATAAAAACAGAACATTAATGCATCCATATGCATTAAATCACCAGCAACATCAACACAACTCGCTGCTCATCACAAAACTAACAATTTGGCTACCAAACACAACCGAAATCACCTCCAAACACTTCCAAAACTTAACCCAGCCAAGATCCATCACTTCTAACCATTTTTATACATCAAATAACATGCAAAATGATCACAACCACGTCCTTATACCTCCAGGTATAACAGATCACCAAAAACACTCCAAAAACAACCAAAAACTCAAGCCAAACTTAGGAAATTCAACCTATCCGGGATTGCATTGATTAAACCACAACTTCTAATCATTTTAGCATTCATTTAACATCATTTTAACACCTCAAAACCCTGCTTAAACAGATCACACGAAAATTTCACCAAAATCACCAAATCTTGCATTTTAGCCAAAAATCAAGATCTCAATTGAAAAGCCTTTAATAAAACATGAATCAAGGATTGAGAACTTAGGAATTTCAGTAAAGAACTGATAGTTTAGAGGAGAAGGACGTTCTTACCTCCAAACTTGAATTTCTCCATTTTAGAGCCAAAATGCTTGACGAAACAATTTGCAAATTGAGAGGTTTTGATGATGAGATGATTAGGAATCAAATGAGAGTTGAAATGAGAGATGTAGATGTCAAAATCAGAGAAAGAAATCTGGAGAATCTTGTTTGGGTAGAGAGAAAATGAGAGAAAAGAGAATTTGAGAGAAAATAGAAAATTAGTTGGAAATTGGTTAAAATGACTTCCCTCTCTTTTCTTAATCTTTAAAATCAGATTTTAGACTTAAAATATCTTAGAAAAATCTGGAGAAATCCTTTTTGGAATAATAGCTCCTTAAATATTCAAAGTTTCAATCCTTTATAAAACTGTCCCGCAACTTTCAAAAATTACATTTTGGTCACTAGCCAAAATGTCAACCTTCCGAACCTCATTTTCCAAAATTGATTTCACAGTTCACTTATATATATTAAAAGATGATTTTAGAATATTTTTCCATATTTTTAATACAACCCGAACTAGGTTTTCCTAAATTCCCTCTTTTATATTCGATCAGCACTTTGACCGAACCGGTCAACGCCCAAAACTTCTGAGCCCAAAACCGGGGCGTTACATCTTGTGCATGTCAAGGTTGTATGGTGGTTAAAAGTCCATACATGGGAACCTTGGGGAAAAAGCTAAGGTTGTATGGTGTTTAAAAGTCCATACATGGGAACCTTAGGATGATGAGGTCATAGTGGAGGTTGTTGCCCATTCGAGGACCTTGGATTGGGTAGGGTGTAGGGAGCGTAGGGACAACGCTCGGAATCCGCGTATCCGATCGGGTTGTTAAGTTGAAAAGTGAATGTGGTTGATCTCTTGGAAGCCAATGTAATGTTCTTGATCATAGTGAAGCATGAGATGCTTGAAATGATGCATGGTTGCATGTGAAGCATGAGATGCTTGGATTGATGCATGGTTGCATGTGAAGCATGAGATGCTTGGAATGATGCATGATTGCATGTGAAGCATGAGATGCTTGAAAAGATGCATTGTTGCATGAAAAGTGTATGATGCTAGTGAATGCATGTTTACTTGTTAAGTCGAACAAGTGTTGGTTATCATTTGGTAAATGATGCATGTGAGCATGAAATATCTATATTGCATTGGAGTCTTGTAAGACTTGTTGTTAAAGGCATGTGAAGATGTTGTTATGGTTCTTATGTTGCCTTGGTTAAATGCATGTGATGGATTATTTGAGCTATGGTTTTAAAAGGTTTCTTGCTTGATATGGCTTTCAAGTTTAAGAAAGGTATGTTGTGAAATGGAATGTTTTCCATGGTTTTGTTTAAGCTTGGCATATGGTGTTTATGCATGATTTGAGCTTGATGTTGAAAAGGGTTTTCAAACATGGCTTTGGTAAACAAATCGGGTTTGTTTTAAAAGTGTTTTAATGACCCGCTGCATTGATGGTGTTTTGGTTTTGAGCATTCCTCACTAAGCATTATGTGCTTACGCTCTTTTTTGTCCATCAATGCAGATTCTTGAAGTTTGGACAGCAAGGAGCAAGGGATTCAAGGTGGACTCCAATGGAGATGTATGTCTCGGTGAATAGCTATAGTTAATAAGGGCAATGGGGTAGAATCTCTCGGGTTGATGTGTATGTGATCGTATATGTTTGATCAAGAATGTCTAAATGTTGTTGCTAATGTTGTTGGAACATGAATTGGCTTAAATGAGTTTGTTTTGGAAGGATTGTGCCTAAATGGCTGCTTGTGTAGGAAGCATGCCTATAGATTTGGGGCTTTTCTTATATGATGAGTTTCTGTTGAATTGTTGATGCAAGTATGTCTCATTTATGTTAAATTGCATGTTGGTAAAGTTTGGTGGCTTTTGGAGCATGTTTGAATGATCAATTGTGTATTTGAGTGAGCAAAATGCAGCATTCTGGGCTAGGTGTTTCGGAACAGGTAACACCGTTTCGGAACGGGTGCCCTGCATGAACCCAGGCGTCCGAAACGGGTGCCACCGTTCCGAAACGGAAGGCATTCTGCCAGACCCCCGTTGCGGAACGCGTAGCGAAACGGCCCCGTGTTTCGGAACGGGCTTGGCCTGTTTCGGAACGGGTGACCGTTGGGGGCTGACATGGGCGGTTAAATGTTTCAAAATGTTTGCATTTTGGTCCTGAATCTTGTTTGTGCAATTGTATGAGTTCGGGATGTCCGTTTGAGATGAAATTTGGTAGAGAAGCATGAAACATGTTTAATTTTAATTTGGTAACTTAATATCTGGTTAAGTCCTTAAAGTTTTCAGAAATTACAATTTGGTCCCTAAAGTTTTAATTTGTTCAATTGGGTCCCTGTTTGATCTCTGATGTTTGTGATCTTTGAGCATGATGTTTGTGTGATTACATCTAAGGTTAATGTGCATCTAGACAAGATTAAAAAGAAAAAAAAGGGTCGTTAATCAAGGTTGACTTTCGGGTTGACTTTGGTTTTCCCCGTGTAATCTTCGTAGTTCGGGTCAACCGTCCAGACTGGGCTACGGGGGTTACATTTGGTGGTATCGGAGCTGAGTTGCGAAGGTTGGGGAAAACAGTAAGTTGTTGTGATGTGTGTTTGATGTTTACCTTGTTGTGTAGTTGAAAGTTGGTTGAAACATGTGTTTTTGAGTATGCTGTTGATGTTTCTGAGCATGTTGATGATGTATGCAAGCATGTTTTGTGGTTATGAATCTTGGTTGAGTTTATGTGGATATGTGCTGATGCTATGAGCTGATGTTATGCATGGTGAATGTGTTTTGAGCATGTTATGTTGCTAATATGCTGTTGCAATTGGATGTTGTTTGGTGTAAGCATGGTCAAGGTATGTTGTTGATATGCTTGATGTTGTGATATCCATGTTGTGTTGACTGTTATGTCATGTAAAGGGGAGGATTCGGGATACCCATTGCCTTATTAATATAGCTATTGTGTTATTTGGAGTTGGAATTTGAATCCTTGCTTAATGCTGGTCTAACTGGTTTGTTTGCTTGTTGTGATTGTATGTTTGTTGTTGTTAGTGGTATGGCAAAGTTGATGAAAGAATGGCGGTTGAGTGAGATGGTTGCTGCCTTGGGGCAGGTTGTTAAGGCAAAGAATTCACCCTTTTGTAAAGGTGTTTTGTCTCAGTTTTCTGTGCCTAGTGTTGAGGTGGTAAGGCAAGGGAAAGAAGCTGGTTCTGTAGTGAAAAGTTCATTATCTGTTGTTCAGGAGGTGTTGGGAACATCTCAGGCTGCGGTTGAGGTAAAGTCAGTGGATGTGCTGGCTAGATGTGAGGGTTTGCCGAAGCAGTGTTTGCTTGATTTGGGTGCTGTGGAATATCATGGTTCTACACCGGAGATGTTTGAGGCCTGGTTGGCCAATGTGGTTCTGATCTTGGATCGGGAAGGCTGTGATTATGCCTGTAAGCTGGGAAGTGTTGTTTCTTTGATGTTGGAGGATGCTTGTGCCTGGTGGACATCTGTGGCGGTGGCGTCACATATCCATGATATTGATTGGGATTTCTTTGTATCGGCCTTTTATGGGAGATATCTTGGAAGGGAATTTCCAGGGGTTAAGCAAGGCGCGGGTAGTGCTGTTGTGGGGCAAGTGTTGCTTGAGCAAGGAGTAGGAGCTCAGCCATCTGTGTGTGACCGATGTGAAAGGCGCCATGTTGGACGTTGTAGGGGCGCAGGTGTTTGCTGGAATTGTGGTTCTAAGTTGCATGTTAAGCGTGATTGTCCACATGAAGTGAAATCAGCTTTGGTGTTGGCCAAAGGATCTTTGAAAGGTCGTGGACACGGCCGGGGCAAGGTTCAGAGGTGGCAGAAAAAGCAGAAGGTTGTGAAGAGTTTGGGAAATGAAGTTTGTTGGAAATGTGGGTCTGCTGGACACATAAGACGTGATTGTTTGATGTTGGCTCGGAACAGCCAAGGTTCTTTACCGCAAGGAGTTGGTGGTGACCCTGGTGTGTTAGTTGGTGCTGCAGTTGTGCGGCAGGAGGATGATGGTTCCGCAAGGAAGAGGGATCGTCTGATGAAGCTTCAGGATGGTGTTGTGTTTTCAGGTAACCTTGTTAAGTGATCTTTGCTTTAGTTGCCTTAGTCTGGTTTCTGTTGGTTTTCCTTGTGTGGTAAGTCTAGTCTTGCTGCTAGCATGTTTGGGGTAATGGTAGTTGTGGTTTGGTAATATCTTGGGTGTGAAGAAGGCTTGGGTAAGTATCTTGTGGTTAATGGTTGTTGGTATGATGGAGTTAGATAAGTTAAAGGTGAGTTAGGAGGTTGTTCTTAGACAGATTTGAGGATGTTATTGGATGGTGTGAACTGGCATTCATGCACAGTTAAAATCATTGTTATATGCTATATTATATATGTTGGTCCATGCATACATGTGGCATGACACTAGAGGTTTTGCATACATGTACATCAGGCATTGATAGGGCATGTAGGTGATCATGCATACGATGTTCACGCTCGCTAATAACTAATTAAATCTGTTAGTGTTGTGGTTGGATTAGGTGGGATGATGGGTTTTTAGAGGTTGTTTGGTGCTGAGTGAGAGTTAGAAGTGTTGGAGTTGGGTAAACTAGTTGTTAGTGATAGTGAGAATGGAATAGCCTGTTGGTAGAAGGATAGTGTTTGATGCTCAGAGAGTGTGGTGGTTTGGTGGTGAAGGGTATCGGTTGAGGTTAGTATCGGTTAAGTGGGTTGTTTAGCTAAGTGGAAGTGGTAGTTCCTTGGTGCTAAGTGATGTTGCAGTTTGAGGTTGTGTTTCCAAGGGCTGAGGTAGCCTAGCTTTTAAGTTGTTGTGAAGGGGTTGTGTTGGTTCTTAGCAACCTTTGAGGAGATCAGAAGCTGTTATGTGTGTTTTGGTTAAGTAATGTTCTGGTAATGCAAGTGTTCTGGTTGAAGTTTGTAATGAAAAGGCTGTGGAAGATCGAAGGCTTTCGTTGGTTGTTTGGGTTCTTGTGAGAAGTGGTTGGCTGGTTGTGGTTAAGAAAGTTCCGTTTGAAGTCAGTTGGTGGTGTGTGGAACGGCTGACGGTTTCAAGTTGGGGTTATGTTCTAATTTTTGGTATCTAGGTGAGTAGTCCTGGTGAGCTGTTATGGTAATGTTTGTGGCGGATGTGAAGGATTGTCAGCTTCGTTGAAGAGTTTGAGTAAACAGTTGATGTATAAGGATTTTTTCTTGTTGGGAAAATCTTTGGAAGAGGTTTGGGAGTTTGCAAGAGTTTTAGAGGTTGAGGGGTTTGCATAGTGGCTGAGTTGGTTTGGTGGTTGTTTTTGTGTAGACAAGTCTTGGGAGTTGTGTGTTACAGTGTTGTCTGCTGTAAGAGCTGAAGTTCTTCAGGTTGATGTTGGGGTTGTGTACAGTCCGGTTATGTGGAAGGTTAAGTCGTGGTTACCTTTGAGAGTTTGGATTTGTGAACAGTGTATGGTGGAGGTTTTGTGTGGAATGTGTTCAATGAGGTTAAGGCTTTTGTGTCGCCTTGTGTGTTGCTTTGAGAAGGCTCTGTTTCTCTTTTCGCCGGTTGAAATTTCGAGGACGAAATTTCCTAAGGGGGGGAGAGTTGTAACGCCCCGGTTTTGGGCTCAGAAGTTTTGGGTGTTGACCGGTTCGGTCAAAGTGTTGATCGAATATGTAAGAGTGAATTTAGGAAAGCCTAGTTCGGGTTGCATTAAAAATATGGAAAAATGTTCTAAAATCATCTTTTAATATATATAAGTGAACTGTGAAATCAATTTTAGAAAATGAGGTTCGGAAGGTTGACATTTTGGCTAGTGACCAAAATGTAATTTTTGAAAGTTGCGGGACAGTTTTATAAAGGATTGAAACTTTGAATCTTTAAGGAGCTATTATTCCAAAAAGGATTTCTCCAGATTTTTCTAAGATATTTTAAGGCTTTATTCTGATTTTTAAAGATTAAGAAAGGGAGGGAAATCATTTTAACCAATTTCATAACTAACTTTCCATTTTCTCTCAATTTGCCTTTTCTCTCATTTTCTCTCAACCCAAACACAATTCTCGAGATTTCTTTCTCTGATTTTGACATCTAAATCTCTCATTTCAACTCTCATTTGATTCCTAATCATTTCATCAACAAAACCTTTCAATTTGCAAGTTGTTTCATCAAGCTTTTTGGCTCTAAAATGGAGAAATTCAAGTTTGGAGGTAAGAACGTCCTTCTCCTCTAAACTATCAGTTCTTTACTGAAATTCCTAAGTTCTCAATCCTTGATTTATGTTTTGTTAATGGCTTTTCAATTGAGATCTTGATTTTTGGCTAAAATGCAAGATTTGGTGATATTGGTGAAATTTTCGTGTGATCTGTTTGGGCAGTGTTTTGAAGTGTCAAAATGATGTTAAATGAATGCTAAATTGATTAGAAGTTGAGGTTTAATCAATGCAATCCCGGATAGGTTGAATTTCCTAAGTTTGGCTTGAGTTTTTGGTTGTTTTTGGAGTGTTTTTGGTGATCTGTTATACCTGGAGGTATAAGGACGTGGTTGTGATCATTTTGCATGTTAATTGATGTATAAAAATGGTTAGAAGTGATGGATATTGGCTGGGTTAAGTTTTGGAGGTGTTTGGAGGTGATTTCGGTTGTGTTTGGTAGCCAAATTGTTAGATTTGTGATGAGCAGCGAGTTGTGTTGTTGTTGCTGGTGTTTTAATGCATAAGGATGCATTAATGTTCTGTTTTTGTGTGCTTGAAACAGGGGAGTTTGATCCGTGAGCTTTGGAGGTGTTTGCGGAAGGTTTCGGATGCTTGGAAGGCTTGTTGGCTAGTCTTGTTTTGGTTATCGGTGAGTGAAGTTGGGATTTCAGCTTTTAAACCAAGGTTTGAAGGTTTTTGGGAGCTTAGTTTAAGTCTAAACAACTTTGCTAAGCTCAAGAGTAAGTGAATGGATTTTTGCTCTTGAATTGTGTGTGATTTGGTTTTAAAAGCAAATGTGGTTGATGATTGAAATGCATGTGTTTTGCATGGTTTAATTCTGTTTTGTAAGCATGTTTTAGCATGGTTTAATGCTGGTTTTGAAAGCCATTTGAGAAGGATGCTCAAGGTAAGGGATCCTTGGTTTTGTATAAGGTAATTGTGATTTTGATGCATAGTGTTGCATGTTGATCAATGGCTTTGTATGATGCTTTAAAATAGTGAATTGATGATGCTAAATGTTACCTTTTGCATATTGGTTATGCATGTGAATCATTGGATTAATGAGGTAATGGTTTTGCATATTGGTTATGCATGTGAATCATTGGGCTAATGTTGTGATGGTTTTACATTATGTTTATGCATGTGGAACATTGGATTAATATGGTAAGATGGTTATGTTGGCAAGTGATGTAAGTGGTTCTTGGTTTGTTGATCGGATATAGTTAGCCGGCTATAGGATTGGGTGCACCGTGAATTAAGTCGCCTTGGAGGTGGAGTGGTCAAGAGTGGACCGGATAAGCTCCCTTCAAGTATCCTAACGAGATGAGGTCATAGTGGAGGTTGTTGCCCACTCGAGGACCTTGGTTGATGAGGTCATAATGGAGGTGTTGCCCATTCGAGGACCTTGGTTGAGTAAAGGTTATATGGTGGTTAAAAGTCCATATGTGAGAACCTTGTACTTGTTGAGATCACAATGGCAGTGTTAAGTCCATGTGTGGATCTTGTGTGGGATGTCCCGGATCTCGTTAGTGATGTTCTACAACTACCAATCGGTTATGCAAAGGTTGTATGGTGGTTAAAAGTCCATACGGGGAAATCTTGTGCATGTCAAGGTTGTATGGTGGTTAAAAGTCCATACATGGGAACCTTGGGGAAAAAGCTAAGGTTGTATGGTGTTTAAAAGTCCATACATGGGAACCTTAGGATGATGAGGTCATAATGGAGGTTGTTGCCCATTCGAGGACCTTGGATTGGGTAGGGTGTAGGGAGCGTAGGGACAACACTCGGAATCCGCGTATCCGATCGGGTTGTTAAGTTGAAAAGTGAATGTGGTTGATCTCTTGGAAGCCAATGTAATGTTCTTGATCATAGTGAAGCATGAGATGCTTGAAATGATGCATGGTTGCATGTGAAGCATGAGATGCTTGGATTGATGCATGGTTGCATGTGAAGCATGAGATGCTTGGAATGATGCATGATTGCATGTGAAGCATGAGATGCTTGAAAAGATGCATTGTTGCATGAAAAGTGTATGATGCTAGTGAATGCATGTTTACTTGTTAAGTCGAACAAGTGTTGGTTATCATTTGGTAAATGATGCATGTGAGCATGAAATATCTATATTGCATTGGAGTCTTGTAAGACTTGTTGTTAAAGGCATGTGAAGATGTTGTTATGGTTCTTATGTTGCCTTGGTTAAATGCATGTGATGGATTATTTGAGCTATGGTTTTAAAAGGTTTCTTGCTTGATATGGCTTTCAAGTTTAAGAAAGGTATGTTGTGAAATGGAATGTTTTCCATGGTTTTGTTTAAGCTTGGCATATGGTGTTTATGCATGATTTGAGCTTGATGTTGAAAAGGGTTTTCAAACATGGCTTTGGTAAACAAATCGGGTTTGTTTTAAAAGTGTTTTAATGACCCGCTGCATTGATGGTGTTTTGGTTTTGAGCATTCCTCACTAAGCATTATGTGCTTACGCTCCTTTTTGTCCATCAATTCAGATTCTTGAAGTTTGGACAGCAAGGAGCAAGGGATTCAAGGTGGACTCCAATGGAGATGTATGTCTCGGTGAATAGCTATAGTTAATAAGGGCAATGGGGTAGAATCTCTCGGGTTGATGTGTATGTGATCGTATATGTTTGATCAAGAATGTCTAAATGTTGTTGCTAATGTTGTTGGAACATGAATTGGCTTAAATGAGTTTGTTTTGGAAGGATTGTGCCTAAATGGTTGCTTGTGTAGGAAGCATGCCTATAGATTTGGGGCTTTTCTTATATGATGAGTTTCTGTTGAATTGTTGATGCAAGTATGTCTCATTTATGTTAAATTGCATGTTGGTAAAGTTTGGTGGCTTTTGGAGCATGTTTGAATGATCAATTGTGTGTTTGAGTGAGCAAAATGCAGCATTCTGGGCTAGGTGTTTCAAAACAGGTAACACCGTTTCGGAACGGGTGCCCTGCATGAACCCAGGCGTCCGAAACGGGTGCCACCGTTCCGAAACGGAAGGCATTTTGCCAGACCCCCGTTGCGGAACGCGTTGCGGAACGGCCCCGTGTTTCGGAACGGGCTTGGCCTGTTTCGGAACGGGTGACCGTTGGGGGCTGACATGGGCGGTTAAATGTTTCAAAATGTTTGCATTTTGGTCCTGAATCTTGTTTGTGCAATTGTATGAGTTCGGGATGTCCGTTTGAGCTGAAATTTGGCAGAGAAGCATGAAACATGTTTAATTTTAAGTTGGTAACTTAAAATCTGGTTAAGTCCTTAAAGTTTTCAGAAATTACAATTTGGTCCCTAAAGTTGTAATTTGTTCAATTGGGTCCCTGTTTGATCTCTGATGTTTGTGATCTTTGAGCATGATGTTTGTGTGATCACATCTAAGGTTAATGTGCATCTAGACAAGATTAAAAAGAAAAAAAGGTCATTAATCAAGGTTGACTTTCGGGTTGACTTTGGTTTTCCCCGTGTAATCTTCGTAGTTCGGGTCAACCGTCCAGACCGGGCTACGGGGGTTACACGTAGTGTTGCATGTTGTTTAATGGCTTTGTGTAATGCTTCAAAAACAGTGGATTGATGATGGTAATTGGTGGTTTTGGCATTTTGGTTATGCTTGTAAAACAATGGATTAATGTGGTAAGATGGTTATATTGGCAAGTGATGTAAGTGGTTCTTGGTTACTTTAATCGGATATAGTTAGCCGGCTATAGGATTGGGTGCACCGTGAATAAAGTCGCCTTGGATGTGGAGTGGTTGTGATTGTACCGGTGACTCCATCCAAGTACACTAACGAGATGGTTAAGAACACCATGGTGGTTAAAATTCCATGGGTGGGTCTTGTGTTAAGGTCATAATGGTGGTTGAAATTCAATTTGAGGACCTTGTGTATGTTAAGGTCATATGGTGGTTAAAATTCCATTTGAGGGCCTTGTGTTTGGTAAGATCACAATGGTGGTGTAAAGTCCATGTGTGGATCTTGTGTTGTATGTCCCGTGATCTCGTTAGTGATGTTATACAACTACCAATGAGTGATGGTAAGGTCATAATGGTGGTTAAAATTCCATTTGAGGACCTTGTGAATGTTAAGGTCATATGGTGGTTAAAAGTCCATATGTGGACCTTGTGTATGGTAAGGTCATAATGGTGGTTTAAATTCCATTTGGGGACCTTGAGATTGGTAGTGTGTATGAAGCGTGGGGACAACGCTTGTAATCCGCGTATCCGATTGTGTCTTGCGTTATGATGGTTTGTGGGTTATCACTTGGAAGCCAATATAATGTTCTTGAATATGATGAAGCATGAGATGCTTGAAATGATGCTTGGTTGCATGAGAAGTGTGTAATGTTTTATGAATGCATGTTTACTTGTTAGCTTGAACAAGAGTTTATTTTCTAATGGGAATGGTGCATGTGTGCATGAAATCTCTTTAGTGCATTGAAGTCTTGCAAAGACTTGTTTTAAAAGGCATGTGATGCAAATGTTGATTTTGTGGTTCATATGTTGCATTTGTTTAATGCATGAGATAGATTGATTGAGTAAGTGGTTTCTAAAGGTTTCTTGCTTGAAATGATTTTCAATGTATGAGAAAAAGTATGATGTGAAGTGGAAGTGTTTTCCAAGGATCTTGTATTTAACTTTGCATATGATGTTCATGCATGGAATGGTTAAATTGATGGTTTTGCAAGGTTGTGCTTTGAAGTGAATTACTTAGCTTTTCTAAGCTAAGGGTTGGTTTTCATGTTTGAGCAATGCATGACTTAAAGCATGTTGATAAAAAGGGTTTTCAAACGTTGCTTTGGTTTATCGAATTGTGTTTACTTTTAAAAGAGGTTTTATGACTCGCTGCATTGATGGTGTTTTGGTTTTGAGCATTCCTCACTAAGCATTATGTGCTTACTCTCCTTTTTTTCCATCAATGCAGATATTTGAAGTTGGGACAACGAGAAGCAAGGGATTCAAGGAGAGCTCCACTTGAGATGTATGTCTCGGTTAATAGCTATAGATAATAAAGGCAATGGGGGGGAGAATCTCTTATGTTGATGTTTAATGAGATTGTGTATGTTGGACAAGTTTGGTTTATGATTTTGAACTATGAGGTTTAACGCTTGCAACGTTTGAATCTTCTTATTCTTAAATCGTTATGATATGCTTCTTGTTTTAAAAGCATGATTGAGTGTTGGATGTGTTGAATGAGTGGGTGCACCTAGGGGTGGTTTTGTATTTAGATTTTGATGCAAATTGGTAGGTATGATGCTTGGCATGTTGTTGATTTAATGTGGAATGGTTTGGAGCATGTTTGATGGGGTTTAAAGGTGTTTTAACATGCCTATCTGCTGTTTCTGGGCAGGGTGTTTCGAAACACCCTTGCCTGTTTCGAAACAGGCCCTTGTTTTGGCTTGGGTGTTCCTGAACGGCCTAGCCCGTTCCTGAACACTTTGGCTACTGCCAAGGGGTGTTCCTGAACGGCCTAGACCCGTTTCGGAACACTTGACCGTTGGGCTTAAAATTTGAATAGTTTTGAGGTTTGCAAGCTTTACGTTTTAGTCCTGATTCTTGTATGTGCAATTGCTTGAGTTTGAGATGTTCGTTTGAGATGAAATTTGGCAGAGAGGCATGAAACATGACTAATTTCATAATGGTAACTTAAAAATTGGTAAAGTTCTCTTAATTTTCAGAATTTACAAATTGGTCCCTAAATTCGTATTTTGTGCAATTGGGTCCCTTATTGTTTTCCGATTGCTATGATTTTTTGAGTATGCTTATCTCAACAGTATGCCTAGGTTAAATGTGCATCTAGACAAGTTTAAAAAGAAAAAAAAGGGTCGTTAATCAAGGTTGACTTTCGGGTTGACTTTGGTTTTCCCCGTGTAATCTTCGTAGTTCGGGTCAACCGTCTAGGCCGGGCTACGGGGGTTACATTGAAACTTGCGGATGATTATGAGGTGGTGGTGGTGCGAGAAAATGTGAAGTTTCTTGCCAATGTGGTGTCGACACTTGAAGCAAGCCGGATGTTGCGTCAAGGATGTGAGGCTTATCTAGCCTTTGTTATGAATCCTAGTTCAAAGGAGGTGCGCGTTCAGGATATAAGGACCGTGTGTGAGTTCCCTGGTGTGTTTCCAGAGGAATTACCTGGTTTGCCGCATAGTCGAGAGGTTGAGTTTGGAATTGAGTTGTATGAGAACACAACTCCAGTGTCCATTGCTCCCTATCGCATGACACCCAAAGAGTTGAAGGAGTTGAAGACGCAACTTCAGGAGTTGCTTGATCGTGGCTTCATTCGGCCTAGTGTGTCACCTTGGGGTGCACCGGTCTTATTTGTTAAAAAGAAAAATGGCACGATGAGAATGTGCATCGATTATTGTCAGTTGAATAAGTTGACCGTCAAGAACAAGTATACGTTGTCAAGGATTGATGATCTTTTTTATCAGTTTCGCGGAGCGGCTATGTTTTCACAGATTGATCTGAGGTCAGGGTACTATCAGTTAAAGGTGAAGGATGTGGATGTGCCGAAAACAACCTTTAGAATGAGGTATGGGCATTATGAGTTCCTTGTGATGTCGTTTGGGCTGGCGAATGCTCCTACCGCTTTCATGGACATGATAAATAGGATGTTCCATGAATTCTTGGACAAGTTCGTTGTGGTGTTCATCGACGATATCCTTGTGTACTCTCGTACTGAGGAGGAGCGTGAAGGTCATTTGAGAATTCTTTTACAAGCGTTGTTGGAAAATCAGCTTTATGCTAAGCTGAGCAAATGTGAGTTTTGGCTTAAGGAAGTTGTTTTCCTTGGACATGTGGTTTCGGCCGAAGGGATTCGAGTTGATCCCCAGAAGGTTGAGGTGGTGATAAATTGGAAGTCTCCTAAGTTTGTTCATGAGGTCTGTAGTTTTCTTGGGTTAGCAGGATACTACCGGAGGTTTGTGGATGGATTTTCTAAGATTGATGCCCCTTTGACGAAGTTGTTGCAAAAGGATGTTAAGTATGAGTGGACGGAAGCGAGACAGCAAGCTTTTGAGAAGCTTAAAGCAGCTTTGACGCAAGCTCCTACCTTGGTTCAACCTGAATCAGGGGAAGAGTTTGTGGTGTATAGTGACGCATCCTATGTTGGTTTGGGGTGTGTGTTAATGCAAGAGGGTAAGGTGGTGGCTTATGCATCACGACAGCTAAAAGTGCATGAGCGCAATTATCCTACGCATGATATTGAGTTGGTTGTAGTGGTTTTTGCTCTAAAGATCTGGAGGCATTATCTTTATGGTGAGAAGTGTGCTGTGTACACGGATCACAAGAGTTTAAAGTATTTGATGTCTCAAAAAGAGTTGAATCTTAGGCAACGGCGATGGGTGGAGTTGCTTAAGGATTAATATCTAACGATCGAGCATCACCCGGGAAAGGCCAATGTTGTGGTCGATGCTTTGAGCAGGAAAGTGGCGGTGGAGTTAAGAGCGATGTTTGCTAGCTTGAGCATATCGCGAGATGGTGGTCTTGCTGCTGAGTTGCAAGTGAAACCATCTCTAGTTCAGTTGATAAAGGATAAGCAGTTTTGGATGATTCCTTGGTGCCACATGTTCAGGATATTGCTGAGGATAGGCCATTGGATTTTTGTTTTAATGATGATGGTGTTTTATGTTTTGGGAGTCGGATAGTGGTGCCAAATGATGTTGAGTTGAGGCGCGCTATTCTGACCGAAGCTCATAGTAGTCTGTTTGCTATGCACCCTGGTAGTACAAAAATGTATTGTGATATGAAGGATGAGTACTATTGGGTGGGTTTGAAGAAGGATGTCGTGGAGTATTGGAGCAAGTGTATGGTCTGTCAGCGGGTTAAGGTTGAACACTAGTTTCCTTCGGGGTTGTTGTAGCCATTGAGAATCCCTGAATGGAAGTGGGAGAGGATCACCATGGACTTTGTGTCTGGTTTGCCTCTATCGCCATCAAAGAAGAATTTTGTTTGGGTGATTGTGGATCGTCTGATGAAGTGTGCGCATTTCTTACCTGTGCATACTACGTACACCTTGGATAAGCTTGCAGAATTGTACATTGCTGAGATTGTACGTTTGCATGGCGTACTAAAATATATAGTGTCGGATAGAGATCCGAGGTTCACCCCAAGGTTTTGGGAGTGTTTACATCAAGCATTGGGTACGCGACTGAATTTTAGTACTTCTTATCATCCGTAGACGGATGGACAGTCGGAGCGTGTTATCCAAGTGCTTGAAGATATGTTAAGATGTTGTGTTATTGAGTTTCAAGGTTCTTGGGAGAAGCACTTGCCTTTGGTGGAGTTTGCTTATAATAATAGTTACCAGGAAAGTATTTAAATGGCACCTTATGAAGCTTTGTACGGGAGGAAGTGCAGAACTCCTCTTTGTTGGGCTGAAACGGGACAAAAGTTGGTCTCGATGCCTGCTCTGTTAAAAGGAACCACAGAGAAGGTGAAGCTCATTTGTGAGCGGTTGAAGGCAGCATCGTATCAACAAAAGTCTTACGCGGATTTGAAGCGTAAGGAGATAGAATTTGCGGTGGGTGACCGTGTGTTCTTGAAAGTTTCACCTTGGAAGAAGGTGATGAGATTTGGTCGGAATGGCAAGTTGAGCCCAAGATACATTGGACCATACGAGGTGGTAGAACGTGTGGGTCTTGTTGCTTATAAGTTGAGGCTACCTCAAGAGTTAGAAAAGATACATAATATGTTTCATGTATCCATGCTTCGGGAGGTATAGATCGGATCCTTCGCATGTTATGCCTGTGGAGGAAGTTGAGTTGAATCAAGATTTGACATATGATGAGGAACCTGTTGAGATTTTGGATTCGGACAGTAAGGTTCTCTGTGGTAAGACCATTGAGCTGGTCAAGGTGTTGTGGAGACATCGTGGTGTTAAGGAAGTCACGTGGGAAAGGAAGGAAGACATGAAGAAGCAATTTACTTACCTTTTTCCTCCAGGTAAATTTCGAGGACGAAATTTCTTAAGAGGGGGAGAGTTGTAACACCCCAAATTTGGGTCTAGATGTTTTAGAGTCCGAATCGGACCGGTCGTAAACAGTTCGAATCCTAAAGGGAGGTTTAGGGAACATCTAGTTCGGGATGCTTTAAAAATATGGAAAAATATCTAAAAATCCTCATTTAATGTATGAATGATTATGGTGAAATCAATTTTACAAAATAAGGTTTGGAAATACTACATTCCGGTGTAGTGACCAAATCAAATTTTTTGCAAAAGTTAAATAGTGACTGTTTTGTAATGGATTGAAACTTTGAATCTTTAAGGAGCTAATTTTACCAAAATGTTTTTAATTAGATTTCTTCTTAATTTTGGTGATTTTATTAAAGTTTTAATTAAAGGAAATAAAGATTACTTAAAAGGAAAACTATCTTTGACTTTTCATAACTACCTTTCATCAATTTTCTCTCATTTCATTTTCTCTCAATTTCTTTTCAGCCAAACACATTTCCTCCAGCAATTATCCTTTGATTTTCACTCCTTTTGATGAGATTTCAATCTCCTTTTGATTCCTAATCTTTTCCTCATCAAATCCTTTTGTTTTTACATTGGATTTTCAAGAAAACTTGCTCAATTCAAGGAGAAATCAGTTATTAGAGGTAATCTTCATCCTTCTCCTCTAATGATCAGTTCTTTACTGAAATTCCCAAGTTATCAATCCTTTGTTAATGATTTTTGAGTTGCTTAAATGTTAGAAACATGAAATTGTATTAAAACTAAAGGTTTTTGGAGAGATCTTGATGATTTTCGTGGTTGATGGTTAGACTCTGTTTTGAGGTTGTTTTCTAATGTATTTTGGAAGTTAATTGATGTTATAAATGAGATTTTATATAACAAATCCCGAATAGGCTTGGATTCCGAAGTTTTGTATGCTAGAATGGTGGTTTTTGGGGTGGTTTTGGTGTTCTGTCATAGCCGGATGTATAAGGACGAGTTTGTGGTGATTTTTGATGTTGATTGATGTTTAGAAATGATTAGAAGTAGTAGATCTTGATGGGATTTGTTTTGGAAGAGTTTGGAGATGATTTCGGTTGTGTTTGGTAGCCGAAATGAGGTGCTTGAGGAGAGCAGCGAGTTTAGGTGTGTGGCTGATGATTTCAATGCATGATGATGCGTTAATCCTCTGCTCTTATGTGTTATAAACAGGGGAGACATCTTCGGACGCCTTTGGTGTTGATCCGGGAGCCTAGATAACATTTCGGGGAGCAAGCGAAACGTAATCGGTGAGTGTGAATTGTTTAGAAGTTCTTGAGGGACAAGAAACAAGGTTTGGGGATTTAGGAAAGGTTTGAAACACCTTCCTAAGTCTGGAAGTAAGTATTGGCTAGATTGCTATCTTATATGTGGTGGTTTCCCCTAAAATTCTTTTACATGCTCATGGTTTGAGATAGAGAAATTCCTACTGTTTTTATGCATGATTTATAGCATGAGATGATGCTTGAGATGATTTCATTAAATAACATGTTGCATAGATGAGTTTTGAGCTCCTGTTTTTAAGCATGGAAAATGTTATGGTTTTGAAATGAGATGAGAATGATTTGAGAAATGTTGCATGAAAAACAGTAGGTGAGGTGATGTTTTGACATAATATATTGGCATAGATGTTGCGATACTTACCGGATATAATTGATTGATCAATAGGATGAGAGTGCACTATAAACTAAAAATGTGTGCGTGCTCTTTGGTTTAATTCAAAGGGAGAGAACCGATGATGGGCATTCCATCGGGTAAGACTTTGTGAAATACCCAAGCTTTGTGGCGATGAGAGATTCCGCCCTGTGAGTACGGTGATGTGAGAATCCACCGGAAATTATGTTACTAGACAAGTGAGTACGGTGATGTGAGGTTCCACCGAAAGCGTCTAGTGGTTTGAGAATGTTGTCCGCATATCCGAGTAATAATGAGATGTGAAATGCCAATATAATTTATGAAAATGCTTTTGAATCACATGTACCTATTGATGAAATGATTTATGCTATGAGAAATGCATATGAGATTTGTATAAGAAATGCTTTGGTTTTACAAGCATGTGTATGGCTTTGCCATGAGATTTGCGTTGGTCTAAATGCATGAGATAGAATTGAGGTACATGTGTTTTCAATGAGAAGTTGCTTTGAAATGCTTTTCAAGCATGAGATAGAATGAGCATGTTGTAGAAAAAGGCTTTTGAGAAAGTTTTTGAATAATGCATTATTGTGTTGGTTTCCTTTAGAGCACGCCTCACTAAGCAATTGAGCTTACACTCTCTTTTACCAATAATGCAGATAATTGAAGTGTCTTTGGGCAGCGAGAAGGTTAAGAACATCCAAGGAAGTGCAAAGCTCATGTGTGGTGATGTTTTTGCACACTTTAGTTTTGGTATTTGGCAATGGGACTTCAAGGTTGTATTTGGGAGATGAGTTTGAACTCCCTAAGCTTGTGGCATGTTTGTGTTGGCATTTGTGAGTTGTAAATGGTCCTTTTGGTTGGTTTGAGGTTTGAGAACTCATATTTGGATTTGTGACTAGGAAACATGCCTTTAGATTGTGTGGTTTGGTGATTGATGCCATGCTCTATTATAAGGGTCATAAATATGTTCCTTAGTGTCAAAATGAGTTGCTGGTATGATTTGTTACTCTTTGAGGCATGTTTGATTGGTTTAAAAGGTGAAAAAACCAGCAATTTCTGCTGTCAATGGGCAAAGTGTATCGAAATACCCTCACTTGTTCCGAAACAGGGGCCAGTAATGGCCATAGTGGTTCGGAACAGATGAAGTTGTTTCGAAACAGTTTGGCTACTGGTGAAGCCCGTTTCGATACCGGTCTCGGAACATACCAGAGTACTAAAACGGTCAACATTGTTTCGATACGGGCGTTTCGGTACGAAGGGTGGGTGTTCCGATACAGTTGACTGTTGGATATTGTTTTCAACTGTTTGATGTTTTCATGCTTTACATTTTAGTCCTGAATGTTATGGATGCAATTGTTTGAGCTCGGAATGCCTTTTCAAGCTGAAATTTGACAGAGGAGCATGTAACATGATTAATTACATATTGGTAAACCTAAAATCTGCAAAGTTCTTATAATTTCTTAAAATTACATTTTGGTCCCTAAACGCGTAATTTGTGCAATTAAGTCCCTAAATGTTTTCCAATTGTTGTGCCTTTCTCTTCCATGATTCGTGAGTATTTACATAGGCTTAATGTGCATCTAGACAAGATTAAAATAAAAAAGCGTCGTTAATCAAGGTTGCTTTCGGGTTGACTTTGGTTTTCCCCGTGTAATCTTCGTAGTTCGGGTCAAGCGTCTAGGTCGGGCTAAGGGGGTTACTGTAGAACTAATGTTTTGATATAATATTTGAAAAATGTTTTAAACTAAATTGAAAATAATTTAAAATATGTTTTTAGTCAAAAACTACTTGAAATTGTGTTTAAGGGTTTTTACAAGGCTTTGGAATGATTTAAAGTACATTTAAAGTAGTCAAAACCAGCCTTAAGTAACTGTACCGATACGGTCTTGGACCGTACCGATACGCCTTAGGGTTTCAACTACCTGATTTTTTCTAGTAGCCAAAACCCGTACCGATACGCTTAGCCGTATCGATACTGTGTGTTCGGAAATAGCCCAACGGCTAGTCGCGTACCGATACGGGTGTATTGCGTACCGATACGCCTAACTTCCCAAACGATCATTTTCCCAACGGTCTTTTAATTGCAGGACCGTACTGATACGCTAGGTAAGCGTATCGATACGCATCAGCTGAAGAAGCCCAGCGTCTAATTCCTCATTGAGACCGTATCGATACGGTTTGACGAGTATCGATACGCTCAGCTGCAGAACTGCATTTATGGTGGGAAATAAAGTCTCCAACGGCTCCAATTCAAACCCAACAGCTAGTAATGGCTACAAACTCATCAAGGAGTATAAAAGGGACCTCCAAGCATCTTGTAATGGTTAATGCTTCAATTGTTACAACATTATGATGTCAAAATTTGTCTAGAGCTTAAATTGTTTATTTCTTGCTTAGACAACACTTGTGAGCTAAACATTGTTAAATTTGCTCAAGTGTTTAGGTTTTGGGTGAGTGCTTAGTGCTGCAAACACATACCTATTAGAGGGATTTCTAGTTTGCTAAGTCTTTCTCTTGTAAGAGAGTGTTTGATCAAGCTTTGGGTAGAAAGCTTGATCGTTGTAACGGTTTCCTCCTAAGCCGAGAAAAGGGGACGAAATTCTTAGTGAATTTATTTGGAAATCCTTAGTGGGGAGCTAAGGTAGTGGATGTAGACCTTGGTTAGAAGGCTGAACCACTATAAATCCTTGTGTCAAATTGCCAATTTTTCCACCTCCCACTAAAACACCCAAATTCTTAGTGAATTTGTTTGGAAATCCTTAGTGGGGAGCTAAGGTAGTGGATGTAGACCTTGGTTAGAAGGTTGAACCACTATAAATCCTTGTGTCAAATTGCCAATTTTTCCACCACCCACTAAAACACCCAATTATCCAACTTCTCCACACTTGGGGAGCAAGAACGGTTGATCGAATCGAGCCTCCTAAATCTCAACAATTGGTATCAGAGCTTCGCTCAATCGAAGGGGATTCACATCCTATTGAGAAGATTCGGCAAGCTCGATCAACATTTCACCAACCGACTCAAATGGCGCAATCCATCGACAAACCGCCCTTCTTCGACGAAAATCACTATGCCCATTGGAAGACAAAGATGAAATTCTTCTTGAAGTCAAGAGACTACAAGCTATGGGACATAGTTGAAGATGGTACGTTCGTGCCTCAAGGAAGCAAAGCGGAATGGAGTGTCGACGATCGCAAGAAGATGGAGCTTAATTACAAAGCCTTGCACATGCTCTTTTGTTCATTTGGCCCAACGATCTATGAGAAGATGTCTTCTTGTGAGAGTGCCAAGGAGGTATGGGACAAGCTTGAAGTCACATACGAGGGAACCGATGAAGTCAACGAGACCAAGATTGGGCTCCTCACCTTAGAGTGTGAGAACTTCACGATGGATCCGAAAGAGAACATCAAGAAGATGTTTGATAGGTTCTCCACAATCACCAATGGTCTCAAGGGCTATGGAGAAGCCATTCCGGAAGAGAAGCTTGTCTGAAAGCTCATCTACTCCCTTCCCGAGTCATGGGACTCAAAGAGGACCGCCATCATCGAAGCCAAAAATCTCAAAACCTTGAAGCTTGATGAACTCATGGGGTCACTTCTCACTCACCAAATAATGAGGAAAAACAAAGAAGAGGAGAAGAAGAAGGAAGAGATTAGAGCGATGGGGAAGAAGAAGATCATGGAGCTAGGCATCAATGCAAGTGTCGTTGCTCTCAAATCCTCCACATGCCATCATGTAGATTCAAGTGAGGAGGAAAGTGAAGATGAAGAGATGGCCTATCTCTTCAACAAATTTACCCAGTTCATGAAGAGCAAAATGGAAAAATCCAAGCATGAATCGATGAATAAGATGAAGGACTCCCACAAATCCAAAAAGAAGGGATCATCTTCAAAACAAGCATATGTGGCCACATGGAGTGATGAAGACTCCACCGATGATGAAGTAGCCCACTCGTGCTTGATGGCCCTCAATGAGGGGGAGGTAACTTCTAACTCATCTATTTCAAATTCATATACATTTGATGAGTTGCAAGATGCCTATGATGATTTGCTTTTGGAATTCAAGGCATCATTTTCAAAGAACAAAAGGTTGATTTCAATAATAAAAATTGAAAATGAATTGCTTTCCAAAACAAATCTTGAACTTGAAGCAAAATTGAAAGATTATGAACAAAAATGTTTTGATTTACAAAATTTGCTTCTTAAAGTTCAAAAAGAAAAAGATTTGATTTCCAATGAACTTGAAAAGAAAAATAATTTTGTAAAATCAAATTTTTATGTAAGACAATCTAGTGCCCCTAGATTTGTGAATGGAAAATGTTTTAGAAGTGTTTGGGTCCCAAAAGGACTAACCACTTCAACTAAAAAGGATGAAATTGAAAAATGGATTCCTAAGGGGACTAAATTTTGTGCTACTAATGTCTATGGATCCAAAGCAATTTGGATACCATAATTTACTTGATTTTCTTGTGCTAGGTGTGATGGAGAGTGATAAACAAGTCAAAAATTGAGGGGGAGCTTCATGCACACAATGGAAGAACACTTGAAGAAGGAAGGCTTCACATCCTCCCTTGAGTTCAAGTGTGGTAAAATCTAGTTGCTTTTGTTTTTATTTGATTTATTTTCATTTATGTCAACTAGATAATCATATATGTTGAACTAACATTCTTATGATGCTTTGAGTAAGGGGGAGCCAATTTTTAAACCAAAATTTTAAGTGTGTCAATTTTTTTTACCTTCTATGATATTTTGAGCTAAATGTCATTTTAAATTCTTTTTGATATAACAAAAAGGGGGGAGAAATGGTTTGAAAATTGAATTTTCAAATGAATAAGAGGGAGCTTTATTTGATTTCATATCTTTAATCTCTTGTTCACAATTTTAAAGTTAAAGGGGGAGAATCCCAAACAAATTTTCAAGTTGGTTTTATTATATCAAAAAGGGGGAGATTGTAGAACTAATGTTTTGAAGCTTCAGGGACGAATCCGGAGGTTTTGAAGTCTTGAGCTTGGTCTTCGGTTTTCTCTTGGGTAGCAACGGTGAGTAGAATTGTTAATCCTTGTTTTGTGCTCGATATGGAACCTTTGGGGTTTGGGTGGGACCTTGAGGGTTCACCTAAACCCGAGTGTAAGTTTCTACTCCTATGCTTTGTTATGAGTGGATGAATGGCTATGTGTTGTGATTTTCATGTACATCTTGAGTTGTCTTATACAGTTGATAGTGTGTAGTCGTGTTGATGTCGAGCCTCACGGAATGGTTGTCTTAACTACGGTGATGTGTAGTCCCGTCGGTAGTGACTAGTAGGAAAGTACTTTGATGTGTAGTCCCATTGGAAATCTACTAGTCGAAACAGTGATGTGTAGTCCCACCGTGTGTGTATGTTGGTTGTGCTTGTGCAAACCATGTATAGTTGTTGAGAAAGTCATTCATGCATCCATTGCTTTATTCCCATTTATGAAAAGTGTTTTGAAAACTGCATGTTGTGGATTTGTAGAGTTTCTCTCATTAAGCTAGTTAGCTTACGCTCTCTTTTGTTTCCAACATGCAGATCGTTAGAGTTCGGGAGGCTAGTGGGCAAGGGAGTAGCTTTTGGAGTTCTCAAGCTAGCACAAGTATGATTTGCGTTTTGTAACAATGCCTAAACGATGGGGTATAGACTTGTGGGAGTTGGTGTCAAACTCCTTAGGTGTTTTGTGTTGTTCGAGCATGTTAAATTATGGATGTGTTATGTTTTAGTTTCATGGATTGAGGACCATGCCTAATTGCTGCTTATTTGTATGTGCCTAAGAATGTATGAACTTGGCCTATAAATGCTCTATGTGTGGTTGCCTTGTGTATGAAGCCTTATGATTGCTAAGCATGCCTTCTTTGTGTAATTGCATGAATCCCTTGATTGTATGGTTCTTATTAGATTCAAATGCCTCATATGCTAGATCTTGGTTGTGAAATGTTGTGTGGATGCTTGAATGTGGCTAGGGAAGTTTTAAGACTCATCTAGAGTTGTGTTAGAGGGTCCTTTGCTGAAATTTGGAGACTTGCAGTGCAGGGCGTATCGATACGCCTAAGGGCCATATCGATACAGTTTGCCCTCCAGAACTGAGTTTTGGCTTGGTGTATCGATACATGGGGGCGTATCGGTACACTCAAAGCTCACTGGAAATCTGAGAAATTGGTGAGGCTTGGGCGTATTGATACGAACTCTAAGCGTATCAGTATGGGTTTATCTCGTTGACCACGAGATGTTGACCGAGAAGGGCGTATCGATACGCTCGAGGGCTGTATTGATACGGTCTTCCTGTGTTGACTGAAGGATGTTGACCTTGGTCAAGGCGTATCGATACCCTTGACTGGTGTATCGATACGGCCTGCTCAATAAGTATAAAATGGACTGTTAACATGCTGTTTGGGGTTTGGTTGTGTATCTTTTTGGATGTTTTCCACTGTCGTTATCACTTAGGAAAATAATATGCCTTTAGAAAAGATTAAATTAAAAGAAATTTTCTAGGGTTGCTAACCGAGGGGGAACCTTAACGGGTTTCGCTTCGGTTTTCCCCGTGTGGCCTACTCGAATCGGTCATCCGGTCAGACCGGGACGAAGGGGTTACATCGATACGGTGTGTTTTGATATAGACCAACGGCTAGTCGCGTACCGATACAGGTGTATTACGCACCGATACGCCTAACTTCCCCAACGGTCATTTTCCCAATGGTCTTTTAATTGCAGGACCGTACCGATACGCTAGGTATGCGTATCGATACGCATCAGCTGAAGAAGCCCAACGGCTAATTCCTCATTAAGACCGTATCGATACAGTTTGACGAGTATCGATACGCCCAACTGCAGAACTGCATTTATGGTGGGAAATAAAGGCTCCAACGGCTCCAATTCAATCCCAACGGCTAGTAACGGCTACAAACTCAACAAGGAGTACAAAAGGGACCTCCAAGCATCTTGTAATGGTTAATGCTTCAATTGTTACAACATTATGATGTCAAAATTTGTCTAGAGCTTAAATTGTTTATTTCTTGCTTAGACAACATTTGTGAGCTAAACATTGTTAAATTTGCTCAAGTGTTTAGGTTTTGGGTGAGTGCTTAGTGTTGCAAACACATACCTATTAGAGGGATTTCTAGTTTGCTAAGTCTTTCTCTTGTAAGAGAGTGTTTGATCAAGCTTTGGGTAGAAAGCTTGATCGTTGTAACGGTTTCCTCCTAAGCCGAGAAAAGGGGACGAAATTCTTAGTGAATTTGTTTGGAAATCCTTAGTGGGGAGCTAAGGTAGTGGATGTAGACCTTGGTTAGAAGGTTGAACCACTATAAATCCTTGTGTCAAATTGCCAATTTTTTCACCTCCCACTAAAACACCCAATTATCCAACTTCTCCACACTTGGCGAGCAAGAACGGTTGATCGAATCGAGCCCCCTAAATCTCAACAATTGGTATCAGAGCTTGGCTCAATCGAAGGGGATTCACATCCTATTAAGAAGATCCGGCAAGCTCGATCAACATTTCACCAACCGGCTCAAATGGCGCAATCCATTGACAAACCTCCCTTCTTCGACGGAAATCACTATGCCCATTGGAAGAAAAATATGAAATTCTTCTTGAAGTCAAGAGACTACCCAAAGCTTGATCAAACACTCTCTTACTAGAGAAAGACTTAGCAAACTAGAAATCCCTCTAATAGGTATGTGTTTGCAACACTAAGCACTCACCCAAAACCTAAACACTTGAGCAAATTTAACAATTTAAGCTCTAGACAAATTTTGACATCATAATGTTGTAACAATTGAAGCATTAACCATTACAAGATGCTTGGAGGTCCCTTTTGTACTCCTTGTTGAGTTTGTAGCCGTTACTAGCCGTTGGGATTGAATTGGAGCCGTTGGAGCCTTTATTTCCCACCATAAATGCAGTTCTGCAGTTGGGCGTATCGATACTCGTCAAACTGTATCGATACGGTCTTAATGAGGAATTAGCCGTTGGGCTTCTTCAGCTGATGCGTATCGATACGCATACCTAGCGTATCGGTACGGTCCTGCAATTAAAAGACCATTGGGAAAATGACCGTTGGGGAAGTTAGGCGTATCGGTGCGTAATACACCTGTATCGGTACGCGACTAGCCGTTGGTCTATATCAAAACACACCGTATCGATGTAACCCCTTCGTCCCGGTCTGACCGGATGACCGATTCGAGTAGGCCACACGGGGAAAACCGAAGCGAAACCCGTTAAGGTTCCCCCTCGGTTAGCAACCCTAGAAAATTTCTTTTAATTTAATCTTTTCTAAAGGCATATTATTTTCCTAAGTGATAACGACAGTGGAAAACATCCAAAAAGATACACAACCAAACCCCAAACAGCATGTTAACAGTCCATTTTATACTTATTGAGCAGGCCGTATCGATACACCAGTCAAGGGTATCGATACGCCTTGACCAAGGTCAACATCCTTCAGTCAACACAGGAAGACCGTATCAATACAGCCCTCGAGCGTATCGATACGCCCTTCTCGGTCAACATCTCGTGGTCAACGAGATAAACCCATACTGATACGCTTAGAGTTCGTATCAATACGCCCAAGCCTCACCAATTTCTCAGATTTCCAGTGAGCTTTGAGCGTACCGATACGCCCCCATGTATCGATACACCAAGCCAAAACTCAGTTCTGGAGGGCAAACTGTATCGATATGGCCCTTAGGCGTATCGATACGCCCTGCACTGCAAGTCTCCAAATTTCAGCAAAGGACCCTCTAACACAACTCTAGATGAGTCTTAAAACTTCCCTAGCCACATTCAAGCATCCACACAACATTTCACAACCAAGATCTAGCATATGAGGCATTTGAATCTAATAAGAACCATACAATCAAGGGATTCATGCAATTACACAAAGAAGGCATGCTTAGCAATCATAAGGCTTCATACACAAGGCAACCACACATAGAGCATTTATAGGCCAAGTTCATACATTCTTAGGCACATACAAATAAGCAGCAATTAGGCATGGTCCTCAATCCATGAAACTAAAACATAACACATCCATAATTTAACATGCTCGAACAACACAAAACACCTAAGGAGTTTGACACCAACTCCCACAAGTCTATACCCCATCGTTTAGGCATTGTTACAAAACGCAAATCATACTTGTGCTAGCTTGAGAACTCCAAAAGCTACTCCCTTGCCCACTAGCCTCCCGAACTCTAACGATCTGCATGTTGGAAACAAAAGAGAGCGTAAGCTAACTAGCTTAATGAGAGAAACTCTACAAATCCACAACATGCAGTTTTCAAAACACTTTTCATAAATGGGAATAAAGCAATGGATGCATGAATGACTTTCTCAACAACTATACATGGTTTGCACAAGCACAACCAACATACACACACGGTGGGACTACACATCACTGTTTCGACTAGTAGATTTCCAATGGGACTACACATCAAAGTACTTTCCTACTAGTCACTACCGACGGGACTACACATCACCGTAGTTAAGACAACCATTCCGTGAGGCTCGACATCAACACGACTACACACTATCAACTGTATAAGACAACTCAAGATGTACATGAAAATCACAACACATAGCCATTCATCCACTCATAACAAAGCATAGGAGTAGAAACTTACACTCGGGTTTAGGTGAACCCTCAAGGTCCCACCCAAACCCCAAAGGTTCCATATCGAGCACAAAACAAGGATTAACAATTCTACTCACCGTTGCTACCCAAGAGAAGACCGAAGACCAAGCTCAAGACTTCAAAACCTCCGGATTCGTCCCTGAAGCTTCCCCAATCAAATTTCTCGTTTCTAATCATCCCAACACAATCAAAACAAACTCAATCAGTCCACATTTCAATGTAGTCAACTGGGGTCACAAACCAAACACAAAACACATATTTTCAACTAAAAATCAAACCTAAAATCCACATTCCCGAGCAGCCCCTAAGCACACCCTAATTCCAACGATTCCAACACTTAAATTACTGTCAAAGGCCTCCAAAACAACATTTAAATATAGTCTAACCATCAGCCATCATATTTCCACATAAAACACCCCCAAAACTCAACTTAAAACCCTCCAAAAACCTCCCCAAAACCCCATTTCAGGAAACACCACAAAACCTAGTAAAAATCAATTATGTTGGACCTTTTTGGTTGTGGACAACTCATATAACTTCAACAAATCGAAAACTTAAGTTAAAGACAAGAAAGATAACATTTTTAATCTAAACTTTCAAAATTTCAAAATGAGAAATCATGGATTAAAACGAAAAATAAAACCATAGACTTGTAGAGAACAATGAGGACAAGTCAAAAGTGAGCTCACCTTTGAGAAATCTCCAAAAACGAGCAAGAAAGAAAATGGAATAGTAACCTAGGCAAAAGAGGGGTTTTTGATGTTGGAAGTGAAATGGGAGGGGAGAGAAGAAGATGGTGAATAGTAGATCATTTGAAATAAAAGGGTATTCATTTAGAAGTTCCAAATAATTACCTTTTTGCCATTAATGAATGGCCATCACCAAAAACCTTAAATTCCAAGAGATTTAGGGTTCTAATTAAATTCCAAAATTGGTCCAACACATAAACTAAATTTTTAAGATAAAAGGGAAACCCAAAACATTATTTTAGTATTAATTTCACCCAACCCCCAAACCTGGGCGTTACAACTCTCCCCCACTTAAGGAATTTCGTCCCCAAAATTACCTGGCGGAAACAAATACGAAAACTGCTCAAGCATATCAGCTTTGCTTTCCCACGTGGCCTCTTCCACACCTCTGTGTCTCCATAATACCTTGATCAACTCTATGGTCTTGCCACGCAAAACCTTGCTATCAGAAGCAAGAATCTCAACTGGTTCCTCGTTGTAAGACAACTCCAAATTCAACTCTATTTCCTCAACTGGCATAACATGGGACGTATCCGATCTATACCTCCTAAGCATCGACACATGAAAGACATCATGAATATTCTCTAGTTCAGTCAGAATCCTCAATCTATACGCAACGGGGTCAACCCTCTCAACTATCTCATAAGGCCCTATGAACCTTGGGCTTAACTTGCCCTTCCTTCCAAACCTCATCACTTTTTTCCAAGGCGAGACTTTCAAAAATACTTTATCCCCCACGGAATACTCTACCTCTTTCCTCTTTAAGTCGGCATAGGACTTCTGTCGATCTGAAGCTGCTTTCAAGCGATCACATATCAACTTTACCTTCTCGGTGGTGCCCTTAAGCAACTCGGGCATCGGTACAAGTTTCTGCCCGGCTTCGGCCCAACAAATCGGGGTTCTACACTTCCTACCATACAAGGCCTCATAAGGAGCCATCTGAATACTCGATTGAAAGCTGTTGTTATACGCAAACTCCACTAACGGTAGATGTTTCTCCCATGACCCCTAAAAATCAATGATACAACACCTCAACATATCTTCCAATACCTGAATCACTCTCTCAGACTGACCATCTGACTGCGAATGATACGAAGTGCTGAACACCAAGTACCCAAAGCTCGATGCAAACACTTCCAAAATCTAGCGGTAAATCTCGGATCTCGGTCTGACACAATCGACTTCGGTACCCCATGCAGTCTAACTATCTCACAGATATATAGATCAGCCAACTTGTCTAAAGTATAGGTAGTATGAACTGGTATGAAGTGGGCACACTTAGTGAATCTATCTACAATCACCCACACTGAATTCTTCTTTAAAGGAGTCAACGGTAGCCCTAACACAAAGTCCATGGTGATGCATTCCCACTTCCATTCCGGAATCTTCAACGGTTGTAACAATCCTGAGGGAAACTGGTGCTCAGCCTTGACTCTCTGATAAACCATACATTTACTTACAAACTCGGCCACGTACTTTTTCAAACCAACCCAATAGTACTCCTTTAACCCTCGATACATCTTCGTGCTACCCGGATGCATAGTAAAAGGACTATTGTGAGCCTCATTCAAGATCGTACGCCTCAACTCGGCATCCTCTGGAACCACTATCCTATCCTTGAAATATAAGATCCCATCCTCTCCAAAACAATACTCGGTAGGCCTATCTTCGGCTATGTCTTGCACGTGAGGTGCCAAAGACTCATCTCGCAACTGCTTCTCACGAATTAACTGAACTAATGAAGGCTTAACTTGAAGCTCGGCTATCAACCCACCATCCGTAGACACACTCAACCTTGCAAACATTGGTCGTAACTCAACGGCCACTTTTCTACTCAAGGCATCAGCCACTACGTTTGCCTTACTCGGATGGTACTCTATGGTGAGGTCATAATCCTTAAGGAGCTCTAACCACCTACGTTGCCTGAGGTTCAACTCCTTCTGGGACATCAAATATTTCAAACTCTTGTGGTCGGTATATACGATGCACTTCTCACCATAAAGATGGTGTCTCCAAATCTTCAGTGCGAACACTACTGCAGCCAACTCTATGTCATGTGTGGGATAATTCTTCTCATGAACTTTCAACTGTTGCGAAGCATATGCTAACACCTTACCCTCTTGCATAAGCACACAACCTAGCCCTACGTAGGACGCATCACTGTAAATCACAAACTCTATCCCTAGTTCCGGCTGAATCAAGAGAGGAGCTTCGGTCAAAGCTTTCTTCAATTTCTCAAACGCTACTTGTCTTGCATCTGACCACTCATACGGAACATTCTTCTGTAACAACTTAGTCAATGGAGCCGCTATTCTCGAGAAGCCCTCAACAAACCTTCTATAGTATCCCGCCAAACCTAGGAAACTGCGGATTTCTGTCAATGACTTTGGTTGCTTCCAATTTACTATAGCTTATATCTTCTTGGGATCTACACTAATCCCACTAGCCGAGATCACGTGACCTAGGAAGACTACCTCCCTACTCCAAAACTCACATTTGCTTAGCTTGGCATTCAACTGATTCTCAAGTAAGGTCTGAAGTACTAACCGCAAATGCTCATCGTGTTCCTCTTCGGTCCTAGAGTATACTAGGATGTCATCTATAAACACTACCACAAACTTGTCCAAGAACTCATGAAACACGCGGGTCATCATATCCATGAAGGCTGCTGGAGCGTTAGTCAACCCAAAAGGCATCACTAAAAACTCATAATGCCCATAACGTGTACGAAAGGTTATCTTCGGTATGTCCACATCCTTTACCTTCAACTGATAGTATCCAGACCTCAAGTCAATCTTCGAAAACACAGAAGCACCTCTCAATTGGTCTAGCAAGTCATCTATCCTAGGCAAAGGATATTTGTTTTTCACAGTTACCTTATTCAACTGCCTATAATCTATACACATCCTCATGCTACCATCCTTCTTTTTCACAAACAAGACTGGAGCACCCCACGGGGATACACTAGGCCTAATGAAGCCTCTATCAGTCAACTCCTGAAGCTGTGTCTTCAACTCTTTCAACTCTTTCGGTGTCATTCTATATGGAGCAATCAACACTGATGCAGAATCGGAATACGTCTCAATAGCAAACTCAACTGCTCTGTCTAAAGGCAAGCCTGGTAGCTCTTCCGGAAAAACACTCGGAAAATCACATATTGTTCTGATGTCCTGAGGTCTCACCTCACTCACATCCGGATTCATTACATAAGCTAAGTAAGCCTGACACCCTGAACTCAACAACCTCTGAGCTTCCAAAGCCGAAACCACATTGGACAAAAACTTGACATTCTCCCCAACTACCACAACCTCAAAATCATCGGTAAGCCTCAATGAGACTCTCTTGGTCTCGAAGTCAACTCTAGCTCTATGCTCTACAAGCCAATCCATGCCCAAAATCACATCAAAACCATAGAAGGGTAACTCCATCATATCGACCGGAAAGATGTAGCCCTGAACCATCAAAGGACACCTCCTATACACTTTCTTAACTACCACTGTATCACCAAAAGAGCTAGTAACATTTACACCTATCTCTAACCAATCACATGGTAACCCTAATGACCTTGCGTGCTCACCCAAAATATATGAATGGGTCGACCCCGAATCTATCAAAGAAAGCAAACTCAAAGACTGTAATAAGAAGTTACCTTCTATGACATCAGTGTCATTCCCAGCCTCTCGCTAAGCGTACACCCTAGCTGGTCCTCCTCCCTCGGGCTGGACTGCTACAACATGAGCCAAGTTCCTCTGACCCTCATTCCTTGGCTGAAAGTTCCCACGACCGCGCCCACGTCCTCTCTGATGCTCAAAGCCCCTAGCTGGAGTCGGTCTACCCCTAACCGGGTGTGGACAGTCACGCCTCAAATGGTCTCGGGAGCTACAGTTCTAATACACTCCATAAATACCCATACACTCGCCCGTGTGGTGTCTCACGCACCTAGTGCACTCCGGAATGGGTCCAACAGATCCCTGGCCCTGACGGCCCTGACCACAGTTACCACCCCTGTGTCTCGTATTCGGCTGGTACCTTCTATCCCTATGCCTCTTGGCATGATCTCTATCCCAGTTCGCATGTCTCTTTCCGGAGTCAGACCCACTAGCACATGCTCTAGAGCTTAGGTTCTGCTCTATATCCTTGGCCCTAGAGACCAAGACATCGAACTCAGTGTAGTCGGAGGCTAGCATGTAGGTCTTCACATCTGTAGTCAATCCATATCTGAAACGCTCACACCACTCCCTCTCATCCGGGAGCAACTCTGGTGCGTACTGGCTCAACCTCACAAACTGAACCTCGTATTCAGACACGGTCCTGTTACCTTGAACCAAAGCCATAAACTCTCTTTTCTTTTCATCCAAGTACCGAACTCCAAGGTACTTCCTCTTGAAGGCATTTCTGAAGAACTCCCATGTGATATTTGCCACGGCCATACCAGAAGTAACAGTGGTCCACCAAGTATAAGCGTCTCCCTGAAGCAAAGAGACGATGCATCCCAACTTACGGGCATCCGAACAATCCATCTGACCCAAGATGTGAGTAGTGCTCTCGAGCCACCCCTCTGAACCCTCTAGAGACAACCCACGAAACTCCACTGCCCCCAAATTATGATGCCTCTCTAGGGGTAATCCTGTCCCCGCACCCTGAGGTGGTGCTGCAGCCTGCATACCTGCCAAAGTTGTCTGAAAAGCTCCGGCTATGGTCTGAATCAAATGGGCCACATCTGGACTTACCTTACCTTGGCACGCTTGAGCCCCGTTACATCCCACATTAGCCCCAACCTGAGGCCCATTACCATCGCCTCCAACATTATCTCCATTACCATCGGGAGCATGAGGAGCAGAAGGCACATCCTCGGGTGCCTGGTCACCCGCTCTAGGCCGTCCCCTCGGTCTCACCATAGCAAAAATAATAATCTAAAACAGCAAACACACAGCAACAAATGAAACGTTAGGTTAGTAAAAGGGCAAGGACTCCGGTTCTCAAGCTCGTTAAACCAAAACAATTTTCTCTTTTTATTTTTACAACAACGCCTAATAATGGGGACTTTGGACCTACTCTCTAGCAACAACAGAGTCATTACAACATGAAATCATACACCGTGCTAGCAACAGAATTTAGGCATACATGGAAAAACACCCATAACAAATTAACTCACCTCACTTACCTGCCTGAGGTCTCGGAAACCTCAGGCTCTGATACCACTAAATGTAACCCTCTTGTCACGGTCTAGCCGGATGACCGGTCCGAGTAGGCCCATGGGGAAAATCAAAGAGAAACCCGTTATGGTTCCCACTCGGTTAGCAACCCTAGAAATTTTTTTTTAATTTAATCTAGTCTAAAGGCATATTATTTTCCTAAGTGATCACGACAGCGGAAAACATCCATAAAGATACACAACCGAACCCCAAACAGCATGTTAATAGTCCATTTTATACTTATTGAGTAGGCCGTGTCGATACACCAATCAAGGGTATCGATACGCCTTGACCAAGGTCAACAACCTTCAGTCAACGCAGGAAGACTGTATCGATACAGCCCTCGAGCATATCGATACGCCCTTCTCGCTCAACATCTCGTGGTCAACGAGATAAACTCGTACCGATACGCTTAGAGCCCGTATCGATACGCCCAAGCCTAACCAATTTCTTCGATTTCTTGTGAGCTTCGAGCGTACTGATACGCCACCGTGTATCGATACACCAAGCCAAAATAGAGTCTTGGAGGGCAAACCGTATCGATACGGCCCTTAGGCGTATCGATACGCCCTGCACTGCAAGTCTCCAAATTTCAGTAAAGGACCCTCTAACACAACTTTAGATGCATTTTAAAACTTCCCTAGCCACATTCAAGCATCCACACAACATTTCAAAACCAAGATCTATCATATGAGGCATTTGAATCTAATAAGAATCATATAAATAAGGGATTCATGCAATTTTACAAAGAAGGCATGCTTAGCAATCATAAGGCTTCATACATAAGGAAACCACACATAGAGCATTTATTGGCCAAGTTCATACATTCTTAGGCACATACAAATAAGCAGCAATTAGGCATGGTCCTCAATCCATGAAACTAAAACATAACACATCCATAATTTAACATGCTCGAACAACACAAAACACCTAAGGAGTTTGACACCAACTCTCACAAGTCTATACCCCATCGTTTAGACATTATTACAAAACGCAAATCATACTTGTGCTAGCTTGAGAACTCCAAAAGCTCCTCCCTTGCCCACTTGCCTCCCGAACTCTAACGATCTGCATGTTGGAAACAAAAGAGAGCGTAAGCTAACTAGCTTAGTAAGAGAAACTCTACAAATCCACAACATGCAGTGTTCAAAACACTTTTCATAAATGGGAATAAAGCAATGGATGCACGAATGACTTTCTCAACAACTATACATGGTTTGCACAAGCACAACCAACATACACACACGGTGGGACTACACATCACCGTTTTGACTAGTAGATTTCTAATGGGACTACACGTCAAAGTACTTTCCTACTATTCACTACCGGTGGGACTACACATCACCGTAGTTAAGACAACCATCACGTGAGGCTCGACATCAATACGACTACACACTATCAACTGTATAAGACAACTCAAGATGTACATGAAAATCACAACACATAGCCATTCATCCACTCATAACAAAGCATAGGAGTAGAAAGTTACACTCGGGTTTAGGTGAACCCTCAAGGTCCCACCCAAACCCCAAAGGTTCCATATCGAGCACAAAACAAGGATTAACAATTCTACTCACCGTTACTACCCAAGAGAAGATCGAAGACCAAGCTCAAGACTCCAAAACCTCCGGATTCGTCCCCGAAGCTTCACCAATCAAATTTCTCATTTCTAATCATCCCAACACAATCAAAACAATCTCAATCAGTCCACATTTCAATGTAGTCAACCGGGGTCACAAACCAAACACAAAACACATATTTTCAACTAAAAATCAAACCCAAAATCCACATTCCCGAGCAGCCCCTAAGCACACCCTAATTTCAACGATTCCAACACTTAAATTACTCCCAAAGGCCTCCAAAACAACACTTACATATAGTCTAACCATCATTCATCATATTTCCACATAAAACACCCCCAAAACTCAATGTAAAACCCTCCAAAAACCTCCCCAAAACCCCATTTCGGGAAACACCACAAAACCTTGTAAAAATCAATTATGTTGGACCTTTTTGGTTGTGGACAACTCATATAACTTCAACAAATCGAAAATTTAAGTTAAAGACAACAAAGATAACATTTTTAATCTAAACTTTCAAAATTCCAAAATGAGAAATCATGGATTAAAATGAAAAATAAAATCATAGACTTGTAGAGAACAATGAGGACAAGTCAAAAGTGAGCTTACCTTTGAGAATTCTCCAAAAACGAGCAAGAAAGAAAATGGAATAGTAACCTAGGCAAAAGAGGGGTTTTTGACGTTGGAAGTGAAATGGGAGGGGAGAGAAGAAGATGATGAATAGTAGATCATTTTGAAATAAAAGGGTATTCATTTAGAAGTTCCAAATAATTACCTTTTTGCCATTAATGAATGACCATCACCCAAAACCTTAAATTCCAAGAGATTTAGGGTTCTAATTAAATTCCAAAATTGGTCCAACACATAAACTAAATTTTTAAGATAAAAGGGAAACCCAAAACATTATTTTAGTATTAATTTCACCCGACCCCCAAACCCGGGTGTTACAATCGATACGGCTAAGCATATCGGTACGGGTTTTGGCTACTGGAAAAATCAGGTAGTTGAAACCCTAAGGCGTATCGGTACGGTCCAAGACCGTATCAGTATGGGTACTTGAAAAGGCTGGTTTTGACTACTTTAAATGTACTTTAAATCATTCCAAAGCCTTGTAAAAACCCTTAAACATATTTTTAAGTTGTTTTTGACTAAAAACATAATTTAAATTCTTTTCAATTTAGTCCAAAACATTTTTCAAATATTATATCAAAACATTAGTTCTACAGTTACAAACCCTCCCATAAACAATGTAACTTCGTCGCTACTTAGTTGTCACCTACATGGTGAATCATCTTGAAATGCACATATTTTTTTTAAATAGTTTGAAGGTGATTAGAATGTAGTATCTGTTCATACAAATTATTAACTCTTTGACAATGCACATATCTTACCGATAAAGCGACCAAACTCGAGTCTCTTGGGATGAACATCTTTCATTTTTCCACTAAGACCTCTTGTTGGGTTCAAAAGGCACATAATTAAGTGAACAAAATATAATTATATTCCTTTTCCCAAGAAAATATAATTGTATTCGATACAAAATCTTATGTAATTTATATTTATTGTCATTTCAAAAATAATTTTTAATGTAAGTATTGGGAAAATGTGGTCTATTTTATAATTTTTTAAAGAAATATTGTTTCCGATTCAAATTTCTTCTCATGGTTTCAACCATGCATACACAATAAAAGAATATATTTACCAAAAAGGAATTGTTCGTAGTCTTTTTTTCTAGCAAACAAATACAGGGATAAGACAATAGTAATGGCTAAAATTGTAAAAATTATTAGATGGACCTGACTCACTACGTCATTTGTGCCTCAGCTAATAAGATTCGCTCATCTCATTTTGTTCGAAGGTGAATTTCACCTCTTTCCTACATGTAAATAAGAAGTGTGTAGTTATTTGAAAGTTGCTTTGAGATTGATGGATCTTATTGATTGCGACCACATATGACGTTGTAAGTCAGGTCCATCAAATAATTTCACCTAAAATTGAGACTTTGCGTACGCACATGTTTTTTTACTTGGCACGTGCATGGTTATTTGCTTGAATATCAAATATATCAGATAGAGTCTATATGTTTTTGCTCGAGAAGCTAATATTTTTCATGCCAGAGAGGTACACTAGATGTTGAAAGTTCACTTAAGAACAGACAACATTGGGCTTTGTTACAAGATTTAATCATATATATATATATTGCCTTAGAACAACCAACCATACAAAATCACAAGGAGAGGACCAGCTTATTGATGTTCCATCCATGAACATATCGTAACACGTGGTTTGTTGGTGTTGACCTTGGAAGCAAGAATCCGTCAACGGCAGCAGCTGGGATTGTTGCATTGCGGTAGTAGGGTTCAACAACGGGTAAGCATCCCCTTCGACCGAAAAAGCTCCAGGAATGAAGAGGTGTTGTAACTAGAAGTAGTTGATCTGTTATAGATGTTGTTAGATACTGTTAGATATTGTTAAATGGTTAGTTAGACTACTAGCTGATTATTTACTTGTATATAAACCCCATGTAAATCATTTTTTGATATATGAGAAATTATTTCCACAAACCCATTTCATAACATGGTATCAGAGACCAAGTTTTGAGTTTTCTTGGGACATTTCTCTTGGGCTATTTTTTCATCTCGTTATTCTCTTATTTTTGGGTTTCTCTCTGGTTTTCTTCATTTCCGATTTAATTTTTTCCCCTTTTTCGATTCTAGGGTTTCTTCGTTTCAATTCTATAGCGACTGACATTGATTTCACTCACCCTCTGTATCTTCATCCTTCAGATACTCCTGGAGTTCTTTTGGTGTCGCATCAACTGGTCGGGCTTGACAATTATTGTGTGTGGAGCTGATCGATGCGCATTTCCTTGCTCGCCAAAAACAAGCTTGGATTCATCGACGGCGATTGCAAGAAGAAGAGCTATGAGGGCAATTTGCAGTCTCAATGGGAGAGATGCAACGCAATCATCTTATCATGGATTCTCAACTCAGTTAGCAAGGAGCTATCGGGCGACATTGTCTTTGCTTCCACCGCTGCCCTCGTTTGGATAGATCTAAAGGAACGGTTTGATAAGGTAGACGGATCTAGGGTTTATTTTCTCCACCGAGAGATCACTACACTTCTTCAAGGTGAGGTGTCTATCTCTGCCTATTTCACCCGGTTGAAGCTTCTTTGGGATGAGTACCAGACTCTTGTTCCCTTTTCTGTGTGCGAGAGTGAGACCTCTCAGGACAATCTCAAGCTTCTGGTTCAGTAGAGGTTATTTCAGTTCATCATGGGTCTTAATGAGTCTTATTCCGTAATCCGGAGCCAAATCTTACTGATGCAGCCATTACCTTCTGTCAACCAAGCATACTCCATGATGGTCCAAGAAGAGTCTCAGCGATCTCAGTTGTCTGTGGTGGCACGGTTCTCTGAAGCTGCTGCCTTGTTTTCTATTGTTGGGCCTGGTCGCGTCATCGTTTCAACGGGTTGTGTGACTACTGTAAGATCAAGGGGCACAAGAAACAGAAATGCTACTGACTCATTGGCTACCCAGCAGATTTCAAATTCACTCGGAAAAAGAATCCACTTCCTGCTTCCTCTAATTCCTCTGTTGCAGCTAACATCACTTTAAGCACTCTTGATACGGGTTCTAGTTCCTTGAGTGCATCTACTGTGGCTGCTCAGGTGTTCACTCAGGCTCAGTACACTAAGCTTCTCAGTCTATTGAATCAGGCTCCCTCGGCTGAGTCTTCTGCAAATGTGGTAGGTATATCCCACTGTCTCTCTATCTCTGTGGATTCTTCTAGTTGGATTCTGGATACGGGGGCCACGGATCATATGATATCCAATTTCCGGGGCTTAGAGTCTTATATTTCTTGTGCTAATGATTCACGTTATGTTCATCTCCCTACTGGTAATATCGTTTTTGTTAAATCTGTTGGTACTTATCACTTTGACTCTGCTCGTTCTGTTCATAATGTTCTTTACATTCCTAGTTTCCAGCATAATCTCTTGTTTGTCTCCAAGTTAACTCGTGATTTCAATTGTTCTGTCACCTTCTTTCCTAACTTCTGTGTCTTACAGGCTCTCTCCGATGGCAAGATGATGAGGATTGGTAAAGAATCTCGAGGCTTATATGTGTTTGATTCTTCAAGCCTTACTTTTGGTTTGCCTATTAATGTTTTGAATTCTCATTCTAATTTTGTTTTTTCTACTGAATGTATGTTTTCTGTGAGTTCTAATAATACAAGTCTTTGGCATGCTCGTTTAGGGCATGTGTCTTCTTCTAAATTGCATCATGTTCCATTTCTAAACTCTTTATTTTTTTTATGCTAAGATAACACATACTTGTCATGTGTGTCCTTTAGCTAGGCAGACTCGTCTACCTTTTCCTCATATTGCTACTAGATCTTCCAACCCATTCTCTCTTTTGCACCTTGATCTTTGGGGTCCTTATAGGATTTCTACAAATAGTGGTCATAGGTTCTTTTTAACAATGGATGATTACTCTAGGATGACATGGGTATATTTGTTGAAGCATAAACCTGAAGTCGTTCTTTATCTTAGACAGTTTTTCACTTTGCTTCAAACTCAGTTCTCTGCTACTGTTAAAACCATCCGAAGTGATAATGGTTCTGAGTTTTTTAACTCAGAATGTTCTTCCTTGTTTAGTAGCCTTGGCATAGTTCATCAGAGCTCTTGTGTCTATACACCTTAGCAAAATGAGGTTGTTGAGCGTAAGCACGTGCATCTTCTTGAGGTTGCTCGTGCCCTAAAATTTCAGTCTCGTGTTTCAATTAAATTTTGGTGGAATGTGTCAAAACTGCATGTTATCTCATCAATTGTTTACCTTCTTCCATTCTTCAAAATAAAAGTCCTGTTGAGGTTCTTTATCAAAAGCCACCTAACCTTTCTCATCTCAGAATTTTTGGGTGTCTTGGTTATGCTACACAACCAAATTACAAAGACAAATTCTCACCCAAAGCTATTCCCTCTGATTTCATGGGGTATTCACCTACTCAAAAGAGATACCTTATGTTTAACCTTGCCACCAAATCTTTCTTTGTTAACCAAGATGTTTATTTTCATGAATCCATTTTTCCTTTTCAGTTTTCTACTTCTACCAATTCCCTATTTTTTCCTTCCAATGTTCAGATTTCTGACCATGATTTCTTGTCTTTACTCCACCCCATTCATCTGTTTTACCCATTTTTCCTTCAACAACCTCTTTTGACACTGATTTTCCTACACCTACTTCACATGTTTCACCTAATACCTCCACTGCACCTAATACTTCCATTGCCCATATTCCTATTTCTTCTACTTTTGACACTGTTCAATCTTCTAATGCTCTTCCCACTTCTGCTTCTCCTCTCACTCCTGATACATCTTCTTCTTCTCATAGTTCTACTTTTGTTTCACATCCTGCTTCAACAATTATGCCCAGTTGTCCTTTAGTTCCTTCCCGTCGTTCTTCTAGGATTTCTAAGCCACCTTCTTGGTTGAATGATTTTGTTTCTTCTTCCTCTGCCTCTTCATCATCATATTCTATCTCTAATCACATCTCTTACTCTCATTTACCTGCTCATACCCAACTTTTCCTATCTGTCACTTCTTCCTTGGTTGAACCTACATCCTATTCTGAAGCTGTCAAAAATCTTGTCTGGATCACAGCCATGAAAGAGGAGATTCAGGCCCTAGAATCGAATAACACATGGCCAGTGATTCCCCTGCCTCCAGGAAAGACTCACATTGGCTTCAAATGGATTTACAAAATAAAATACAAAGCATTTGGGGAAGTGGAGCGTTATAAGGCTCGTCTTGTTGCCAAGGGCTATAGTTAGAAAGAGGGCATTGATTACACTGATACTTTTTCTCCTGTTGCAAAACCGGTGACTATTCGGTTTGTTTTGGCTTTGGCATCCATCTTTTAGTGGCCGCTTTTCCAAATGGATGTTTATAATGCTTTTCTTCAAGGTGACTTATTTAAGGAAGTGTACATGGAGTTGCCAGCTGGTTTTTGCAGTCATGGGGAGAATTCTGTTTGCAGACTGCAAAAATCACTTTATGGGCTGAAACAAGCCTCTAGGCAATGGAACTTGAAGCTGACTCAAGCGTTGCTTGCTTCTGGTTTCCAACAGAGTAAGCATGACTATTCCTTGTTTACCAAGAGGAATGATAACAAGGTGGTCTTATTACTGATATATGTTGATGATCTCATCTTAACTGGTAATGATGAGTTGTTGATTCAGGAATTGAAAGAGATCCTAAATCAGAATTTTAAGATGAAGGAATTAGGTTCTTTGAAATACTTCCTTGGCTTTGAGATTCTCAGATCTCAAGATGGGATATTTCTGAATCAACGCAAATATGCCTTGAAGTTAATTGAAGACAGTGGGCTAGGGGAGCCAAACCTGCCACAACTCTTTTAGAGCAAAACAAATGGCTTACATCATTTGAATATGATCAAGGCATAGAGCAGGAAGAAGAAGGTGATGCTTTGCTTAAAGATAAAACTGCTTATCAAAGATTAATTGGAAGATTGTTATATCTGACACATACGAGACCAGATATAACATAGGCAGTTCATTGCTTGAGTCAGTTCATGCAACATCCCAAGGAGTCACATTGGCAATCTGCTTTAAAAGTTGTCAGGTATATCAAGAATAATCCAGGTTAGGGTATTCTGTTGAGTTCTTAAAGTGCTTGTTAATTGATAGCATTTCGTGATTCGGATTGGGCATCATGCCCAATGTCACGAAAGTCAGTTACGAGCTTCTGTATTAAGTTGGGTGAGTCTCTGATTTCTTGGAAAGCAAAGAAACAAAACACAGTTGCTAGATCCTCTACAGAAGCAGAATACAGGAGTATGGCAGCAACTACTTCAGAAATCGTTTGGTTAAGTGGTTTGCTAGAAGAGCTAGGAGCAAATTTAACTAAACCTTCCAAGATAATTTGTGACAGTAAGGCAGCACTACAAATTGCAGCGAACCTTGTATTTCATGAACGTACCAAGCACATTGAGATAGACTGTCACTTTGTTCGAGAAAAAATCCAAGAAAGATTGATACATACTGAGCATGTTACCTCAGAAGAGCAACTAGCAGACATAATGACAAAGGCTCTGGGAATTCAACAACATGGGTATCTTGTATCCAAGTTAGGAGTTAAAGATGTCTTTCAAACTCCAACTTGAGGGGGAGTGTTGTAACTAGAAGTAGTTGATATGTTATAGATGATGTTATATAATGTTAGATATTGTTAAATGGTTAGTTAGACTACTAGCTAATTATTTACTTGTATATAAACCCCATGTAAATCATTTTTTGATATATGAGAAATTATTTCCACAAACCCATTTCATAACAAGAGGGACGAGTACTCGTCGTCGACGAAGTCGATCATGGCTTGATGAAGCCATATCTGAGCCTTGAGGAACTTGACATAGTGGATAGCTTCATCCAGCATCGAGACGGTGTCCATCTTCGTCCCACCAGGAACCATGCTCTGTAGGATCTTGAACCGGACGCTGATACGGTGCCTCCTCTCTCTAGCCGCCACGCTCTGCGGATCGGTCGATAGCTTTACACCTCATTTGCCCTTTTTTCCAGTCTTGGTCTTCTTCTCTTTGTTGCCATTGCTGCTGGTTGTCACAGAATAAGAAGAAGAAGAACCATCAATAAATGATGAGCTGAAGTTAATAGTAGAGGGAAAGTAATCCATCAGCAAAACTATACCGGCACCACTTGTAACTCAATCGCGCATGTGTGTACATATAAATAGAGCGAATGAATTACATTAAATAATGCATGTAGTTTGATTTGAGTGAATAGCATGGGAAAAAGAAAATGTGAGAAATGTCGTCATATGGGTCAGCCGATCTTTGGCGCAGGATACGAGTGTGTTGAGTGGATCGATTGAATGATCAAGACCAAGAGGGGGTGAATTGGGATTTTAAAACTTTTTTGGAGTGAATGGACAATTGAAAATTAATAACAAAGGATTTTAGAGTGGTTCAAGTTCCAAATTAACTCTACATTCACTACCTTAGCTACCACTAAGGATTTGCAACAATTCACTAATTTGTTCTTCCCCTTTTCAAGGCTTAGGAGGTAACCTTTACACAACCGGTCAAATTTTCTACCCAAAATTTGACCAAACCCTCACAAATGAACAAAGAAGAAATTGGACAAGAAATATATCTCTCAAATACAATTTTGTCCCTTGAAGTACAACACTCAGCCCAAATTTGAAGATAGAATAAGAATTGAATACAACTCAATTTGGGGTTTACAAGAAATTGGAAAATAGGCACACTTGAGGTTGGATTTTTGCTTGGATGTTTGTCTTTAATGCAATAGTTGTTGCTGGTCTTCAAAGAGCTTCAATTTATACCTTCTCTATCAATTCTAGCCGTTTGGGTGGTTAGGGTATTGATTGTAGCCGTTGGAACCCTCTCTTTCCACCATAAATACACTTCTGCAACTATCTGTATCGGTACACGGGGAGTCGTATCGATACTTGTCTCAAAATAGAAAGAGCCTTTGTACATAATAAAGAGGGCGTATCGAAACGCATGTAAGCGTATCGGTACGGGACAGAGACAGTATCGAAACGGATAAGACTGTATCGATACCTTTTTCTCAACTTAGCTCACTGGAAGACTCTGTTTCGATACGGGGGTACACCGTATTGATACGGGACAACTGCCAGTTTAAATGTTAGTTACCTAACGACTGACACCAACAGTCGAAAACATTTAAAACACTTCGAATTAAAAATTTAGTTAAAACCGTATCGATATAGGTCAAGCCGTATCGGTACACCATTCAAACTCCTTCAGTTTTGCAGAGGGGCGTATCGATACAGATTGAATCTGTTTCGATACGGTTAAGAGCGTATCAAAACGCGTCTTTCCAGTAGCCAACTTTGTAAAAAAGGTATCGATACAGTTGGAGGCGGTACCGATACACCTGGACGATTTTCAATACTTTGGCCTTGGAACACTTAGAAAATATTTGGAGTTTGAGTTTTTCAAATCAGTTTAAAGTGTTGGAGATTTATAAATTATTAAAGGGACTTAGAAATCAATTTCAAGTTTTCAATTTAATCCTTAACAACTTAATTATATCAAAATCAAACATAGGTTTTACAATCTCCCCCTTTTTGATATAACAAACCCAAAACTAGAAATTTTTGACACTTTGAAAAACTTTGCAAAATAACTCCCCCTTAATATTAGCTAGTTAACTTTTAAGTTGAAAATCAAAATTTTTAAGTGTGTGAGCTTCCCTCCCCCCCCCCTTTTTGTTAGATCAAAAATAATTGAGACATAATGTAAAGTGCATAAATTAGGCAAAAGGTATAAATAGGCAAGCAACATAAATATCATTAAGTTCAAATAAAGGATAACATCAACTTAAAAATCCAAACAACAGAAAATCAAAGCATAAGTTTAAAATAATTCAAACTTAATCCTAAAAACATAAAGCAAAAGTGCATAAAATAAATATCCTAGATGATATGAATGGTATGCAAAGATAGGTTACTATGCATCTTCATCGCCTTCTTCATCATCTTCCTCAATTGGATCATCATTCCTCAAGGTTTGACGCCACTCGTCATGGAAAGCGGTGAGAGAGATATTCATTGAGTTATGACCGCCATCAAGAGAAGTGAGTCGAGTCTCCACGTTCGTCATGTGTTCTTCAAGGCTTGTGAAACGAGTATCAATCGTGGTAAACCCTGAAGCCATGTCCGTGCGCAAACCCGTGAATTGCTCATTGAGAAAAGTCATTAGAGCATCCATGGAAGGTGGAGGAGGAGGAGCTTGAGAAACTTGTTCAACTTGAGGATTAGCAAATTGTTCCGCGGCCTCACTAGGGAGCTCGGATAGACGTAACCAATTACCATTAAAATAATGGAACTTACCCCTTGCAAGAAAGCGTTCATCGATAGGATCGGTGAGGGGAGTTGGGAAGTCATGCGAGCAATCAATCTCCTTTTGTTGAAAGAAGTAACTTAAGGTCATGCCATAGGTGAAGGAAGTGACAAGTGTGGTGTGGCGATGTTGCACGAGATAGACGATCTCCGTAAACATAATACGAGCAAGGTTCGGACGTTTTCTCTCATGGAAGCATCGAATCCAAAAGTCATCCACTTGGCGGATAGTAGAATACTTCCCTCTCGAGGGACTTAACCACCAAGAGACCATCAAATGGAGGATCTGATCCTGAGCATTTAGGGCGGTGACGGAACCACTTAAGACATGCCCAAGGGCATTCTCATCATCAAGGCCTTCATCCTCCAACTTAAAGACATCACAAATAGATTTAACATCTATAGTGACCTTTTTACCCATAAGATAGGAATTAACAGCTGTAACAACACCATCTCGATTGGCACAACATTTGGTATTAGCATAAAAGATTAAAACCAAAATCCGAAAGTAAAACCCGGGAATAGTGAGAAAATCTATAAACTTCCATTCTTGGAGCAAAGGTAGATATGAAAATTTAAATCGCTTCGAGTTAAGAAAAGGAATAGAGATTACCCTCTTCGGGCGGATCTTATAGTTTTGGAATTGACGAAAATAGGTGAGAGCTCCGGGGGATTGAAAAGATGTTGATAGATTTGAGTGAGATTCGGACGAGCACCATCTCCGGTATTGGATCCTTCACCGGCTTCATTAAGACGTGATATCTTCCTAGAAGGTGCCATGAACTAGAGAAAACAATGTATGCATTAAGATTTCTTCATTCAACTCATTGAAAAACCAAGAATCAAGGTAAAAAAATTAAAACCAAATTTTGAAAAGAGAGTTTGGTTGAGAAGACAAAAAAAATAAAAACAAAACAAGAAAAGTTTGAAAACGAAAATAATAAGAAAAATTAAAAGAAAAAATAAAAGAAAAGAAAGAGTTTTACCTTGATATTGATTAGAGAGGAATGGAAGAAAAGCTTAGCACCAAATTGATGAAAAAGCCTTAGAGCTTTGCTTGATTTTGAAACCCTCTTGATATTTTGAGTTGTGGTGTGAAAATATGAGGGAGGAAGAGGCTATTTATTTAGTGAAAACGGCTAGGGTTTTTAGGGGTTTGAGAAATTTTAATTTTGGTAAAAGTTGAACTCTTAAATGCCAAATTAAAGCTGTCTGCACAATCGCGTATCGATACGCCTGAGAGTGTATCGATACGGGGGTAAAAACGTAATTCCAATAAAAAATCTCGTTGAAGGATCGTATCGAAACGGATGCAATCCGTATCGAAACGATTGTAGCTCGTATTGAAACGGGTTTAACCGTATGGATACCCGTTTAAGGCAAAATGAAGTCTGGGAAGCTAATATAGTACTCGTTTCGATACGCGTAGGGTCGTATCGATACCCTATTCCCATAAATACATTTTAGGCCTAAAGAACAACCAAAAGCTCGATTCTAACATCTCCTATATGAATGCAAATGATGAATGGGCAGTTCTAAGCATATTTTAACATAATCATACTCCCCCTAGCTATAAGCATGGATATTTTCGAGAGCTACAACACAAAAACATGCAATTTCACAAGATTAAGCAATTAGAAGCACAAAAGAGGTCCTAAAAGGTCAAGATAGACTAGTTAGACCTAACTCTCTCCTAAGGGACCAAAAACGCTCTTTATCTAAAGGCTTTGTAAAGATGTCTGTGAAACCAAAATTGATTTTGATATAACACATAAACTTAAGGACCAATTTGCAAAACAATAAATTTTTAAGTACTCTTTAAAGTCTCACAATTGACAAGTATTTTTAAACAAAATAATATCTAAAGACCTATTCTTAAACATATAAAATTATCTAAGTCTTTTCCTATGTTTTTCAAGCCTAAGTATGCAAAAACGCCCAAGCGTGTCGATACCCTTATGCGTATCGATACCCTCTTTGGCTACTGGAATTTTATTTTCAAACCAAGGTATAAAGAAACGCCCAGGCGTATCGATACCTTTATGTGTACCGATACCCTCTTTTGCCACTAGAATTTTAATGGAGTCACCGTACCGATACGCGTTACAACTGTATCGATACGATATTCATCTGGACAACTCTTTTCATGAAACCGTACCGATACGCCTTGCAACCGTATCTATACGATAAGCATATCTTTGAAAAATCTGAGCATTTAATTATTCGATCGTTACTTGTCAGTTGGTTGGTTTCCCAATTTTTAAAAGACCGTTATACTGTACTGATACGCTTGGTATGCGTATCGATACGCTTTTTATGTAAACATGACTTGGGATTCCAGTGAGAAAAAACCGTATCGATACGGCCTTCCGTACCGATACGCCCCTTAAAACCGTACCGGTACGCCTTCTATGCGTATCGATACGCTCTGTTTTCAGGCACAACGGCTCTTTCCTCTTTTATACAGGTATCGATACGCCCTTCCCAAGTACCGATACGGTATGCTGCAGAGTTGTATTTATTGCGGGGAAAATGTCCACAACGGCCCTATTGATGATCCCAACTACCCAAACGGCTAGAAATCAATGCAAGGGTATAAAAATAAGCTTCAATTGACCAAGCAAAAACTATTGAACCTACAAGCAACATCAAAGCAAAAAATCCAAACCCTAGTGCTCTTCAAAGTCAAATTCTTGTACCCAACTCTAGTGATTTTATTGTTATCTTGTATTGTGAGTTTGGGGTGTTTGAAATTGTATTTGGGTAAACATTTATCCTTTGTGAGGAATTATTTGAGTTTACCAAATCCTTCTCTTTGTAAATTGAGTGGATTAAGCTTTGGGTAGAAAGCTTAATCAATTTGTAAGGTTACCTCCTCATCCAAGAAAAGGGGAAGAATTCAAGTAGTGAATTGGTTGAAAATCCTTAGTGGGAACTAAGGTAGTAGGTGTAGAGTTCATTTGGAGAACTTGAACCACTCTAACTACTTGTGTCATCTTTTATTTTTCACTCATTCCTCCCACCAAATTTTTAATTGCCAATTCACCCCCCTCTTGTCCATTTGCAATTGTGTGATCAACTCAACAATGTCCGCTAGTTAGTTTAAGGTGTCAACATACTCTATAACAACATCTTCCTTAAGGACATGATCTCTAATGAAATGATGCCTTATTTCTATATGTTTGGTTCTAGAGTGTTGGATGGGATTTTTTGTCAAGCATATGGCACTAGTGTTATCACACTTAAAGGGTATGGTTTCAACTTTAATATCATAATCTAAGATTTGTTGCTTCATCCAAAGGACTTGAGCACAACAACTTCCTAAGGATATGTACTCGGCTTTGGTGGTAGATAAGGCTACACTATTTTGTTTCTTAGAGAACCAAGATATGAGCATACTACCTAAGAATTGACAAGTTCCCGAAGTACTTTTCCTATCGATTTTACACCCCCCATAATCCGCATCCGAATAAGCATGAAGGTTGAAGGTGGAGTCTCTAGGGTACCAAAGACCTAAAAAAGGGGTATCTCTAAGGTACCTAAAGATTCTCTTAACGGCTATAAGGTGAGACTCTCTAGGACTAGCTTGAAACCTAGCACACAAGCAAACACTAAAAAAGATATCTGGTCTACTTGCGGTAAGGTAAAGCAATGATCCAATCATAGAACGGTAAAGCTTAGTGTCAACACACTTACCTCCTTCATCCTTGTCAAGCTTTGTAGATGAGCTCATAGGTGTGGCTTGAGGCTTTGCATTCTCCAAGCCAAACTTCTTGAGCATATCCTTGATGTACTTTGCTTGATTGATGAAGGTGCCATCCTTCCTTTGCTTGATTTGGAGTCCCAAAAAGAATGAGAGCTTGCCCATCATGCTCATCTCGAATCCTCCTTGCATTAACTTAGCAAACTCTTTGCAATGACATTCATTAGTAGATCCAAAAATAATATCATCAACATAAATTTGTACTACTAAGATGTCATTTTTATACCTTTTTTATGAAAAGTGTAGTGTCCACCTTACCTTTTTCAAAACCTTTTTCAATTAAAAAGTTTGAAAGTCTTTCATACCAAGCTCTAGGAGCTTGTTTTAAACCATAAAGAATTTAGTAAGTTTGAAAACATGATTTGGAAATTTTGAGTCTTCAAAACCCGGTGGTTGTTCCACATACACTTCCTCATTTATAAAACCATTTAAAAATGTGCTTTTAACATCCATTTGAAAAAGCTTGAAATCATGATAACATGCATATGCAAGCAACATCCTAATGGCTTCCATTCTAGCTACGGGAGCATAGGTTTCATCAAAATCTATTCCCTCTTCTTGAGTGTAACATTGTGCTACTAGTCTAGCTTTATTTCTCACAATGTTACAACTCTAGTTTGTTCCTAAAGATCCATTTAGTTCCTATAGTAGATTGATTACTAGGCCTATCAACTAATGTCCAAACATTACTTCTCTCAAATTGATTTAACTCTTCTTGCATAGCCATAATCCAGAAATCATCTTTTAATGCTTCTTTTATATTCTTAGGCTCTATGCATGAGATAAATGCAATATGGTTCATAAGCTTAAGAGAAGATCTGATGGTTACCCCCTTGGATGGATCACCCAAGATTTCACCATCTTTGACATAGTTAAACTCCCTTGGGTAGCTCACTTCATTTTCCTCAAGAGCCAAGTCCTTCAAGGCTTCAAGAGGTGGATCTTGTGTATTCTCTTCTTTTGATGGAATCTCATCCTCCTTTGAAGTTTGTCCTCCATCAAAGGCATTTATGATTCCTACATCATCATCATCACAAGAATCCTTCCTTGGAAGGAGGTTATCATCGAATACAACATGTATAGATTCTTCTACTACTAAAGTTCTCTTGTTAAATACACGATAGGCTTTAGCGTTTAAAGAATATCCTATGAATATAGCTTCACCACTTTTTGCATCAAATTTACCTAAGTTATCTTTTCCATTATTCAAAACAAAGCACTTGCAACCAAATGGATGAAAATAACTAATGTTAGGCTTTTTAGATTTTAAAATCTCATATGGTGTTTTCTTTAAAATTGGCCTAGTCGTTACTCGGTTTACACTGTAGCAAGCGGTGTTTGTGGCTTCCGCCCAAAAATATTTAGGTAAATTGTTTTCACAAAGCATGGTTCTACCCATTTCTTGTAAAGTTCTATTTTTCCTCTCAACTACCCCATTTTGTTGAGGAGTTCGAGGAGCCAAAAAATTGTGGCTAATACAATTTTCATTTAAAAATTCTTCAAACCCTAGATTTTGAAATTCGGTTCCATGATCACTTCTAATATGGGAAATTCTAAGTTCAAGATCATTTTGGGTTAATTTTGAAAATGTGATGAATTTTTCTAAAGCCTCATCTTTAGTACTTAAAAATAGAACCCCAAGTAAATCTAGAAAAATCATCAACAAGAACAAATGCATAAGATTTACCACCCAAGCTCATAGTCCTAATTGGCCCAAATAAATCCATGTGGATAAGTTGTAAACACCTACTTGTAGAAACATCATTAATGGATTTAAAGGATGACATATGTTGTTTACCCTTAGAGCATGCATCACAAATTTTATCGTTTGAGAACTTAATCTTGGGTAAACCTCTAACTAGATCAAGGGAAACTAATTTTTCTAAAAACACTAATGCTAGCATATCCTAGTTTCATATGCCATAGCCATGCAACATTTTCATTTTGAGCTACTAAACATGCATGGGATGTATGTATGTCATCTAAACGCGCCATGTAAATGTTACCTATGCGATGACCTATTAGCATAATATTATTAGATTTAATGTCAATAATTTTGCAGCCATTTTTGTCAAATAATACATTAAATCCTTTATCACATAATTGGTTTATGCTCAACAAATTATGTTTAAGACCATCGACATACAAGACATTTTCAATAAGAATGGTAAAGTGATTACCTATGGAGCTAATACCTTTAATGTGGCCTTTGGAGTTGTAACCAAATGTCACCACTCCTCCACTTTTTGGCTTTAAGTCCATGAATCTACTCTTGTCTCCGGTCATATGCCTCGAGCATCCACTATCAAGGTACCATGAATTTTGACTTTGTGCTTTGGCCTTGTAGCAATGCTCCCCCTACAAACAAAGATATTAAACTTTTGTTTTTGGTACCCAAATCATTTTGGGTTCACGAGTGTTAGCTCCCAATAGATTGGTTCCTTAGGAATCCAAGGTGACATAGCAACAATATTATTAGATTTTACAAGTTCCGTATGAACCCATACACTTCTAATCTTTTTAGTTCTACTATGTCTAGGAAAGCTACTTTGTTTGTAGTTATTAGTCTTTCTCCTAGGTTGGTTTGTTTTAGATTATTCACCTTTTTCATGCTTCACACTACCAACATATTTAAAAGACTCTTTGAGCTTGTTATGCTCACCTAACACCTTTTGGTGTTCACTATTGCATTGAGAAAGAAGATTATTCAGGTCTACATTTTCATCTTGGAAAAATTTAAGTTCATCTTTCAAACCTAAAATCTTTTTCTCAAAATTTAAGTTAGCTTGAGAGAGTGAGTCATTCTTATCATTTAATTTCGAAATAATTTTCTTATTCCTAATGACCAACTCTTTGTATTTCTCAACTAACTCATCATAAACCTCTTGCAACTCATCATATGCATCATTTAATTCATCAAATGTAAATTCAAAGGATGATGAGTTAGAGGTTACCATGGAGGAATCTTCCTCAAGTGTCATGAGGCAAAGGTTGGCCACTTCTTGTTCGTCATCCTCGGATGACTCCTCATCACTCCAAGTAGCAAGCTTGGCTTTGAGCTTCTTCATCTTCTCAAAGCCCTTCTTCTTGAGTTGAGGGCACTCCGAACGAATGTCATCGGGCTTTTTGCACTCAAAGCAAATGATTTGATCCCTCTCTTCTTCTTTGCTTTTACCTTTGAAGTCCATCTTTTTTTGTATTTTCCTTCCACGGTTGGACCTCATGAATCAAGAGATATTTTTGGCTATCATAGCCAATTCTTCAAGGTCATCCTCCTCACTAGAAGAGTTCTCCTCACGTAATGAAGCTTTGAGAGCCACTCCCATTTTCTTCTTCTTTTCCACCTCTAGTTTCTCTACTCTTTTCTATTCCTTCTTCTTTTCTTCTTCCCTTCCTTGCTTCATAATCTCATGAGTAGGGAGAGAACACACTGCCTCATCAAGTTTTAGAGTTTTCAAGTTTTTGGCCTCGATGATGGTGGTTCTCTTCCCATCCCAAGATTCAAGAAGTGAATAGAGTATCTTCCAGACAAGCTTGTCTTCCGGAATAGTCTCTCCAAAGCCTTTAAGCCCGTTGACGATGGTTGAGAAGCGATCAAACATTTTGGACACCGTTTCGTCGGGCTCCATCTTGAAATTCTCATAACTAAGATTGAGAATTCCAATCTTGGTTTCCTTCACATCATTGGTTCATTCATAGGTGGTCTCTAGAGTATCCCACACTTCCTTGGCACTCTCAATGGAGGAGACTTTGGAGTAGATGTCGGGACCGAGAGAACAAAAGAGCAAGTGAAGAGGTTTGTCATTTATTTGGATCTTCTTCCTCTCTTCTTCACTCATCTCCATCTTTTTCTTTAGAACCATCCTTCCTTCATTATCTTGCTTCAATGGAATGTAGGGACCATCTTCAATGACATCCCAAACCAAGTAATCGTTGGACTTGATGAAGAGGCGCATCCGATTCTTCCAAAACGGATAGTTGTCACCATTGAAGAAAGACAATTTTGTAGTGGATTGAGACTCGTACATGCTAGATCTGGAGGTAGATGTCATGCCTTGATTTTTTTATGATTACACACTTCCTAGGAACTCCTCTTGTGGTTGTTAATCCTTCAAAGAGGTAGGCTCTGATATCAATTATTGAGTGAATCGATTGAATGATCAAGACCAAGAGGGGGTGAATTGGGATTTTAAAACTTTGATGGAGTGAATGGACAATTAAAAATGAAGAACAAAAGATTTTAGAGTGGTTCAAGTTCCAAATGAAATCTACATCCACTACCTTAGCTACCACTAAGGATTTGCAACAATTCACTAATTTGTTCTTCCCCTTTTCAAGGCTTAGGAGGTAACCTTTACACAACCGGTCAAATTTTCTACCCAAAATTTGACCAAACCCTCACAAATGAACAAAGAAGAAATTGGACAAGAAATATATCTCTCAAATACAATTTTGCCCCTTGAAGTACAACACTCAACCCAAAGTTGAAGATAGAATAAGAATTGAATACAACTCAATTTGGGGTTTACAAGAAATTGGAAAATAGGCACACTTGAGGTTGGATTTTTGCTTGGATGTTTGTCTTTAATGCAATAGTTGTTGATGGTCTTCAAAAAGCTTCAATTTATACCTTCTCTATCAATTCTAGCCGTTTGGGTGGTTAGGGTATTGATTGTAGCCGTTGGGACCCTCTCTTTCCACCATAAATGCACTTCTGCAGCTATCCGTATCGGTACACGGGGAGCCGTATCGATACATGTCTCAAAACAGAAAGAGTCGTTGTACATAATAAAGAGGGCGTATCGAAACGCACGTAAGTGTATCGGTACGGGACAGAGACCGTATCGAAACGCATAAGACCGTATCAATACCTTTTTCTCAACTTAGCTCACTGGAAGTCTCTGTTTCGATACGGGGGTACACCGTATCGATACGAGAGAACTGCCACTTTAAATGTTAGTTACCTAAGGACTGACACCAATGGTCAAAAACATTTAAAACACTTCGAATTAAAATTTTAGTTAAAACCGTATCGATACGGGTTAAGTCATATCGGTACACCATTCAAACTCCTTCAGTTTTGCAGAGGGGCGTATCGATATAGATTGATCGATACGGGGGTACACCGTATCGATACGGGACAACTGCCACTTTAAATGTTAGTTACCTAATGACTGACACCAACGGTCGAAAACATTTAAAACACTTCGAATTAAAAATTCAGTTAAAACCGTATCGATACGGGTCAAGCCGTATTGATACACCATTCAAACTCCTTCAGTTTTGCAGAGGGGCGTATCGATACAGATTGAATCTATTTCGATACGATGTTTCGATACGGTTAAGAGCCTATCGAAACGCGTCTTTCCAGTAGCCAACTTTGTAAAAAAATGTATCGATGCGGCTGGAGGCGTATCGATACACCTGGACGATTTTTAATACTTTGGCCTTGGAACACTTAAAAAATATTTGGAGTTTGAGTTTCAAATCTGTTTAAAGTGTTGGTGATTTATAAATTATTAAAGGGACTTAGAAATCAATTTCAAGTTTTTAATTTAATCCTTAACAACTTAATTATATCAAAATCAAACCTAGGTTTTACAGGGTGTTTGTTTACCCCATGTGGGGGCTAGGCTAGCAAGGAAAGCCACCTACATAAAAGGTATTTACCTTGCCTTTGTTTGCTTGTTAGACTTTACTAGATACCTGACCCAATTAGCTAGGCCTCCTTGGCTGAAATCGAAGTGGATGTATCATGGTCGCAGATATGCTTAAAATCTAAATCCAAGAACCAAAAGAAATCGTACGAAGCATGGCTTTTTCCTAAGGTTACACATTGTTTGCTGAAAGAAAACAATTGTTCATGTTTTTCTTTTCTTTTCCCTCGATTACTCGCAGTCGCTCGTCGCTTTAAGTAGAAAAAGAAACTGTAAACTATACAGATAACCACTTAATTATAGGATTTGTGTCAATTTGACCACTATACTTTTAATTTTTGTAAATTTACCACATAACTATTTAAGTGGTTCCAATTAAGCCACCAACAATTAAAAAATAAAAAAATACTAACATGGTTGTTAAATAAAATTAGTATAATTACACATTTGGTCTCCATTATTTACACAATCTATCAATTTTGTGCTAATTTTAATTCAATAAAATAAGGCTTCATACAACTTTTTCCCCCTAAACTATACCCGATTTCCAAACTTGCCCCCTAAACTTCATTTTGCCCATTTTTCCCCTTAAACAATTCACCGTTACCCATATACCCCCAAAAATTAACGTCGTTTAAAAAAACGTAACAACCAATCACAAGCCGCCACGTAGCCTCTTTTTTTCTTATTTCTTATTTTCTAAATATTAAAGATGAAATAGAGAAAATAAAAAGTTATAAATATAATAATAATAAAATAATAATTTTCATTCCCTAATTCAAAGCACGGGTTGCTTACCTTGAACCCTAAATCAAAAATTAGTTTGATTCAGGGTTCGTCAAACCGTTCGATTTGGGGAAGAAATTGTAAATGTTGTTTTGAACTCGATTTAGGGTTCTTCAATTCGTTCGATTCTTCACCATCTTAACATTTGTTTTGTTTTGTAGGATACCCAATAATACAAAAAGAAGCATGTCAACCGATAGTTCGAAATTTGTCGTTGAAGGAGATGTTCAATGTAACTGTGAGTTGAAAGCACGAATTTGCACTTCTACTGTTCCGCAGAGCAAAGGTAGAAGATTCTATGGATGTCCTAAAGGTCGAGATGTAAGTTGTTGTTTTTTTGGAAATGTTAAATTAATTTCTTTAGGTAGAAGATTCGGTTGACATTTGTGCTAAATGTTCAATGTATGATTGGATGTTCAATGGATGTCCTAAAGGTGAAAGATTCTACTGTTAGTTATATGTTCAATGTAATTGTGAGTTCAATGGATGTCCTAAAGGTAGAAGATTCTATTGTTAGTTATATGTTAGATTAGAAATATTGTGCTAAATGTTTAATTTAATTTGTTGTACATATTTTGTAGATTGGATGTAATTTCTTTAGGTGGCTTGACTATGATGATGCAACATTGAATGAATATGAAGAATTAAGGAATGAAGTTCATAAATTATTGGTTGAGAACAGGGAAATAAGAATTGAGAATGTAGAATTGAAGAAAATGGTCAATATTGATGAAGTTAGAAGATTGGAGAAAAAGATAGAAAAGGTGAAAGAAAAATTCAAAGTTGAAACAAGGAAATTGAAGAATGATGCAATGTTCTACAAGAGTATTTTAATTGTTTCATGTTTCTGTTATGTTGTACTCAAGTTTTTCATTTAAAGTGAACTGAGAATGGTAGGTTTAATGTTGTAGAAGACATGAATTCTATTGTTGTTATTTAATGTTATGTTATGTGAAGGATGAAATGTTATGGAAGATTGGTTTATGATATGTGACTGGTGAAATGTGAATGATGAATTGATGTTGTTTTGTTATGTAAATAGATTGTTATGTCAATGGTGAATTGTGTTTAATTTGAATGTTATGTTTTTCAACTGAAATTAATTAATGTTTACATAACATTGTGTTTAAAAATCTTATGTCAATGGAAGGTTAGTTTACATAACACATAAAAATGTGTTTAAAAATCTTATGAAATGAATTGATTTGAATAAGACAATTTACATAACACATAAAATTGTATTACATAACACATATATTAGATGTTCACAAAATATCCCATATAAGGGCACAATAGTTGCATAACACTGAGTTGTTGACAAAATATCCCATATAAGGGCATAATGGTTTAATACAACTAAAGATCACAAAATAAAGCAGTCCCAATGCTTGCTTAAGCTTAAGTTGGCCTCCTTCTTGGGATTAACTTAGGAATTCTATTCGTGTTGTTAGTTGAAGTTGCTGGTGTTGTAGACATAACTGCAGGGTGACTGGATTGAGATTGTTGACTCAATGGTGCAGACTGAGCTAGAATTAGAGGTTCTGACACCCCTTTCACTTGAGATCTGGTGTTAGGCCTCCTTACCATCATTTGACTTGGTCTGCCAGGCTACAAAAAACAAAGTAACATAAGATTAAAATATAGTCAAAATCTAATAAATGATGAATAATATTTGATGCATCACTCACATTGAGAATTTGCATGCCTGTTTTTTCATTTGTGTACAGTCCAATGCCTTGTATAATTGTCCTTCCCCTTGGTCCAAGTGATGTTTGACTTTTTCTTGCCCTTGTTGAAGTATCTGCTGGTTGTGAGGAATGAGTAGTTGGAAGTTGTGAGGCATTAGGGGCTGCTTGAGAAGATGCAGACTCATGTGTTTGTTGAGACTAAAATTATAAAATCAGTTAGTAGGTAATAATTCATGAATTCAAAGAAGAAATTAAACTAAAATGCACTTACAGCTTTGTTTTTTGGAGGACATGTTCTACTATTGTGTCCAAGAACCCATCAAGATCTACATGTGCACTTGTTTCCTTTTTTAAAAAACTTGGTCCCCTTACTTGTTTCTCCTTCCTCTCTTCTTCTCTTTAATTTTGGTCTTCCAGGGAGCTTCCTTTTCAAAGGGGGTTCAATTGTTCCCATTTTTGTGTCTTTCCAGAAAGCCTCACTAGGTATGATTAGTAATGCATAATCATAAAGTGACTGGTATCTTTCCTTTTTGTATGCCTCATGAACATATCTCTCAAGTTGCTCATAATTGAACAGTATGACACATACAACATGTTGGCATGGAATACCAGTTAGATCCCAATATCTACATGTGCATTTGTAACCTTGTACATCAACAACATATGTTTGCCCACTACAGTAAACCTCATACCCATGTTTACCATTCCATGTGACATGACAAAATGCAGAAGAGACTTTGTGGCTTTCAACTAACTTAGCAATTTTAGGGGCATAAAAGACCTTCCCATTTTTGACAATTGACTTTGTGTGCAAGATTTCTAATTCATCACATAATGCCTAATGTCCTCAAATAGAGAGATGACAGATTTGTACCTTGCAGCAATGATTTCTGAGTTAAAAGCCTCCCCAAAATTGTTGTCCACTGCATCACACTTTGAATGTGTTTTGAAAAATGCTTTTGACCAATGTTTTGGATCTCTCTTCATTAAACTTGACATAGCATTGGGCTTCATAGTTTCTATCTTTGTAGACTGCTTCTGGAATTCTACCATATTGGTTGCCTTGCAGCATGCCCAAAAAAGTTGTTGCATTTCACGTCCACTGTTCTCCTTCTTCCAATGTGCATACATATGTCTTGCACAAAATCTGTGCTCAACTTCTGGAATAACAACTTGAACTTCTTCCAAAAGCCCCTAAAATAGTTGAGAAAGTAGTTTAGATAAGCATTTTGTATAAACTATATACAATTGTATTAAACAAAATCAATTAAGAAAAAAATTTACCTTCTGCATGTCACTTAGTATAGTAAACTTATCCACATCTCCTATTTGCATATCACTTTTAATGTGTTCCAAAAACCAGGCCCAAGTTTCCCTATTTTCCACCTCCACCACAGCCCATGCAACAGGGAATATTTGGTTATTACCATCCCTACCTACAGCAGCTAGTATTTCACCCTTAAAGTCTCCTTTAAGATAACAACCATCTAAAGACAAAACTGGTCTACAGTATCTCTTAAATCCTTCCTTCAAACCACCAAAACATACATACAGTCTTCTAAAAATAAGGTTAGAAGATGGGGTAGGTTTTTCAACAAAAAGGTCAAATGTACCATTTGGATCTGCTTCCCTCAATGTAAACACATAATCAAACAATTTAGTAAACTCCTCATGCAATCTACCCTTAATTTTTTCAGTAGCCCAAATTCTAGCTCTGTGGCACACATTTTTGTTCAATTCCACTTTAACCTCCTCCTTAGCAAGCCTCATCATGTCCCTTAATTTCAAGTTAGGCAAAATCCTAAGTTTACTCAAGAAATGTTTCCCAATAAACTTGTAATTAGCCTTTTTGTTTTTAAAGGTTACAGAACATGAATGTTTGTTCACAAATGTTCTAACCCTATAAACCCCATCTTTTTTTCCTAAAGATGCATATATTAGAAAAGGACACCCGACCCCCTTACATTTTGCTCTAGTCCTATCAGGATCATTTTTCAAATACCTATAATCGAATCTATTTGTAACAGCATAAGGACCCAAAGCTTCTTTAAACTGTGTCGAGCTCTCAAATATCATACCCAACTCAATCCTAGGAACCTCACTAGTTTCATGGAAGAATTTTTTCTTACCTTTCTTAACACAAATCTCACCTTCAGTGTAACCCCCTCGTCTCGGTCTGGCCGGATGACCGGTCCGAGTGAGCTACACGGGGAAAACCGAGTGAAAACCCCTAAGGATTCCCCCTCGGTTAGCAACCCTATCTTTTATTTTCTTTTAAATCTTGTCTAAATGGATATTAAACCCTAAGTGGTCATACAGCGAAACAACACATACGAAACAATCAAACAAACTCAAACAATCATGATACGGCTCAATTTTAAACTTAAACTGCAGGCGGTATCGATACGCCTAAGGGGTGTATCGATACCCCTTGACCAGGTCAACTGGTCAAGGTCAACCCGTGGAGACCGTATCGATACACCCTAAGAGTGTATCGATACCCTACCCAACTGTTGACTTCTCATGGTCAACGCTAAGGGGACCGTATCGATACGCATGAAGGCCCGTACCGATACCGAACTGGACAGTAGCTCCAGTGACCAAAATAGTATCGGTACGCCCCCTCGCGTATTGAAACACGGGGCCTGAAACATGAAGGCCGTATCGATACGGGATCAGCCGTATCGATACCCCTGCTACGAAAACACAGGTTTGAGCTGGTTTAAGGCACAAGGTGGCCCTTAAATCCCTCTCAAACCTCAACCAACACACTAACATGTATCCTATATCAAACCAAGAGTTTAGGCATGCTTAAACTTACCATTAAAGGAATATTTCACACAAGATGTTGATTCAATCATACATGCAACAAAAGCTTTCAAGCAATAACATTCTAACAAAAGGCATGTCAATATTTAAGACCATACAAGGAACTCAAAGCCTCTAAGGCACAAGTCAAGCATATAGAGGTTCACTCCCGCATCAAGGCAAACTAACATTGATAGACATGCTCACACACACGATGTTCATCATAACAAGCCATGCTTACAAACCATAGTCAACATAACATCAAATCATATAAATGAGTCATACAAGCTCATACACAATCCTTGCCACATTGCTAACTATTACAAAATTACCACCGTACTTGAGTCACAAACTTGGAAGCCCTCCTTGCCTTGCCTCGAGCTAACACCACGCTAATGATCTGCATTGTTGAACATTGAGAGCGTAAGCTATAAGCTTAGTGAGGGTGCTCTAAAACGACAAACAACAACAATGCAGGGTCCAAGCATGTTAATCCTAGTCTTACATACATCAAGCATAAGCATAAAATCAAGTAGACCTAGCTAGTCTTTCAAGTGGCATATATGGTCTCTCAATCCTAACAAGCTTAAACATCAATATCATCAACATACAACAATACCATATATCACACTCTTACATCATCATATAAGAACAAGTTTAATTGGCCACTTTAATTACCCCGATTGTGCGGATATAAACCTTAACAACACTTTACCTCGGTGGGATTTCACTCATCACCGGACCTTGCATGTGCGGGATTCCACTCATCGCCACATGCCCTACGGATGGGATTCCACTCATCATCCCGTAGAAATATATAAAATGCTTCCGGTGGAATGTTACATCACCGTACTCCTCCTTGATGACTTAACGCCATCAAGGCCACGTACATTTTGACTCGATTTGTGTGCACACTATCCTAATGATCGATCATTTACAACCGGTAATTATTTTAGTGCCAATTATCATAACCACATCATATATGTATCATCAACCACATTCATGCTCAATCTCATAGATGCATAACAAGATAACCTTACATCCATCAACCACAATCATAATAGCATAGTTAAACAAGCATAGGTGCATTCATGGATATCAATGGTTAAATCAACAACTTGAATTAACTATGAGTGGCCTACCAAGCACACTCCACACACACTCCCACTACCATACTCGAACCAAACTTAAAACAAGTTGAAACCACTCACCGCCATTCCTTAGCAATTCGAACCAATCCTCCTACGAACCCGGATTCGGTCCCAAAGCCTCTTCCACGTTTCCTCTTGCTTCTAGTCAAACAAAACACATACGTTACTTCCCAATTCAATGCTAATTCAACCATCAACCTACTTTGCAAATCACAACCCAATTTCCTCAAATTCCCAAACCACATAACATCTCAAAAACCCAATTTTCGGACTCCAACAACCATTGGCTGAAATACCCATTTCCAAGCACCCAAAAGACTTCCTAAACATCCCAAATCACCCTCCTAACATAGGTAGACCATCAGCCCTTCAATTTCAACATTAAACCCACCAAAAACCCAAATTTTCACACTCTAAAATTTGCCCTAAGGACCCACTACGAATTTTCATCCAAAATCAACCAAATTAACATATGTTGCGTATTTCATTATGCTTAAACAAAACCCCAATGCAATCCCATTAAAACCCAAATTTCAATATGAACCCTAATTCCCAAAACTCAATATTTTTGAAATCTAAGACAATAGATAAGTAAAGGATAGAGAGGAGGTTAAGAAAATATATTTACCTCTTAAATTGGTGTTGAAATTGATTAGTAAAAGCAATGGAATACTAACTAGGGTTTTGGGAGAGTTTGAAAATGGGGGAGAGGGTTTTGAAGTTGGGAAAGGGAGAATGAGAAAGAAGATGACAACTTTTGTCCTAAAATTTGTCTTGCTTTATTTAAAATTTGGGTAAATTATAACATTGGTCCCTCCCTTCCTATTAAAGCTCAATTTGGTCATTAATTGAAGTTGGTTTATTTTAATTAGATTTTATTTGACTCGAACTATAACCCGGCTAACTCCTAGGCCCAAAACACGGGTGTTACATTCAGAATCAGTTTCATAGCTGCCTGGATCATCTGATTCAATATAATCAGTGTCACTGTCACTACTTTCATTTGCTACAGTGGTTGCCTCTTTCTCCTGAGAACTAGTGCCAGTGCTTCTAGGTTCTGCCCCTTGTTGCTCATCCTCCAAACTTCTCTTTTTATATTTTTTCTTGTTCTCAAAAATCCTACTTATCTCCTCATCATCTTCATCAATAAGCCATCTTTCATCCCTCAAATATTCAGAATCACTATCTTCACTTTTTTCACTATCTTCACAGAAGCTGCTATCACTATCTCCCAACCCTAAAACATCCTTTTCTACTCCCTCAAGTTGGACATCATCATTGGCATCATTTGTATTTGTGGCAGGCCCATTAGCAGCAAGCCCACTAGCATTAATGCCATCATTTTCTCCCAGCATTACCCCATTAGCATCATTTTCTCCAACAACAGGCCCATCTTCATCACTACAAGCAGTTTCACCAAAATCCCCAACAACATATATGTGTATGCTTCTTTCTCTTGACAAATGGTTAATCAAATCCAAATAAGTGCTATTTTCACTACCTAAGACCCTCAAACCTCCATCCAAACTAAAATCTGGTTCTAAATATGCTAAATATTCAATGTTATGTTTGGGAATTCCTATCTCCTGAATAAAAGAAACAATAGTGGGGTAACATATGTAGTCAGGGTCGATCTTTTTTTCTACTTCTTTGCCCTCTACATAATCAAACTTAGGAAAATGACTAAATCTACCCCCAAAATGTATTACTAAAGACTGCTCTATCCATGCCATTTTACCTACAAAAATATCCAAAAATAGACCTATAATATCAACCAAATTAAACCAAAACAACAAAACAATTAAACCAAAACAGCAAATCACTAATTCTCTTTAACCAAAACAGCAAATCAATTAAACAGATAATTAAACAAATCAATTAAACAGTAAACCAAAACAAAACAACAATTTGATAGTTAATTAAACAAATCAATTAAACAAACCAACCAAAGCATTTAAACAGTTAATTGAACAAATCAACTAACTGAACAGTTAATTAACCAAAGCAATTAAACAATATTTTCCACGGTTATTGAAACTAAACAATATTAAGCCTTTCCACTAACTAAAGAATTTAATTTGCTACAACCACCACTAATTAAAATAAATATGGAAGGAGTAATTTCCTAGAGCCACCACTAATTGAACAGTAACCAAAGTAAAATAGTCAACTTTATTCTATTGCACCATGTGACTCTGCAAAATGACAATGCATTCATTTTCTTACCTGTCAACTAAGAGCTCCTTAACACAATCTGCAAAAACGAAGCAAAAAAACAAGGTTACTTCTCAACTCTGTAAGTAAAAGACCAAAATTTCAGAGCAAATGGTAACTTACTTTTCCCACTTTTTACGATTTAAGGATTCGACTCCACAGATTTCAGTCGTTGTTTGCTTCAGTACCGTTCAAATGAGAGGATAAAACTAAACGAATCCTAAAAACAAGGATTAATCAAACCTTAAACAAAGAAATTTGAATCGATACAAGCCCTAAATTCAAATACGATTAACACTAAACAAAGAAATCGTAATAGATTCTAGCCCTAGAAGTCCAATCGTCATTTTTGTTCTGATGAAGAAAGAAGAAATTAGATTTTGGTTTCAAAATGCGTATGGGTTTAGAATGGGGTAGTTTTGGGGGGTTGACTAATTTTACCGCACGAATGAAAATTATTATTATTTTATTATTATTATATTTATTTTTTTTATTTTCTCTATTTCGTCTTTAATATTTAGAAAATAAGAAATAAGAAAAAAAGAGGCTACGTGGCGGCTTGTGATTGATTGTTACGTTTTTTAAACGACGTCAGTTTTGGGGGTATATGGGTAACGGTGAATTGTTTAAGGGGGAAATGGGCAAAATGAAGTTTAGGGGGCAAGTTGGGAAATCGGGTATAGTTTAGGGGGAAAAAGTTGTGTTAAGCCATAAAATAAATTAATTATTCAATTAGGTGATTACACGTGTCACTGCCTTATTGGTGAACTTTAGCCATTTTTATTTAATTTAATAAATATAATTTCCTACTCCAATCAAGTGATGACATGTGTCACCTGATTGGAGAAAGAAAATTGAAAACCAAAAAATAGGACATTGTTGAATTTAAACTAGTGTATCCTGGGTGCAGAGGGCATGCATTTGCGACTAGGCCAAGCTTATTATTGTGATATGAGATACAAAATAAAAAAATATATATATATGTGTTATCTTATTGTTAATGCCTAGAAAATGATGTAAATGTGATTTTATATGACTCAAACATAACAAATTTATGATGCATAAAAACATCTAACTCGATTAAATAAACCTAATAATTATATATTAATTTAAAAATGATGTGCATGGTCTGCAGTAAAGTGTTCAAGTGATGAAAATTTTAAAATTATATTAATTTTATTTAGCGAATCTAAACTCACGAATATAATTTAAAATTAAAAAAATTATTTAATATATAATTTTAATTTTTTATTTTAAATCGTACACTAACTATAATTTAATATATATATATATATATATATATAATATTGTTAACTTTAATTTAATTATTAGATTTATTTAATTGGGTTAAATATTTTTATGCATCATAAGTATGTCATATTTGAGTTTTCAAAAACCACATTTTCTTCATCTTTTTCAGGCATTAACAACCATATAAGACATATATTAAATTTTGTACTTTATATTATAAAAGTATATTTGGCCTAGTGCCAAGTAGACAGCACTTGCATTCCAAGGATCTTGGTTTGAATCCACTCAAGGCCATTTTTTTTGCTTCCATTTTTCGGGTATTAAAACAATGTAAGACATATATTAAGGGTTTTACTTCACATTACAAAAATATGCTTGGGCTAGTGGCAAACAAACAACTCTTGCATTGGAAGTTCCCAGGTTCAAATTCGCCCAACTCCTAATTTGTTGCTTCCATTTTTCCTTCTCCGATCAGGTGACACCTGATTGGAGGGGGAAAATTAATTAATTAAATAAAATAAAAATAATTAAAGTCCTCCCAATAAGGTGGTGACATGTGTTACCACCTAATTAAATAATTAATTTATTTTGTTAACTTAAAATTAGGAACAAATTGATAGATTGTGTAAATAACAGAGACCAAATGTGTAATTATGCCAGTTTATTTAATAGTCAAGTCTCGTCTCTCCGTTATTTTTTAACAGTTGGTGGCCTGATTGGAACCAATTAAATAATTTAGTGGTATATTTGTCAAAATTGAAAGTATAGTAGTCATATCAACACTAACCTCATAGTTATGTGGTCATCTATGTAGTTTACCCAAAAAGAAAAGAAAGGTAGCTGCCAATCATATCAAGCTCAGCTCTTCTTTTAAAGGAAATTTTCGAGGAAAGTTGTTTTAAGGCTAATAACTAAGACCTTTCATGCAGGGACGAAGCCAAAATTTGAAGTTGGGGACAAAACATAAATTTTAAAGGGGGGCAAATTCATAACTATCCCAATTTTTTCAAAAAAAATATAAATAATCAAAAAGTAAAAAAAAAAAATCATCTTACCGGGGCACCACAACCCCTCCCATTCAACATGTAGCACCGTCTCTGCTTCCATGGAAACCAGATGGCAGAGGGTATGGTTTGGGAGTTGCAGTTCAAATAGAATCAACCATTCATGTTATTGTTATCTATCTTCTTGGCTTTAAGAGGCAGTATATATATATTGTTTGCAGCTATATTACCAAATAAAATGATACATCGAGAATCAAAATACTATTGTTTCTATTATTATTGGTCAGTCTAGTGAGATAAGATGTTAGATCATTTAAATAAATCTAAGAGTTTAACTTTTGACATTGTGAATAAGAAAAAAAATCGATATGGATTAGTTGATCGATGAACCAAATACCAATAGTTATAAAAAAAATACTATTATTTTTATAATTAAGATATCAAATACCGCGACTATTGCTAGATTTATTTTAAAATGTTTGGAGGCATAATTAAGGTTTTAACAAATTTTGAAAGCTTTAGTGATAATTTTCAAAAAAAAAATCTCTGATATCTAATCAAAAATATTTAAGTATTTTGAACTTTAATGTAAATTTCTAAAAAAAATCACCTAATTAAAATATTTAAAAACGTTTAATGTAAATCTTCCGGTTCTTTTTGGGACTAGGCAACCCTAACTTTGATTTCCATATGCATCTGGTGTGATCGCTTATAATATTCAAGACCAAATGTTATACACTAATGATGTGGGACTCATGACATCCTCACCAATCCCAACAAGGGATCACTATCATCAATAACACATTATTAGTTTTGACCCGTTAAAAATTTGTGATCGTTAATATTAAATGTCATGAATCAAATCAACGTATAAGGTATTATTTGTTTTTGACCCATTAAAAATTTGTGATTTTAATCGTATCCGAAAACTAATTTTGGAATAAAAATTATTTGTTTTTTATGTGTTCTTTTATATGTTTTATCAGTAATTTTATATAACGTGTATTAATGATTATTTTTTTTATTTTATTAATAATATACGTGACATAAAATTATTAGTAAGACATGTAATGAGACACAAAAAAATAGACAAATTTTATTCCCAATTTTAATACTTTTTGACAAACCTTAAATCTAATCCTAATCTTACTTAGAGTGAAGGAGAATCGGAACTTTAGGGAAAGGAGTGAGAACGTTCATAGTAGGTCTAAAACCCATGGCCTAAGGAAATCTGAGAGAGCAAAGATGAGCAGCTTGGCCAACTGGTCAAATGTAGGCTAATTTGTCCAGAATTTTTTTTTGGGGATTTATCTGGAAAATACCCCCTTAAAACAACATTTGAAAAAATACCCCCATTCAGCCCACGTAAGGGTAAATCGCGTTCTGTATGATGCAATTTTCAAACTCGCATTCTACAGGGCGCGACTTCGGTCCGATGTGGATATTATTATCCGCCTTAACACAACATCCTGCAGGATGCAATTTTCATTCAATAGTTGCACCCCAACCGGTGTGATTTCCACCATAAATTGGTCCCACCCTCTCTTTCTACCCCACACCAAAATATTCAATATCTAATTTTTTTTCAATTTCTCGGTCGATTATTTTGTATTTGATATAATGGCTGGATTGATAAAGTTGGATCACAAACACGTCTTCGATTATCATCGGAGAAATATAAGTTTTATCTAGTTTTATTTTTTTATTTTATTATATATTGTTATTTATACATACGCGTTTTTTATATTCTTTTATATAGTTTTATTTATACAAACGTGTTTATTTTTTTTTAGAATTGGATTGAACGACGTCTGGTGGTTTCTTACAACGGTACATAGAGGAGGCCGGTTTTTTGCACGTATCCAAAAATTTTGGAGGTGCGAAAATAGACGTTGATTTGATAAATGCTCTTTTGGAGAGATGGAGGCCAGAACACACACATTCCACATTCCTTGCGGTGAGGTGACGGTTACCCTGGAGGACGTGTCTCATATCTTAGGTTTTCCTATTGATGGAGAGGCTATCACTTGTCTCGGTACAGAAGATTAGATGGACCTATGTTTGAATGGGCTAGGGGTTGCGCCAGAGCATTTTTACGGCGGAAAAATAAATTTAGTGTGGTTGCAAAATAATTTTAGAGATGTACCCACTGACGCGAGCGAAAATGTGAAGAAGGTAAAGTTAATTTTTTTAGTGAATATTATTGAAATAATAAATTTTGCATGCCATGTGCTAATATATATATATATATATATATATATATATATATATATATATATATATATATATTTGTATTGTAGGCATATGCTCGTGCTTATATTTTACAGATGATCGGCGGGGTATTGATGTCTGAAAAAACTCAGAACAAAGTTCACACGATGTGATTGCGACATTTGCAGAATTTTGAAGATGCCGACAAATTGAGCTGGGGATTCACAGTGTTGGCCACTCTGTTTAGGGAGCTGTGCAAGAACACCGATCCAGAAAAGTATTGCATCAGAGGTTGTTTGGTGTTGCTCCAGTCCTGGGCGTGGTGGAAAATGTCCTTTTTATGCCCTAAGCTTTTGCAGCCTACTACATATATTTTTTCGCTGGGCCGGAGGTAAGAAAAGAGTTAATTTTTTAATATACGTATTATTATAATTAAAATTATCTTCTTCTTTTTTTAGGTGGACTGTTTTTTTAACTCATGTTGGTGTTGCGAAGGGCCTGGAGGTTATCAGACATGATATTGAGAATTTTTCGAAAGATCATGTAACACTTTGATGTATTTATATAAAATAAATTTTATATTTAACTATACATATTATCTTTTTTTAATATACACATTATATATTGTACAGTTTTTATGGACATCATACGTAAATCTGGAAGTGTACCATTGCATCTCGGAAGTGTACCATTAAAACAACAAGGTGATTTGGCGAGGTGGTTAAGAAACAATATATACTTTCCTTTGTCCTGGGTTTGAATCTTTATGGTGGTAGTTTTCCAATTTTATTATTTTCGACATGTGGCACCATTTGATTGGTTGAAAAATAATATAAAAATTTATTCTTTTAAAAAAATTGTTGATGCCACGTCAGCATCACCATGTCATCGAAGAGCGTTGACCGTTAGTTTACTGACGGTTTCCATCCATTGAGGGTGAATTTTAAAGAAAATGAAACGTTAAGGGGTTGTTTGCACAAAAAAAATATGAGCTAAAGTGACCAAAATGTCAAACGTTGAAGGCTATTTTTGACTTTATGCCTTAAAAAACATGAATTAGTGACTAAAATGCATGACAATACAATTTACATGGCATAAATAGTAAATAATATGGGCTAAAATGAAAACAAATGCAAATTATGGGGAGGAAACGTAAATAACAATAAGTAACATACTGGAAATTAAACAAACAAAAGAACATGTGACTAAATTAAAATAAAACGAATATTAAAAGCTATGAAAAATAATTAAACCATAGATAAAAAGGATGGAAATAAAATAAAAGAAAATGCGGAAGGATTAAAAGCGAGATTATCCCATTTCCATAAAAATTCGCGCGGATCTCGGGTCAACACGCGGATCTCATAGGGCCAAAATGGCACCATTTTGAGTCTTACATAAATAGAATGTTAAGCCCCCAAAAATCATTTTACATCATTAATAAAAAAACCTAAGAAACCCTATATTTCCCTTTTTCTATTACGCTCAAACCGACTCCAAAACCTCTTTAGGCCCAACATTGATATGGGGTTATTTTGGGGTTTCTGGGTTAAGGTTAATTTAGGGTTGAAAAACAATTAAGTTTTGTTTTCCTTTTTCTATTACGTTCAAACCTTATAACAGCGACGGTAGCTTGTACTTGATGGCAGCGACAATGACTTGGATTGGCGGCGACAGCGTCTAGGTGGCGGTGGCGGATGAAGATTTTAAGGTTAAGGTTAGACAAACTAATATTAGTTTAGGTTGTGGGCTAAGGTTTAATTGTAATGGGCTGGATGAATTTGGGTTTTATATTTAAAGGGTAATGGTTATAAAATGTGTTATTGGATATTTGGTATAAATAAGTTATTAGGCTCGAGCGAAATTGGGCTACTACAACATGAAAATATAAAGAGAGGAGCAAGCATATTTGGTTGGTTGGTCAAGCTGTTTATCTTTGTTCCCTCATATTTGCTTAGTCATGGATTCTAGACCCGCTAGAAACTCTCACTTCCTTTCTCTTAGAGTCTCAACCTATATTTTTGTCCACTTTAATTTTTAAAATTAAAAAAATTGTTTATTGTATTTTTTAGTAGCTCGCGAGTTTTTCGAGTCAAGTATCAAGTAGCTCAGCTCATTAAGAACTCGAGCTGAGTTCGAGTTTGAGTAGCTCGCAATCTATCTCGTCTCATTTACAATCCTATTTGTAAGTTTTTGTTTAGCTGGGGAAAATGAAATGATGAAAAGGAGAAAGAAAGCGAAAAGAAAATAAATTTTGGATTGCTTAGTAAAAAGAAGGTAAAAGAAAAAAAGATGAATGATTATTTTTCAAGAAAATTTTAGGGTAAATGTTATGTATCATTGATCATATGCGTTGATATGCACAATTAATTATTTTAATAACTTTTGTTCAAAAAATTATTTTAATAATTTTTAAAATTACGAGATTAAAATGTGATTATTTTTTGAAAATAAAATATATTTAAACATTTTTACCACTTTTCAGCGTTTTTTCTTTTTAATTTTGAAAATAATAACATTTTATTATAAAAACAATTAATACTCTAACTTTTAATTAAATTCTTTTAAAAAATAATTAAATAAATTAAAAGTATATTTTTATCAATTCTTTATCTAATATTTAACTTAGAAAACCGTAAAATTGTATAAACTAAAAAACAAACAAGTCTAGAAACTATTAAATTTTTTTTAAAAAAATAATTAAATAAATTAATTTTTTATTAAATATTTAACCTAGCTTCATCTTACCCAATGATCACACTTAAAAAAGAACATATTTTGTTCTAAGAAAAGAATTATCACATTTTAGTCCCTATGATTTTAAAAGTTATTAAAATATTTAATGATATATATATCAGTACATATGGTTAGTGGTACGTACATAATATTTACTTTAGAATTTTCCCGCTAAATAAGTTACATGTGATGAAGCATAGCTAGAGTGCGGAAACTTAAGGTGGAATTCTAGTAAAAAAATAATATTTTTCTAGCAAGTGATCTGAATTTAAACAGTTTTTTTTTTTTAAAATATGTGACTATAAGTACCACGAGTATCTTCTCCTTAACGTATAATTGTTTAAGTAAAAATTAATCCCATCAAGCTAGATAAAATCATAAAACGACAAAACTCTCCTATACATTGTTGCATTAAAAAAAACTCGAAACATATATATGCCAGAACTTAGAGAGAATATTAAATGGACTCGGCTTACTACGTTATTTATGGTCTATCTAATAACATTCACCTATTTTAATGTAACTTCTAAGTAAGTAACTATTCCTTAGTTACACGTAGCAAAGAGGTGAAAATTCAGCTTTAAAAAATAAAGGGAAAATTACACCGGTGGTCCCCAAACTATTACTGTCTTCCTATTTTGGTCTCAAAACTATTTTTTTGGCAAAATCGCCCCTTCTATTACATAGTTCATGGAATTTTTTTTTCTTATTTTTTAAATATTTTTTTATTTTCTCTCTCCTATATATATTATTTAAATTTGTCAGCACCATAACAAAGAAAATAAATTAAATGTAAGGGGGAGGAGCTGGGATTCAAACCTACATCCCCCACGTCCCCAACTAATGGGTCAACCATTGGGCTAAGCTCTAATTATTGTTATATTTTAGTACAAATTACATTTAAAATAATCAAATGGGGATGTGAATGACATCTTCTTCCACCATATTCGCACTGCACTTAAATTCCCTACTTTCTTCTCCCTCTGTAGCATCAAAAAGTTCATGAACAATTTGGCAAAATAGAAATAGAAGCTTCAGACATATTACACGATGATCCAAAGTTGAGGTTGGACTAACAGAGATAGAAGCTTCATGTTTTGAACAGAAACAAATTGTTGATGAACTTTCTAAAAGTTATGAGGATTTCATCCAAAAGCATAAAAAGCAAAGAGATGGAAAGTGATAGTGCAGGAGATTGTTAATCATGTAGCTTTCTCCATCATTTTATAATATAATTTTGGATCTCAACATTCTATAGAGAAAAAATAAAAGCCAAATGTTTTTCACCATTTTCATGGAGCTCAAATCTGAGTTAGTTCTAATAAATAAAACAATAGGAAATTCAGGACCCATGGACGGAATCTTAAATATTGGAGAAAAGTCAGCAATAGACAGCCTGATCAACTTGGATGAGGACAATTTGAAGAGGAATCATAACTTAGATTATAAAAAGCTTGGGGTTCTAAGAAAGAAAAATGTTAGACAGAATAATTCTGATGATATTTGTGAAACAAATATTTTAATTTTGATATAACTAAAAACCTAAGGACTAAATTAAAAGTCAAAACGAATTTTAAGTCCTAAAAATATCCCCATATAACTTTTATATTATGCCTAAGTTAAAAACATACTTTTCCAATTATTTTTCTAAGTGTTTCAAGTCAAAACAGTGGTTTTCACGTACCCGTTCCGAAACGGCCTCAAGGCGTTTCGAAACAGTTTCACCACTGTCGACCACCGTTCCGATACGAGTATCGAAACACTTGGAAGCGTTTCGAAACGGCTCGCCTCGTTTCGAAACTGTTCTTCATGTTGGATTTAAAAAGGGGTTAAATTATTTCAAATATTTCAGATTTTTAAATATATAAGGGGTGTTTCGAAACGGCATATGCCCGTTCCGAAATGACCCTTTGACACTAGCCATTCCGTTTCGAAACGGATCAATACCGTTCCGAAACAGGGGCTAGGTTTCAGTTTGAAAAATATGACCGTTGTATGTCTTAACTGATTTTATCAAAACCGTTAAGGCGTTTCGAAACGGTCTAGGACCGTTCCGAAACGACCCTTTTACAGTGGCAAAACCGTTCCGAAACGGCCCTAAGGCATTTCGAAACGGGCTCTTAAATGCACCTCAACGGCTCTTTCTATTTTAGTCCGTTCCGAAACAGGTTTCCCGTGTTCCGAAACGGGTTGGTGCAGACAGCATTAATGGTGGCAAGAGAGGGTTCCAACGGCTCCATTTATGTTCCCAACCACCCAAACGGCTAGAAATCAATGAGAAGGTATAAAAGGGACATCCAAAAGCATCAGCAACAACTATTGAACTTCAAGCAAACATCCAAACATTAAATTCAAGCATTAGAGCAAAAATCCCAAATTTGTGTAAAATCCCAATTTGTGTTCTTCATTCATATTTTGTAAAATTGGGTTGAGTGCTTGTATTGGGGCTATCATTTATATTGAGAGATACCTAATTAGCCTACAAATTCCTTTGTTCTCTTGTGTGAGGGTTGGGTTGATTTTTGGGTAGAAAAATCAACCGATATTGTAAAGGGTTGCCTCCTTGTCCTAGAAAAGGGGAAGATCAATTTAGTGAAATTGTTGCAAATCCTTAGTGAGACTAAGGTAGTGGATGTAGAGTTCATTTGGAACTTGAACCACTCTAAATTCCTTGTCCTTCAATTTTAATTTGCCAATTTCCACTACAATCCTTCAAATTTCCAATTCACCCCCCTCTTGGTAAATATCGATCTTTCGATCCACTCAACAATTGGTATCAGAGCTTAACTCTTTGAGGATTAACAACCACAAGAGGAGATCCTTGGAAGAGTGTGATCATCAAAATATCAAGAGATGGCTTCAACCTCCGGTTCCGGCATGTACGAGTCACAATCAACCACCAAGCCTCCTTTCTTCAATGGTGACAACTACTCCTTTTGGAAGAACAAAATGAGGCTATTCATCAAGTCAAGTGACTATCTTGTATGGGATGTCATTGAGGATGGGCCATACATTCCATTGAAGCAAGATGGTGAAGGCAAGATGGTGTTGAAGAAGAAAGCCGAAATGAGTGAAGAGGAGAGGAAGAAGATTCAAGTCAACGATAAAGCTCTCCACATGCTTTTTTGTGCTTTCGGTCCGGACATCTATTCAAAGGTCTCTTCCATTGAAAATGCCAAAGAAGTGTGGGACACACTTGAAACCACTTATGAAGGCACCAATGATGTCAAGGAAACTAAGATTGGACTTCTCAATCTTAGTTATGAAAATTTCAAGATGGAGCCCGATGAGACGGTGTCAAAGATGTTTGATCGATTCTCCACAATTGTCAACGGGCTAAAGGGCTATGGAGAGATCATACCGGAAGACAAGCTTGTCCGGAAGCTACTCTATTCACTTCCCGAAGCTTGGGATGGGAAGAGAACCGCCATCATCGAAGCAAAGAACTTGAAGACATTAAAGCTTGATGAGCTTGTGGGTTCTCTCCTTACTCATGAGATCATGAAGCAAGGAAGGGAAGATGAGAAAAAGAAAGAAGAGAAAAGAGTAGAGAAACTTGAAGTTGAAAAGAAGAAGAAGATGGGAATAGCTCTCAAGGCTAAAGCTTCACAACTTGATGAGAGCTCATCTAGTGATGAGGACGAACTTGAAGAATTGGCTATGATAGCCAAACGGTTCTCACGATTCATGAGGTCCAACCGGGGTAGAAAAATCCAAAGAAAAATGGACTTCAAGAGCAAGAGCAAAGAAGATGGAAAGGATCCCATCATTTGCTATGAGTGCAAACAACCCGGCCACATCCGTTCGGAGTGCCCTCAACTCAAGAAGAAGAGCTTTGAGAAGAAGAAGAAACTCAAAGCCAAACTTGCTACTTGGAGTGATGAGGAGTCATCGGAGGATGACGAACAAGAAGTGGCCAACCTTTGTCTCATGACACTTGAGGAAGATTCCTCCTTGGTAACCTCTAACTCATCTACTTTAGATTTTTCATATGAAGAATTAAATGATGCATATGATGAGTTGCAAGAGGTATATGATGAATTAGTTGAGAAGTTTAAAGAGTCGGTCATTAAAAACAAGAAAATCATTTTAGAGCTAAATGAGAAAAATGACTCACTCACTCAAGCTAATTCTAAATTTGAGAAAAAGATTTTAGGATTAAAAGATGAACTTAAATTCTTTCAAGATGAAAATATTGATCTTAATAATCTTTTGTCTCAATGCAATAGTGAACACCAAAAGGTGTTAGGTGAGCTAAATGAGCTCAAAAAGTCCTTAAAAAATGTTGGTAGTGTCAAACATGAAGTAGGAGAATCCTCTAGAACACACCAACCTAAGAAAAGGACTAATTACTACAAACAAGGTAGCTACCCTAGACATAGTAGAGCTAAAAGAATTAGAAGTGTATGGGTTCCTAAGGAACTTGTAAAATCTAATAATATTATTGCTATGTCATCTTGGATTCCTAAGGGAACCAAGGTTTTGGGAGCTAACACTCATGGACCCAAAATGATTTGGGTACCAAAAACCAAGGTTTAATATCTTTGTTTGTAGGGGGAGCATTGCTACAAGGCCAAAGCACAAAGTCAAAACTCATGGTACCTTGATAGTGGATGCTCGAGACACATGACCGGAGACAAGAGTCGATTCATGGATTTAAAGCCAAAAAGTGGAGGAGTAGTAACATTTGGTGACAACTCCAAAGGCCACATTAAAGGTATTGGCTCCATAGGTAATCACTCTACCATTCTCATTGAAAATGTCTTATATGTCGATGGTCTTAAACATAATTTATTGAGCATAAGTCAATTGTGTGATAAAGGATTTAATGTTTTATTTGATAAAAATGGATGCAAAATTGTTGACATTAAATCTAATAATATTATGCTCATAGGTCATCGCATAGGAAACATATACATGGTGCATTTAGATGACATACATACATCTCATGCATGTTTAGTTGCTCAAAATGAAAATGATGCATGGTTGTGGCATAGGAAGCTAGGACATGCTAGCATTAGTGTTTTGGAAAAACTAGTCTCTCTAAATCTAGTTAGAGGTTTGCCCAAAATTAAATTTTCAAATGACAAAATTTGTGATGCATGCTCTAAGGGTAAACAACATAAGTCTTCCTTTAAATCCATTAATGATGTTTCTACTAGTAGATGCTTACAATTAATTCACATGGATTTATTTGGGCCAATTAGGACTATGAGCTTGGGTGGTAAATCTTATGCATTTGTGTTAGTTGATGATTTTTCTAGATTTACTTGGGTTCTCTTTTTAAGTACTAAAGATGAGGCTTTGGAAAAATTCATCACATTTTCAAAATTAACCCAAAATGATCTTGAACTTAGAATTTCACACATTAGAAGTGATCATGGAACCGAGTTTCAAAATTTAGGGTTTGAAGAATTTTTGAATGAAAATGGTATTAGCCATAATTTTTCGGCTCCTCGAACTCCTCAACAAAATGGGGTAGTTGAGAGGAAAAATAGAACTTTACAAGAAATGGCTAGAACTATGCTTTGTGAAAATAATTTACCTAAATATTTTTGGGCGGAAGCCACAAACACCGCTTGTTATATTGTAAATCGAGTAATGATTAGGCCAATTTTAAAGAAAACACCTTATGAGATTTTAAAATCTAAAAAGCCTAACATTAGCTATTTTCACCCTTTTGGGTGCAAGTGTTTTGTTTTAAATAATGGAAAAGACAACTTAGGTAAATTTGATGCAAAAAGTGATGAAGCTATTTTTATAGGTTACTCTTTAACCTCTAAAGCCTATCGAGTATTTAACAAAAGAACTTTAGTAGTAGAAGAATCCATTCATGTTGTATTCGATGATAACCTCCTTCCTAGGAAGGATTCTTGTGATGATGATGATGTACGAATCATAAATGCCTTTGATGGAGGTCAAACTTCAAAGGAGGATGAGATTCAACCAAAAGAAGAAGACACACAAGATCCACCTCTTGAAGCCTTAAAGGACTTGGCTATTGAGGAAAAGGAAGTGAGCTACCCAAGGGAGTTGAACTATGTCAAAGATGGTGAAATCTTGGGTGATCCATCCAAGGGGGTAACCACTCGTTCTTCTCTTAAATTAATGAACCATGTTGCATTTATCTCATGCATAGAGCCTAAAAACATAAAAGAAGCATTGAAAGATGACTTTTGGATTATGGCTATGCAAGAAGAGTTAAATCAATTTGAGAGAAGTAATGTATGGACATTAGTTGATAGGCCTAGTAATCAATCTACAATAGGAACTAAATGGGTCTTTAGGAACAAACTAGATGAGAGTGGTAACATTGTGAGAAATAAAGCTAGACTTGTAGCACAAGGTTACACTCAAGAAGAGGGAATAGATTTTGATGAAACCTATGCACCCGTAGCTAGAATGGAAGCCATTAGGATGTTGCTTGCATATGCATGTTATCATAATTTCAAGCTTTTTCAAATGGATGTTAAAAGCGCATTTTTAAATGGTTTTATAAATGAAGAAGTGTATGTGGAACAACCACCGGGTTTTGAAGATTCAAAATTTCCAAATCATGTTTTCAAACTTACCAAAGCTCTTTATGGTTTAAAACAAGCTCCTAGAGCTTGGTATGAAAGGCTTTCAAACTTTTTAATTGAAAAAGGTTTTGAAAAAGGTAAGGTAGACACTACACTTTTCATAAAAATGTATAAAAATGACATTTTAGTAGTTCAAATTTATGTTGATGATATAATTTTTGGTTCTACTAATGAATGTCATTGTCAAGAATTTGCTAAGCTAATGCAAGGTGAATTTGAGATGAGCATGATGGGGGAGCTCTCAGTCTTTTTGGGACTCCAAATCAAGCAAAAGAAGGATGGCACCTTCATCAACCAAGCAAAATACATAAAGGATATGCTCAAGAAGTTTGGCTTGGAGAATGCAAAGCCTCAAGCCACTCCTATGAGCTCATCTACAAAGCTTGACAAAGATGAAGGAGGTAAGTGTGTTGACTCTAAGCTTTATCGTTCTATGATTGGATCTTGTTTAGTGTTTGCTTGTGTGCTAGGTTTCAAGCTAGTCCTAGAGAGTCTCACCTTATAGCCGTTAAGAGAATCTTTAGATACCTTAGAGACACTCCTTGTTTAGGCCTTTGGTATCCTAGAGACTCCACCTTCAACCTACATGCTTATTCGGATGCGGATTATGGGGGTTGCAAAATTGATAGGAAAAGTACTTCGGGAACTTGCCAATTCTTAGGTAGTATGCTCATATCTTGGTTCTCTAAGAAACAAAATAGTGTAGCCTTATCTACCACCGAAGCCGAGTACATATCCTTAGGGAGTTGTTGTGCTCAAGTCCTTTGGATGAAACAACAACTCTTAGATTATGGAATTAAAGTTGGAACCATACCCCTAAATTGTGACAACACTAGTGCAATATGCTTAACTAAAAATCCCATCCAACACTCTAGAACCAAACATATAGAAATAAGGCATCATTTCATTAGAGATCATGTCCTTAAGGAAGATGTGGTTATAGAGTATGTAGACACATTGAATCAATTAGCGGACATTTTTACAAAACCTTTAGACAAAGAGCGTTTTTGGTCCCTTAGGAGAGAGTTAGGTCTAGCTAGCCTATCTTGACCTTTTAGGACCTCTTTTGTGCTTAAATATGCTTGATTTTGTGAAATGCCATGTTGATGTGTTTAAACTCCTAATTTCATCCATGCTTATAGTTAGGGGGAGTATGTTTATGCCTACATATGTTTTGCCTGCTCATTCATGACATTTATGCATGTTAGGCCTCTTATAAGATCATTTTTCTGCATTTTTAGAGCCTCATCTGCACTTCCAGGCCCAGGTGTATCGAAACAGGTGAACCCGTTTCGATACGGATACCTTAAATCAAGTTCTGAGAAGAGGGCGTTTCGAAACGCCTAATAGCGTTCCGAAACGTTTTTGATTCTGCCAAGGGGGTGTATCGGAACGCGTTCCGATACGGGTCAAAGGGAGTTTCGATACGGTCAACTGCGTATCGAAACGTTCTGTTTATGGTTTTAAAATGGTCAAAACCCTAGCCGCCCGTTCCGAAACGGTCTTGACCGTTCCGAAACGGCATCGCGGATTGCTATATCTAGGGCTTTTAATGATACAAATTTACTTTTTTTATCAAACTCTAAAACCCTAAACCGCCTCCCTCTCTATAAATACCCTCTCAAACTCCTTGATTTTCACCAAATTGTGAGGGGTTTTAATCTTCAACTCAAGTCTAAGCAAGTTTCATCAATCTTGTGCAAGGATTTCTTCAAAATCATCCAAAATCCCAAATTAAGGTAATTTTTCAATTTTTCTCTTTTCTTTCAATTCATGTTCGAATCTTAGGTTAGAAAATCTTATTTTTGTATAAATTATACGTTTTTGTTGTGGGTTTTCAAAATCTTGTGAAAATTTTTTCAAATCCCAAAATTTTTGATTCGAATATAAAATTTTTCAATCGTTTTTTTTTACACTGTTTTATTTTAATTTTGTTTTCAAAAACCTAAGTGGGATTTCTTATTGGATTGATTTTAATTATCAATGCATACACTCAATTTTAAAACACTTGCTTAATGTTTTTAGATGGCGGGTCAATCGAACAAAAAGCGCAAGGCCGTTCAATCCGGTGAATCGAGCATTCGTCCGAATCTCACTCTGCTTTTTCAGAAATCCTTCAAAACTTCGGAAGCACGTGCTCGCTTTGCTTATGTCAAGGATTTCGCGGTTCGTAAGGAACGTGTTATCGATCTTGAATTCCTCAATTCCGAGCGATTCCTTTTTCGTTATCTTCCTCGTTTGGATGAGTGGAATCTCATGGATTTCTTGAGCCTTTCGGATGTTTGCTACAAAAATATGGTACTCATCTTTTACTCTAATGCTCACTTTCTTTATGATGAGTCCAAAACCGAGATCATAGGGGTTGAGTCATCCTTGCTAGGCAAAAAGGTTGTTATAAATGTTAAACTTTTAGAGTCTGCTCTTAAACTTAAAAATGAGGGTCTTGAGGATGAACGCCACTTTGGCACTTTCACCGGGAAAGCTCTTAACCTTGATGTGCATGATCGTGTTCTTCACTTAATGGTCTCTTGGTTTATTCGCCCTTTCGGCGGTAAATATTCCCATATCCGTCAACGCGATTATTTTTGGTTAGAGTGTTTCCGTAGGGGTGAGCGCCCAAATGTGCCTAAGATCATCTTTGCCGAGATTGTAAATAATATCAAGCTTATTGACACAAATGAGTTGACATCCTTCACTTATGGCATTGTCTTGAGCGCCCTATTTCACCATCTCGGTATTGATTGTACCTACGACTCTCCGGAACCTCGCAAGACCAAGATAGGTGAATCATCCCTTCGCAAGTCCGGGTTCCATTATGTGAATGGTATTTGGGAAAGAGTTGATAGAGAAGCGGATCCTCCTCTTGTTGCTCCTCCACCGCAAGTTCAAGCCGCGAACAATGATGCCCTCACGGCTTTCCTTACCGAGCGTTTCAATGCCTTGGACTCTCGGTTCGATGCTTTGGACACTCGCATTACTTCGGGCTTTGAAACAATGGGCAATCGTTTGTCGAATGTCGAGGATCGTCTTAGTTCTCTTGAAACTTCTCATTCCAACTTGGATCTCTCCTTCTCCACTCTCTATGGGCAATGGACGAAGTTTCAACGTTCTCAAGCCAAGGACGATGACGATGAGGATGACGAGGATGATGATGACGAGGCTTAGGATCTTCATATCATATCATATTATTTATGCTTTTTAGGATTTAGATTGCATCTTGTGTTTTATCATGTTTTAGGACCTATGCTTATGGTTATTTTATTTTGGGATTTTGTTGTTCGAATTATATTGAACTTAATGTTTTGAATTATGTTTTGGATATTTTGATTATGAATTTATGGTTGCTTATTATTGCTTATTGGTACTAATCTTTTATCTTCTCTATGAGCTTATGTTATTCTTTTTGATCTAACAAAAAGGGGGAGAAGAAATTTAAGAGCCACAACACTAAAATTCGTTTTTAATTTTTAAAAGGTTTAAACTTCAAATCAAAATTATTTTAAAAACCTATCTTAAATTAAGGGGGAGTTAGAATATTTTCAAAACTTTCAAAATTCTCAAAAATTCTAACTTTGGTTTTGTTATATCAAAAAGGGGGAGATTGTGAAACAAATATTTTAATTTTGATATAACTAAAAACCTAAGGACTAAATTAAAAGTCAAAACGAATTTTAAGTCCTAAAAATATCCCCATATAACTTTTATATTATGCCTAAGTTAAAAACATACTTTTCCAATTATTTTTCTAAGTGTTTCAAGTCAAAACAGTGGTTTTCACGTACCCGTTCCGAAACGGCCTCAAGGCGTTTCGAAACAGTTTCACCACTGTCGACCACCGTTCCGATACGAGTATCGAAACACTTGGAAGCGTTTCGAAACGGCTCGCCTCGTTTCGAAACTGTTCTTCATGTTGGATTTAAAAAGGGGTTAAATTATTTCAAATATTTCAGATTTTTAAATATATAAGGGGTGTTTCGAAACGACATATGCCCGTTCCGAAACGACCCTTTGACAGTAGCCATTCCGTTTCGAAACGGATCAATACCGTTCCGAAACAGGGGCTAGGTTTCAGTTTGAAAAATATGACCGTTGTATGTCTTAACTGATTTTATCAAAACCGTTAAGGCGTTTCGAAACGGTCTAGGACCGTTCCGAAACGACCCTTTTACAGTGGCAAAACCGTTCCGAAACGGCCCTAAGGCGTTTCGAAACGGGCTCTTAAATGCACCCCAACGGCTCTTTCTATTTTAGTCCGTTCCGAAACAGGTTTCCCGTGTTCCGAAACGGGTTGGTGCAGACAGCATTAATGGTGGCAAGAGAGGGTTCCAACGGCTCCATTTATGTTCCCAACCACCCAAACGACTAGAAATCAATGAGAAGGTATAAAAGGGACATCCAAAAGCATCAGCAACAACTATTGAACTTCAAGCAAACATCCAAACATCAAATTCAAGCATTAGAGCAAAAATCTCAAATTTGTGTAAAATCCCAATTTGTGTTCTTCATTCATATTTTGTAAAATTGGGTTGAGTGCTTGTATTGGGGCTATCATTTGTATTGAGAGATACCTAATTAGCCTACAAATTCCTTTGTTCTCTTGTGTGAGGGTTGGGTTGATTTTTGGGTAGAAAAATCAACCGATATTGTAAAGGGTTGCCTCCTTGTCCTAGAAAAGGGGAAGATCAATTTAGTGAAATTGTTGCAAATCCTTAGTGAGACTAAGGTAGTGGATGTAGAGTTCATTTGGAACTTGAACCACTCTAAATTCCTTGTCCTTCAATTTTAATTTGCCAATTTCCACTACAATCCTTCAAATTTCCAATTCACCCCCCTCTTGGTAAATATCGATCTTTCGATCCACTCAACAATATTAAATAAATTTGAACATGGTAAGCCAGTCAGAACCAAGTCCTGGTAGTTCATTGTTGGGGCCCCGGTCAAATTAATTTCTTGGGGAATTTTCATACAAGAGGCGCAAGTGAAATGATTTTATCTTGCCAGGGGATGGTCAAATTTTTAAAAACGGTGGAGCAACGAATCAAGACGTAAATTTCTTGGGGAATTAAGGACCATTTTAGAGGGACCCCTCCCCGATAATTCCCATGGTAGATCCTTCTCAGATTTGTAACTCTAATGAACAGTAATTTTTAGACATATTACACGATGATCCAAAGTTGAAGTTGGCCTAAGAGAGACAGAAGCTTCATGTTCTGAACAGAAAAAAAAATTGTTGATGAACTTTTTGATGCTACAAAGGGAGAAGAAAGTAGGGAATTTAAGTGCAGTGCGAATATGGTGGAAGAAGATGTCATCCACATCCCCATTTGATTATTCTAAATGTAATTTATACTAAAACATAACAATAACTAGAGCTTAGCCCAATGGTTGACCCATTGGTTGGGGACGTGAGGGATGTAGGTTTGAATCCTAGCTCCTCCCCCTCACATTTAATTTATTTTCTTTGTTATGTGTCACCACCACATTAGTCTAAATAAAAAATTTAAATAATATATATATAGGAGAGAGAAAATAATAAAAAAAATTTAAAAAATAAAAAAAAATTTCACGTCAACAATTCCGTTAGTTTTTAACGACGAGGACTAAAACATAAAAATTATGTAACAGAAGAGACGATTTTGCAAAAAAAAATAGTTTTGGGACCAAAATAGAAATACGGTAATAATTTAGGGACCACCGGTATAATTTTCCAAAAATAAAATATAAATTTTTTATTATATGAGACCATAGATAACTTGGTGAACCATATTCATTTAATAATTTTTCCGAAACCTGTGTGATGGTATTGATTAAAGAACAGTAGGCTACTGCTATTTTTTTTATTTGTTCATTTGAATAATATATATATCAGACCGAGTCCAACAAACCCAAAATTGTTATATCTGGATCGGGTCATATCATACCGGCCTCCTACTAGGGCTTAATAGGTTATATATAATGGTATAAATGGTAAAGAAATTTACCAGCCATTTGTAGCCGCCTTTGCATATCCGGCTAGGCTTCAACGAGTAACCCAGAACAAGGAGGCAACAAGTTTTCTTTCATCCCATCACCATGAGAGCCAAGGTACTCTGTAAAAGACATTAAATCAACTGTTTTCTTTTTGTTTGAATTTGTTTCTATTTCTCGCAATAGACCTTTGAATTGTTATTTTATTTTTGGAATCTCGCATGATTTGTAAACAGTGGAAGAAGAAGCGCATGAGAAGACTGAAGAGGAAGCGCCGAAAGATGAGACAGAGATCCAAGTAGGCGAAGCAATCTCCCTTGTTTCTACGAGGTTTCTCAATGTTTTGTCTGATTTTGGCGTGCTTTTAGGGTTAAGTTATCTGCCATTTTATTTTAGTTTCAAGCTTTGTTATTCTTGTTTCTGTCGTCTTTCAATTCCGTGCTAATCCGACAGTGGATGTTTCGTTGTTGTGAACAGTGATTAGGATTTTTTTATTATCAAATTGGTACTCTTTATTTATGCCTTTACTTTGGTGACTAGAAATATTTAGTGAATGGAATTTGCTTGCTTGATGGGCAATTTTCTTTTTGCTATCACTCTTTAACTCAGTCGTGTTTCAAGAGTTGAATATTTATTTTAAGTTCATGATTTTTTCTATTCCCAGATGATATATAGGTTATCAGTATATGAAATGGTTTGGGAGTTGGTTGTTTGGATCATGCAATTTTTAAGTCTTTTTCTTATTCTGTAAAAATTTGGATTGTTGATGTAATATTATTACACTCAATTGGTTTATGCTGGATTCGGATTAATTGGTCGTTTTTCTGAATTTGAGATAGATTTAACCGACTTAGAAATGAAAGATTGAGATCTTAGGTTCTTGAGCACTCTTATCAATATCATGTATGAACTTTGGCTCAGAGTTATTTTTGGTTGTGATTATCAATCAGTTTGTTTTTACATTATATTGATTGATTCTTCTAGTTTTAGTTATTCGGATGTATTGATTAATTTAAATTGTTTTGATATATTGCTTGTAAAGATAATTGTTTCAAAAGCAAAAACAAGTCGAAAGCAATCTAAACTTAATTTTCAAATATATTTTTTATTCTCCATTTGTATAATATTACTAATTAACAACTACCTCTAGAAATAAGTTAATAATTTGATATCAGTTTTTCTTCTCTAAAAGACCTCTATATATCGACCAAACTTGAAAAAGCAATCGATTTGATATTGACTTGAATTTAATATCAATCATTTGATATTAGTTTGAATTGAAAAACGATTGATTTAATATTAATTTGATTTAAAATTTAACCGATATGATATTTACATGACTTGACCTAAAATAACATAAACTTAAATTAAATCCGAATCATGTTTGATTAGACCTGAATTGAATCTAAATAAAAAATAACTCGAACTTAAAATCAACTTGACCCAAATCTAATTAGAAAAATTCGATTACCACCACTATGCAAGTTTGAGTACGATTGAAAAGAGAATCGCGAGTATGATTGAGTCGTTAACTCAGCTGACTTGAACTCGAGCAATTCAAAGCATCTTAAAAAGGTGAGATTTTGTTTGATTATAAATTGATCACTTTTCCTCCCCATCTGATTTCGAACTTTCCGTGGACATAGTTCAAGAAAAATAAGAAATGGAACGCCAATAATTGAAAAATAATAATAATGTTGGAAAATCTTCTAATATGCAATTGCTGGTGATGTTGAAATAAATGATATGCACCCAAAGGTAAATATTCAGCGCCTTGTTCCAGCCTATCATCTTACAATAACATTCAACAAATGGAGGGTTGAATCTTTTATCTCCCTTTTGCAGCATAAGAAGCATTGGATCTCTTTCTCTACTGATTGTTTTCCATGCTTCTGTAGATGTAATTGAGCAAGTTAATAAATAATCAAAGGAAAACAATAGGGGTGTAAATTAACCGGACTTGAACCAACAAGATTGTGTTCCTGTTCGATCCGTGTTCGTTTAAATTTTTAATATTGTTTTCATGTTAGTTTGTTTATTTTTTAAGGTGTTCGTGTTCAGTTCGTTTAGCGTTTGCGAACATGTTCGTTGAGGAAAAATTGTGAAATTATATCATTAGTCCTTAAGTTCCTCAGGCTTTCACAATTTGAATCTTGAAATTCATCATGTGTTCATTTTTGTCTCTATCTTCACAAATATTTAAAATGTAGCGAAATCAAAGAAAAAGAGAAATCAGTTAAATGAGCTTGAATAGAAACGAATTGAACACACCTATATTCGTGTTCGTTCTAAAGATACTGTTAAAGCTTTTAAAAAGGCCACAATGACATGAATGTGGAATGTCTATATATTTTGGGTAACGTGACCCATCATTAATTTTTTGGTTAAACTATCATGGAGGTCACTCAATTATGAGTAAGATTATATTAAATCACCTAATTTTTAAAAATTATATTTTGGGTAACGTGACCCATCATTAATTTTTTGGTTAAACTACCATGGAAGTCACTCAATTATGAGTAAGGTTATATTAGGTCACCTAATTTTTAAAAAATTATATTTGAGTCACTCAAAATGGGTAATGTAACATTAGAGTCACTCAATTATGAGTAAGGTTACATTTGAGTCACCCTTCATATTTAAAAAAATTGCATTTTGGTCAATCCTTAAATGTTCGAACTTTTGATAACCTTTGTCTTATAACTCGAAAGAACTTTCACGATATCACACTTACCTCTTTAAAACGTTATATTTGACAAGAAAAAATGGTTGATCCCGAATTTCTTTACTCATCCCTTTATCAATTCAACTTTCTTGTCATTTTTACCAATTGTGAATTATTATTATTTTTTAATTCTTTTTTCAAGTAAGAAGATTTCTCTAACAAAATGAATTTTTTGATGCTATTTAGTTTGTTGTAGTCAAATTGATTGTCTAGAAAGACTTAAAGCCTTTAATCTCTAAATAAGACAAATAGATGAATCACCAGATTTAAATTCCTACCCCCTGATGATACATATGTTTGTTCCTCGACTCATAAAACAGTTACGATGGAAGAGCACCACTCAAGAATCAAGATGGCAAGGTGTTTGTATTGTTTTTGGTGTTCAGATTGTTCACGAATTCATCGGTGTGGGCATATCTGAATCACTTGAGAACAGGCTTCTGTCTTGTCCTGGTAAATTGTACGTCTCCATTAAGAACAGAGCTTATGAATTTCTCTATCTCTTCTACAGTCATGTCACCTTTCTCTTTCCGAGGTTTGAAGGCTACCAGGATATTAGCTGATGATTTATATCCGGATTTATCCAATGCAGTTAAAAAGGATGGTTGCTTCAGCTTGCTAGCGTCTAAGAGGGTATAGGACACCGAATCCTTAGTACCTGAGCCTGAGGCGACATTGCGTCGCCTCTGCGAAACCTGAAGGTACATAGAATGCAACAATTGAAAAAATAAATGAATTCAGCATATGGTGACAACATGATTCGCCACGGCGTGTCATATTGCTGTTTAATGATAGATATGCAAGAAACCAGTTGATATCAAAATCAGTATTTAGCAAATACAAATGATTGAAATATTTAGGACTGAAAAAAAAGAAGAAGAAGCAAGAGGAGTGGAGCATAATGTTCCACGTCACCCCCACCCTTTGGCTTGAGAGCAGTGTTCTCTTCGGGGAATTTTAATTTTTTGGGTGGATTGATCGAAAATTCTTTTGAAGTTTAAATGGGTCGGGTTGATTTTTGATGGTATGGAAATTTTGGTAGGGGTCGATCAAAGTTTTTCATCCGAGCTTTTAGTTGAGTAAAATTTGATATTATCTTTTTATTTTAATATTTTATTGTTATTTTTTTAATATAATTTTTTATTTATTTATGCATATTATATTTATGAGTTATATCAATGTATGTTGTTTTTATCCATGCTCTTTTTATTAAAAATATTTTTATGCCTCTTTTATTATTTATGTTAGTATATGTTTTGTTCATGCATAATTAATTGTCATATTTATTTATTTGTCTAGTTTAGTTCTCGATATTCTAGTGGGATTGTCGTCCCGAGTCTTCGAGCGTCATCTCCTTTGGTATCATAGGTTATAAGTTAGGTTTTTTGATTCGTGTGACCATGCATACATGCATTTAGGGATTATTAATTAAGTTAGATTTGAACTTAAATTTGCCTTATTAAATACGATGCGAACCTCTAGGTACTAATTTTTGGGTGTGGTGGGGATGCGAAACCTTCCCCACTCGTAACCGACTCCCGAACCCTTTTTATATCTCTTGTTTTGTTTTTCCGGTGTCCGGTCTACCTTTTTTAAAATGATCGGTGACGACTCCAATGTTTTATTCAAAATACTAGCATTTAAAAAAATCCTATAAAATTAATTTTTTATAAGAAGTGGGAAAAAACATCTTTTCAGGTTTTTTAGTCGCTACAAGAAGGCGACTCTGCTGGGGACAAAAATTTTGTTTTCAAAAATAAAAAAAGAGTGGGTTCATATCGTAATTATTGAGTAAAATTTAAATTTGATTTAATTTAATTTTTAATTTCTAAATCTTGTTTAATTTTAATATAAATTGTCATCATATAGTAGTTCTAGTACCCATTAAGTGGGAGCGATTACTTCTCTTCGTGGGGTGTTCACCCCCGTACAATTTTGTAATTCACTTCCGGGATTCAGTCCTTATATTTCGTAGCGTTCACACCTCCGTATAGTATATAGGTCGTATCCCTCGAATCAATGTCCTAGCGACAATTCGGATACCCTTTACTTTAAATCCAAACCGCATATAGTGAACCGTAGAACTCATCTTTTAGAATCATGTTGGTATTATGTCATTTAGCGGTAACCTTGTTAGGTTGTATTTGATTTACAAGCCTTTGTTTGCTTTATATGCCATGTACGTGCTTTAAATTTTCTTAATTTATCGTGTGTTTTTTTTCTTCATTTGATTTATTTAATTTATTTATTCGATTATTTCACTTGTACAAACTTTTTTTGTGTGTTCTTTTTTTTCTTTCATTTTGCATTTATTTCTTGTGCATACCACATCATAATATAGCGTTGATTTAGAAACAATCCAATTTAAGAGGCATTTGAGAGAGGAGAGAGGTCTGTGATGCCAAGAGCGGTAACAATATAGTATCGGATCGGGCCGAATTAAGACCAGTCGAAAAAAGAGTCAAATTGACAATAAGACATGTGTCGGAGGCGGAGACGACGTAGGATGAATGTAGAGGCGGATCCTCATCAAAGTTAATAGGGGCTATAAATTTAAAGATTTCGCTTAAATTACTTTCTAATTTTTTTTAAAAAAGGGCATTGATAAGTTTCAATTTTTTCCTTTTTTTTCAAAAAATTTAGTTGAACTCTTGCATTTTATGAAAATTTTAAATTAAACCCTTCAAAATCATTATTTTAAGTCTCCAATATTTTCAAAAGTAAATAAGCCTCTCCAAATTGGATTGTCAAGATATGCCCCTAAAGAAGAGACTTTTGTCCGCATTCTGCTTGCACGGGTTAGTGATCTTCCCAAAAGCTCCCGGGTACGTAGAATACATTGTCGCGAGCCTTTTGAGAAGTAGAAGAAGAAAACGGTGAGATCACCCTTTAGTCCGGAAGTGACGTTAAGACATAGAGTACGAGCCTTGCTTCGCGAAGTCGAGATGACAAGACAAAAAGCTAATCGTTATTTGTAATTTATTATTATAGCTTCTTGTAATCATACGTCTTTTCCTTTAAATGAATGTCTTTCTAAGGATTATTTAAGAATCGACATCTTCATCCGCATTCATCATCGCAATTATGGCATTTACCATACTGACACAATTTTCTTTTGTGTTATTTTTTCATATTTATTTTGCATTATATTTGCATGGCATAAAATGAGGTATTAATTTTCGCAAGTGACCATCATTGTAGGGGAAATTATAACGAATAAAAGATCTCGTGATCAGATAAAGTAGACAAATTTTGAACGTTTTCCTTAGAGTATGCTAAAGAATTGAGAGGGTGAATCATTCGAAGATTTTGAACCAGACAATATAGTTGGTGCTTGTGTTGGGAATGAGCGAATTGAAGTACACAAACTGAAGAAGCCGGTGTGGCAGACGCACCAATACTGTTGAGTCAAAATATTGATCTAGCATTAGATCGTGGAGGAAAATTGACTTGCTTGTTGGATAAAGTCGAAAAGTTAAGGGTTAGGGCTCATTCGTATTCGTAAAAGCCCACAAGAATGATGTTTGGTGTGACGAGCCTTTTTGTCTAAAAAAAGTCTTTCTATAATGAACACTTTGTGAATAATATCTCATTGCACTCATATTTACATTTAATTTCAATCATAGGTGTTGATTCAAAAATTATTCTATATTAGGGGATCTTTATAATGGGAGTAATGTTTTGTAACACATAAAATTTAATAATATTACAGTCTAGGATGATATGAGCAAAAGCAAATAGAGAGGAGACAAAGTTGGAGCACCAAATACGCGCTTTACTCCAGGAAATCAAGATATTAGGAAGAATGACTATTATCAAACTTTTGTAGACATACATCTTCTCTTGATAAAAATTTTCCTAAAAGTTTATTTGAGAATCAACATCTCATTGACATTCATTCTTGCATTTTTTACTATTGTAATGCTTTATATTTTTTTTGTACATTGCTTCACCTGACATGTCCATACCTCATGACATTCTGTTTTTCACAAAGCATTCATAACAATTTCATATTTGCATCATCATAGAATCATGTACATACATCACATGTGCGTTAATATACTTAATAGAAATTAATTTTGTACTATTACCGAGAGACATTTTCTAAAATTCATACTTTCATGAGGACACATCTTTCAAAAATCATGAATCTTCTTCAATTCAATCCTTTCATAAGGATATTTTTTTGAAAAAAAAACTCATGAATTTTTTAACCCAACCTTTTCGCAAGGACTTTCTTTTTAAGTAAGTTCAAAAAAATTCAAACCAAAACGATATTTTTTCCTCGATTCCTTCACAAGGACCTATATGTTAAAAAAATTCTTAATTTTGTCATTTTGTAAGAATTTTAAAGAATCTCATAATTTTATATTTTTAAAAGATTTTTAAATTCTTTCCTTTTTTAAAGATGAAAAAAGGATTTTTGATAATTATTCTTTTATGTATATAAAATATTGCATACATTCATAGAATAATTAAGTTGATTGCAGAATTCTATGACAATTCAAGAATCAGTTAACTTGTTGCATGCTCAAACACAAGAATGGAAATAATGAAAATCTGCTTAGTCCCTCACTCGGTCATTCTGCTTACATTATTCCTATGGTGATGATGATGATTTCAACCATTTGACCACGATTGTGACCTGAGTGATGCTTATGATTTTCATATGAGGGCACATGGGCATGCTACCAAAAAGATGTATAGGTTATTAGAAGAAATTGAGAGGTTGGATGGCAATGGAGTCCTGACAAAAGTTAATCCAGCAAAGGAGGGCAAAAGATGTGGGGCAAGCATAAACTGAACTGAAATGTAACGCCCAGGTTTTGGGCCTAGATGTTTTAGACATCAGATCGGGCCGGTCGGAAACGGTTCGAATAGTATTAGGTGGTTTAGGGAAATCGAGGACCGGGGAAGGATAAAAATATGACAAAAATTGCTAAAATCCTCTAAAATCACGTTTAAAAGGTTGGTCAAATCAATTTTACAAAATAAGCTTTGGAAGTTGTACATTTTGGGTAGTGACCAAAATGTAAAGTTTCAAAACTGTAGAAAAATGCAATTTCAAAAGAGGAGCCAAAAATCCTAGAATCTTTAGGGAGATATGGTGCAATTACACCTTCCTTAAATTGACATGTGTTTTAAAATGATTTTTGGATGATTAAAATAAAAAGGATTTTTATTTAATTAAATTGGTAAAATAGGAAATTGAGATTTCATTTCACGTAACTAAATTTCATTTTCAGAAAAACCATTTTCTCACTATTTTTCCAGAATTCTTTTCTCCCAAACACCCTCTCTTTGATTTCTAAATCATTTCCAAGAATTCTCTTCAAGTTCTTCAAGTTTTATGAAGGAAAAACTTGTCAAACTTTAAGGAAGGCAAGGATTGGAGGTAAATCCCGTTCTCAACCTTCAATCTAGGTTCTTTATTGAAATTCCAAAGATCTTTGACTTCTAATTGTTGTTTTTGGATGAGTTTTTATTATATTTTTGATTTAAGATCAAAATCTTGCAGAATTATGATTTAAATCTTGATTTTCGGAGTGATATTGTTGAGCTCTGTTTTGGATTGGTTTTAATTGAGTTTTGAATTGATTATTATGTTGAAAAAGGACTTTGATAATGTAGATCCCGAAATCCTTGAGATTCTTGAGTTTCTTGATGGTTTTAGTTGGGTTTTTGAGGTGAAATAATGGTGTTATGCTTGATGGAGGTTTAAGGAAGGGTTTATGTTGTTTTTAGATGTGTTTTGATGTCTAATAATGGTTGGAAGTGATGTATGTTGGCTGGGCTTGGTTTAGGAAGCAATCGGTTGAGTATTCGGTTGTTTCGGATGGGTAAATTGGTGTAGTTTTGGTAAGCAACGAGTTTGTATTTAGTTGCTGGTATTGAAATGCATTTGGATCTCTGTTTTGATGATCTAAAAATAGGGGATCTTGATCCGGAAGCAAGCGAAACATTTTTGGAGGCTTCAGAAGGGTGATCTTCGCGTCGGCGAGCGAGGTTTCGTGTATCGGTGAGTGGAAATAGATTTTCCAGCTTTGTAACGCTTGAAGCGTTGTGTTGGGAGCTTAGTGTAAGTTTGAAACACTTAGCTAAGCTCAAAAGTAAATCAAAAGTCTCTCTCGGAATGTGCTATGTTTTTGTTGGAAAAGCACTTGCATTAATAGTTGATTGATTACTATTTTAAAGCATGTTTTAAGCATTGTTGATGCTGGCTTTTAATGCTATTTTGTTAAGGATGCACATGGTAAGTGGTCCTTGGATTCATGAGATTAATGTATTTATTTCAAGCATGTTTATGCTTGTGAAAATGGCATTTTGATTTATGCTTGTAAAATAGTGGAATAAGGATGTTTAAAGATTATATTGGCAAGTGATGGAAATGGTCTTTATTTACTTTAATCGGATATAGTTAGCCGACTATAGGATTGGGTGCACCGTGAATAAAGTCGCCTTGGATGTCGAGGGGTTGTGATTGTACCGTATACTCCATCCAAGTACCCTAACGATTGAGGCTAAGATCACAATGTTCGATGGTTTAATCTCGTGTGTGGATCTTGTGGTTTGTGTCTCGTGCTCTCGTTAGTGGAAGTATACAACTACTGATGTGTGGTGTTGAGGGGTTGTGATTGTACCGTTAAACTCCACCACGGGTGTCACAACGGTTGATGGTCTAATCCTGTGTGTGAGCCTTGTGTAGTCCGGTAGTGTGTATGAAGCGTATGGGACAACGCTTGCAATCCGCGTATCCGATTGTGTCAATTATGTTGGACTTGATATGGTTTGCTGTTGATCACTTGCGAGCCAATATAATGATGTTGAGAAATGAATTAAGCATGTGATGCTTGGGATTTATGCTAGAATGCATGTGATGCTTGATTTAAGCATGAGCAAAGGATTTTGCTGTTAATTTAATGATGCTATGAGCATGTGGTTTTAAAAGTGCTATTGAGTGGATCGATTGAATGATCAAGACCAAGAGGGGGGTGAATTGGGATTTTAAAACTTTGTTGGAGTGAATGGATAATTAAAAATGAAGAACAAAGGATTTTAGAGTGGTTCAAGTTCCAAATGAACTCTACATCCACTACCTTAGCTACCACTAAGGATTTGCAACAATTCACTAATTTGTTCTTCCCCTTTTCAAGGCTTAGGAGGTAACCTTTACACAATCAGTCAAATTTTCTACCCAAAATTTGACCAAACTCTCACAAATAAACAAAGAAGAAATTGGACAAGAAATATATCTCTCATATAAAATTTTGTCCCTTGAAGTACAACACTCAACCCAAATTTGAAGATAGAATAAGAATTGAGTACAACTCAATTTGGGGTTTACAAGAAATTGGAAAATAGGCACACTTGAGGTTGGATTTTTCTTGGATGTTTGTCTTTTATGCATTAGTTGTTGCTGGTCTTCAAAGAGCTTTAATTTATACCTTCTCTATCAATTCTAGCCGTTTGGGTGGTTAGGGAATTGATTATAGCCGTTGGGACCCTCTCTTTCCACCATAAATGCACTTCTGCAGCTATCCGTATCGGTACACAGGGAGCCGTATCGATACCTGTCTCAAAACAGAAAGAGCCGTTGTACATAATAAAGAGGGCGTATCGAAACGCACGTAAGCGTATCGGTACGGGACATAGACCGTTTCGATACAGAAGGGACCATATCGATACCTTTTTCTCAACTTAGCTCACTAGAAGTCTCTGTTTCGATACGGGGGTTCACCGTATCGATACGGGTCAACTGTCACTTTAAATGTTAGTTACCTAACGACCGAAACCAACGGTCAAAAACATTTAAAACACTTCGAATTAAAAATTCAATCAAAATCGTATCGATACAGGTTAAACCGTAACGCTACACCATTCAAACTCCTTCAGTTTTGCAGAGGGGCATATCGATACATATTGAATATGTTTCAATACGCTGTTTCGATACGGTTAAGAGCGTATCGAAACACGTCTTTCCAGTAGCCAACTTTGTAAAAAAGGTATCGATACGGCTGGAAGCATATCGATACACCTGACCGATTTTCAATACTTTGGCCTTGGAACACTTAGAAAATATTTGGAGTTTGAGTTTTTCAAATCAGTTTTAAAAGTGTTGGTGATTTATAAATTATTTAAGAGACTTAGAAATCAATTTCAAGTTTTCAATTTAATCCTTAACAATTTAATTATATCAAAATCAAACATAGGTTTTACAATCTCCCCCTTTTTGATATAACAAAATCAAAACTTGAAATTTTTGACAATTTGAAAAACTTTGCAAAATAACTCCCCCTTAATATTAGCTAGGTAACTTTTAAGTTGAAAATCAATTTTTTTAAGTGTGTGAGCTTCCCTCTCCCCCTTTTTGTTAAATAAAAAATAATAGGTATAAATAATTAAGACATAATGTAAAGTGCATAAATAGGCAATAGGTATAAATAAGCAAGCAACATAATATCATTAAGTTCAAATAAAGGATAACATCAACTTAAAAATCCAAACAATAGAAAATCAAAGAATATGTTTAAAATAATTCAAACTTAATCCTAAAAACATAAATCAAAGGTGCATAAAATAAATATCCTAGATGATATGAATGGTATGTAAAGATAGGCTACTATGCATCATCATCGCCTTCTTCATCATCTTCATCTTCTTCCTCAATTGGATCATCATTTCTCAAGGTTTGATTCCACTCGTCATGGAAAGCGATGAGAGAGATATTCATTGAGTTGTGACCGCCTTCAAGAGAAGTGAGTCGAGTCTCCACGTTCGTCATCCGTTCTTCAAGGCTTGTGAAACGAGTATCAATCGTGGTAAACCCCGAAGCCATGTCCGTGCGCAAACCCGTGAATTGCTCATTGAGAAAAGTCATTAGAGCATCCATGGACGGTGGTGGAGGAGGAACTTGAGGAACATGTTCAACTTGAGGATTAGCAGTTTGTTCCGCGGCCTCACTAGGGATCTCGGATAGACGTAACCAATTACCATTAAAGTAATGAAACTTACCCCTTGCAAGAGAGCGTTCATCGATAGGATCGGTGAGGGGAGTTGGGAAGTCATGCGAGCAATCAATCTCTTTTTGTTGGAAAAAGTAGCTTAGGGTCGTGCCATAGGTGATGGAAGTGACAAGTGTGGTGTGGCGATGTTGCACGAGATAGATGATCTCCGCAAATATGATACGAACAAGGTTCGGATGTTTTCTCTCATGGAAGAAACGAATCCAAAAGTCATCCACTTGGCGGATAGTAGAATACTTCCCTCACGAGGGCCTAAACCACCAAGAGACCATCAAATGGAGGATTCGATCCTGAGCATTTAGGGCGGTGACGGAACCACTAAGAACATGACCAAGAGCATTCTCATCGTCAAGGCCTTCATCTTCCAACTTAAAGACATCACAAATAGATTTAACATCTATAGTGACCTTTTTACCCATAAGATAAGAATTAACAGCCGTAACAACACCATCTCGATTGGCACAACATTTGACATTAGCATAAAAGATTAAAACCAAAATGCGAAAGTAAAACCCGAGAATAGTGAGAAAATCCATAAACTTCCATTCTTGGAGAAAAGATAGATATGCAAATTTGAATCGCTCTGAGTTAAGAAAAGGAATAGAGGTTACCCTCTCCGGACGGATCTTATAGTTTTGGAATTGACGAAAATAGGTGAGAGCTCCGGGGGATTGAAAAGAGTGTTGATAGATTTGAGTGAGATTCAGACGAGCACCATCTCCAGTATTGGATCCTTCACTGGCTTTATTAAGACGTGATCTCTTCCTAGAAGGTGCCATGAACTAGAGAAAACAATGTATGCATTAAGATTTCTTCATCCAACTCATTGAAAAACCAAGAATCAAGGTTAAAAAAAAATTTTAAAACCAAATTTTGGAAAGAGAGTTTGGTTGAAAAGACAAAAAACAAAACAAGAAAAAGTTTGAAAACGAAAATAATAAGAAAAATTAAAAGAAAAAGAAAGAGTTTTACCTTTAGATTGATTATAGAGGAATGGAAGAAAAGCTTAGCACCAAATTGATGAAAAAGCCTTAGAGCTTTGCTTGATTTTGAAACAGTCTTGATATTTTGAGTTGTGGTGTGAAAATATGAGGGAGGAAGAGGCTATTTATAGAGTGAAAACGGCTAGGGTTTTAAAGGTTTTGAGAAATTTTAATTTTGGTAAAAGTTGAACTCTTAAATGCCAAATTAAAGCTGTCTGCGCAATCGCGTATCGATACGCCTGAGGGTGTATCGATACGGGGGTAAAAATGTAATTCCAATAAAAATGCCCGTTGAAGGATCGTATCGAAACGGATGCAATCCGTATCAAAACGATTGTAGCTCGTATCGAAACGGGTTTAACCGTATCAATACCCATTTAAGGCAAAATGAAGTCTGGGAAGCTAATGAAGTACTCGTATCGATACACGTAGGGCCGTATCGATACCCTATGCCCATAAATACATTTTAGGCCTAAAGAACAACCAAAAGCTCAATTCTAACATCTCCTAAAGGAATGCAAATGATGAATGAGCAGTTCTAAGCATATTTTAATAGAATCATACTCCTCTAGCTATAAGCATGGATATTTTCAAGAGTTACAACACATTAACATGCAATTTCACAAGATCAAGCAATTTAAGCACAAAAAGGGTCCTAAAAGGTCAAGATAGGCTAGTTAGACCTAACTCTCTCCTAAGGGAACAAAAACGCTCTTTATCTAAAAGCTTTGTAAAGATGTCCGCTAATTGATTTAAGGTGTCAACATACTCTATAACAACATCTTCCTTAAGGACATGATCTCTAATGAAATGATGCCTTATTTCTATATGTTTGGTTCTAGAGTGTTGGATGGGATTTTTTGTCAAACATATGACCCTAGTGTTATCACACTTAAGAGGTATGATTTCAACTTTAATACCATAATCTAAGAGTTGTTGCTTCATCCAAAGGACTTGAGCATAAGAACTCCGTAAGGATATGTACTCCGCTTCGGTGGTAGATAAGGCTACACTATTTTGTTTCTTAGAGAACCAAGATATGAGCATACTACCTAAGAATTGAAAAGTTCCCGAAGTACTCTTCCTATCGATTTTACACCCCCACAATCCGCATCCGAATAAGCATGAAGGTTGAAGGTGGAGTCTTTAGGGTACCAAAGACCTAAACAAGGGGTATCTCTAAGGTACCTAAAGATTCTCTTAACGGCAATACTGTGAGACTATCTAGGACTAGCTTGAAACCTATCACACAAGCAAACACTAAACAATATATCCGGTCTACTTGCGGTAAGGTAAAGCAATGATCCAATCATAGAACGGTAAAGCTTAGAGTCAACACACTTACCTCCTTCATCTTTGTCAAGCTTTGTAGATGAGCTCATAAGCGTGGCTTGAGGCTTTGCATTCTCCAAGCCAAACTTCTTGAGCATATCCTTGATGTACTTTGCTTGATTGATGAAAGTTCCATCCTTCCTTTGCTTGATTTGGAGTCCCAAAAAGAATGAGAGCCCTCCATCATGCTCATCTCGAATTCACCTTGTTTTAACTTAGCAAACTCTTTGCAATGACATTCATTAGTAGAACCAAAAATAATATCATCAACATAAATTTGTACTACTAAGATGTCATTTTTAGACTTTTTTATGAAAAGTGTAGTGTCCACCTTACCTTTTTCAATTAAAAAGTTTGAAAGTCTTTCATACCAAGCTCGAGGAGCTTGTTTTAAACCATAAAGAGCTTTAGTAAGTTTGAAAACATGATTTGGAAATTTTGAGTCTTCAAAACCCGATGGTTGTTCCACATACACTTCCTCATTTATAAAACCATTTAAAATACGCTTTTAACATCCATTTGAAAAAGCTTGAAATCATGATAACATGCATATGCAAGCAACATCCTAATGACTTCCATTCTAGCTACGAGTGCATAGGTTTCATCAAAATCTATTCCCTCTTCTTGAGTGTAACCTTGTGCTACTAGTCTAGCTTTGTTTCTCACGATGTTACCACTCTCATCTAGTTTGTTCCTAAAGACCCATTTAGTTCCTATAGTAGATTGATTACTAGGCCTATCAACTAATGTCCAAACATTACTTCTCTCAAATTGATTTAACTCTTCTTGCATAGCCATAAACCAAAAATCATCTTTCAATGCTTCTTTTATATTCTTAGGCACTATGCATGAGATAAATGCAACATGATTCACAAGTTTAAGAGAAGATCTAGTGGTTACCCCCTTGGATGGATCACCCAAGATTTCACCATCTTTGACATAGTTAAACTCCCTTGGGTAGCTCACTTCCTTTTCCTCAAGAGCCAAGTCCTTCAAGGCTTCAAGAGGTGGATCTTGTGTATCCTCTTCTTTTGATGAAATCTCATCCTCCTTTGAAGTTTGTCCTCCATCAAAGGCATTTATGATTCCTACATCATCATCATCACAAGAATCCTTCCTTAGAAGGAGGTTATCATCGAATACAACATGTATAGATTCTTCTACTACTAAAGTTCTCTTGTTTAATACACAATAGGCTTTAGAGGTTAAAGAATATCCTATGAAAATAGCTTCATCACTTTTTGCATCAAATTTACCTAAGTTGTCTTTTCCATTATTTAAAACAAAACACTTGCAACCAAATGGATGAAAATAACTAATGTTAGGCTTTTTAGATTTTAAAATCTCATATGGTGTTTTCTTTAAAATTAGCCTAATCATTACTCGGTTTACAATGTAGCAAGCGGTGTTTGTGGCTTTCGCCCAAAAATATTTAGGTAAATTGTTTTCACAAAGCATGGTTCTAGCCATTTCTTGTAAAGTTCTATTTTTCCTCTCAACTACCCCAATTTGTTGAGGAGTTCGAGGAGTCGAAAATTTGTGGCTAATACCGTTTTCATTTAAAAACTCTTCAAACCCTAAATTTTGAAATTCGGTTCCATGATCACTTCTAATATGAGAAATTCTAAGTTCAAGATCATTTTGGGTTAATTTTGAAAATGTGATGAATTTTTCAAAAGCCTCATCTTTAGTACTTAAAAATAGAACCCAAGTAAATCTAGAAAAATCATCAACAAGAACAAATGCATAAGATTTACCACCCAAGCTTATAGTCCAAATTGGCCCAAATAAATCCATGTGGATAAGTTGTAAACACCTACTTGTAGAAACATCATTAATGGATTTAAAGGATGACTTATGTTGTTTACCCTTAGAGCATGCATCACAAATTTTATCGTTTGAGAACTTAATCTTGGGTAAACCTCTAACTAGATCAAGAAAAACTAATTTTTCTAAAACACTAATGCTAGCATGTCCTAGTTTCCTATTCCATAGCCATGCACCATTTTTATTTTGAGCTACTAAACATGCATGGGATGTATGTATGTCATCTAAATGCACCATGTAAATGTTACCTATGTGATGACCTATGAGCATAATATTATTAGATTTAATGTCAACAATTTTGCACCCATTTTTATCAAATAAAACATTAAATCCTTTATCACATAATTGGCTTATGCTCAACAAATTATGTTTAAGACCACCGACATACAAGACATTTTCAATAAGAATGGTAGAGTGATTACCTATGGAGCCAATACCTTTAATGTGGCCTTTGAAGTTGTCACCAAATGTCACCACTCCTCCACTTTTTGGCTTTAAATCCATGAATCTACTGTTGTCTCCGGTCATATGCCTTGAGCATCCACTATCAAGGTACCATGAGTTTTGACTTTGTGCTTTGGCCTTGTAGCAATGCTCCCCCTACAAACAAAGATATTAAACTTTTGTTTTTGGTACCTAAATCTTTTTGGGTCCACGAGTGTTAGCTCCCAATAGCTTGGTTCCCTTAGGAATCAAAGGTGACATAGCAACAATATTATTAGATTTTACAAGTTCCTTAGGAACCCATACACTTCTAATCTTTTTCGTTCTATTATGTCTAGGGAAGATACTTTGTTTGTAGTTATTAGTCTTTCTCCTAGGTTGGTTTGTTTTAGAAGATTCACCTTTTTCATGCTTTACACTACCAACATATTTAAAAGACTCTTTAAGCTTGTTAAGCTCACCTAACACTTTTTGGTGTTCACTATTGCATTGAGAAAGAAGATTATTTAGGTCTACATTTTCATCTTGGAAAAACTTAAGTTCATCTTTCAAGCCTAAAATCTTTTTTCTCAATTTTTAAGTTAGCTTGAGAAAGTGAGTCATTTTTATCATTTAATTCCGAAATAATTTTCTTATTCCTAATGACCGACTCCTTGTATTTTTCAACTAACTCATCATAAAACTCTTGCAACTCATCATATGCATCATTTAATTCATTAATTGTAAATTCAAAGGATGATGAGTTAAAGGTTACAATGGAGGAATCTTCCTCAAGTGCCATGAGGCAAAGGTTGGCCACTTCTTGTTCGTCATCCTCGGATGACTCCTCATCACTCCAAGTAGCAAGCTTAGCTTTGAGCTTCTTCTTCTTCTCAAAGCCCTTCTTCTTGAGTTGAGGACACTCCAAACGAATGTGACCGGGCTTATTGCACTTGAAGCAAATGATTTGATCTCTCCTTTCTTCTTTGATTTTACCTTTGAAGTCCATCTTTCTTTGAATTTTCCTTCCACAGTTGGACCTCATGAATCGAGAGAACCTTTTGGCTATCATAGCCAATTCTTCAAGGTCATCCTCCTCACTAGAAGAGCTCTCCTCAAGTAATGAAGCTTTGAGAGCCACTCCTATTTTCTTCTTCTTTTCCACCTCTAACTTCTCTACTTTTTTCTCTTCCTTCTTCTTTTCTTCTTCCCTTCCTTGCTTCATAATTTCATGAGTAAGGAGAGAACCCACTAGCTCATCAAGTTTTAGAGTCTTCAAGTTTTTGGCCTCGATGATGGCGGTTCTCTTCCCATCCCAAGATTCGGGAAGTGAGTAGAGTAGCTTCCGGACAAGCTTGTCTTCCAGAATAGTCTCTCCAAATCCTTTAAGCCCGTTGACTATGGTTGAGAAGCGATCAAACATCTTGGACACCATTTCGTCGGGCTCCATCTTGAAATTCTCATAGCTAAGATTGAGAATTCCAATCTTGGTTTCCTTCACATCATTGGTTCCTTCATAGGTGGTCTTAAGAGTATCCTACACTTCCTTGGCACTCTCAATGGAGGAGACTTTAGAGTAGATGTCGGGACCGAAGGAGAAAAAGAGCATGTGAAGAGCTTTGTCATTTATTTGGATCTTCTTCCTTTCATCTTCACTCATCTCCATCTTCTTCTTTAGAACAATCTTTCCATCATCATCTCTCTTCAAAGGAATGTAGGGACCATCTTCGATGACATCCCAAACCAAGTAATCGTTGGACTTGATGAAGAGGCGCATCCGGTTCTTCCAAAATGGATAGTTGTCACCATTGAAGAATGGTGGCTTTGTGGTGGATTGTGACTCGTACATACTCGATCCGGAGGTAGATGCCATGGCTTGATTTTTGTTGACCACACTCTTCCTAGGAACTCCTCTTGTGATTGTAAATCCTTCAAAGAGGTAGGCTCTGATACCAATTGTTGAGTTGATCGATTGAATGATCAAGACCAAGAGGGGGGTGAATTGGGATTTTAAAACTTTGTTGGAGTGAATGGACAATTAAAAAAGAAGAACAAAAGATTTTAGAGTGGTTCAAGTTCCAAATGAACTCTACATCCACTACCTTAGCTACCACTAAAGATTTGCAACAATTCACTAATTTGTTCTTCCCCTTTTCAAGGCTTAGGAGGTAACCTTTAAACAATCGGTCAAATTTTCTACCCAAAATTTGACCAAACCCTCACAAATAAAAAAAGAAGAAATTGGACAAGAAATATATATCTCAAATACAATTTTACCCCTTGAAGTACAACACTCAACCAAAATTTGAAGATAGTATAAGAATTGAATACAACTCAATTTGGGGTTTACAAGAAATTGGAAAATAGGCACACTTGAGGTTGGATTTTTGCTTGGATGTTTGTCTTTTATGCAATAGTTGTTGTTGGTCTTCAAAGAGCTTCAATTTATACCTTCTCTATCAATTCTAGCCGTTTGGGTGGTTAGGGAATTGATTATAGCTGTTGGGACTCTCTCTTTCCACCATAAATGCACTTCTGCAGCTATCCGTATCGGTACACGGGGAGCCGTATCGATACCTGTCTCAAAACAGAAAGAGCCCTTGTACATAATAAAGAGGGCGTATCGAAATGCACGTAAGCGTATCAGTACGGGACAAAGACCGTATCGAAACGGATAAGACCGTATCGATACCTTTTTCTCAACTTAGCTCACTAGAAGTGTCCGTTTCGATACGGGGGGTACACCGTATCGATACGGGACAACTGCCACTTTAAATGTTAGTTACCTAATGACTGACACCAACGGTCGAAAACATTTAAAACACTTCGAATTAAAAGTTCAATTAAAACCGTATCGATACAGGTTAAGCCATATCGATACACCATTCAAACTCCTTCCGTTTTGTAGAGGGGCGTATCGATACAAATTAAATCTGTTTCGATACGCTGTTTCGATACGGTTAAGAGCGTATCAAAACACGTCTTTCCAGTAGCCAACTTTGTAAAAAAGGTATCGATACGACTAGAAGCGTATCGATACACCTGACCGATTTTCAATACTTTGGCCCTGGAACACTTAGAAAATATTTGGAGTTTGAGTTTTTCAAATCAGTTTTAAAGTGTTGGCGATTTATAAATTATTTAAGGGACTTAGAAATCAATTTCAAGTTTTCAATTTAATCCTTGACAATTTAATTATATCAAAATCAAACATAGGTTTTAGAAGAGCATTGATGCTTTTATGAGCATGTTTTAAAGGAAGGCTTATGATGACAAATGATAATGTTTTGGTTTTACAAAATGCATTGATGAATGTTTGGTTTTAGCGATCCTCACTAAGCTATATGCTTACGCTCATTTGTTTCATCAATGCAGAGAATTAAGCAATTGACGCAGCAAGAGAACAAGTGGATTCCAAGTACTTTTGACTAAGCAATGTATGTGGATTTACTTTAGTGTAATAAGAGGCAATGGGAGGGATTTCTACTCTTGGTTTTATTTGGCGACGTTAAACGTTTTGAGCATGTTTGGTTTGTGGTTTGGGATTTGTAAATGGCCTTATTTTGGTTTATGGTCTTATATCTTGGTTATTGGCTATGCTATGGTTTATGTTATTAAAGCATGCTTGAGTGGTTAAGTCTCACCTTGTTTTGCCATGCTTGATGCTTATATGATGAATGTTTGATGATGCAAATATGTTGGTAAGTTGTTTTTAGCATGTATGATTGATTAAGACTTGTTTAGTTGATGTTTATTGTGATTTAATGGCTGTTGAATGTGCAAATATGGTATGCGTATCGATACTCGGGGAGGAGTATTGATACACTAAGGCCAAATCCAAGCTTTTCAGCTTAGGTGTATCGATACACATAGGAAAAAGGTTGAAGGCTGTTTTGATACGAGCTTGGGCGTATTGATACCCTTTTCCCCCAATCACTACTGTCAATTTGCGTATCGATACAGGAAGAGGCGTATCGATACGAGTTCGTTATTTCCAGTTAATGGGATCTTTTAAGTTCTGAATTGATGCGCTTTGGTCCCTGATTAATGTTTGTTCAATTAGTTGAGTTTGGATGATCCGTTTGATATGAAATTTGACATGCTGGCATGTTACATGATTAATTATGGATTGGTAACTTTAAAAATTGGAAAGTCCCTAAATTTCCTAAAATTTACAATTTGGTCCCTAAAAGTCAAATGTATGCAATTGAACCCCTAATTGAACTCCGATCGCTGTGCCGTTTTCACCTAATCCCTTTGCTGACCATATAGGATAATAATGTGCATCTAGAAAAGATAAAAAGAAAAAGGGTCATTAATCGAGGTTAACTTTTACGAATTGACTTCGGTTTTCCCCGTGTAATCTTCTTGGTTCGGGTCGGGCGTCTAGGCCGGGTTAAGGGGGTTACATGAAAATACTTGAATAACTCGAGAGTTCATATGCTTGGGTTTTTTCATCTTTTCTTTTCTTTTTTACAAAGAAGACCAACAAAAATGTTGACGTAACATGCTTAAACACGATAAAGTTTAAGACAGTGGATAACTCATATGTCTATAAAAAATCCATTTTACGAATGGTCAAAAGAAAATAAATCCTTTGGAAAAATCCAATGTCATAATTGGTATAAACTGATTGTACCAGGGGAATGATACAACTAGCCCGAAGCAAAAGGCTACCGATAAAGGCAATTCAAAACCGTTGATCCCTGTGAATTTGGGAAAAATGCTAAAGAAATCTATAAGCTAAGCTGTAGATTTTTTTAAATCAAATGTTAGAGTATAGTTATTTTTATCATAATGAAAAGTTTCATTTTGTTATTTAGAAAACGTTTTTCATTCTTTGATTCTGTAAACATTTCATTCATTGTTATGGTGTAGTTTTTGTTCCACATACACACATACACATATTTTTTGAAAGGACATGTGTTGAGTTGATCAAACAATGCAATTTGGCCAAGAGAGGGGTGAATAGACAATTAAAAATTTGATAGGAGAGAAATGGATGAATAAAAAAAATTGCACAAGAGATTTATAGTGGTTCAAGTTCTCCAATGAACTCTACATCTACTACCTTAGCTCCCACTAAGGATTTTCAACCAATCCACTATTGATTCTTCCCCTTTTCTTGGATGAGGAGGAAACCTTACAAAGAAATTAAGCTTTCTACCCAAAGTGTAATTTGAAACACTCTTTACAATTGAGAAAATAGTAAACCTTACAAATTCCTCTCAAAGGGTGAATTGTTTACCCAAATACAATTTATCACACCCAAAACTCAAAATACAAATAAGAATGAAACACTTAATAGAGTTGGGTACAAGGATTTGACAATAAAAGGCACAAGGGTTTGGATTTGATGCTTGGATGATTCTTGTAGGTTCAATAGTTGTTGCTGGTGCTAGAAATGCTTGCTTTTATACCTTCTTATTGATTTCTAGCTGTTTGAGTGGTTGACATCATAATTATAGCTGTTGGGACTTCATCTTCGTATCATTAATGCTGTTATGCAACCACCCGTACCGAAACGACATCACATGTATCGAAACAGAGCAAAAACATAAATAGCCGTTGGGAGCATTTAAGAGACCGTATCGATAGGATCGTGGTCGTTCTGATACTAAAAGAGCTCATTTCGAAATGGGACAAGACCGTATCGAAACAGTTTGAAACTGTGAAAAACCGTATCGAAACACACCTAAAGTGTATCGATACGCTTAACTAATTTTCAATAAAATAGTTATGACAGAGAAACGATCATATTTT